>OY998259.1:54096198-55296198 GCA_963922045.1 Persicaria maculosa | reverse complement strand
GTCTTACGAATGAGTGTTTTTCATAACCCTCCTTTTTTTGTGAGTAGATGTTGCTTTTTAAAATTTGCACATGTATGGATTTGTGACACAAGTACCTTTTCGAGAATGTAATTAATTGTGGGGTTATATGGCAATGAATCTAATATGTTTAGAGTTTGAATTCTTCCCCTGAATGACAAATAGAAGTATTGCTTGAGGACAAGAAAGCTTAAGTATGGGGTGTTTGTTGTGAGCCTATTTTGCCAAGTTTTATATTGACTTTTATATCGATTTCAGCATGCATTTCATGCATTTGGGTTAAAATAATACATAATTTCTTTAGTTTATGTTTATTTGCAATATATGGAGGTCTACACAAGTTTTTGTTATATTTCGCAGAAATCGGACGCACTTTGGAGCTTAAAGGAAAGTCATGAAGAAGCTAAGGATGGTGCAGCTGGAGGAAAGCCCATTTTTCGCCATTTATCATTCCAAATCAAGTTTTGAAGTCTTCATGAGAGTTGTAGCCCTTGGAAAGAGATTTCAAACGCATGCTCATATGCGTCAATCCAACGAACGAGGACTCGAGAAAGTGCGTTTCAAGAACAGAGCAGCATGCTGGAAACTGCTGCAGAGGTCGATATCGACTTAGCCAGGTTGATATCGAGTTGGCCCAAATCGAGTCAAGATCCCGAAATCGACCAGAGCTGGAGTAAACGAAAAGTGTAGGTCAATATCGACTTAACCTAGTCGATATCGAGTTGAGTCAAGTCGATTTTCACCTTGAAGGCCGAGATTGAGTCGAGAAGCTAAAGAGGAAAGTTGCAGGTTGATATCGAGTGACCCAAGTCGATATCGACTTGACCAACAGTGGCCGATTTCGAGCTAGTCCGATTTCTAATCAAAGTCCAATGGAGATATCCACAAGATCAAATTCTATCAAGTTCTATCAAGATAAAAGAGATATTTATCTACTTTAGATATAGTTCCTTTAGAGATTTATTTCCTTTATCATAATGTTTTATCTTATGTAATTAGATAGATTTAGATATAGTTGTTCCATCCTAGAATAGCTACATGGAACACTATAAATAAAGCCCTAGGGGGCTGATTTTGATTCATTCAAGCCAAGTCGTCTTCGGGCGCAAGGAGAGAGAGAGAGAGAGAGAGAGAGAGAGAGAGAGAGAGAGAGAGAGAGAGAGAGAGAGAGAGAGAGGAACGTTTGGAAGGTTTTGTAAGTTTAAGTTTTATTTTTAATGTTAAAGGTAGTTTTGATAGTCATGGACACTTGAGGTAAAGTTTTGATATTTATTATGTTTTGATCATCCACTGCCTTTTATATGTTTATTGCCTACTCGAAAGAATAGAGATTCATGTTAACAACTTGAATTATAAACATAAAATTGGTAGATACAATTAGGGTTACTTAAAAGGGTTATCTAATTGTTGTAAAAAGCAAAAGCTTACTCCTTTGATGTGATTACATAACTATTCTATCTTATCTTTTGTGTGTTTGATTATCGTTGCGGTGATCCCTTACCTTGGAAGTTTGCACATTTATTACTTTATTTCTTTATTTACATTCTACACAGATTTTACCCGACACCAACCACAATTCCCTATCCATCCCCCGACATCGACCAAGTCTTAGTTGACATCGACAACGACCTCCCGCCTTTTTTCGCTATCCCTGAACCCCAAAATACCCTAAACCTAAAACCGCTGACTTCTCTCTTGAGGACGAACCTGACTCCACTATCCTATAGCGGGGTCATGACTATAAATTTATTTGGTTGAGAAACCCTCTCATCAAATTGGCGCCGTTGCCGGGAAGATATGAATCGCGCCTAGTTTAATTGTGTTTGAGGTTCAGAAAAGCCCATCCCCTTTTCTTACCCTATCACATACCCTACCACCACCTACCTCACTGGTACCAACTGGGTGCCAAGCTTTTGCCACTAATTTGTGTTCTTGATTGTGATTTCAATGCTTAGGTACAAAGATGGAAGACTTTGTCGAAGGGTATCCTGCATGGGAAGAATGGTTTCAAGATTTGAGACGGAGAAATAGGATCGCAGTGGAGGAGGCACGATTAAAGGAAATAGCCCGGCTGGAAGATGAAATTCGAAGGCTTGAGGCTTCCATTCAGTCTAAAGGACCATGTCCTCCTCCCGACGAGCCAATTGACCCACTCAATGTCGACAGCCAGGTATGTCCTTCCTTGAATTTCATTCCTACTTTTCTACCTATTGTTGATAGATCATATGAAGGATCCCAAGACGAAATAGCACTAGAAGAGAAGAAAGCGGACATTTTTGCCCAGAGTGTTACAAGATTGCTTTTACCTTACAAGGTGAAGGCCATCCTCGATGACTTTGAGCAACCGATGTTCATATTCAAGTATGGGGTCCTAGCAAAGTGGCATGAAGCTCCGCAGGTTGAGGTGGAAATATCTCTTCCCACTCTACCGTTTTGTTGTGGTGGAGACGCGCAAACAAATCAACATATGAAGCGGAAGAGGTATGATGATGAGGTATGTATATTTTCTTTATATCTTCCTTTATGCATGCCAGCTGGAGCCCAGGAAGATGAATGGGTGGAGACATGGAGCGTTCACTCGAGGAGGTTTAAGCTTCTTTACATGATGCCCCTGGATGACATTCCACGCTTCCCACAACCGGAGGAACCACCGGATCCACCTATACCTCCGGACAAAGATGAGCCAGGATAATGCTTAATGGAGAAGTCGGCCTAGCGACTATAAAATCTAGAGCTTGTAAATAGACATTTAATTTTTGGACATCGTTGCTTTTGTTTTTGGTTTTGAACATTATTTTCTATTGTGGGTATGTCTCTTCTAATTTTTTCAGGGACAAGGAAGAAAACAAGGAGTCGAAATCAAGTACAGTAGGTCGATATCGACCATGCTTACTGTTGTAGGAGGAAATCGAGACTTGCAATAAAATATAAATAAAGTACAACAAACCAGATTCCGTCCCTTGCAAATGATTACAAGACTTCCTCCCGATGTAGCATTTGGAAGTCAGGATCGATCCTCGAGGAAGCGTGTCAGCGGATCCTAGGCAGCGGTGAAATCTCACTCGGTTTCGACTCCAGGGAACAACTCAATAATGACTAGAGACAGTCGATATTGACTTAGTTCAGTCAATTTTGGGCAGTTTCGGCAATGCAGTCGATATTGGCTCAAGTCACTCGATATTGACTTAGGGCAGTCAATATCGACTAGTGTCTCCTCGAAATCGACCTGTTGTGCAGAAATAAAAACGAGCAGCGATCTTTCTGGATCGAAGGTCAGATGTCGATATCGACCTACAGGAGGTCAATATCGAGTAGGGCAACAGTAACAAAAATAAAGAACAAAGCTTTTGTAGAATTCGGAATAAACTTTATATAAAAGAAAACTTCCAAGATCGGGGTTTGCAACGACAATAACCAAGCATGCATAAGGCAAGATAAATAACGATAATCATGCAAATTGCATCGAAGGATCAAGCTTTCGCCTTTTCCAACAATTAGACAACTCTTTCAAGAAACCCTAATTGTATCTACCGATTTTATGTTTACAATCCAAGTTGTTAACATGGATCTCCATTGAATGGGTAATAAACACATAAAAGTTAGTAGATTCTCAAAACATGATAAAGTTGTTAGCAAGGAGAGAGAGAGAGAGGAACGTTTGGAAGGTTTTGTAAGTTTAAGTTTTATTTTTAATGTTAAAGTTAGTTTCTTTTATGATGTTTGCTTTCTAATTTCCTTCTTCTAGGGTCGAAGTGAGCTCGACGATAGTCATGCACACTTGAGGTAAAGTTTTGATATTTATTATGTTTTGATCATCCACTGCCTTTTATATGTTTTTTGCCTACTCGAAAGAATAGAGATTCATGTTAACAACTTGAATTATAAACATAAAATTGGTAGATACAATTAGGGTTACTTGAAAGGGTTATCTAATTGTTGTAAAAAGCAAAAGCTTACTCCTTTGATGTGATTACATAACTATTCTATCTTATCTTTTGTGTGTTTGATTATCGTTGCGGTGATCCCTTACCTTGGAAGTTTGCACATTTATTACTTTATTTATTTATTTACATTCTGCACAGATTTTACCCACACCAACCACCATTCCCTATCCATCCCTCGACATCGACCAAGTCTTAGTTGACATCGACAATGAACTCCCACCTTTTCCCGCTATCCCTGAACCCCAAAACACACTAAACCTAGAACCGATGAGTTCTCTCCTGAGGACGAACCTGACTCCACTATCCTATAGCGGGGTCTTGACTATAAATTTATTTGGTTGAGAAACCCTCTCATCATGCTCATTCCAATACCCATCATTGGAGTTATCTTAACATGATTCACTGTTTTCAACATTAGAGGAATATGAAAATCTTTCAGCATCCATA
Source organism: Persicaria maculosa (assembly GCA_963922045.1). Lineage (NCBI taxonomy): Eukaryota > Viridiplantae > Streptophyta > Magnoliopsida > Caryophyllales > Polygonaceae > Persicaria > Persicaria maculosa. The sequence goes on along the minus strand of OY998259.1, from coordinate 55,291,789 downwards.
TCGTCTTGTGGCACATCCTGAATCTCATCAAAAATAGAGATATCTTCTGTTATATCCATGTTTCTGCTATATCTGTTATCAGTTTCAGCAAGCTCAGCAGTAAGTGTGTTTATGGTAGAAGCATCTTCGCGAATTGGAAATTCATGGACAAAAATATCCAACGGAAATTTCGCCTGGTAACCCTGAGGTTTGGCCTATTTCGCGTGGTAAACAAAGGTTTCGGATATTTTGCCTGGTAACCCTGTGGTTTCGAAATCTTTTGTCTCGCGCCCACAAGTTTAACTTTGTCCAATAATCCTGCTTTTAAAGTTCTGGGCGGCTAAATTGTGTAACATTAAGCAAAGTTGTGAGGGTTTTTCACAAATACTTTTATCCCTTCTATTTGAGCGAGAGGAGAGCAAATGGAGAAGAAAAGTATCGAAGATGGTGGAGACGAAGTGCAGAGGCAGGCCGGTGCAACTAGTGACTCTAGAGGGGCGGTGACGGGTCAGAGAGGGGTGGTTGTGTCAAGGGCGGTGGCTGGCATCGGTGGCAAAGTCGGTTCCGGGCGGCGGCTGCGATTAAAGGTTAGTTTTCAGATTTCGAAAATTTTGAATAGCAAAACCGAAATTTCCCATGTAATATCATCAATTTAGTCGTTATTGAGTGGGATTAGTGATCTAGGGTGTGATGTCGAGCTCAAATCATGGTTTAAAGCTTTGAATTTCGAATTATGGATTTTAAGGTTAGGGGTCCGAAAATTTTGGGGGTTTTTTTGGTACCCTATTGGTTAATCTTAATCAATTTGAAACATTTTGTAATCAAACACTTCATTCGCTCCGACTTCATTTCCTCCACTGAGAATAGGCGAGTGGCGATGTCAAAATAGATGGAAGTGCTGACTGCTGATATTTCCTCCACATCTGCAAAAAAAAAGTGTCTAGAAATGAACTACTACATATTATATTTATTGCTAAAAAAACATATCAAATTTAGATTGTTTGAAAGTTGTAACGAGAGTGGTCATTGAAAACTAATTGCTCTTTTTATCATTGTGAAGATAAACCTATCAGTTTATATAATTGAAGAAGATATATAATGTAAATGATTGTTGTGGAATCATGATTTGCAGATTATGTCTTAAGTTTATGAAAATATTACATAACTCTAGTCGGCATTTGCTCTTTTTTTTTTCTTTCTCTGCTAGTTAGATTTTTGTGCTGCCTTTGTAGGACTCATTATATGAACTACAATGTGATTGAGGTTGTTAATTTATAAATCATTTGGGGAGAAACACATATTAAAAGGTGTAAGCTTCAAGGTGAGGTTGTTTCCTATTTTGTATTTCATCTGAAGAAAGGAATGCAGGTAGTCTTTTTGGTGACCTTTACAGATTAGACATGGAGAAGTTGTTGGAATAAAGAGACATGGATTGATTAGTGACGAGGTGTTATCAGGGCTCCGCATTGGCTTGGTAACTACACTAACATTACCAAGAACAGAAGTGGTTTATTGTGCATAGTTGATGTCTCCAAAGTAGCCATGTTTTATGCATATTTTAGTTCCATATTCTTTACATTTTGCATATTTCGGGTTGGGAATATGTCGAATTTATGTAGTATATGCTTATTTGTTAGAAATGGAGATCTACATAAGTTTCTGTTTAATATTGCAGAATATGGAAACATTTCGGGAGAAAACCAAGAAGCAAAGACGGAAGCAGCAAGTCTCCTCGATTTAGACTAAGTCCTAATCTATGTCGACAAGAGCCAGACCCCATTCCCTGAGCCATGTCGAGGAGATGCTACTCGACAAACACCAGGCCAAGCCATGATCTACTCGAGATCGACAAAGACCTTGTCGAGATCGAGGAAGCCCAGAAGCCGGTGTCCGAGCATATCGACAAGAGGCCACTCGACAACACCAAGCTGGCCAAGTCGATGATCCGTTGTCGTCGAGATCGAGGAGCGTCATCGAAGTCGACAAGCCCACATCCGAGCATGTCGAGAAGGGTTGCTAAGCAACCTCGGAAGACCAAGTCGAGATAGACGAGCTCTCCTCGAGATCGACTAAGGTCAGGAGTCATGTCTGAGCCCATCGAGGACCTGCTAGCCGAGACGACGAGCCAAGCCAGTCGACCATAATCCTACTCAAGATCGACTAGACCTTTGTCGAGATCGAGTAGACCTCCAGAGCCGCGTTACTCGGTTGGACCAATTCTACTCGACTTGGGATTGCTTGGGCGCGAAGACTGCCTATTATATCCGAATTTATCAAGATATATCATGAAGAGAGAGATTTATCCACATGAAGACATTTAGATATATTTAGATTTAATTTCCTTGTTGCTTTTATTTATCCTTAAGCGTTTTAGATATAGTTTTAGATATAGATAGAAATTTCTATCCTTGACTAGCAAGGATTAGAAGGCTATAAATAAAGCCCATGGGGCTCAGTTTTATTCATTCAATTTCAGAGAGACAGTTACACATAGAGTTTTAGGAGTTCGAAGGTTTTAGGGTTTTGGCGTTCAACGAGAGTTGGGTCGCCGGGATTGTAAAGTCTTTGAATTTAGTTAATGCAAGTTGTTATTTCATTTCAATCGATGATGTCTGAGTTTGCGATGAAGCGCGAGTAGTCCACCCACTTCTAGGGTTGGGGCGAGCCCGACGATAGCCATGCATAATTGAGGTAAAGATCTGACTTTTATCATGTTTTGAGCATCTCCTACTTGTGTATGTGTTTATTACCCATGTAATGGAGATCCATGTTAACAACTTGGATTGTAAAAATAAAATTGGTAGAGACAATTAGGGTTTCTTGAAACAATTGTCTAATTGTTGGAAAAGGCGAAAGCTTGTCCTTGATGCAATTCACATGATTATCTGTTTATCTCTGCCTTATGCATGCTTGGTTATCGTTGTTGCAAACCCTAATCTTGGAAGTCCTTTTTATACAGTTTTAGTTCGAATTCCAAAGCAATTGTTTTTACTTTCTTTCGTTTTTATCCTCTATCTACTCGAGATCGAATAGCACTACTCGATCTCGACTACTGATTCTCAACCCAGAGTCGCCGTAGCTTACTTGTGCAGGAAATCGACAAGACCAACCCGAGGTCGACAAGGACTGTACTCGATATCGAGTAGCCCTTCGTCGATATCGAGTAGCCTTTGCCGAGTTGCTGCGCTGTGTTCGACTGTCCGATCTTCTGTCGACTACCCTAGTCGAGATCGAGGACCCTGTTGTCGACTTCTGACCGTGAGATTCCACCGCTGCCTAGGATCCGCTGACACGCTTCCTCGTGGATCGATCCTGACTTCCCGCTGCTACATCAGGAGGAGGTCTTGTAATTATTTGCAAGGGACGGAATCTGGTTTGCCTTAGTTTATTTAAATTCTATTTTGCATACTCGATTTCCTCCTTACAAAAAATTGGCGCCGTTGCCGGGGACGCTATCATTCGCACCTTAGGTAGTTAAATCTCACGTCTGCTTTGAGTTACTTTACAGGTGTATGCGCCGTTCGTGTCAACCACCTGAGTTTGACGGCTTAGATAACCCAGAACGCCTTATACAAGCCCACGCTAGACTAAAAAGAGCCATGGCCGTCGCTGAAACACAAGAACAGCTGATTGCGAGACTTACAAGGGAGCTAGCCACTAGAGATGCTGCTATCGCCACTAAAGATGCTGCTATCGCCGCTGAGAAAGCAGCAAGAGAGCAAGCAGAAGCTGAGCTTGCCCAATATCCAACTACAGCAGAGGATTATATGCATCCAACTCTCGTCGTGCCTGAATCTGCGATCCTTATCCCTGAAAACTCCTTTGAAATTCGCACTCAGTTTCTTATAGAACTTAAAAACAATGCTTTTTATGGAAGATTTAATGAGTGTCCTCTTGAGCATATTACCAATTTTCATGACATGTGCCGTACTCTTGCTGAAGGTACAACTCTGGAATATGTCAAGATGAAGGCTTTCCGCTGGTCTCTCGCTGGGTCTGCATTGAAATGGCTCGAAGGACTGAAACCAAGATCACTCACAACATGGGCCCAAGTAGAGCAAGAGTTTCTGAATAAATTCTTCCCACCTGCCAAGACAGCACTTCTCCGCCAGAAAATCACCGCCTTAAAACAGAAGCAAGGGGAACCGCTGGCAAGGGCATGGGAACGCTACAAAGAACTGCTGCGATCTTGCCCTACTCATGGACAGCCACCCTACGTCATTCAAGAGATCTTCTTCAACTCTCTTGATCAAGTCACCAAGGACAGAATCAACCAGTATACTCGCTATGAGTATCTGACGATGCCGCCAATTAACGCATGGGGTGTGCTAGACAAGCTCACTAATTATGACAACAAATATGGGTCTACTGCAAACTATGAGGAGAACTCCTATGCCAGGCCAGCACCATCTATGCCACTCTATGAGCCAGCAAAGGAGATTGACCCAGATGTCAGGGAGCAGTTCTACAGAGACCAGAATCGCAAGCTCCTCAAGCAAGTCAAATATATATCTGTCAATCAGCCTTGCATCGAATGCGGATCACAGAGGCACACCACTACTGAGTGCCCACACACTGAGCAAGTCAGAATGGCAGAGACACATGAGGAAGCAGCCTACGCTGGGGATCCAAATCGCTACATGGGAGATCAAAGGTTTTATCAACCTCAGTGGAACCAAGGTCCTCCTAGGAATCCCCCACCCTACAGAGCTCCAGGACATCCAGAAAGGGATCAAAAGAAGGATGATCTACAGCTAATCCTTGAGGAGATGCGTCGGAATCATGCACAGAACCTGCAGGCTACAAACACCATCAACAATCAGCTCCATAACTTCAACACAAAATTTTGGAGAGCTAGAAATCTGGAAGAAAGGCATTGAGACCCAGATGGGACAAATCGCTGCGCAGATCCCACGACCTTCCGGACAGCTCCCTGGGCAAACAGAACCAAATCCTAAAGGGAAGACCGGACACGTCGCAGCTATCAAACTCAGGAGTGGGCATCAGTTACACGAGCCAGAGGTCAGGAAACAGCAGAGCAGCAACTCGATGCAGAGCAGACCCAACTCGACTTCGAGGAGCCCGTACTCAATCTCAACAAGACCCTACTCGACACAAACCAGAATCTGAGCTCGGATTCCACTGTGAAGCCTAGCAACTCGAGGTCGACAACCCAAGTCGAGATCGACAAGCCTCAAGTCGAGATCGACAAGCCTCTGGTCGAGATTGAGGAGCAACATCTGGCCGACGTCGACGACTCTGCAACACCTTCGACAGTTGATCTGGCTCCAAAACAGAAAAAGCCCCTGCCTTTCCCTTCAAAAGCTCAGAAAGATCCCACGACAGGTAGGTTTACCAGGTTTGTTAATATGCTGCAAGAACTGAACGTTTCAATTCCTTTTACAGAAGCCCTGCAAGAAATGCCTGGATATGTCAAATTTCTAAAGGAAATCCTGAGCAAGAAGCGATCTATCTCAGAGATCGCAGGCGAATGCAAAGTACTCCACTTCTCTGAAAAGAGGCCTGACCCTGGTAAGTTTTCTGTTACTGTGGGTTTTGGACAATATAAATATGATTCTCTATGCGATTTAGGAGCAAGTGTGAGCATCATGCCTCTATCAATCTGGCGGAAGGTAAAGATAGGATGCATAGAACCTGTGGATGCCAAACTATACATGGCGAACAATACAGTGGTCATCCCTACAGGTATAGTTGAGAACGTCCCTGTCCAGGTTGGTAAATTCTTTGTCCCAGCAGATTTCCTTATCATTGACTGTGCTGAAGATCCTACTAGCCCTATTATTCTTGGTAGACCGTTCTTAGCTACTGCAGATGCCAAAATAAGTGCCAAGAATAGATCGCTCACCTTCACCATAGGCGATGAGGTTTTGGATTTCTCTTTTGGCCCTGCAAAAGAGGAAATTTCATGGCTGGAGGTGAAAAGCATCAGCAACCACGGGACTAAGCAAACGGCGGAGGAAGGAGCCAACACTGTACTCGAGATCGACAAAGCCAACTCGATCTCGACAAGGCTTCTACTCGATCTCGACAAGCCCTTGTCGATGTCGACTACCACTGCTGAACCAGAGACTTGCCAAGAGCCTAAGTATGGGGTCCCTGTACTCGAGGTCGACCAGCTGTACTCGATCTCGACTAGCCCCAAGCCCAAAGTTTCCTGTTTTGGGTCCGAAAAGGTAAGTGCAGGTATGAATTCTACTCCCCCTCAGTCCATAAAGAAATTTTTCAATAAATTAAGGGGAGGTAAGACCAAGTGGCAAGAAAATCTGCGAAAGCTAAGGGCTGGAAGGAAGAGAAAGAAAGAGAAGAGAGATGATGCAAGCAACCACCTATTAGCTGAGCTCACATACTACCATCAGGACCTAGATGATCCAGGAGAAGGGCCAAGCATTAGCAGGCCCCACAATAATGGTCCTTGAGCGCAAACGGAGAAGTCGGCCTAGCGACTCTAAAATCTAGAGCATGTATATAAACTTTATGAATTTTTAGGACTTTTGAACTTTTTAGTTTTTGGTTTTTGTTTTTTGGTTTTGGTTTTATGTCTTCTAACACTTTTAGGTCGGCAATCATATAAGAATCGCGAAAGGTGGAATAGGAAGTCCCTGAAAACCAGTCTGAATCGAAGAAGGCCAAGTCGATTTCGACAAGGAGGAGAAGCCCAGAAGTTACTCGATCTCGAGTAGACGTACTCGACATCGACAAGCCCAGACGCTCCTCGACTTCGGATTCCACCAGACGCTGAAAGCCTACTCGAGATCGAGTAACATGTACTCGAGATCGACGAGCAACCTACTCGACATACACTGATTCGCCTTCCTCGATGTGTTATCCTGTGAGTTCCTTCCTTTACTCTTGTTTTTATTTGATTTTATACAGTGGGGACACTGTAAATTTTAAGTATGGGGTGGGGGAAGGGCTCATTATCATTATCATATGTGTTAGTCTTGCTTTTGGTTTCACATGGTGAAATTTTAATTTTTATGTTGTGCATTCATGTTTAAATTTTATGCCTTTTAAATCTTAAAAAGAAAATAAAAAAAAAATAGAAAATGTCGAAAAATGAAAAAATGCATGTTTAAATTTTTGCATTATTTTAGTTTTATACCCTAACTTAGATGTCCTATGATGATAAATAATGACTGACTTGATCATATAAACCCTATGGCGTGTTTGGAAGGTTTAGCCTAAGTCCTCAAAATGGTTTTTATGTGGATTGTGAACTTGTGATGAAATTGAGCACATATGATCCTAAGCTAAAGGTAAAAATCCAACAAAATTTGCCCCAGTGAGAATTTTGGCCTTATAGGGAGAACATTAAAAATCCCTCTGCTTTCTTGAGTGTATTTACTCTTCCTATGCATCTCTAAATGTTGTGATAGTTATTCAAAGCCAATGCATTTATATGTTTATGTTGATGAGAATTAAGTGATGGAGGCACCTTTTAAGCAAATTTTATCCTCTCTTTACCTACCCTACATTATCCCTGCTTGAAGCCAGAACATTAGCCTGAGACTTTTATTGTAAACTCCACAAAATTTTCCTTAGCCAAATTGAGCCTGACCCCCATTTGGGAATTAAGACTTAGAGTTGGTTGGAATGATGATTTGTGGAAAGAATGAGCTTATGTTGCATATCAAGAAGGATAATGGAAATTATTGAGATATGGGTTGGTTGTACATTTTTATCTTGCTAGACATATTATGTAAAAGGATATTTGGCTCACCTTATAAATGCACTAGTATTATTTATTTTCGTTTCAAAAAAAAAATCCGAAAAAAGAAGAAGAAAAAAAGAAAAAGTACATATGTTTGTGAATAAAGTGCATGAGCCAAAATTTACCTTATTTCTTTCATTATTTTGCAAGATACATATTTTGGAAAGATTTAGAAAGCTTGAAAGGTTATATACTCCATTGAGACAAATTGGAGAGTTTGGTTGATGCATATGACTGGGAAGTTATGGTTTGGTTGTGTTGGAGATTTAGGAGTCTTGATTCCCGAATTTTATTTAGCACCACATGGCCAAATAATTCCATACCTTATTATTTCTTACCAAACCCCATTACAACCCCGCCGAATGGAATCTTCTTTGAAGACTTCCATTGAGCGAAGTCCTCCTGATAATTCTTGTTGCATTTTCATAATTGGTTGCGAAGTGGATTCATGTTTAAATTACAATGTTTATGAGATTGTGTATGGAATTGAGTTGAGAGTTGATCTTCATAGCCTAAACACATTAAGAGCCGAGTGTAAACACATTATCCCTGTGAGATTGGATTTATACTGCCTATGCCTATGGATCGCTCATATATGTGTGATGACGTTAAATTCACTTGTCTTACATTGCTACTATTTAAGATGTTGCTTTTGACAAAGGCGAAGACTTGAAGGATGTGTTGTAGGTCTTGGTTATTGTTTGGTTATTGCTTGAGGGCAAGCAAGTCTAAGTATGGGGTGATTTGATGTCTCCAAAGTAGCCACGTTTTTATGCATAGTTTAGTTCCATATTCTTTACATTTTGCATATTTCGGGTTAGAAATATGTCGAATTTATGTAGTATATGCTTATTTGTTAGAAATGGAGATCTACATAAGTTTCTGTTTAATATTGCAGAATATGGAAACATTTCGGGAGAAAACCAAGAAGCAAAGACGGAAGCAGCAAGTCTCCTCGATTTAGACTAAGTCCTACTCTATGTCGACAAGAGCCAGACCCCATTCCCCGAGCCATGTCGAGGAGATGCTACTCGACAAACACCAGGCCAAGCCATGATCTACTCGAGATCGACAAAGACCTTGTCGAGATCGAGGAAGCCCAGAAGCCTGTGTCCGAGCATATCGACAAGAGGACACTCGACAACACCAAGCTGGCCAAGTCGATGATCCGTTGTCGTCGAGATCGAGGAGCGTCATCGAAGTCGACAAGCCCACATCCGAGCATGTCGAGAAGGGTTGCTCGGCAACCTCGGAAGACCAAGTCGAGATAGATGAGCTCTCCTCGAGATCGACTAAGGTCAGGAGTCATGTCCGAGCCCATCGAGGACCTGCTAGCCGAGACGACGAGCCAAGCCAGTCAACCGTAATCCTACTCGAGATCGACTAGACCTTTGTCGAGATCGAGTAGACCTCCAGAGCCGCGTTACTCGGTTGGACCAATTCTACTCGACTTGGGATTGCTTGGGCGCGAAGACTGCCGATTATATCCGAATTTATCAAGATATATCATGAAGAGAGAGATTTATCCACATGAAGACATTTAGATATATTTAGATTTAATTTCCTTGTTGCTTTTATTTATCCTTAAGCGTTTTAGATATAGTTTTAGATATAGATAGAAATTTCTATCCTTGACTAGCAAGGATTAGAAGGCTATAAATAAAGCCCATGGGGCTCAGTTTTATTCATTCAATTACAAAGAGACAGTTACACATAGAGTTTTAGGAGTTCGAAGGTTTTAGGGTTTTGGCGTTCAACGAGAGTTGGATCGCCGGGATTGTAAAGTCTTTGAATTTAGTTAATGCAAGTTGTTATTTCATTTCAATCGATGATGTCTGAGTTTGCGATGAAGCGCGAGTAGTCCACCCAATTCTAGGGTTGGGGCGAGCCCGACGATAGCCATGCATAATTGAGGTAAAGATCTGGCTTTTATCATGTTTTGAGCATCTCCTACTTGTTTATGTGTTTATTACCCATGTAATGGAGATCTATGTTAACCACTTGGATTGTAAACATAAAATTGGTAGAGACAATTAGGGTTTCTTGAAAGAGTTGTCTAATTGTTGGAAAAGGCGAAAGCTTGTCCTTGATGCAATTCACATGATTATCTGTTTATCTCTGCCTTATGCATGCTTGGTTATCGTTGTTGCAAACCCCAATCTTGGAAGTCCTTTTTATACAGTTTTAGTTCGAATTCCAAAGCAATTGTTTTTACTTTCTTTCGTTTTTATCCTCTGTCTACTCGAGATCGAATAGCACTACTCGATCTCGACTACTGATTCTCGACCCAGAGTCGCCGTAGCTTACTTGTGCAGGAAATCGACAAGACCAACCCGAGGTCGACAAGGACTGTACTCGATATCGAGTAGCCCTTCGTCGATATCGAGTAGCCTGTGCTGAGTTGCTGCGCTGTGTTCGACTGTCCGATCTTCTGTCAACTACCCTAGTCGAGATCGAGGACCCTGTTGTCGACTTCTGACCATGAGATTCCACCGCTGCCTAGGATCCGCTGACACGCTTCCTCGTGGATCGATCCTGACTTCCCGCTGCTACATCAGGAGGAGGTCTTGTAATTATTTGCATGGGACAGAATCTGGTTTGCCTTAGTTTATTTACATTCTATTTTGCATACTCGATTTCCTCCTATCAACAATAGTTTATATACCAATTCGTAATTGCTTGCATTGCAGGTCTTTTAGAGTGCAGCATTATTTGATTCTTTGACTGAACGCGAAAATGTTGGTTTCATTCTGTAAGAGAATCTCTCAAGCCTTGAATCTCATCTCTGCATTTTATGGTTCTCTGCATTTTATTGTTGTGAATGGTTGCATCGATCAATCTGAAAGAAAGAGAGAAAAAAAACTGAAAAGCTTCACCATTGGTCTAGGTGTGGTTTGTGATCACCTATCATTAATATGTTTTTAGCTAATTGTAAGCATATTAGCTCAAGTGGTAGAGCGATGTGCGCATGCACAAGATGTGAGTTCGAATCCTGCATAGGCTAATCTCCAATTAAATTTAAGACTATACTTCTATTCTGATTAGTATTGAAAGATTTAATGATTACCAAAACTCATTTGTAAATATATGATGTGTGCAATCAAATTAGTCATTCGACTTGATCTATATTCTTAGGCTGTTGTTGCGACACTGAATTAAGATTTTTTCAACTAAGATAGCAAGTAACAATGCAATATCTAGATAGCCTATGTGGGATTTGAACCCACATCCTCGTGCCTAGGCACGATGCTCTGCCTATTGAGCTAATAGGCCAAGATATTCAATAAAACCTCTTTGATTAGATGTTGCTAAAAGAAAAGACAGCATCCAAAAAGAATATCAAGATATTGATGAGATCGATAAAAAATCCCATACAATCTGCATTCAAATAATCAACAAGATGGTCCATAATAATGATCAGAGAATCATAATTTTGACACTTAATCCTAAACCAAATAACCCCCAAAAACCCCTAAATAAAAAAACCCCCAAAATTTCGGATCCCAAAACCCTAAAATTTATGATTCGAAATTGGAAGCTTCAAGCCATGAATTGAGTTGGATTTCACATCTATATCACTAATCCCACTCAATAAGAAGTAATTTGATAGATGTGATTTTGAAATTTGGGGAAAAACCTACCGAAAATTTTTGAAAGAAGAAAACACACCTTAGCCCGAAGTTATCAGTTGCCGCCTACGCCCAGCTCCGGTCACCGCCTGCCCACCGCCACGCCACTCGCCTCCGGTCTCCGCCCCTTTGGAGTTAGTCGCCGCATGCCTCTACCCTCCCTCTGCAATTGTTGTCTCCCTCCTGTACCGCGAGGTGCGATTCTCTCCCGTTCGATGAATCGCTCAAGAATGGTTCAACTTATTGGTTTTATGAAATGCCTCCACAAAAGTTATTAATATCACAATACTAACCCTCCTATAAATTTAAAACACAATTATAGGACAAATTCAAACTTGTGGGTGCGAGACAAAAGATTTCAAAACCACAGGGTTATTAGGCGAAATATCTGAAACCTTTGTTTACCACGCGAAATAGGCTAAACCTCAGGGTTACCAGGCGAAATTTCCGAATATCCAATGGCAAGGTGTTGGTGACACACAACTCAACAACAAAATTTACTCCATCCAGTTTACTCAAAAACAAGAATTCTCTCAAATCAGCGTCAGAATCTACCTTAAGCGGTGCTTTCAATGTCTTGAAGGGGTGCAAATGGCTGAATTCCAATTCAACTAATTCATCAACATTGAATCTGTTATAAACCTTGTCCCTCAAGGTTGATAAAGTGATTGAATCCTCTAGCACAAAAGCTTTTGAAGTAGTGTTTCCATCGAACAGTAATCCTGTTTCAGCAATTCTCCACTTTCCCCCATACACAACTGTTACAATGTTCGATGACATTTCTATCCCTGCAATTCCATGTTGGACAGTATTAAAATACTTGAAATATAATTTAAATGCATTTCAGCAAAAATGAACAGCGCAATAAAATTTTATTGCGCTGTTCATTTTTGCTGAAACAGATAACTGCATTCCACATGAGATCAATATTCGATAGTTTCAACAATCATTGAGCATACTAATGTTATATAGAAAATCAAAACACATACCTGCAGAAACACTTTTAGTAGCAATAAAAAACGATAGTTTCAATCATAAAGTTCGAGGCAGCAAATTAGAATTGATAGAAAGTATTGAATTATAGTATCAATCGTAATTTCAGGAGCAATCATAAACAATTGGTAGGAAATCTGTGTGTTTCACGATACTTATAGCAGCAAATCGAAAATCTGTTAGTTTCAGCAGATCTGGGTGTGCAAAATCAAAATCAATTGGTAGAAACTTTGCGCCTTCACATCAACAATCATAACGAATTGATAGAAAGTATTGAATTATAGTATTAATCATAATTTCAGGAGCAATCATAAACGATACTTGTAGCAGCAAATCGAAAATCTGTGTTTTAGCAGATCTGGTATTGCAAAATCAAAATTTTTGGAGCAACGTTAAATCAACGATCACAAAATAGCTGTAGTGAATCAATATCATAATCATAAGTTTGAAGAACATTGCTGAAGAATAGTCCAAAATTACAGCAAAAAACGATCGATAATGCTTACTTCGTTGATATGCGTACGTAGTTGAAGCAATTCAACAACAGATTGTTCGATTGAGCAACAGATCGATCGTTTATAGTAGGTAGATTGATTGATAGGCAAAAAACGACCGATTTACAGCAGGTAGGATGAAGGGGAGGAAGCTTGTGTGGCAAGATTTTTGGTTGTTTTCGGTTTCAGCAAAAAAAAATCGGTGGACAATTTCCTAATATGGAGAGGTTGGAAGACACATTCCTAATATAGTAAAAAATTTTGGTCTATATGGTAAACGCCCCAATACAAAAATATTGATTTTCCTATTTTAATTTGTATTGTTTTTGGAGAAATTTTCCGATAAAAACATTGTTAGGTGAAAGCTATCAACAAGCTTAATTTTGATCAAAATTGTTCAGTTTTTCCCAATTTATAGAATTTTCGACATTTGGGATCATTTTTAATCCAAGTTATTTAGATATGAATCTTCAAAATTAAGAACATTAATAAACTAGTGAGTAATCACGTATAGATTCATTTAAGATTTAGTTTGATAAGATTTGGCTAGAAATTGATGAGATTCACATCCATGACTACGTACGTAGTTTGAAAGGTTGAAGAATATTTTATGTTAACAAATAGGGATTGGTTTCTACTATTTTTCGCTAAAATTACTCAAGACCTTAAGATTATTTTAGGGTTTATGTATTTAAATAACTTAAATAAATGATTATTTTTAGAAATGTTTTTTACTATAGCAAATAATAATAATCTAAAAACTTAGTTATCACTATTTCTCATTTTTTTAATCATATTGTTTATTTGAAAATATATTATTTAGCAATAAATAATCTACAAAATAAAGAGCAATTAATACCTCGCGACTTTTTTTTTCTCTAGAAGAAACATTATTTTACTAGTAGATTTGCTGAAATTTAACAAAAATTAAGTCTAAAAGGAAATATATTTTGGACGATTAAGTAAAACTAGTATAATCCCCGCGCCATGACGCAACTTTTATAAATATAAAAAATTAATATTATAAAATATTAATAAAAAGCTCTGATAAAATAATGAAGGTTGACTTGAAATCTTTAATAATATGGTACAAATGTTTACCACGAAGCTAATTAGACTTCATCAAAAAGGTTTTTAAATTAAGATATTATATTGATATAGTTATTATTATAATATATAAAGATTTAAATATATATTAATAGTAGACATTAGATTTGATTCAATGTTTTGAATGAAACCCAATGGTTAGTAAATGGGTAGAAAATAAAAGGGAAAAAATGTAAATGCATGAAAGAGAAGAAGAGAAAAAAGAAAAAGAAATAATAAGATAAAATTGTGATTAGCTGAAATTTTTTAAATTAAGAATGTGTTGACACATCCTCAAATGTATTCTAAATTAAGATATTATATAGAATATAGATATAGATGGTTAGTAAATGAGTAGAAAATAAAAGTGAAAAAATGTATGCATGAAAGAGATGAAGAGAAAAAGAAAAAGAAATAATAAGAGAAAATTGAGATTAGTTGAAAAATCTTAAATTAAGGAGGTGTTGACACGTCATAAAAGTATTCTAAATTAAGATATTATATAGAATATAGATATAGATAGTAGAGATTAGATTTAATTCAATGTTTTGAATTAAACCCAATGGTTAGTAAATATGTTAAAAAAAGGGGGGGGGGTGTAAATGTATGAAAAAGATGAAGAGGGGAAAAAAGAAATAATAAGAGAAAATTGTGATTAGTTGAAAAACCATAAATTTATGAGGTGTTGACACATCATCAAAAAGTCTTCTAAATTAAGATATTGTATAAATATAAATGTTTTGAATTAGGCCCAATTATTAACAAATATGTTGGAAATAAAAGAAAGAATATGATTGATTTAAAAAGATAAAGGGAAGAATAAAATTAATATTAAAGGACATAATAATTAAATATAGGAGAGAGGAAAAATAAAAAAGTAGAAAATAAAAAATTAGTTGAATGAACTAAAATCAAGCAGAAGATGACACATCATCAAAGTCTTCTAATTTAAAGTATTATATAGATATAGATGTTTTGAGTAAGGAGCACAAACCATATACACTGTTGGGAAAATTTGGGAAATGTTCATTTGATACCCCATTTTTCAATCTTTGTCCATTTTCATGAAGTAATTAGGTGATTGTCTCAAATTGACAATTTTGTCTTTCCTTCCTTCCCATTTTTTAATTTGACCATTGACTATTGACCGGTCAAGGGCAATGACTTTTAGTGACACATGTGTGGTGACATGAAATTTTTTTGGTGACAACTTCATTTTTAGATTTTTTTACGGGGTCACTGTCACCCTTATCAGTGATGACACATGTTTGGTGACATGAAATTTTTTTGGTGAAAACTTCGTTTTTAGAGTTTTTTGTTTTTTTTACGGGGTTACTGTCACTATTCTTATTGGTGGTGACACATGTGTGGCGATATGAAATTTTTTTGATGACAACTTCGTTTCAAGAGTTTTTTTTTACGGGGTCACTGTCACTACTCTTATTGGTGGTGACACATGTGTGGTGATATGAAATTCTTTTGATGACAACTTCGTTTTAAGAGTTTTTTTTACGGAGTCACTGTCACCACTCTTATCAATGGTGACATGAAAATTTTTTGATGACAACTTTGTTTCAATAGTTTTTTTACGGGGTCACTGTCACCATTCTTATCAGTGGTGACATGAAAAATTTTTGATGACAGCTTCGTTTCAAGAGTTGTTTTTTACGGGGTCACTGTCACCACTCTTATCAGTGGTGACATGAAAATTTTTTTATGACAACTTCGTTTCAAGAGTTTTTTTACGGGGTCACTGTCACCACTCTTATTAGTGGTGGCATTAAATTTTTTAAATGACAGCTTCGTTTCAAGAGTTTTTTTTACGGGGTCACCGTCGCCACACTTATTAGTGGTGACACGTGTGTGGTGATATGAACATTTTTTTATTAAAACTTTGTTTCAATAGTTTTTTTTACGGGGTCATTGTCACCACTATTATCACTGGTGACACATTTATTAAGAGTTGATAAGTCTCAAAATCCAGATCTAGTGAATAAGAAAATGATGGAAATACATTCAACCTCATTTTAGAAAAGTTGGTACTGTGATGACAGCTGTTTACAGTGACTTTCCGCTGGCAAATTCAGAAGATTGTCGTTGGTCGAGGAAAGGGAGGAGCAACGTTGAAGGAGTGGGCTACCATTTGGCTGAGCAGTGGTGGTAGTGATTGGTCACACTCTGCCGCCGCCTTGCCCGCTTAATCGGACAATTTCCGATCCGGGCCGGCACCTCAATTTCTAATTCGGACATCTAAGCGAGCAGATGAAGCAACTAATCGATGAAATCACTAATCAAGATGATCTTGATGAGCACGTTCACGATTCCGCCCCTGAATCTGAAACCATTCCAGTAGATGAAAGTGTCCAATTCTCATCCTCAATTTTAAATCTAGGGTTACGACGAGCACAAAGATCAACTAGAGAGAGAAGAGAGGAGAAATGAGGGTGGTTAGTTGGAGGCAGTCACTGACATTGTCTCTAGCGGAATTAAACAAGAGGAAGTCGTTGAAGTTCCTCGCGGATAAGAGGAACTAGGCAATGGAGGCGCGGTGACAGCGGGATGATGCTCGACATGAGGTCGATCGGGGACCTCCACAACCGGAAAACGCACGCGACGACGTCAAGGGAAGCCATATGGCGCTCTGAGGTTCTAGATTTGAACCGAGAAGGGTAGTGGGTGGAGGAAGACAACACCGGCGGAGGACATGTCCACCGTTGTAGATCGAGGAGCGAAGTGATGAGAGAAGGGTGCCAGATTCCAACAGCCGGAGGAAGACAGCACCGACGGAGGACGCGCATCGAAGCAACCGAATTCGAAGTCGTTGGTGCCGGATTTCAACGACAGAAGTCCCTGCAGCAGAGAGAGCGAGGGAGGGATGAGCGAGAATGGATGGAGATCTGGGGATGAAGATGAAGGGATTTAGGGAAAAATAGGAGGGTAGTTAGGGTATTATGAAAATATTTTGGACAATTGCTAACAAATCTAAACCCCTAGGATAAATACTAAATGGGATAATGTAAAGGGCTTTGGGCCAAATATTTTCTAAACTATTTGGTTTAAGCTATATATAAGTTATCTAGATTTCATAAATTCTTTTTTATTATTTGTGTGTTCTCTCCTGTAATATTTTTTTTATCAAACATTAAAATTATTTATTTTCACTTAATTACCCAAAAATAAGTAAATCAATTTCCGTTTTATTGCTTACTCCCTCCATTCTAAAATACAAGTCGTTTGACTTTGTGATCCGTTTTTTTACAGAGCTAAAAACTATACTCCATCTGTTAATTAAAACTTGTTGTTTACTATTCATGCACCCTTTTTAAGAATGATAAAAACTATATGGAATATTAACTTTTTTTAAAATTCGTTTTTATAAATTCATACTTAATAGTAACAAGTATTAAATTATTTAAAAAATATATTAAAAAAGTTAATATTTTATATAGTTTTTAACACCTCAAAAAACGTGCGTGAATAGTAAAACGTCAAGTTTTAATTAACGGAAGAAGTATAAAATATTATTTTTTTTATTAAAGTTTGTAAATAATATTATATTTAATAATACTAGGTATAATATTATTTTAAAATATTTAAATAAAATGTTAAGTAATATTTTATATAATATTGAACTATTTAAAATACATATTAAAAAATTAAATAACTTATATTTTAGAACGAATGGAGTATACCATAAAGTCTCAAAATCTGAGATTGGTCATTGGTCAAACATATATACGTACTATTTTCTCCAAGGTTAGCTACATGTCAGTTTTTTCTGCTTTGTAACACCTTTCCATGCCATCGGAATTTGGAAACTATGAAATCTTCAGGCCTGACTGCCTGAGGACGATACGCCCAAAAAAAAAAAAGTAGACCTCCACTTTTTACACTTTGACAATTTGCCACTCCATTCTTCATGTACTTTGATGGGAGAATGTTAAGCATACCAGGTGGTAGTCACATCATTAAAAAAATATTAATTTAAATGAGTCAGTAATTAGAAAAAAAGTAAACAAACCTTTGAAGACATCATCTGTAAATCTAAAGAGCAACTCAACATGTGGCGTGCTAATGCGCTGTCTCAACAGGGCCGCACTATCCTCATTAACACAAATTTAGCTTCCAAGCCGCTATATGTCATGCAAAACTTCTTATTACCAGCTTCAATACATAAAGAACTAGACCAAATAAACCGTAAATTCTTCTGGAATAAGGACCTTCAGCATGGCCCCCTTATTGGTTGGGATAGGATTTGTAGAGGAAAAAATTTTGGTGGCCTTGGAATACGCAAATCAAAAGACATGAACGAGGCCCTCAAAATGAAACTTCTCTGGAAGATATTAGCTGAACCAAACAATGTCTGGGTTGCAGTGATCAAACACAAGTACATTCGCTCGTCCAACCTTATGGAATATAAAAAAGGTGGGGATGTATCATGGCAATGGGCCAAACTTACAACTCTCATCAGCAGATTTAAGACTGGCCTGGTCTGGTCAATCGGTAACGGAAAGTCCGTTAAATTTTGGACAGACAACTGGATCGCGTCTTCTTCATTGCAATCAAGAAGTGACTGCCCTTTAATACCTAATGTTGATGAATCTGTTAGTGATTATATACTCGGAGGAAAATGGTGGTCCGAAAACCTATGTCGGGTGCTACCAATCAATATTGTGAAGGAGATTTCCGATATCCCTGTCCCTGTCGCTCCCTTTGAAGACCGTCTGTATTGGTGGCCTGATAGGGAGGGGTGGTTCACCACCTCAAGTGCGTACAAACTGGTGTCCGGTCATTCCTTGCGTCTTCCAGACCCCAATTCCTGGATCTAGAGCCTGAACACACCACCTAAGGTAAAAAACTTTCTATGGAAAATATGTCAGGATGGTCTCCCAATAGCTTCAAGGCTCGTACAGTGCGGGGTTTCTGTTCCATCCACTTGCTGTCTTTGCAATTGCGCTACGGAAGATGAGTCTCACATTTTCCTTGAATGTGAATATGTATCCGCCTTTCTTAGGTTCCTGTGCCATATCAAATCACATATTTCCTCCATGATCAACCAATCTCGAGACTTTAAATCGATCATGTCCTACATTGGGGAAAACATTGACAAGATATCCAAATCTAAGCTGGCATTCTCCTGGTGGACTACCTGGAATATCCAAAACCAACATATCTTCAAATCTAGTCCTATACCAACTACAAATGCATGCCTCCATATCATCAAATCCCATGTGGAAAATTGGAGTAGAGCATCTCGTATTACTGAATGTTTCGACGACAAGGACGATATATATGAACAAAAGAGCAATCCCAAGCGACAAAAGAGAAAATGTGACAACATCAAATGGCGAAAACCGCCTAAGAGGACTTTCAAACTTAATTTTGATGGGTCTTCGCTTACTGACAACACTAGCACAGCGGGAACCATAATTCGAGACTGGGAGGGACGCCCAATTACTATAGGGTACAAACAGCTCGGTAGCCAAAGTCCACTGAAAGCGGAAGCGTTAGCTTTAAAACTTGGTGTACACCAGGCACTACAATTGCGGATCAACAGACTCATCATCGAAGGCGATTCCAGCATCATAATAGATCATCTAACCAAAGGAACGACATGCCTGTGGGAAATTGAACTCGTCATTTCTGACATCAAATATATGCTGACACCTCTCGAAAGTGTGACTTTTCTCTATATTCCCCGTAACGGTAACAGAGTGGCTGATAAGGTTCCTTTGCCACTATGCCGGGGGGATCGATATTTTACAACATCCCGGTCTTCTTGACCTCATCCGAAAGAATGCATTCGGGTAGAGCATGCTCGCCCGAAATATTTCCTAATAAAAAAAAATTACTTTTCACTTTTACATTGAATAGGACGCCTTAATTAATTCTATCCGAGTCCCCATGTTATGGTTAACAATAAAAAACATGGAGTATACCCCTTCACGTCGCTTGGTTAACAGTACGTAGTACGGAGTAAAAAACAAGCAATGATAATTTGGGTTCATTTTTTTTTTTCTGGGTAGAAAATTTTGGGTTCATTTTAGATGTAGTTTTACTTATTTGAATATGGTTTATAAAACACGTTTGGGAGCCCACAAATAAAACATTACGGAGTATTAAAAATTCCTATCTATCAACATGAACCTATCTTCATTCTCTTTTGTTGTTGCTGATCCACCATAGGGTTGATGTCATCTTCAATGGAGAAAGGAGGAAAGAAAAGATTTTTCACCAAAAAATAAAAGTGGGAAGGAAAGGCTAAATGGAAGAGGAGTATGTTAACCATTCCGGAATAGCTCACTGGAAAGGACTTGTGGGACCTACCCATCGGTCCTCGGTTCGAACCCCGGAATAGCTGCTCTTTATTTATACTTCATAATTGAAGGAGCAATTTCCTTTGAAATCACCAGATTCACCACCAAAGCCACCGATAAATCGCCGCCGGTATTGTCAGGGCTCGAGAGAGAAGATGTAATTTCCTTTGAAATCTTTACGCTTCAAAAAAAAAAAATTGTGGATGTGCAGATGTGTTTGTTGAAAACAATCTACAGCCATTGGATTAAAATGATAAATGGGTGAGAGAGGAGTAGTATTGTAATTATTTTTATTGGCTGAAAGAAGAACACATGGATTAGCTATTTCAACCGTTGGATAAGAGTGATCACAATATTTGTATCTTATCGCAACAAATATAATAGATAAAAATAATATATACTCTCAAATATTCAATTGAGTAACCATAAAATTAAAGAAAAAATTTGCAAAACAGGCACTTTATTTGGACGTTTTTGCAAAATGGTCTCGTATTTGGACAATTTAGCAAAATGGCTGCTATATAACCCCTAATTAATTATGTCTCTCTCCTTTCTCTCATTCTTTCTCTCGCTCGCTCACCTCTATCGCTCAGATCTCTCGCTCGCTCCGCCTCGCGCCGCCTCGCTCTATCTGGACACACGGAGGAAGATCGACAGATCGAGGTCGGGTTGGACGGATCTGGACGAATTGACAGATCGAGGAAGGGTTGGACCTCCGGTCTCCAGGTCCCTCATCGTCGCCTTCATCGGATCTCCGGTCTCCAGGTTTTGTCATCGTCGCCTTCATCGGATCTCTGGTCTCCAGGTTTTGTCATCGTCGCCATTCTCTTCCCATCTCACTCTTTTTCTATTTCGTTCGATTTCATTCGCCCTAGGTTTTGTCCATTTCGTTCGATTTCATTCGCCCTAGGTTACAATTGGATTTCTGAATAGTCGATGGTGTAAAAAATTGAGCGATGTCGAGTTTCCTTCAATGCTTTCTATATTGAATTGTTTCTAATTGCTCACTGATATGCCTTTGTTGCTCACTGATATACATACACTATTATACTGAATTTGATCTGCAACTCTTTGATTTTCATACACTGTTAATTTAGGAACTTGGAACTTTGTTTATTTTGAAATTAATTTAGGAAGAAGCATACACTGTTATACACATAAATCAGGTACTGACATTGATGCACCTTGTATCCATGTATGCTAAATGTGGATTTTTTGCCCAAAGAGTGGTTGTTTTTCACATAATGAAGCACAAAGATATAGTTACATGGAATGCTTTGATTCATGAAAGCAAGTGATCGAGGTTTGGTGTATAATGCTTTGATTCATGGAAATATCTATTAGAAGCTCTTGTTTCTGTTGTAGTAATATATTTTTTGTAATGCAATGAAGGAAACAATTTCTTTTTCTGCTACATGAATTTCTGAGTTTGGTTGCTGGTTTTACCTTCAAAGGGAACAAGTGTTCCTTTTTTCCCCCTAGTTCTATTGAGACAAGTTCCAATTTGAATTACAGATTTTGGAAATCTGTTTTACAGAAAACAGATATTTGGAAATCTGTTTTACATAAAACAGATTTTTGGAAATCTGTTTTTACAGAAAACAGTTTTGGAAATCTGTTTTACAGAAATCAGTTTTACAGAAAACAGATTTCTGGAAATCTGTTTTACAGAAATCTGTTTTTACAGAAAACAGATTTTTTGAAATCTGTTTTACAGAAAATAGATTTTGGGAAATCTATTTTACGGAAAACACTTGATCTCTGTTGTGTACTTGACGATTCTTATCGGCCAGACTGATCTGGTTGATTGTGCTGAATGAAGGGTCAGGCTATTGGTGTTATTGGTGGAGTCATAATTGAGATGGATTTGTGCACTGGTGGTGCTGTCATGAACCATGGAGATATGCCATGGGATGTATTTTTGTAGTGTCATACTTTCTGCTGTCACAAATCTGCTTGCTTGGGAGCGTGTCTTCTGGCTGCTGCTACTAATTGGATTTTGTCTCATACTTGGGTTCTTCTTGGAGGCTTAATTTTATTAAAATTCATATGAGCTTTTTTCTTGATATTTTCGTTTGTGTAATGAGAACTATCATAATTACAAAGTGTTATATCATCCCTTTTGAATGCCTTTGTTTGGAGCTATTCATTTGGTTGTGGAGTTATTGAGTTTCCTAGTCGAATGCTTTTAGCCCATTAGCTCAAATGGGAGAGCATTGTGCTCATACACAAAGATGTGGGTTCGAATCCCATGTAGGCAAATTGAATTGTGATTAAAATGTGTAATTTTAGGTTGAATTTTATTTTTTAGTGTTTGAATTGTGATTTTTTCTTGAATTGGTTTTGTACACTAGATGAATGTTTTTTTTTATTTTGAAGTGTATGTGGTGACACTAGGTGGTTAAGGCCCAAAGTAGTGCTGACACTGATATTAGTTACAAGTAGTGGTGACATTAGCTTTTTTTATTTATTTATTTTGAAGTGTATGTGGTGACATTAGGTGGTTAAGCCCCAAAGTAGTGCTGACAGTGATATTAGTTACAAGTAGTGGTGACACTAGTCTTGCGTTTTCTGATATTGAAGTGTATGTGGTGACGTTTTCTGTTATTGAAGTTTATGTGGTGACACTAGGTGGTTAAGTCTCAAAGTAGTGCTGACATTGATATTAGTTACAAGTAGTGGTGACACTAGCCTTGTATTTTTCTATTTTGAAGTGTTATGTTGCACAGCATTGTCTTATTTTTGTTCAATAATAGATTATATTTGCATAATAATCGAAGAGTTGTGAAATTGCGCTCAATAAACTATGATTGTAGAAAATGGGGAATTAATGGAATTTTTGCTAAACATGCTCTTCTTTTTGCTCAACAATTCTTTATTTTTGCACAACAATCGAGACTTATGAAATTGTGTCTCAACATGATCTTATTTTTTGTAAATATAATTTTATACTTTTTTAATAGATTATTGCACAACACGGTCTTATTTTTGCTCATCAATAGAGTAAAATTGCACAACATGGGGGGATTGGTCAAATTTTGCTCAACATCATCTTATTTTCGCTCGACAATAGGTTATTTTTGCACAGCAATCGAGACTTGAGAATTTGTTCTCAATGTGATTTTTTTTCTCTCAATATAATTTCATACTTTCTCAATAAATTATTGCACAACATGCTCTTATTTTTGCTCATTAATACTTTATTTTTGCACAACATTCTAGACTTGTGAAATTGTGTCTCAACATGATCTTACTTTTTGTAAATATAATTTTATACTTTTTTAATAGATTATTGCACAACATGATCTTATTTTTGCTCATCAATAGACAATAATTGCACAACATGGGGGATTGGTGAAATTTTGCTCAACATCATCTTATTTTTGCTCAACTATAAGTTATTTTTGCACAACAATCGAGACTTGTGAAATTGTTCTCAACATGATTTTATTTTCTCTCAATATGTTTTCATACTTTCTCAATAGATTATTGCACAACATGCTCTTATTTTTGCTCAACAATTCTTTATTTTTGCACAGCAATCGACACTTGTGAAATTGTGTCTCCACATAATCTTATTTTTTGTAAATATAATTTTATACTTTTTTAATAGATTATTGCACAACACGGTCTTATTTTTGCTCATCAATAGAGTAAAATTGCACAACATGGGGGGATTGGTCAAATTTTGCTCAACATCATCTTATTTTTGCTCAACAATAGATTATTTTTGCACAATAATCGAGACTTGTGAAATTGTTCTCAACATGATCTTATTTTCTCTCAATATAATTTCATACTTTCTCAATAAATTATTGCACAACATGCTCTTATTTTTGCTCATCAATACTTTATTTTTGCACAACATTCAAGACTTGTGAAATTGTGTCTCAACATGATCTTACTTTTTGTAAATATAATTTTATACTTTTTTAATAGATTATTGCACAACATGGTCTTATTTTTGCTCATCAATAGACAATAATTGCACAACATGGAGGATTGGTGAAATTTCGCTCAACATCATCTTATTTTTGCTCAACTATAGGTTATTTTTGCACAACAATCGAAATTTGTGAATTTGTTTTCAACATGATCTTATTTTCTCTCAATATAATTTCATACTTTCTCAATAAATTATTGCACAACATGCTCTTATTTTTGCTCATCAATACTTTATTTTTGTACAACATTTGAGACTTGTGAAATTGTGTCTCAACATGATCTTACTTCACTACCAAAAAAAAAAACAATTTAGCCACGCTCAGTAGCAACGGCAGGGATTTGCCGTGGCTATCGGGTGGGAAAAAACCAAATTAGCCACACGGAAAAGCCACGGCGAGATGATGCCGTGGCTAAAACATGTAATTTAAAAAAAAAGGAATTAATAAAAAAAGGAAATTCCCAAACCCTAGTTAGCACCCATCTCCTCGCTCCGCTCACTTTCAGATCTAAAAAACCCTCTCTCGCTCCTCCGTTCATCCCTCTCATCTCGACTTTCAGATCCGTCCGCCTTTACTCCTTCCTCATCCTTATTCATCTTCGTCCGCCATTGATGACCAGTGGAAGCTCTCCGAATCTTCATTCTCTCGATCTATCGTCCTTCCTGGCTCTCTGTCTCAACGAAGAAGGTTGCTGCTCAACCTCCTTTCTCACAGTAGAGTTCGAACACATCCCTGGCCGACCAGGTCTTGCTTGCTTGACCT
Source organism: Persicaria maculosa (assembly GCA_963922045.1). NCBI lineage: Eukaryota > Viridiplantae > Streptophyta > Magnoliopsida > Caryophyllales > Polygonaceae > Persicaria > Persicaria maculosa. Next base: position 55,266,853 of record OY998259.1, on the reverse strand, counting down.
CGAGCGTCCCTTCGATTGCTTGACCTCGAGCTTCACTCTCCAAAGGTTAGCCCCTTTTTTTTTTTTATCTCCTTTCGTAGTCAGCCTATCTCTATTCTCACTACCCTCTCAACTGTGAAGAAGAGGAAGAAAGTTCGACATAAACAAGGGAAAACAAATACGAACTGCAATGCTTCGTGCTTAGCCTATACCTCATCCAATCGGTAACCTTTCTTCATTTTTAGGGTTTCCTGTCCTCCAATTTTTCCTGTTTCTTTTGCTCTCTTTGTTAAATCAATCGCTTTTTCACTTTTTTTGTTAAGCAATTTCTGCCATTGTTTTTTCTTCTAAGGATGTGCATCTTTTAATCCATTGATATACCTATTTTATGTCTGTGGTCACTGATTAAGGGTTTCATAGAAACACAAGCCCCTTTATGTAGTGATATAGTGATATTACTTGCTTCTGCATTGGTCTTCTATACGAAATAGCTTGTGATGTTGCATCTTGAAGTTGATTTAGAAACTGAACTTTCAGTTTAACATCCATCTGTCATTAGTGCATAATCAAATCTTAATGGGTTGTTTAGTTTCGTTGGAATTTGACCATATATGGGTGTGTAAGGGGCGGATTAGATCTAAGAATCTTCATTGTGTTCTTCTTCATACAAAACAAGCACTATATTTATTTAAGTAGTTACTAAATTTGGGATTCTTATTTGCCTTCAATAAGTGTTATGAGTTTCTGCCTCAGGAGCCGTTGTTGTATACACAAGGTATATGATGATGTTGTGAGATTCTCGTACCTCTGAACATCATCATCAGCAGCCTCAGGAGCAGTTGTTTCATGTTAATCATGATCATCATCTTCACCCTATAACTAGAGGTAAAATTGTCTAATCTTCTTGACCATCTGTGACATTATTTTGGTTGGAAAAAATAGAGCAACAATAATGGTATAAATATAATCACGGGAAGGTTCAGAAGCGAGAGTTTTATAATTAATCTAAAACAAGAACATTTATATTCAACTTGTGATTATCAAATATATCTTTTAAACCATGTGTTTTTTCAGACAATTCCTTGTAATCTAGTTGGTTTTGGGACTTAGAAGTTTTTAAAGTCTACATATTTCTTCTCCTTTTTTAGCTTAGAATAAGGCATTAACAGAGGCACTTGGTTGTTCATATTGCTGTATAGTTTACATCTTTTTTTTTTTTTTTTTTGGCTTAGACAGTGGCATTATCAAAGGGATTGTGTCCCATTAAATACTTGGTGCTATAACTGGAAAAGGAGGAGCTACTGGCAAGTATTATATAAATTTCTTTTTTTTACCCTAAAATATATTTTTTGATTTACTACTCTCTTTGCATGTTAAGTGAACAAAAAAGCTGTTTGGAAGTGATTCACTGCATTCGAACATGATTTGTTCATAGGGACAACACTACTTATTCTAAGCTGTTTGGAAGTGATTCACTGCATTCGAACATGATTTACTACTCTCTTTGCGATGCTCTATGTCCTTTGATCCTCCAGGTTCATATAGCAAGGCTGAAAGGATCCAAAACTAATGTGGTCATTAAAGTCTTGAAGCTAGGGATTGAAGGTATTCTAGTGGCTGGTCTGAATTTTGTCTATGTTGTTGCTCGTATTTTGGAGTTCTTGAACCCTTAACTGAGGTGTACCTCCTTGGTGAATAAGTCCTCTTTTGAAATTACCACTTCTATGTACCATTCTAGGGGCCTAAACAAGGCTCCTTTTTTAAAAGTATTAAGGCTCCTTTAGGCAATGCAAGTAGCTTTGCGGAGCTTTTGGTTTGCAAGGCTCCACCAAATAATGACACGAATGATGCTAGACAATAATTTTAGTATACAAAATAGATTTTATTTAGTGTATTGGTAGTGGTAGCATATATGATTGCGTTTCAATTGAATCAATTTGTTTCTTTATCTTCTTTACTCTTATATGTCTTAAGTCGTCTTTGTGGCATGGAACTTTGTGCAGATGGTGAAATGTGGTAACTATTTTCAAGCAAGAAGATGGTCCTAGAGAATTTGGTAATATGTGTATAGCTACCAAATGGATTAAAACAACTGAGAGTTCATTAATCTTGCGGCATTTACAAGTGACTAAAGCCGAGGTAGGCTCTTCACCTTACCAAAAGAATATATTCTTTCAGTTAATGACATTTAAGCAATTACAAAAATCACTTGTGGGAAATCAAAGTTAAAAAGGAAGGATTGTTTACTTATCCTAGAAGTTTGCTGAATAAGGCCATTGCTAATGCTACAAAACTGATAACTGGGATGATTTCTCACTCTTCTTGCACCTCAGTTAGGCAATGATTTTACCCATGTATTTAAGTCATCGCATTGTGGCAGTCTCCTCACTTCTATACTTGCCCTGTTGTGCATCCAAATGTTCTAGAAAATGAATAGAGATATAGGAAGAGCTTAGCTAAGAGCCTTATGATGGACAGGTTGAGAAAGCACCTTGTAAAAAGCAAACAAAAATCTAATGAAGTCTTTTTGAAGGAAAAAAGGTGAAAGCATGAATGCATGATTTGGCATAACTTTCTAAGCCCAGCGAATGAGGTTGGGCTAATTATTGATTAACTTGGAAATTTTCATGGTCTTCGAAATGAAGCCCAAAAACAACTGAAAAAATAATCTCGTTGGGCATCTCAGAACATCTTGAGCAAGAAATTGTTAATTTAACTTATTTATCCATGACTCCTTTTAATTCTCTTGCTTTCGTTATCTAGTTCTATAATTAAGTTGATCTCTCTCTCTATATATATTTTTATCTTTTGCAGAATTAAGTTGATCACTCTCTAACAGCTGAGAGGGCGAGTAGTTGCAGAAAATAATTTCTTTTTATTTCTGGTAATGCCCGCTGGTTCCCTTGATTCTATCACTTTATGATGCTAGAAAAACAATGATTGGTTTTGACTTGAGTGATTTCATGTCTTAGATGTTCTTGTCATTCTCCCAAGCTTCTGTATTTGTGTGTCCACTTTGTAGTGAAGCTAACAGTGAGAGCTACTAGCCATTTTATGGTGAAACTCAGCATGAAATTGGTTTATGTTAGATGCCTTTCGGTTACTTGTTGTGATCCTAGGGTGTATGCAATCATTGGTTCAAGTTCATGCCAGAGTTCGAGCCCATCAAGTCAGGATGTCCCTTGAAGGTGAGGTTGTGCAGCAGATGCTCGGCGAAAGACGCCAGGAGGCTGATCTCTTGGTGCATGCTGAGTTATAATGGGCAGAACAAGACTTCAGCCTTGAATTTTCGTGAGTATTAGGATCCACCTAGTTTAGCTACTGGTTTGATGTATTTGACAGTCTCAGGAGGGGTGGTGTGATAGTAAAGGAACAATAGTTGACATTTAATATTATATTTTTGTTGTTGTATTATACTTGTGTTTGCATTAGTTGATATCAAATGCAAAATAGGTCATTTATTAGTGCGTGTGTTATAATATTATTATTATGTGGATGTACAAGATATACACTTTACTTAGATAGATTTATCTTATACTTGGAGGTTAAGGATATAACTCCTATATATATTGTATTGGTTGATACCACACGAGAGATTATCAGTTGAATACAATCTCATATTCTCCCTTCTCTTTTGCCCTAATTTATAACACGTTATCAGCACGATAGGTTCTAAGCTAAAAACCTAAATTTTCTTTTCTTTTCTCCAACCTGCCGTCATCCACCAAAAGACGTGGCTCACCGCCTTCTACCTCCCTGACGGTCATCATCAACGGCGTGGCGCCCCTCCTCCCGATCGAGAAGTCCACGTGGGGGTTGCGGCGATCTCGCCTGAAGGATGGAGTCGTTCTTCTTTGCCGAGATAGTCAATCACTGCTGCCGTTGAGGTCGAAGCCGGAGACGGTGGTTCGCTGCTGCCTGGAGTTCTGCGCCGCCGTGGCCATCGGATCTGCTGCGTTAAAATTGCAGATTGTTGTCCCAAACATCTAGCCTTATTCTCGATGGATCCAACCGGAGCAAGCGCTTGCTTAAGCATTCGCCTCGCCAGGAACGTCGGGATTCGTAGAAGGCCGATTGGAATAACTCTACGCTAAGTATTCTGTCTCTTGTTAATTTTTGAGTTATTAATTGAATTTAACCTTCATCTCTTTCGATCGAGATTAGCCCCTGGTGGTCCTCTCACGGGTAGGAAGGCGCCGTCATGAAAGATTGGTGGAGTTGCAGTGTCTGGCGGCGAAGACGTGAAATTGAGTTCCTGCGTTTCATGGTGGCGACGATGAAAACTGGTATTTGTGGGCCTATATTCAATTGGGTTGAAATATCAAATTAATTAATTGGCCTTGCAAGTTTTACGCAATCATGGAGGTACGTATACTGACTTTTCTCATCCAATTATTTTGTTCACTTATTAGGTTACCTCAATTAACGGTAGGCTTAGAAGGTAACAGAAAAATAGTGTTGTTATATTATGATTTATATACATCTAACCATGTTTATAAATAATTTAATTGGTCTCCCGGAGTAGAAAATATTAAATCCCTCGAAGTGGATGAAAGTAAAGAAATTAATATTATGAATCATTTGATGTGATTGATAAATTTCTTTCCTGTAGTGATGAAACAATAAGTATCATCCATGTAGCGATTAGTAATGATTATTGTTTTATTTTGTTTTATTTGCATATTATATTTTTATCTTCATCTCCTGAAGTAGATGAAAAGTCATATCGCTCGAAGTAGATAGTAAATAAATATAGATTATCGTCAATTGAAAGTTAGTCAAAATAAAGCATTCTGATAATATTGTGAATCTATATCGGAGTGTGATTATGTACGTGTTGATCACATAAGAGGTACTTTGACTTTCTTTATTTGATTAATTAGAATTTCAAAAGGTTTAAAGCCTTATACATAAGAATGGAGGATGGATATAATTATGTTATATGGTATGTATTTTAAATAAACCATGATTATAATTTATTAATATTTTGATTTGGTGATGGGTGGTGTCATGCGAGTGGTTTGTCCACGGATCCACACTAGGATATCATGGTAAAAGGAGCCGAACCTTAGAAGACTGAACTTTACTTGGTAGTGAGCCTATTTGGGTTAGGCTCAACTTTAAGGCTCGTGATGGAGTTGGACCAATTTCTAAATATTGGTATATGCGATCGAGCTTGTGCTCAGGTAAGCCTAAATATCATATATTTGAGTTATGATTTTTGTGCATCTTGATCATAAGTGATTGTATATGTGTGTTATGAGTTCATCTCGTACATTAAATATGGTTTACCAATTAGTTGCTAATTGCAATATGACGTTATTGATTGCACATATAGATCTTATATTATAAATCATGTCATAGTGCTAATATATTTTGATATATAAGAATTTAGAGCATTGATAAATTATGTGTTGTTGGGGATTGACGATGCATAGAGATATGATTATTGGATAAATTGACCGTATATTGGATGGATACATGATAAAAGATATCAAAATGAGTTGATATATTGATAAGTTGATAAATAAATAACGTCATCATGCATCGATAAAATATTAACCTCATCTTTGTAGTAATGAGCTAAGATGATATTGTTCATTCCATCTTGTACTTGTAAATTATTTCATATATGATTTGTTTCATAGAAGGTGAAATATAAACTCCTGAAGTAGTTAACATTATTTCATATATGATTTGTTTCTTGGTCACCAAAAGTTGACATTATTTTTGTATCATGAAGTTGATTTGTATTACATCCCCCAAGGTAATTGCATGCAAATAAGAAAAGACGTTTTCTCTCATAAATGACGATGAAATTATTGAAATTGAAATTTGAGATAGTTATTAAACCTACATTATTTGTGAATGATAGTGTTTATTGAAACAAGTGATAACTATCTGAATTGATATCCACCTGAAGTGGCCGAATAAATTTTAATTAAGGGTAGTGCATTTATTTTAATTTACTGAGATCACTTTTATTATGTACTTGTGAGGTGTATATATTTGAATTACATATATTTGAATTTACTTTTGCACAAAACTCAGAGTGTTTCCAGAAGAAACAACTTGTTAAGAGTTGGTATGTCGTAAACATATGTGGTTTTATATTATATATATTGTTTGAGTTAATAAAAGTTATCTCTTGAAGTAGATAAACTTATCTCTACATATGAAAGATTATCAACGAAAGAGCCTAGATGATCCAGCACCTTTGATTCTGCAAACTTGGCCGTATTTGGTTTGTTATTAGTATAATTTGGCTATTTGAAGCTACATGGAACCTATGTTTTATTTATCTAGTTGATTTGATTTGCATTTTATGTATATGTATATGCATCGGAAATGTTTCTTGAAGAAATCATTATGGGTAGATGATGCCAATTTTATTCAACTAATGTTAATTTGGGAGAAGAGTTTGAAGCAAATCCTTGTTAAATTGTGTGAAATCGATAAATTTATTCTTGAGAGCCCGAAGACTCTTTATTTTGGGATCTTGTTCTTAATCTACCTAGGTATGGTAGAACTCAAATAAATAGCTAGCTAAATGACCTATGGTTCATAACAACCTCTTTTATTGCCAGATGCAATATATATTGTTACCTCTAGTAGAGGACATAAAGAGGATACGGTGCGCGCGACCGTTGTTAGGATACTGGTCATAATTTTGAAAATGATTATAGATAATCATGTATGAGTCGACTCCCACATCAAGGAGAATGTGGAAGAACAAGTCAAAGATGATGGTTTACCTATTGGATTTGTAATCTCCCAAACTCTGAATGAATCATCACATGAAAATGTTAGAATGGTTTAGAGCGTGATATTTGATGATATGGAAAACCAGAAGTTTTCATGATGAAATATCTAATGAGTGCTTGTATAAAGTCTATTCTTGGCATAATTAAACCTTATACATGTCTCCAGAAGAGCATCAAAATTAGTCCTCGAAGGCCTATTGATATAATCAAGCAATATACTCATATGAGAAAATGGCTCTAGAAGAGCGTCAAAACACTCTAAGTGAAGGAGTGATGATAGATAAACCGGGATCATAAAAGCCAATGGATGACTAATAATTGCCAGAAGCAGTGGTTTTCCCCTAGTTGAGGATGTCAAAAGAGGGATCCAACATAATAAATAGATTACCCATGTTGGCAATATGGATGTAATATGGAAATGTTATCGATGAAATTGATATGTTGAGCATTGAGAAGTTGGCGATTAAATCGATCAAGTGAAGTCATTACTTATGAAATTATCATATAGGATAATGCTAACGTATGGAATGACCCAGTAGAGTCGTCAATAATAGCTAACAAGCAAGCATGAATATCAAGATATTGATTCGATTTTGGTCAACAATAGAATAAATTCCCCTTTGTAATTTATCTCCAGAAGAGAGTTTTATATTTATAAGGTTTTAAATGTTTGGTATAGGTACAAAAATCTCCCCAGATTACACTAAGTTGTTGTAAACCAAGAAAGATGATGTATATGGAGGATTGGGTCCCCATAGATGATCAAATACCTAGAGTTTATCACAGATGATAAAATACTCGGTATTTAGGGGGAGAGGAAAAGGATACCAAGAAGTAATATGTTGTATGAACTAGAAGGGAACCAGAAGTTCAATAAACTATATAGCAAGGAAGCTAGTAAAAGCATTAGTAAATGCAAAAGATGGTGACAAAAGTCACATTTACAACAAATAATGCACTAGCATGATTTAGATCGAGGTTCTAGTAGTAACTTCAAACAATGGTGATATGTCCACTGGTATACAACTCCTGAAGAGATTTCATGAACGTTGACAGTGTTAGAATTGATTATGAGTTGTCTTGAATTGACCAGATCCTTAATTATCGTTGATGACATATATCTAAGTTTGCACTTGAAGTGCCTGATAAGAATAATTAGAGCTTCTAAAAATAAATCGACCTGTAGTTCAAGTATACAAAGAGAGATATATTACGATATGAAGACAAATGATCTTTTCATCTTTTATTAGATTGTGAAAGGATATTAAGGGTCCAGAAGTACCATGTCTTTAGAAAATTAGTGATTTATATGCTAAATTGAGGGGGAGAAAAGTTGTACTCTTTTCCTTAGTTTTGGGTTTTGTCCCATTTGGGTTTTTCCAAAGCAAGGTTTTTAACGAAACAACTCCCCTCATAAGGATACATTGTAAATCCCAAATTCTAGAAAGAAATAATTCATGTAAAAATGAATTATTTAAGCATGAAGTTTTTGGACCTGTAGCTCCAACATTGAAAAGTGCGATATTAATTGGTTTTAAGTGGGTATTCGTATAAAGGAAAACATAAAGTCAAATTGATTGCACAAAAGCCTATTAAAGCTTACATGAGAATGTATTCACCAGTAGTGGATATAATTTGGCTCCAAATGTAAATGACGGACATTGTAGGTGCATACCCATATAAATGGGAATAATCGATTGAAAATGCCTGAAGCAATATTATCAAAGTACTGTCAGATGCAGTTGGTTAAAGATTCTTATTAAAGTGACTGAATTGCCTATAATTGTGAAAGTGGTGACATTTTATTAGGTCCCGAAGTACCATACAAAGTTGTACTCTTTTCCTTAATCTTGGTTTTTATCCCACTGGGTTTTTCCAAGGTAAGGTTTTTAACGAGGCAACTTAAGCACCATTTAATGCATCAGATCTCCCAGATTAACAATGAAAAGCACACTAGGTCCTGAAGTACCTTCTGCTTGTGCATCCAAAGCAGCTCAACACCAATCCATGGAAGTCAGGCGCGTCAAAGTCAATCACGGAGGCATTCCAGCTTATACACATCAAAGACAATGTTGAGATTCGACCATAATCTCGTGAAGACGACGACATTAAGGAGAATGAGAAGACTTCGAGAAGGATGTTGAATTCAGGGGGAGCATACACGCACTGCACTCTTTTTTCCTTCGATCAGGTTTTGTCCCACTGGCTTTTCCTGACAAGGTTTTTAACGAGGCAGTACAACAAGAGCGTACGTGGAAGGTTGCACTCTTTTTCCCTAAGCTATGATTTTGTCCCATTGGGTTTTTCCCAACTAGGTTTTTAACGAGGCATCTGAAGAAACAAGGAATGTACATCCAAGGGGAGTGTTATAATATTATTATTATGTGGATGTACAAGATATACACTTTACTTAGATAGATTTATCTTATACTTGGAGGTTAAGGATATAACTCCTATATATATTGTATTGGTTGATACCACACGAGAGATTATCAGTTGAATACAATCTCATATTCTCCCTTCTCTTTTGCCCTAATTTATAACAGCGTGTTTTTTTTAATAAAATATGGGATTTTTTAGCCCGGTCCGGTAGAATTCCGGGCTAAAAAGCAGTTTTTTTTAATTTCCCATAAATAAGTTAGCGACGGCAGCTTGCCGTGGCTAGCACTTTAGCTATGGCTATAGCCATCGCTACTCTCTTTTGCCGCCCCATGTTTCCCCACGGCTTGTTTCCCGTGGCTACAGCCGTGGCTACCACCTTTTGGCCACAACAAATGGACTTTTAGCCACGGCAAATAGCCGTTGCTAATATCGTTTTTTTTATAGTGCTTTTTGTAAATATAATTTTATACTTTTTAAATAGATTATTGCACAAAATGATCTTATTTTTGCTCATCAATAGACAATAATTGCACAACAATGGGGGATTGATGAAATTTTGTTCATCATCATCTTATTTTTGCTCAACTATAGGTTATTTTTGCACAACAATCGAGACTCTTATTTTCTCTCAATATAATTTCATACTTTCTCAATAACATATTGCACAACATGCTCTTATTTTTGCTCATCAATACTTTATTTTTGCACAACTAGTGGTGAAAATTAGTGCTGACACTGATATTAGTTACAATTAGTGTTGACACTGATATTAGTTAAATTAGTGGTGAAAATTTGCTCAACATGTTAAGAATATTATGTTGAGAAGCAATATCATATTGTTTCTTAACATGGTATTGTTTTTTTAAGTAAACAATAATGATAAAATCTAAAATTTGATGAGTACTGATGACAGAATTGTGCTGACATATAAAAAAGAATACACAAACTTGTCTTATTACATGATAAAACATAAATGTGCATAACGCAAAATGATGCGGGTTCAAATCCCGCACAATGATGGGGTGAAAAGGGGGATAAAGAACTTTGTAATCAAATATAGACAAAACCAAAATCTAGACCAAAAGAAAAGAAAAGATGATGCACACAATAATTCAAAGGAAGAAATAAACAAATATAGCACAAGCAATTAGTGCTGACAATGATATTTGTGCTGACACTGATGTTGGTTACAAATATAGCACTAATAATTAGCGCTAAAACTGATATTAGTCACAAATTTTCAGGCTCCTTGAAGAATCCACAAGCAAAGTTCAAAATTGCTCAGCAATGCCCGATCTCCTTGAAGTGTGCCCCATCTCCTTGAAGTGTGCAAAGATGCTGCTTGAAGAATTGCTCAACATAAGTAAAGATCGAAACCTCGACTCATAAAAATTGATCGACAGTGATCCTGCAAGCAAAGAATTGTGCTGACAGCCTTATTTTGAATGTTTTATCCTTCTCTTGAACCCTCCTATTGAATTCTTTCTATTGCAGGGTGGTCTTCCTGCTCTCGAAAATCAGTAGGCGGTCCCTCTGTCGAGCAAAGAAGAAATCCAATTACACCATTGGAAATCAAGGCAAATGAAGAATAGGAATGAACTAAAATAGGGATGTCAGACATACTAATAAGCTATCAAATATGAATTTCAGTTTCAAAGACCAAACTTAATTAACTTACCTCTGCACAGAGAAGGAAATAACAGTGATGACAGCATCAACAGCTCAACTACAAGAATAGTGAATATGTAAATACAAGATGGAAGTGAGGGCAAATACAAGAAGAGAAAATTTGTGGCGAAGGCACAAATTTTTAGCAGCAACAAACATGATCATTAAATTAACTAGATGAATAGAATACACCATTTATGAACACAATCCTACAAAATTTGCACCTCCGGTGCAAATTTCCTATGATTCAAGTGCAATGATGACATGAGCAATGAAAGTGTAATAAGGAATGAGTACTTCATTATATTGTCAAATGCAATAATGGATGCAACAGTGAGGAATGCATATCATTAAATCAACTAGATGAATAGAATACACCAGTTATGAACACAATTCTACAAAATTTGCACCTCCGGTGCAAATTTTCTATGACTCAAGTGCAGTGATGACATGAGCAATCAACTATATGAATAAAATACACCAGTTATAAACACAATCTATCAAAATTTGCACCTCTGGTGCAAATTTTCTATGATTCAAATGCAGTGCTGACATGGAGTAATCAAAGTGTAATAAGGAATGTGGAGTTCATTTTATTGTCAAATGCAATAATGGATGCAACAGTGAGGAATGCATATCATTAAATTAACTAGATCAATAGTGTAAGCACATTGTTCGGGATGTATTTGATCTAGATATAGCAATGTTACATTTAAAGTGCAAGCACGTTATTCGAATGAGCATAAAGAAGCATGGATTCAAAAGGAGACTTCAAAATCTCATCCAATACATGAAAAATGAAAAAATATTTACCAATGTAACATATTAACGAGCATACATAAGCATAAACAAGCACAGATACATATATAGCAAAAAACGATCATAATCAGTAATTGATGCTTCAAAAATCAATCAAAATTTGCGCCAAAGGCGCAAATTTTGAGGCATTCCATAACAGTAATCACTTGATTCGACTGTATTTCATAGAGATATAGCATAAATAAGCATAAACAAGCACATATTTGATTGCAGACTTGTAAATCACACACATATAGAAAAAAAACGATCAAAATCAGTAATTGATGCTTAAAATACAAGTTATGTGCAAAACACAAAACAACATATCAATCACAAACATAAAACAACAAGGACAAGATTTCAGATTTCATTAAACAATTGCAGCCATCACAAACAAAATCGAGTTTCTTATCAATCGATCTTCGATCGATTGATAAGGAAAACAGTCGGAAGCAAAGATCGATCAGTCGGAAGCAAAAATCGAGTTCCATATCAATCGATCAAAGATCGATTGTTAAGGAAACCTCGGCTAGTAAAAATACAATCACTCGACCTATTGGGGCATTTCATCAAACAGGTTATGTGCAAAACATAAAACAACAAAATCAGAAAAATTAGCAACAAAATCGCTCGGCAGAAGCAATGTTCGATTTCCTTATCAATCGATCTTCGATCAATTGATAAGGAAATCAACAGGTAGAAGCTTTTTAGGTTCCTTCAACAGATCCAGTAGCTTGCTACCGCCATTGCTAGTGATAGGAATCCACAGGCGGGAGCAGCGCCTTCGCCGCTCTTCTTTTCGCCTTCGTGCTTTTCAGGCTCCTTCTGCACACAAGAATCGGCAACGAAATCAGCTAAATTAGCAACGAATCACTGGATTCTATTGCAGTAATCACTGGAGACTTCAAAATCGACTCCGACACTTAAAAAATCGAAGAAAATTTGCGCCTTTGGCGCAAATTTTCCATGAATTCAAGGCAGTGTTGAGCAGTGCGATAATTCAGCATATTCGAATGTTGTACTTACCTGATTACGTAGAAGAGACGCCGAAATCGGTGATTTTGATGAAATCGGAGAGATGATCGGCAATATTCCTGTGAAATCGCCGTTGAGTAGTGAGAGAGAGCGTGCGGAGAGGGAGAGCCGGAGGAGAGAGAAAGGCGCTTGGGAGAGAGGGTGGAGGCTTTTATTTAGGACATTTTACAAAAATGTACCAAACGTGGATATTTCGCAAAATAAGCCCATTTTCGTGGCTATTTTGCAAAACCCCCCAAAATTAAATGTATCTTATTTAATAAAACATAAATATATATCCAGGAAATAAAATATAACTATCAAAATAAATAAATAGTTGAGATCCTCTTTTAAAATCTAACAAGATTATTTGATAGTATTTTTTAATAATTTAAAGTTGTTTCAAAAAATTAAACATAAAATCAAGTAAAACGAATAAGACAAATAAGCAATTATAAAAATAAATTAAATCAAGTAAAACGAATAAGACAAATAAGCAATTATAAAAATAAATTCTCTTATTAAAGGTTTATTGGAATTTTATATACTTAAAAATTTGACCCAAAATAAGAATAGTAAATGATTGTTTATATTTTACTATACGTGTATCAATTCATTCATACGATAAATAAGAATAGTAAGAATTTGTAGATATTATGTATTGTCCTATTGAATACGATAAATGTTATTGAATACGATAAATGTTATTGAATACGATAAATGTTAGGAATAATAAACCAATCTGAATGTTATTTTTGGCTAAACTATGGAAATAACTAATTTTATAAAGATTTAACAATAACTGAACCAATCGGAAAGTTAAATTACTTAAATTTTATAAATGAGGTTTCCCAGTACCAATCTGAAAGTTATTTTTTCACTAAACTATAGAAATAACTAATTTTAAATATAGTACATCAAATATTTATTGGCTTAAAGTAGAGCACAAAAAGTTGGATGTAGAGGGCCTAGGAAACAAAACATATAGTCAATGTAAGAATAAAACAAAACATTAACATAAGCATCATATACCTATGGAGTATATATGTGTATAATTGTATATAGATACACACATATACATACTAACTAGTCTTATTGCCCACGATCTTCGTGGCTTTTTCATAATGTTAATTTATATAAAATAACTTTTAATTACTCTAGACAATTTTAAAAATATATAATTGTCACACATGTTTATATGACTTTTATTATTCATACACAAATGATGTAAGATAATAAAAATTCTATAAAATATTATTTTTGAGTTTTTTGATATCCTACATATTATCAATTTATTATTGGTGATAATTTTTTTTGACCGATTAACTTTATTAAATTTTTAGCACACAGTAAAAGTGACAATTTTTAATATACGTTGACAAAAAATCATCATACAGGTAATCATACACCAATCCTTGATTTATCAAAAAAAAAAAATTGAATTTTTTTTTATCTTTTTATAAAGCCTTGCACCAATAATGTGAGTAAATTATTTAAAATCTTAAAATGCATAAAAATATAAATATTTTTTCAAATAAATATGTAACATGTTAACCGATTTGTTTTTTAGAAACAATATGCTAACCTAAATGGACCTTTGTTATGTATAGATTTGATAAATATTTTTTATTCAAAAATAATTATACTTAGTCAAATAAGTCACAAAATATTATCAAAATCATAATATATAAACTACATCCTATAACCATAAAAAAAAATTTACTATCCCAACTAATTTTATTAAAAACAAATAAATTCAAGTGAATATTCTTAGAACTTGAAATCTTATATTAACGTTTGAGTATTAGGTCAATCTTACTAATGAATACGGAGTGTCAATAATCCGAGATTTCAAGTTCTGATATACGTAGTGATAATGAAAATTATATTTGGATGTCATATATAGCACTTCCGCCACTTCGTACTCATTAGCACTCCTCTAAAACATCAACATATGGGGAAATTAGGTTTGGATTATTTTGAGATAATATCATATATATAGTTATTTTATTCTCTTCTCAAATTTTATCATCAAATTGAGATTTTCAATAGAATATAATATATCCATGCATTATGATAACAAAAAAAGAAAAAAGATTGAATATATTATCTTATCTAACGAAATGAATCTAATCTAGATTTTTTTTCTAGATAAAATACTTATGAAATAACTACTTACGGTAAAATGATAAGATTTATGAGATATGAGATTGAATATTTATAATAAAAATTAATTATTCATTAATTAAAATGGACAGATGGCACATGTATAAATAGATGGAGTTATCGTCTAACGTGGCTAAAATTTATTGGATCATCATTAATTGACGTGGCAGAAACCCGATCCAGATTTCACCACAGAACGACACGTAAACGAATTCAACCAGAGCCCGCCACATAGGATTTCCACGCATCTGTTTTAGTATTATATATTGATAATAATAAAAATAAAAAATGTATGATATAGGAAAATAAATAAATGTAGGTAAGGAAACAAAACATAACATCACTTTATATGATAAACTACATAAATACGAAATATAAGTTATATTGAATTTGAGTTGATTTGAAAAGTTTAGAATATAACTATCACTAATAAGTTTATATAGGAGGGTGTTAAAAAATTGGGGTTGACTTGATAATATAAGTTCATTTATATGATGTGATGAACTAAGTTTCATTGTCCCCCTTCTACACTCTTTTAACCTAAAAGTCTTGCACAATCTTTTTAACCTACAACGTATAAATGGAGCATATTTTTTTAACCGAAAATAAGAAATTACATATCAAATTATTATTATTATTATTATTATTATTATTATTATTATTATTATTATTATTATTATTATTATTATTATGAAAAATATTTACATAAAATTAGTTGAAAACCTTGTAACAAATTGAGCTCCACCCTCTTTTTAAATAGTAAAATCAACTATCAAATAGCCATTATCAGACCCTACCCCATGATTTTCCGTAACCAATTGCACCCGCTTCATAAAACCAATAGCATCGTCCCCCAATTCTTTAAAAGTAGAGAACATAAATGCCATGAAACAATACCCTACCAGCACAAATATCCGCGTACTTCTTCTCCTTTCTTTCAGTGGGTTCAGAGATTGCCTTATCGGGCGCAAATGAATAATTGGCTCTAGTTGTGAACGGTGAAGCCCAACTACATCCACATAAGTGTCTCTACCCATGTCCTACCCATAAACCAACAAATCTCTTGGCCTCAACCCAACACCATCTTCAGTGGTCATACACGCACACGCTTCCTTTTGATCTGCGATGCCCGCTTTGTAACAAATGTCAGTTAAAACATCTCGGACCATGTTGTGTCGGTGCTTCTTCCCTATGCCTCGACTGCAATGCAAAGCGTGATCTCCAAATGGGTTCATTCTGTCAAGCTCACAACTAGGAAAGGTCATATAGCCACTAAATATAGGGATCGAAAGATGGTACTGGAGGACAAAGCGAAATTGTCGAGACGGCATGGTCTGAGCAAGGCCCTCAATGAGAGTAGCCAACAAAAACTTCTGCGCTCTTTCTCCCCTCACCGCTTGCAAAACGTGTAACTGCCTTGGAGTTGGATTGAGTGTGTACACTAAGTTGTCATCAATGAACTTGAAGTATCGATCCTCCAATACTAACATGATTTTTTTGGGGGCGGGGGATACAAACAATTCATCAATATCCACACCAACACAAGCGACATATCTTGCGATAAATTGGGCAAGAACACTGTTAGGGCTAATGTTAGGACGAATAGAAGGTGATGGCGCTGACTTACTCAAAATGGAAGTTTGGAGTTCAACCGTTTGGAGACGAGATGCGATGAAAGCAAAATGACTAACATCATCCGTCGTGAGCATAACAAACCCCGCCCCCCCCCCCTCCCGCCCTCCCAAGTTTTAACGTAAGTGTGGCCTGACGCCACAACCATGAGCCAAACCCCAACCCCTTGCCTTAATAGCATGCTCAAGAGAGGCCCGTAGCTCATCATCAAAACAATTCTGTAAAAGGAGCAATTAACATTGAAGATCTTTTATCCTCCTTACAACCTTAAGAACCTCTTTCTACTTTTCAACCCTCTTCATAACCAAGCTATTACAAAATGTATCACTGATGCTGGCTGGTCCACCCAACAACTTCACTCCCAATTTGGGTCTAGAAATGTCAGAGGGAACAAAATAACTTCAAAGCTTCTCGGATCTTCAGTTGGCCAAAACAATTCAGTTTTCGGAATGTTGATGAATAGCCCTAACTTTGGACCCTCTCTAACCACAACCTTAAGAGCCTTCGAAACCTCCCTAATGTCACCTGATAGGGTACCATCATCTAAGCACTAAGCGTTGATGTCAAGAGTACATGAGATATTAATCTTTGTGACAAGCGGATGCAACACTAGAGCAAACAAAAGCAGACCTAGTGGATCACTCTATTGCACACCCAGACAAGAACGCAAAGGAATATCCTGCCAATAAAGACAAGTGGGTTGAACATAACAGAATTCAACCCATAGAGGAATTGAAAGGCAACATGTGCGGACTTCGTGAATTAAAGCGCTCCTATCGACGAGATTAAAAACATTAGAAAAGTCCACGAGAAGTAAGAACATTCCACTATCAATACATTTATCTAATAGAAGCATGTTAACCGAATGAAGGATATCCTCACTACCCCCTGACACACCCACACCAAACTGGTGTGTGCCTAAATAACCCCTAAGCTCTTTGGTGACGATAGAAGCAACCGATTTAGAAACCAACCTTCTCTAAATAGAACCTACCGCAATAGGGCAAACACCTCCACATGGTTTCACCAACGACGTCAGGGGAGCACTCGCCACAAATTCTGCAAGTACCTAAGGGCAAGCACCCGATAGAAAAAGGTTAACAACGCTTGTGATGGCTGCAAGAAGCTCACTAGCTTTGGGGCAGTGTTTATCTTGACCTTTTTCACAGTGTTTATCTGGCTTTGGGGCAGTGGAACCACCGGCCAATCTTTCTGGAAAAAAAATAATTAAGGATTCACAAATCACTATAATATTCTTGTGAACTCTTTACACATTTGAATATAAATAATTAGTTCTTGAGGAGAAACATACTCATACACTAGAACTTTAAGACCATTCCATATCTAAGATCATGAAGAAACAAACACTAAGCATCACATTTTCAGAGCACTTTATAAACAGGTGAAGAGATTTTATTATGCTAACCTGTCATCTACAACCTTCAAAACTTCTTCTCCTTAGCTGTTCTCTTACCCCTATTGCTCTTCATTGTGATCGTACTCATTTTTCTGCAAAGTTTCACCTAGAAAAATAATCAATACGAAATTCAATTCTAATATATTCAAGTTGTAAATGTTCTTGGATTGGATAATTATAGGCTTAATCTATCCATAGATGAAACAAAAAATCAGAAAATCAGTGTTTCTCATGATCATACCCAACCTTAAAATGCAGAGGCTAATCTGGGAGGAATCAAACCAAACTTGAAGTCTACTGTCATTCTTTTTTCTCTTAGTAAAACTAATGTTACTTAGTAACTCAATTGGTCCACAACTTTGTGCACTCATCACCTGTGTACAAAGAGAGTATGTGGCAAAAGAAAAAGGGATTTCGTAAAATAATGTTATAAAAGAAGATGATCTGACTAACTGATAAGCTTAGAACTAGAAGATATGTGTGCCAACCATGTAAGTCATCTAAGCAATATTTTTCTAAGCAAATAACAGAGATCGCAATTGATAAGGTGTCGAATGAGAAAAAGCTGAAAATTCATATGATAAAAGTGATGAAAATGCAACATACAAATGAATTTAGACATCCTATCTCACGGACTTGTTCTGCAATGTGCATGGTATACATCCAAACTTGCATGCATAAAGAAACAATGAATTCGATGGAAAAAAATGAAATAATGAATCAACATACTACCTAACACATACTTGGAGATGATGAACCCTCTCAGACAAATCACGGACTTCATCACATGCTCTTCTTTCAAAATTCTGAATCAACTCTTTCTCCTGCTTTAAGATAGAGACCTATGGACCTACAGACCGAGATTTATCACATCACAACCACTTTACGAATTGATTAACGATATTACTAAAGCAGGGTTTGTTCCTTTCTGCCATCCCCTGAAACATGATATTAAAATAAATCAATGAAAAAAATGGCAAGCATTTTACGAATTGATTAACGATATTACTAAAGCAAAATTTTAGAACCATGCATTGATATCTTAGTTTTTCTTTCTTTTGTAGTAAATTACTGTGTGCCCAATCCCTTTTCTACTTGCAGTCCTTTTCATTGTCCAGTTTGAAATTCTGATAAGTAGAACTGATCATGTAAAAGCATAGTCTAAAGAGCACAAGAAACCTGAAGGAGGTAAAGTAGTTGAGGATCAGATGAACGAAGCTTATGTTCTTTCTTCATACAATCTCTTGTACAACAACCTGAATGGTGTAACCAGAAAAAGTAATATTAATACATCATAAAACAAAAAGTAGCATATCAAGGACATGTATGTACTACGAGTAAGACTAGTGGAAGAGCATCCCAGGCAGTCATAAATATTACCAAAAATCATTATTAAAATGAACCCAATGTGCTACTAATCCTATCAGATTTGTAGAAAGAAATAAGTTTCAAGAAGTAACAGATAAGTAGGGGAAAAGTAGTTGAACATGAAGTACATTACAAGAAATCGAATGAACTAGGAAATGATCAAGAAGTGACCACAAAGTTCCACAGAGCCTAACCTGTTTGCCCCATTCATATGCTTTGTTAATAAGGTAAGATACCCATTTACCTGGCTACCTGGCTTTGAGATGGGATTACTTTGAGATGAAATCATTGGTAATAAATTCATTTTCCCTTATACCCTTCTATGGACAAATATCAAGGTCCTGCATTATTGGTTTTAACTTCATTTTTTTTAATCTTATGCCCCTCTATGGATAAATATGAAGACTAAGGGACACATATTTAGCCTTCCGTAACTTCATGCATGACAAGAGATTAGCATATGTCTTATCCAATAGTACGCTTATAGAAGACATTCCATTTGCAGCTTATGGAGGGATATTGGAATGAATATTCAAGAATTTTCCAACAACTATCAACTATGAACGCAAGCTTAGCTGCTCAAGCAAACAACAATTTCTAGGTGGAATTTTTAGAGAGGAAATGTCTCAAAGATTATGTCAATCAGTTCCTGAGATCATGTCTTGTATCCTCTAATAGCTCAACTCTTTTAAGGCCAAATATATCAAGAATGCCAAATTGCCAAGGCAGCAAGTGCTGATCGATTTCAATTCTCAATTTTAAAGATGGCCTTAGATTGAGGTAAGATTGTTTAAGATAAGACTAATTCATCTATGTGACACAAAAAACTTAAAGATAACAAGAAATTTTCCAAATGAGAAGTACAAGTCTACTTACCCTTGTTTTAACTTTTCTTCAAGCATCTCGTAAGCTGGCCTGATCCCATGACTTGAGAGCAGTTTATGTACATGATAAAGTGAGATAAGCACATTAAAACACCCTTCAACCTCTCCGCATTTTACATGGGTAAGATTTGGAGGTAGAGCTTGACGAAACTTATCCCTTGAAGTGAGTAAATCGCATGGGCTCAACTGTGAAAAAATTGCCAGTCAGTTTTATGCAGAGAGTTGTTGCGATTGGAGAATAAAAGAAAATTCCTAACATGTGATATTTTAATAAATACCTCATTTCCTATTCCTCACAGATGAAATATTTATTACAAAATAGCATAAGGTAAAAACATATTAATATAAAGCACCGCAAAGTAGAAAAAAGAAACAAAAGAATATTAACACACCGTCTGGAAGTCTCTATTAGGTAGCACTCCCACTGAAGAAAGTCGAGATACCTTTGGATGTACAATATCCATGAGTAAATTATTTATCTCTAGAGCATCCAGGCCCATTGGAATTTGGAACCTACAAATTCCAAGTTAAATAGATTGTAATGTGACTCAGAAATTGTCTTTGATGAAGATACCTATACCTCAATCAACTCTAGCTTCTTGTTGTGGACATGTGGAGAGACATCTGGATCACTATCACTTCTATATTCTAGTGTTGATATCTGCAAGTTATCAATGACTTTCTGGATAGCCTGCTGCTTTGCTGGAAACCATGCTTTTGTCAAAGACAAGATTAGGAAAATCTACCAAAAAAAGGTGGATGGAAAAACTTACATCCAGGGGTGGCAGTTAGTGCCAGTATTCTAAGTTACACAGGAACATCCATTAACTACAAACAAACAGCATGAATACAAATTATCAATAATCAAAAGACATAATAAAAAGGGTAATGAATATAGAAGATGGATAGGAATCCAACCTCTCGAACTGCAACACAGTATGAATAGTTTCCCGTTGCATGATGAGCCTCGTCAATAACCAAACAAACCAAATATGTTGGGACAAGATACCCTTTTACCTGGCTACCTAGCTTCCCATTATCCACCAATGTAGCGATATCTTGTCCCCTCTTTATCATGGACAAACCATCTCGGTTTCCCTCCCTTCTTGTATCTTTCTTGCCTGTATATACAAAAGAGAACTTGTTCAAGCTCTGTCAAGAAGTTAACACTAACTAGGATAAATTTGAACTTCCCATCCTCCTTGGGCATGTAAACCAAAATAGGCTGACAGGAAAAAAAAAAGGAAGAGAGAAGGCAAGAGAGGAAGACTGAGTTAGGGCAAGCTTACCTCGGTGAGACAGCCAGAGGTGAAGATGGTGACATTACAGGAAAATGAACGGTGAAGACAAAGAGAGGAGACCGAGAGACGACGGGAGATGGCGAGAGGCGTAATCTCGATCGCTTCCCTAAGCAAGAGAGCTTTGGCGGCAGGCGAGGATGGAGCTGGTCGGCAAAGATGTAAAGACGGTGAACTTTTGGACGGAAAACTCGATCTACCTTCGGATTTCGTTTCAATTTGGGCAATCGTGCCGGGAATCTCCGTCTGCGATTTCGTTTCAATTTGGGCGAAGAAGGTGAAGAGTGTGTGGAGATGTGAATGCGACCAAAAGTGTCCCACATCGGAAAGTTGAACATACAAGCCCTAGTATATGAGTTGGTGGGCTACTCTTTCTATTGCCAGTTGGTTTTAGAATGGAACTCCACTCGGTTTGGGTGCTAGGCTACTAGTGCATGGGCGCACGTGTGCACACGACCCCCGATCCCGAGACCCAACGAACTTCAGTATGGTATCAGAGCGAAAAAGCCAAACGGCCCGAATCTCGATCCTGTGCTAGCTAAAAAGAGAATAAGATGCTAGACCCGTTGTCCAAGTCTCAACTAGAGGCGAAAAACGACCCTAGTTGCACTTGCAGGGGCGTGTTGAGAGAATGAAAGCATGTGAAGAGACCAAAAGAGTCCCACATGGAAAATATGAAAGATAAAGCCATAGTATATAAGCTAGTGGGTTACTCCTCCTATTGCCAATTGGTTTTAGGATGGAACCTCGCTCGGCTTATGTGCTAGGCTATTAGCGCAAGGGTGCACGTGTACACACGACCCCCGATCTCGAGTCGGACTTTGATATGATATCAGAGCGGTTAGCCTTACGGTCCGTCTTTCGATCCTGGTCTGGGTTACCAGTGGTCCAAGTGTTAACTAGATTGTCATTCCTAGTTGCACTTGCGGGGGCGTGTTGAGATGTGAATATGACCAAAAGTGTCCCACATTGAAAAGTTGAACATATCAAGTCCTAGTATATGAGTTGATGGGCTACTCCTTCTATTGCCAATTGGTTTTATAATGGAACCCCACTCGGCTTGTGTGCTAGGCTACTAGTGCATGTGTGCTTGTGCACATGACCCCCAGTCATCAGTCCAGGTTGGACTTTGATAGAGTGAAGACGGTGAACCCTAAGCTTCAATTTTCAGATTTTTCGCTTCGTCTTTTTCTTTTTCGCCCCTTTTATGTCCCGAATTTTAATACGGTCTTTTTTTTTCAACATTGATGGAGTGTGCACAAATTAGGCCGGACCTAGGGGCTTGATGACACGCCCGGGTCATTAGAGTAGGATAATAACCCAGATATTTTAGCTCCGGGTTATATGATTTGAGATATGTTGAAATTTCCCTGACATTTTAACCCGGGCTGCCATATATCCGGGCTATATACTCTATAATTTTTTTTTAAAAAAAAAGATAAAAACTTTGAAGCATATTAGACCCCGGATTTCCCACATCCGGCCTCTTATGTAGCAGGTTATATTCACATTTTTCTACTAGTGATGCTACCAACATATATTCAAAAGAAGCTAGAGCAAATAAACAAAACCTTCTTCTAGAACAAAAAAGTAACACACAAACCAGATATTGGCTTGGATAAGGTATGCAAGAAGAAAAGCGAAGGAGGAGCTGGTATTCATAAGACAAGAGACATGAATAAAGCACTACAAATGAAACTTGTATGGAGAATATTAGCAGAACCACAAATCCATGAGTTCAAGTGAAAAAGAAAAAGTATCTCAAGGATGAAAACAACCTCCAGTATGAAAAACAAGGAAACACATCTTGGTAATGGACAAAACTCATGGAATTAAAAGAAGAATTCATCATAGGACTAATATGACAAGTAGGAAATGGAGAAACAATTAATTTCTGGAAAGATACATATGGATAGGATCGAAGCACCTATATGAAAAGAAAGTTAATAATATACAAATAAATGAAAATAGAAAGGTCAAGAATTTCATAGATGGAAACTTGAACTGAAAAAAGGATGAACTCCTCAGTGTCCTCTTGACTTGATTGATATTGTAGAAGAAATTACCACCATATACATCTCAACCAGTCAAATTGATGAGAGATTATATCGAAAACAAATTGAGATGGTTTTCCAAAGCAGGTGCTTTATCCTATATTGTGAAAACCAATAAAATCAATCAAAATAATACTACATTTATTTGGCACCTGGATTTGACCCATAAGATTAAAAACTTCCTCTAGAGATTAACTCTAAATGGAATCCCAACTAAGTCGTGTCTCGCAGATAAAGGGCTTCACCTCCCCATGAATTGCACCTTGTGTGATAAGGTGGAAGAATCGAAAGTCCATCTATTCTTTAAATGCGAACCCACACATACTCCAACTAGCAAAGAAAATATACCCCGACCAACAAAGAACAGAAACTACAACACATAGATACAACTCCAATGATATGATGAATTTAGTTAATAGCATATTTAAAACGTAGAGCAGGAAAGATAAGACCAAATAAGCCACATTGTGGTGGAGTATATGGACATGCCGAAACTAGAAAATCTTTGATAACATAAAGGTAACTACAACACACAACATGGAACACTTCACACAACAAACACTAAAAAATTGGGAAGAAAAGAAAACGAATGAATGGAATGACGAATTAAACAACCCAAAAAGAGCTAGCCTAGATAGAAACAAAATATGAGGTAAGAAAAACCCCCCAACTAATACACTAAAAATTAATTTTGATGGTGCATGTAACGCAGATGGCCATGCCACTATTGGTTTTGTCATTTGAGATGCTAATGGTGAGGTCCTTGACTGTGGCGGTGTTTAGTGTGGCCATTGTTAAGCTCTTATGGAAGAAGCAAGAGGACTCCAAATAGGGATCTTGAGGCAGTGGAACGTGGCTATAATCGTATTTGGGTGGAATGTGACAACCTTTAGATTATAATTAAACACCATCAACAATGTTTGGCGTTGCCCTTGGGAGGTTGAAGTCATCATTATTGCTGACGTCCTCTTCCTACTTCAACGATTTACGTTGGTTCGTGTCTCGCATGCCTTCAGAGAGACTAACAGGGTCATTGACAGATTGACGCATCTCTCCTCCTCGATCCCTCCCCTCTCAAGAAACTTTGACGGATCGTGAGCTGAATATTAGGATTTGGAAAGATGCATTGGGTTGATGGTCTAACCGGGTCTAGCCCCTCCAAAAATTTTACTTTATTATATATATATATAGGGATTCACTCTGGTGAAAACCTCAAATTGTGGTAAAAATCGTGAGGATTACTTTATAGCTTGGTTTATCTAAAACCTGTGTTAAAAACCTCAATCACACGGTGACTTTACAACTAGGTTCAACCTAAAAACTGTGCTAAAGACTCTAGTTTTAAAATAACACATGACTTTATAGTTCGGACAAACCTAAAAATCGTGTTAAAATACTCATGTTTTAAAATTACATAGTGACTTTATAACTCGTTTTTATTCAGAACTGGGTTAAAATTTGTGACTTTATAGATCGGTTCTATTTAGAACCGGGCTATAAAGTAAGTGAACCGGGCTAAAAAACCCGATCCTCACAGGTTTTTACCGCAATTTTGGTTTTCACTGGAGTGCACCCCTATATATATAATATAATATAAAATCTAAAATCAAACTTACTCCCTATCTCAGCAAATAAATACAAGACTTCCTCCCGTTGTTATAGAAGGCAGTCAAGATCGATCCACGAGGAAGCGTGTCAGCGCCCACCTTTTCAGTTCCAGAAAGCTCTCGAAATCGACTCAGGGACCACTCGATATCGTCCAAGGGTTAGTCGATATCGACTGAAGTCAGTCGAAATTTCTTCAGACCTGCGCAACAAAAGCAACGGAATCGAAATCGAGCGAAGGGCACTCGATATCGACCTTAGTATACTCGATATCGCCTTTGGTATACTCGATATCGACTAATGCGCAGAAACTTGAAATCAGCAGAAGAATAAATAAAAACGTCGGAAAAGGAATTTAATTCAATAACTAAAAGACTTCCAATATCGGGATTTCGATGCCACAACGATAACCATGTAGGGATCACACAAAGATATAAAAGATTATGTCTTTTCATCAAATAACTTTCGTCATTAACAAATAGGAATATAGAGGCTTTCGCATAAACCGTAATTGTTACTAACCCTTTTCACATAATTAATCCAAGTTTGCATTAAGATCACTTTTGCTTCAATAATACAAATAAGGATCACCTTCAACTTTCGCAAAAGAATCATGCTCATAGGGATAGAAGATGAAATCGCATATAAAAAATCATACCTTTATCGCTTAACCCTACATGGCCACCGTCGGGCTCACCCCAACCCCAGAAGTAGGGTGACTACTCACTTCTCATCAACTAACACAAATCAATATTTCATGAAACTAAATTGCATAAATAAAAATAAACAAAAGCTTACAACCGATCGAAGCCAAAACGTCTCTCGACTACTCCAACTCAAAACGGATCCAAGCTCTCTCTAAACTCTCTAACTATAGTGTTTTGTGTAAATTGGAATGATTAAAAACCAGCCCCTAGGGCTTTATTTATAGTGTTCATTCCCCGCTATCCAAGGAAAGAATATCCCATCTATATCTAAAATTATCTATCTCTTTCCTAAGATAAATGTTTGATAAATAAAGGAAATAAAACAAATAAAATCTCCTCAAGTAAATATGGGAATTACTAAAGTTGATAAATATCTTCCATCTTGATAGAATATCCTTTGCTTCATGTGGAAGATATCCAGCTCGGAATTCGGACTCCGACTACTCGAAATCGGCTTCTGTGGGTTACTCGATATCGAACAACTTAGGTCGATATCGACCTTGTCTTCTCAGCTCACTCGATCTCGGCTTCTGAAGGTAATTTTCGACCATGTCTTTACTCGATATCGACCAAAGTTGGTCGATATCGACCTCTTCAATGTTGCTCCCAGTGTCCGGTCGATTTCGGGCATTCCTAGTCGATTTGCTATACTCGATATCGACCATGTTAGGTCGATATCGACCTCTTTGACAGCCCTCAGCATTATGCATCCGTCTTGAAACGCACTTTCTCGAGTCCTCGTTTGTCTGATTGACGCATATGAAGATGCGTTGGAAAGCTCTTTTCGAGGGCTACAACTCTCAAGAAGACATCAAAGCTTGATTCAGAATGGTGAATGGTGAAAAATGGCGTTTCCTCCAGCTGCACCATTCCGTGCTCTTCCTTAGCTTCTCCAATGTTTTCATGACTTTCCTTTAAGCTCCAAAGTGCGTCCGATTTCTGCGAAATATAAAAAAAACTTGTGTAGACCTCCATAATTGGTAAATAAACATAAACTACACAGATTCTGTATTATTGTAACCCAAATGTATGAAATGCATGCAGAAATTGTTATAAAAGTCAGTATAAAACATGGCAAAATAGGCTCACATCAAACACCCCATACTTAAGCTTGCTTGTCCTCAAGCAATACTTTTATTGGTCATTCAGGGGAAGAATTCAAACTCTCAACATCATAGAATCATTCTCATATGTCCCTGCAATCAATTACCATCCTTGCAAAGGTACTAGTGCCACAAATCAATGCATGTGAATAAAAGCAACATCTACTCAAAAAAGGAGGGTTATGCAAAAACATTCATTTGTGACAAAGCATTAATAATCAAGAGGACTTTAATTTAAGCTCAACAAGGAGTAGATTGGTAAAAGGCTAAAGGTGGTCAATTTTTGGCCATGTGGTGCTAATGATCCGGGAAAATGGAGTACTTCCCAAACTTTCATACCACATTCCTTCTTCCTTTGATTTCTCACCTTTTGCTCATTTACTCAATTCTTTTTTCAATATTATGCTTTTACCTCTCTAACCTCAGCACTGCCTTCTCGCGAGTCACAAACACGGGTGTCATGAATGGCCCCGAATACTTAGTGCTTCGGACTCCTCTCCTTGGTGTCCCATCTTGCGTAACTAACATCTCAATGCAGGCAGGGTCGATCTACCTTTATCTCCTGAGGTGACCGGATTTTCTTTCACTAATTAAAGTTTCCATATTTTTTTAAACATTCCTGCCAAACTCCATATATGATATATAACAACACAACAACCATATAATAATCTCCATATTGTAACTTCCATTCTCAACATAATCCCCTGATAAGGAAACAAGGTAGAAAATGGGCAATATTTAGATCATGTGGAGCAATAATTGAAATAAGGCACAATATGGCTTTTGTGATTCATAAGCATAGGTAGGGATATGATATAACAATATGATCATTGTATGGAAAATATAAAGTCCTCCATCCTTTTATCATGCAACATGTCAAAAGCAATATCAAATTTTACCTCCTTTCATGGTTTTCAATAAAAATATGCACTTCATTGTGACTTCCCTTTACTAGGAAATTTCATGCTATATCCCTAATGAATCCAATTTTGTATCGTCGAGTTCAATTTAGGCTTCCATGACACTTATCAAAAAAAAATTCAATGGGGGTGATGAAAATAAACTTTGGAAAACAACTTGTAAGCACATATATGAATAATCATATCCAAAGTAACCATGCATGAGCAATATGAACAAATATGCATAAAGTAAGCATTTCCCCCACCCCCATACTTAAACATTACAGTGTCCTTATTGTATAAAAACAAGGGTAAAGAAAGAAACTTACTAGACAAAGGTGTAGATGGTCAAAATAGGCGACTGAGATTTCTGTTGGATAGGTCGATATTGAGTTGATTCAGTCGATATCGACTAGGTTCACTCGAAATCCATCGGGTCCATGCTTCAGGGTGATTTCTGGTCGATCACATCAATTCCTGGTCGAAATCTTTGGTCGATATCAACCAAGTTAGGTCGATATCGAGTTACCTGAATTTTTTTTTAAAGCAAAATAAAACCAAAAAGAATTCAAAACCAAATATGAAAAACTAAATGTCTAATAATACAAGCTCTAGACTTTATAGTCGCTAGGCCGACTTCTTCTTTGTCGCTCAAGGTGGCATCTGTAGGGCCCATGTGGCTTGGGCCTCAAATAAGACTTCATTCTTGTCCATCAGTTGTAGTCCTCCAGAATGGATCATGTTCACCGTGAAAGATCCCATCTTCTTCTTGTTGAACTTGTTAGGGAACCAATGCTTCATTGATTTTGAGACATACACCTTGTCTCCTACTTCGTAGTCTTTTGGGTCATCATTGGAAACCCTGCATAAGCACATATACCAAGGCAAACCTCTTCCGTGTATAGATAGATCTTATATTGAAATTGGAGAAGAAAGGTCCATACCTCGGCTTACCTTTGCAGATTCTTCGTTATTCAGCTCCTGAGGATCTGGTCAAAATCGACCAATATTAGTCGATATCGACCTTTGCTGCTCGATTTCGGGTGAAAGTTTGGTCGATTTAGACGAAGACGGCTCGACATGGGTTGGTCGATATCTACCTATGTTGCTTGATTTTTGCTGGCTTCGTCTCTGGAGGTAGAGTCGACTCGATATGGGAAGCTCGATATCGACCAAAAATAGTCGATATCGACTGCTGTTGTGGCTCTGTCGACTTTACTGCGGAGTGTTGGTCGATTTCGAGTGACCCACTCGATATCGAGTGGTTCAGCTCGATTTTGACCCCATACTTAAGACCTGACAAAGCATCCGAAAAATGTTTAGTTGACGTCGACTTACCCTGGTCGATGTCGCATAGATTATTCATTTCCTCGTTCATGATTGCCATGATTTCCTCCACCTGTGCTTCCATATCTCTCTTCTCCAGCTCTTCGGGGTCATATTCCTTACCTTAGACTCCCCGCAAGTGATGTACCTGGCTGAGATTGATTTGACCTCTTCTATAGGACCTTTATGCCTTTCAGTTTTGTTAAAAGAGTACTCAATTACCTCATCGCTAATGTTGAAAGTGAGCACTCCCTTCCTTATGCTTATGTTGGCATCCACCGTCGCTAAGAAGGGCCTTCCTAGAATGATTGGACAAGTAGGGTCCTCCGCCATATCAATAACTAAGAAATCAGCAGGGACAAAGAACTTACCTACTTGTACTGGCACATCGTCCACCATGCCTGTTGGGATGACTACAATGTTGTTCGCCATATAGAGTCAGGCTCTAGAGCACCTATCTTAACTTTGGACCAGATTGATAAAGGCATTATACTTACACTGGCTCCTAAGTCACATAATGCATTAAACTTGTATTGACCAAGTCCAATAGTTATAGAAAACTTACCTGGATCTGGCCTCTTTTTGTAACGTCCCCCTCTGCGATCTCAGCCATCGACCGCTTCTTGCTTAGAATATCCTTGAGGAACTTGACATATGATGGCATCTCATGAAGAGCTTCTGTGAAAGGAATGGTGACATTGAGCCTCTTAAGCATCCTTACGAACCGTTGAAACTTCTTTTATGCTAGATCCTTCAAGGATTTCGTCGGGAATGGAAGCGTTTTTTTTTCTTCGGAGGTGCTGGAGTTG
The DNA here is from genome assembly GCA_963922045.1 of Persicaria maculosa. NCBI lineage: Eukaryota > Viridiplantae > Streptophyta > Magnoliopsida > Caryophyllales > Polygonaceae > Persicaria > Persicaria maculosa. The sequence goes on along the minus strand of OY998259.1, from coordinate 55,236,980 downwards.
GATCGACATTGACACGAGGTTGATCGATATCGAGTTTAGGTTGGTCGATATCGACTAAGGGTTGGTCGATATCGACTGGAGGTTGGTCGATATCGACTGGTGTCACTGGCGTCGGGTTTTGTTGTGGGAGGTTGGGTCGATTTCGACCCTAGGGGGGTCGATATCGAGTGGGGACTGGTCGATATCGACAGGGTTGGTCGATATCGACTCATCTCCAACTCCCTCCTCCTCCGTCGTTTGCATCTGACGCCCACTCCTTAGGTTCATGGAAGCCACCTGTCTTGTAGTCTTACCTTTAGGGTTAGGTTGAGAGGATACAAGGAACGTACCTGATTTCTTGAGGATTGATGAAGCCAATTGACCTATTTGGGTCTCCATTGATTTCCTCAAGATATCAATTTCTCCAAGGCTAGAGTTGACGCCATGCAGCTGTGTGTGGATGGAATTGATGGACTGTTTGTTGTCTGCATGATTCATCCGCATCTCCTTAAGTATAAGCTACAGGTCATCTTTCTTACCTTCTCTGTCAGGGTGACCAGGAGTTCTGTAGGGTGAGGGATTCTGATGTTGGGGCTGGCGATAGTAGCTCCAGTTCTGATTCTGATGCTGTCCTGAATAGTGTCCTGCGTATCATGTCTCTTCGTGGGTTTCAGCGAGGTGTACTTGATCGACATGGGGGCACGCAGTAGTGTTGTGCCTCACAGACCCACATTCCAAACAAGGCTGATTTTTGGACAAGAATTTGACTTGTTTGGTAAGGCGACGCACCTGGTCATTGTGGAATTGGTCCCTGATGTCCGGATCAATCTCATTTGGTGGCTCATACAATGGCATTGATAGGACAGACCTTTCATACCTTTCCTCTGAAGCCACAGAAGTCCCATATGTGTTGTCATAGTTGGCCAGCGTCTCAAAGGTCTCCCAAGCACGGCGTGGAGTGTACTCGAGATACCCATAGGATGTGTAGTTATTGATCCGCTCCTTAGTTGATGCATCCAGGCAGTTGAAGATGATCTCCTGAATGACTTAGGGTGGCTGTCCGTGTGTAGGACAGGATTTTAGAAGCCTTTTGTAGCGCTCCCAGACCTGTGCAAGTGTTTCCCCTGGCTTCTGTCTGAAAGCCGTGATTTGTTGTCTTAGCGCTGCTGTCTTTGCAGGAGGAAAGAACTTGTTGAGGAACAAGCCCTGCAGTTCGTTCCACGTGCGAATTGATCGTGCATGCAATCCTTTCAGCCACTGTTGTGCTATTCCTGCAAGGGACCAACGAAAAGCCTTTAGTTTTAAATATTCCAAATTAGTGTTGTTGCAGAAGGATGGTCAAGTATGAAATATAAATGAATATAAAAGCAAACTGACTCCCTGTCTCAACAAATAAAGTACTCGACTTTGCCCACCTTGTCGACTAAAACAGAAAGCAGAAAGCAATAGAAAGCGAAAACAAAAGCAGAACTGGTCGATCTCGACAAAACAACTTGACGTCGACCAACACTGCTCGAAATCGAGAAACACAGAAACAAAGCTCGCAACTTTTCGCAAGACAGAACACAAAATTGATGAAATAAAATCAATAAACTAAAGACTTCTAAGATCAGGGTATCAACACCACAACGATAACCATGTAAAATAACACATAAAGGCATAAAAGATCATGCTTCTCATCAAATAAGTTTCGTTATTAACAAGTAGGAATATAGAGGCTTTCGCATAAACCCTAATTTTTACTAACCCTTTTTCACATAATTAATCCAAGTTGCATTAAGATCACTTTCTCTTCAATAATAAAAACAAGGATCACCTTCAACTTTCGCAAAAGAATTATGCTCAAATGGATAGAAGACGAATTCGCATCAAAAGATTGTACTTTTACCGCATCAACTCACATGGCTACAGTCGGGCTCACCCCAACCCTGGAAGTTGGGTGACTACTCGCTCTTCATCATCAAGAAAGACATCAATAACAAAAAGGAACTAAATTGCATTAATAAAATCAAAGAAAGCTTACAACCGATCGAAACCAAATCGTCTCTCAACTCTCCACCTTCTCTCGCCACAAGCTCTCTCTCTCTCTCTCTCTCTCTCTCCCTCTCTCTGTGACTAATTGGAACTAGAATTAAATGATTAAAACTCCGCCCCTAAGGCTTTGTTTATAGGCTTAATTCCCTAACTAATCTAGGAAAGAAATATCTATATATATCTAAATTTATCTATCTAAAGCTTTATGATTAAATTTGGAAATAAAACAAATATATTTAAAAGGAAACTAGGACTAGTGTGGATAGATCTTCCTTCTCTTGATAGAACTTGATGTGACTTAATAGAATATCTCGAATCTTGGCTTGCAAGTATCTCCTCTCACTCGGATTTCTCCTCGATCTCGTACTCGGACTCGACTGGAATGTCCTCCACATCGACCAAGTTTCCTCGACGTCGAGTAGAATTTTCCCTCCAAGTTGCACTCGAGCTCGGCTAGAATATGGGCTCGTCGAGTTTACTCAACATCGACCAAGTTTGGTTGGCGTCGACCAAGCTTCGCTCCTCGAGTGCTCTGCTCGACTTCGCTGGATTTCGACTGGGCTCGGGTTACTCGATGTCAACCAAAGTGGTCGATATCGAGCAGCCTGTGTAAAGTTGATTTCTCTCGTCCTTTGCTCGATTTGTCCTGGTTCCGCTGCTCTTTCACCTTGGACGAGCTTTTCGTCCTTTCTCTGAATTGTTGTATAATGCCTTGATTTCTGCGAAATTAAACAGAAACTAGTGTAGACTCCATAATTTGGCAAATAAGCATAAACTACATAGATTCTGTACTATTCTAGCCCAAATGTATGAAATGCATGCAGAAATCGATATAAAAGTAAGTAGAAAACATGGCAAATTAGGCTCACAACAAACACCTCATAATTAAGCTTGCTTGTCCTCAAGCAATACTTTTATTGGTCATTCAGGGGAAGAAATCAAAACTCTCATCATATTAGATCCATTCTCATATGCCCCTGTAATCAATTACCATCATCGAAAAGGTACTAGTGTCCCAAATCCATGCATGTGTATAAAATCAACTTCTCACATAAAAGGAGGGTTATGCAAAAACATTCATTCGTGACAAAGCATTCATAATCGAGAGGACTTTAATTTAAGCTCAATAAGGAGTAGATTGGTAAAAGGCTAAAGGTGGGCAATTTTTGTCCATGTGGTGCTAATGATCCGGGGAAATGGAGTACTTTCCAAACTTTCATACCACATTCCTTCTTCCTTTGATTTCTCACCTTTCGCTCATTCGCCCAATGCTTTTTTCAATATTACGCTTTTACCTCTCTAACCTCAGCACTGCCCTCTCGCGAGTCATAAACATGGGTGTTATGAATGACCCCGGATACTTAGTGCTTCGGACTCCTCACTTGTGTGTCCCATCTCGCCGAACTATTATCTCAGCGAGCAGGGTCGATCTATCTTTATCTCCTGAGGTGATCGGATTTTCTTTCACTCATTAAATTTTCCTTAATATTTTCAATTTCCTGCCAAACTCCAACACAAACACCATATAACAATCTCCTTAATGTACTTTCATTCTCAACATAACCCCCGGATTGAAATAAGGTAGAAAATGGGCAATATTTAGATATAGCTAGGATTATAACAATATGAGCATATATGGAAATATAAAGTCCTCCATCCTCTTTGTTGAACAAAAATGCGCAATATAATCGTACAACACATTTTATTTGATTTTTAATATTTGAGTTCGACCCCTTTCGGTTATCCTCTTGATTCGAAGTCGTATCGATACCAAGATTTGCGTGGTTTTGGTGATTTGGGCTGCACCCGAGTTTCAGCGGGTTGCCTCCGTATCTCTTTGAAGAGAATCAAGCCTTACGTAGTTCAGAGTGTTTTGGATTTTGTGTTTGTTTGGATTTGGTTTCGTTTCCTTGTATGCATCAGAGGATTATGTTCAAGCCCACCTTCTACGAAGAGTAGCTCGAACAACACTCCACCCGAGTAGCCTGAGCCCACCTTCTCAGAAGGGTAACTCAAGTAACCCGCCTATCATTTGCATAGAAAACGATTTGATTTTGAGAGTGGAGTTTGATTTGATTTGACTTGTTTTGACTTAAAGGTCAATTTGGGGGTTGTGATTGAACTCGTTTGTGAGTTTCCTACGTACCCTTTTGCAATGGATCAAATCACACGTAGTTCTTGAAAAAGACAAATTTGAATTTGGTATTTGAGTTTTTGAAGTTTTGGTCATGACCGAACTCGACGAGCGGAAGCTTTGTATCGAGTCGGCGAAGACACTTTGGATTTGATAGAAATTTGATATTTGAGACGACATAGAGTCGAAAAGTGAATTTGAGGAAATTTGATTTGAAAGTTTGGATGTGACTGGACTCGGTGGGGATTTGATTTACATCGAGTTTCCTACGTATCCACTTGTTTGGTGGAATCAAGTCACCGTAGTTCGGGACAAATAGGAATTTGTATTTGAGTTTGATCATGAGATCATTTGAGGGTGATGATTGAACTCGATGAGCATAAGCTTTGTATCGAGTCGGAATAGACAATTTGAATTTGTTTTTGGCGATTGAACTCGACGAGCCTTGGCTTTGTATCAAGTGTCCTACGTATCTCTTAGAAGAGAATCAAATCACCCGTAGTTCTAAAACGAACCAATTTAATTTGTTTGGTTTTGACCTCATATTCATTTAAAGGGAATTTAGAGGTTGACGACTGTACCCGATATATTTTTAGAATTTAATATCGGGTTACCTACGTAGCCGATAGAAGGCGTCAAGTCTTTACGTAGTTCTACCGAACCGATTTGCTATTTTTGGATTGACGATTGTACTCGACGAGCGTAAGCTTTATGTCGAGCTACCTACGTACCCGTTTGGACGGGATCAAATCATCCGTAGTTCTTTTAGAAAAAGGAACTAATCTAATTTATTTGGTTTTGACCTCATATTCATTTAGAAGTGAATTTAGAGGCGGACGACTGAATCCGATATATATTGAATTTTAATATCGAATTTCCTACGTAACTCGTAAAAGAGTATCAAGTCTATACGTAGTTCTGAACGAATCGATTTAATTTTTATTTGGCGATTGAACCCGATGAGCTTTTTGCTTTATGTCGGGCTTCCTACGTACTCGGTTGAACGAGATCAAATCAGTCGTAGTTCATTACAAAAACCAAGTTTATATTTGGGTGAAACTTGATTTGAGATTTTGACTCCGTTTTTGTTGAAGCCGGTTTGAGACTGACCCACTAGAATTAATTGGCGAAGAATATTTGACGAGTTTAATTTTAGGCTTTGATCAAACTCGAATTCTTAATTTATGCCAATTATAATTCTTATATTTTAATGGGTGAGTTTTGCAATTAAATGAAATATATTTGGAAATGTTTCAAGCCGTATGCCCGTATACATATATATATATATATATATACATATATATATGTGTATATATATATATACATATATATATGTGTAGATATATATATGTGTGTATATATATATATATATACACATATATATATATATGTATATATATATATACACATATATATATATATATATATATATATATGTGTATATATATATATATACCTATATATATGTGTATATATATATATACGTATATATATATGTATATACGTATATATATATGTATATACGTATATGTATATACATACATATATACATATATGTATATACATATATGTATATACATATATATATATATATATATATACATATATATATACATATATATATATACATATATATATATATATATATATATATATATATTGACATTAATGGCCTATTGGGTTGTTTCTTTTGTTTTTAATCAACCAAATGATCCAGCCCAGTTTTTTTAACATTTTCCAAGTCCATTTCATCAACCCAACTTATACAGCTAGGGTATTTTTTCTTCTTCTGTGTTTTTATCTGCTCACAACTCCCAGACTACACTCGCCCTTTTTCAAAATAATATGTTCAGCAACTTTGAAGGTAACACAGAATGTGATGTGAGCAACAGTCACGGAAAGAGAGCCATAGTCGGCTCAGATGGACGTTATGAGGTCGACAGCGGCTCGGCAGCTTTGTGAGCTTCGACCTGGGTATGTAAGACGAGAAGGCGATGGACGGGTAGCGTCTTCGAAACCGTTGTTGCGAGGGCACGAGACGACACCCATCAGTTTGGTATGTTCAGCCCCTCCCCGAAACTTTTGACCTCAAAGTCACTCGTTTTGCTTGATGCTTAGGTGATTAATTCCTCCAATCTGGAATCCCCTTTCAATTGAGTTTTCAATCTTCCCGTTCGACTGATTTTTACAATTGTAATTTTAGGGTTTCAGTTTGGGTAGTCATCACCACCAGGCAACCGAGACTCCGGGACGGGAAATCGGAACATCGACAAAGGGGCTTCGACTTTGAGCTTTTAAGAGGGAAGAGTAGCACAGCAAGGACGGGTATGAGTTTAACTCCGTGGGCAGCCATAGCTTCAACCTCTTGAGCCTGGTATGTTAGTTTTGTCTCTTCTGAATTCAGATTTCAGCTTGTGATAGGCGTAGGCTGCGATAGGCATAGGCTGATTTGGAATTTTGGCATATTGATTTGGAGTTGCCATATTTTAAAACTCCCAAATTGCTATGGCCTCTAATTTTCTTAGGTCCCCCGTTCATGGTTTGCGTTTTTTTTCCTGTAATGCCACCGATGAGTTCAATTTGATGTTATTTGCCTTTGTGGCTATTTGGATCCCTTGAAAACTTAATGCCTCCCTGCTTATTTATTGTCTGGAGATATTAGGTCTCAATTTGCCTAGCTGATTAGAAGCCTTTTAGCAATCCATTTGAGTGAAAATTTCTCCAGAGTTTCGCCATGGTTTTAGGCGGTTTTGAGATAACAAAATCCATACCATATACTTAAAACAATATAACTGTACAAAGCTATATCATTTTGCATAGGGGGATCTTGGGAACCATGAAAACTACCTTGAATCTTCTTCTTTTCTGCAGCAGGAACCAGGTTTGCTGATGTGTTTTTTTCTTGCTTGTGTTTGCTGTTGCAGGTTTCTCCAAGAGGCAAAAGAAAACCAGCCGGAGAAGGAAGAAGAAAAAAAGATTGTTTGCTATTTATCTACTGTTCGGCAGTAGAGGAAGCACCATCAGCTTCATTTCTTGTCTTTTATAGGGAGAATATAGGAGCAGTTACTTAGCATGCCCACTCCCCTAGTTTCTTTCCTGTACAGTTTTTTTTTAATTAACTGTAGGAGAGAGCAGTTGCTGAATTTTTCAGCATTAACTGGCCTCTTTTCACTTGGGCCGGCCGGACTGCATTTTAATTTTGTTCAATTGCGTTGAATTGGGTTTGGGTCCCTTTACTTCTTATTTTTGTGCCCATTAACAAAATTTCCACCAAATTGTTTGTCATCAAATTTAATCATTAAATAAATAATTAAACTTGGTAATTTGAATATAAAGTCACAAATAACTAAATTTGTGAAATTTTACCCTTCAACACTCTTATAATGCAACATGTCAAAAGCAATTTCAAATTTTACGTCATTTCATGGTTTTTATAAAAATATTCACTTCATTGTGACTTCCCTTTACTAGGCAATTTCATGCTATATCTCTAATGAATTTAATTTTGCATCGTCGAGTTCAATTAAAGCTTCCATGACACTAATCAAATTTTTTTTTGATGGGGGTCATTTTGGAAAACATGCATATAAGCTCATAAATCAAATATGAATTCCAAAGTAGCCATGTATAAGCAATTCAAGAAATAATGCACAAATAATGTCAAATATGGTTAAATATGCACAAAGTAAGCCCTTCCCCCACCCCATACTTAAACATTACAGTGTCCTCACTGTATAAAAACAAGGGTAAAGAAAGAAACTCACTAGACAGGTGTGTTGATCGTCGGAAATCGAGTGCAATGTCGTTGCAGAGGTGGTCGACATCGACTAAGTTTGGTCGATTTCGAGGACACTGGTCGACTTCGACCAAGGCTACTCGAGATCGAGTATAGTGTTGCCTCCAGGGTGGCCTTCTTGACCACAAGCTTCTTTCTGCTCGTTATTTTGGTCGATGTCGAGGAACTTACTCGACGTTGAGTAAGTCTCCAGCTTCTTCTTCCTGCAAGATTTGTCAGACGGAATATATCCACAATAGAAAAACTTTAAAAACAATGTCCAAAACCAAAAACCAAAAGCAACAATGTCCAAAAAAAAAATCCCAAAAACTAAATGTATATTTACAAGCTCTAGACTTTATAGTCGCTAGGCCGACTTTCTCCGTTAAGCTCTAGGTGGCATTTGCAGGGCCCATGTAGCTTGGGCTTCAAACAAGACTCCATTTTTCTCAATCAGCTGCAGTCCTCCTGAATGGATCTTGTTCACCGTGAAGGGTCCCATCTTCTTCTTGTTGAATTTTTTGGGAATCCAATGATCCTTAGATTTGGCGACATAGACTTTGTCTCCAACTTCATATTCCTTGGGCTCATCATTGGAAACCCTGCATAATTGCACATACCAAGGCAAACCTCTCCCATGTATAGATAAATCATTAATGGAAATAGGAGAAGAGATGTCCATACCTTGGCTTACCTTCACAGAAGCGGATTTCGGGACCTCGGGGTCTGGTCGACATCAAGTAAGATTACTCGACGTCGAGGACTTACCTTCGTCGGGTGGACTGTTGGTCGAGGAAGGAGGAATGAAGGAGGAGGGGTTTTGGTCGACGTCGACCAAGTTGGTCGATGTCGAGGAGAATTCGGCTTCGGGTGGGTTGCTCGACGCTGTTGCTGTTGGTGGAGGGTTCGAGTTCTGGTCAACGTCAACCAAGTTACTCGACGTCGAGTAACTCTGGTCGACTTCGACCCCATACTTGAATCCTGGCAAGGCATCCGAAAAATAATTAGTTGACGTCGACTTACCTTTGTCGATGTCGAGTAGATCTATGACGTCGTTCAGGATGGCCATGATCTCCTCCACCCGGGCTTCCATATCCCTCTTTTCCAGCTCATCGGGAGTCATATTTCTTACATTAGGCTCCCCACAGGTGATGTACCTAGCTGATATAGACTTGACCTCTTCCATGGGACCTGTATGCCTTTCAATTTTATTAAAGGAATACTCAATTACCTCATCACTGATGTTGAAAGTGAGCACTCCATTCCTTACGCTTATGTTGGCATCCACCATCACCAAGAAGGGCCTTCCAGGAACCATACCTTGGCTTACCTTCGCAGAATCGGATTTCGGGACCTCGGGGTCTGGTCGACATCGAGTAAGGTTACTCGACGTCGAGGACTTACCTTTGTCGGGTGGACTGCTGGTCGAGGAAGGAGGAATCGAAGAGGAAGGGTTTTGGTCGACGTCGACCAAGTTGGTCGATGTCGAGGAGAACTCGGCTTCGGGTGGGTTGCTCGACGCTGTTGTTGTTGGTGGAGGGTTAGAGTTCTGGTCGACGTCGACCAAGTTACTCGACGTCGAGTAACTCTGGTCGACTTCGACCCCATACTTGAATCCTGGCAAGGCATCCGAAAAATAATTAGTCGACGTCGACTTACCTTGGTCGATGTCGAGTAGATTTGTGTCATCGTTCAGAATGGCCATGATATCCTCCACCTGGGCTTCCATATCCCTCTTTTTCAACTCCTCGGGAGTCATATTTCTTACCTTAATCTCCCCGCAGGTGATGTACCTACCTGATACAGACTTGACCTCTTCCATGGGACCTGTATGCCTTTCAGTTTTATTAAAGGAATACTCAATTACCTCATCGCTGATGTTGAAAGTGAGCACTCCCTTCCTTACGCTTATGTTGGCATCCACCGTCACCAAGAAAGGCCTTCCTAGAATGATTGGACAAGCAGGGTCCTCTGCCATATCAATAACTAAGAAATCAGCAGGGAGAAAGAACTTACTTACTTGCACTGGTACATTATCCACCATGCTTGTTGGGATGACCACCGTGTTGTTTGCCATGTATAGTTTAGCATTCACAGGCTCTAGAACACCTATCTTAATCTTGGACCAGATTGATAAAGGCATTATACTCACACTGGCTCCCAAGTCACATAAGGCATTAAATTTATATTGACCAAATCCAATGGTTATAGCAAACTTACCTGGATCTGGACTTTTCTCAAGAACGTCCATCTGGCTGCACTCCTCTGGGATCTTAGCCATTGAACGCTTTTTTCTTAAGATCTTCTTGCGGAACTTGACGTAGGATGACATCTCATTAAAAGCTTTTATCAAGGGTATTGTGAAATTGAGCATTTGAAGCATCTTTATGAAACGTTGGAACTTCTTTTCTGCTAGATCCTTTGGAGATTTCGTTGGGAATGGCAACCTTTTCTTCGTCGGAGATGCTGAAGTCTTGTCGACGTCGAGTACAGGTTGGTCAACATCGAGTTGGTGTTGGTCGACATCGACTACAATAGTCGACTTCGGGTTGGGCACAGCATCTAGTCGATATCGATCAAGGGCTCCTCGATATCGACCAGATTCTGGTTGACGTCGACTGGACTGGTCGATGTCGAGGAGTCCTCTGCAGCTTCTCCGTCTGTATTGTGCTCGGGCGTTTGTGACTGTCGCCCACTCCTTAGATTCATGGAAGCTATCTGTCCTGTAGATTTATTTTTAGGATTAGGTTCAGAGGATCCAGGGAGCGTATCTGATTGCTTGGGGATTGACAAAGCTAATTGACCCATCTGAGTCTCCATTGATTTTCGCCAGATATCGATTTCCACAAGCCTAGAGTTGAGACTATACAGATGAGTGTGGATGGAATTGATAGATTGTTTGGTGTCTGAATGATTCCTCCGCATCTCCTCAAGAATGGTATGCATGTCATCTTTCTTACCTTCTCAGTCAGGGTGACCCTTGCTTTGTAGGGAGGGGGATTTTGATGCTGGGGCTGGCGATAATAGCTCCAGTTCTGGTTCTGATGTGGACTTGAGTAGTGTCCCCCTGTGTACCTTACCTCTTCGTGGGTATCTGCCGCTTGTACTTGATCAACATGTGGGCGCGCAGTGGTGTTGTGCCTCCCAGACCCACATTCCAAACAAGGTTGATTTTTAGAGAGGAATTTAACTTGTTTGGTAAGACGGCGTACCTGATCATTATGGAATTGCTCCCTGACGTCTTGATCAACCTCCTTTGGTGGCACATACAATGGCATAGATGGGGCAGGCCTTTCATACCTTTCGTCAGAAGAGGCCGCAGAAGTCCCATATGTGTTGGCGTAGTTGGCCAGTGTCTCAAATACCTCTCAAGCATGGCGTGGAGTGTACTCGAGATATCCATAGGCGGTGTAGTTGTTGATTCTATCCTTAGTAGGCGCATGCAGGCAATCGAAGATGATCTCCTGGATAACGTAGGGTGGCTGTCCATGCGTAGGATAGGATTTCAGAAGCCTCTTGTAGCGCTCCCAGACTTGTGCAAGTGTTTCCCCTGACTTTTGTCTGAAAGCCGTGATCTGTTGTCTGAGAGCAGCTGTCTTTGCAGGAGGAAAGAACTTGTTGAGAAATAGGTCCTGTAGTTCGTTCCATGTGCGAATTGATTATGCAGGCAATCCTTCTAGCCACTATTGTGCTATTCCTGCAAGGGACCAACGAAAAGCCTTTAGTTTTAGATATTCTAGATTAGCACCATCAGCAATTGCTTCACATAAATCTAGAAAAGTAGTAACATGCTCTAAAAGACATTCATTGATTCTTCCTCTAAATTAACTCCTCCTAATTTCAATAATAAAAGAATGACGAATTTCAAAATTAATAGCGGGAAGAACGATCGGTGATTCTGGAACTTCCAGAGTAGGATGCAGATACTCCTTTGCGTTGGCTGGGACATGCCCAATCCGCTCCTCAAGTTCCCTTCTTGCGTTGCTCTCGCGATCTACCCTTGCCTCCCACCGTTGCTGATTCTGTGCATATTCCGCCTCTCATCGGACGTGTTCTCCTTCTCTAGTGGTGAATTCCTCTATCCGTAGGCGGAGTTGCTCAAGCTCCTGTGCTGGTGTGAGCGGGCCCAAATTCTCATTGTTGGATGTTGACATGAGTCTCCTCCTAAGCCTTTGCTGAAGATGGAAGAAACGTTCTGGTTCGAGAATAGGGTCGATAGGGGTGCGATCAGATTTTCACATGCACCTGAGAAACAAAAATAAAAAGAAACAAGTAAAAAGAAACTAAAAAGCAAAAAGAAGAGTAAAAGGAACTAAAAAGGGCACAATTGATTGCTTCTCCGGCAACGGTGCTAATTTATTGTTGCAGGAGAATGGTCAAGTATGAAATATAAATGAATATAAAAGCAAACTGACTCCCAGTCTCAGCAAATAAATACAAGACTTCCTCCCATTGTAGTAGAAGGCAGTCAGGATCGTATCCACGAGGAAGCGTGTCAGCGCCCACCTTTTCAGTTCCAGAAACAATGCGAATTCGACCAGAAGAGTCCTCGACTTCGAGTAAAGTACTCCACTTCGACCACCCTGTCGACTAAAATAGAAAGCAGAAAGCAACAGAAAGCGAAAACAAAAGCAGAACTGGTCGATCTCGATAAAACAACTCGACGTCGACCAACACCTGCTCGAAATCGAGTAACACATAAACAAAGTTCGTCACTTTTTGCAAGAGAGAACACGAAATTGATGAAATAAAATCAATAAACTAAAGACTTCTAAGATCAGGGTATCAACAGCACAACGATAACCATGTAAAATAACACATAAAGGCATAAAAGATCATGCTTCTCATCAAATAACTTTCGTTATTAACAAGTAGGAATATAGAGGCTTTCGCATAAACCCTAATTATTACTAACCCGTTTTCACATAATTAATCCAAGTTGCATTTAGATCACTTTTGCTTCAATAATACAAACAAGGATCACCTTCAACTTTCGCAAAAGAATCATGCTCATAGGGATAGAAGACGAATTCGCATCAGAAGATTGTATCTTTACCGCATCACCTCACATGGCTACCGTCGGGCTCACCCCGACCCTAGAAGTTGGCTGACTACTCGCTCTTCATCATAAAGAAAGACATCAATAACAAAAAGGAACTAAATTGCATTAATAAAATCAAAGAAAGCTTACAATCGATCGAAGCCAAATCGTCTCTCAACTCTCCACCTTCTCTCGCCACAAGCTCTCTTTCTCTCTCTCTCTCTCTCTCTCTCTCTCTCTCTCTCTCTCTCTCTCTCTCTCTCTCTCTCTCTCTCTCTCTCTCTCTCTCTCTCTGTAACTAATTGGAACTAGAATTGAATGATTAAAACTCTGCCCCTAAGGCTTTATTTATTGGCTTCATTCCCTAGCTAATCTAGGAAAGAAATATCTATCTATATCTAAATTTATCTATCTAAAGCTTTATGATTAAATTTGGAAATAAAACAAATATATCTAAAAGGAAACTAGGACTAGTGTGGATAGATCTTCCGTGTCTTGATAGAACTTGATGTGACTTGATAGAATATCTCGAATCTTGGCTTGCAAGTAACTCCTCTCACTCGGATTTCTCCTCGATCTCGGACTCGGACTCGACTGGAATGTCCTCAATGTCGACCAAGTTTCCTCGACGTCGAGTAGAGTTTTCCTTCCAAGTTGCACTCGAGCTCGGCTAGGATCTGGGCTCGTCGACTTTACTCGACATCGACCAAGTTTGGTCGACGTCGACCAAGCCTCGCTCCTCGAGTGCTCTGCTCGGCTTCGCTGGATTTCGACTGGGCTCGGGTTACTAGATGTCGACCAAAGTGGTCGATATCGGGCAGCCAGTGTCGAGTTGATTTCTCTTGTCCTTTTCTCGATCTGTCCTGGTTCCGCTGCTCTTTGACCTTGGATGGGCTTTTCGTTCTTTCTTTGAATTGCTGTAAAATGCCTTGATTTCTGTGAAATTAAACAGAAACTAGTGTAGACTCCATAATTTGGAAAATAAGCATAAACTACATAGATTCTGTACTATTCTAGCCCAAATGTATGAAATGCATTCAGAAATCAATATAAAAGTATGTAGAAAACATGGCAAATTAGGCTCACAACAATTAGCACCATCAACAATAGCATCGCATAAATCTATGAAAGTGGTGACATGTACTAAAGGACATTCATTGGTCCTTACCCTAAATTGATTCCTTCTAATTTCAATTATAAAAGAAGGACGAATTTCAAAATTGACAGGGGAAGAAGGATCAGTGATTCTTGAACTTCCATAGTAGGATGCAAATACTCCTTTGCATTTGCAGGGTTGTGCTGAATCTGCTCCTCAAGTTCCCCTCTAGCATTGACCTCGCGATCTACCCTTGCCTCCCACCGTTGTTGGTTCTGCCTATATTCAGCCTCTCGTTGTGCGTGTTGTGCTTCTCTGGTGATGCAGATCAAGAGGACCTTCTGTGGGTCCAACAATGATCTTGATCCAGGCGAGCTCTCAAGACCGATTCGAGGGCCATTGATGGCAAAGAGTCTCTTCCTCAAGAGGAAGAAGAAGGCGCCACCATGGAAGAAGATTCAAGATGTATATCGAGTGGGCCTTGGCCCATGTCGAGTGCTCTTGAGGCCCATGTCGAGTAGCTTGAATGTGTGGGCCGGTTCTAGTCTTCAAATTAGTTTATTATTTTATTAATTATTATTTTATGCAATTTAGATAAATAAGGTGGAATTAATTATATCTCTTCTAGATATAATCCTTGGCCACCAAGTTATTAAACATTTATCTTTATTAGGAAATATTTATCTTAGGTTTATTTTATTTATCTCTAGATATAATAGATCTATCCAAACCCCTTTCCTTTGCAAGGAAGGATTGGTTAGATCTCTCATAAGCTTTATATAAATTCATGTTTATGCACTTTGAATTAATCAGATTGAAATAGAATTGAAGAAACCCTTTATGGATTAAGGGTTCTTCGATTATCAATCCCAAAGTTCTTGTGTTCTAAGACTTTCGGCCTTCACAAAATCATCACTATCATCTTGATCTAAATCGGCAAACCCTAAACCAAACACTAACCCTAATCCAGAAACCGTCGCAAGAAGGAGAGCCCAGCCCTTGGCGTCTTCCGCGAGCATCTCGCTCCCAGCGAGCGCAGCCGCTCCCCGGGTGCCTCGCTCTCGCTCCCGCAGTGCCCAGGCGCCTCGTCCGCGAACTCCCAGGCGCTCACCCACGCGCTCGCCATCACCCTCGCTCCCAGCGAGATCTCCTGCGCGCATCCGGACTCCCGCACACCCTGAGGCCGAAGCTTGTGTGCCGCTCCGCGCTCCCGAGATCCGCGCGCACCCTGCCTCGCTTTCTCTCTTTCTGTCGCTATTACCTTGCTTAAGTTGCTGGAATTTTCCAAGTGTTAATTATGTCGCTAAATCAGAATTCTAATCACTTGTTTAATTTGTTCCAAATTAGGAGATATCAAAGAGCATTGCAAGATCAAAGCAAATATACGGCGTGGTTCTTGATTTGAAGCCCACAGGCGAAGGATCGGGTATCCCAAACGTATCATCTGGTGGTGATTTCCTCAATCCGTATGCGGAGTTGCTCAATCTCCTGTGCTGATGTGAGCTCGACCACGTTCTCGTTGTTGGGCGTCGACATGAGTCTTTTCCTTAGCCTTTGCCGAAGATGGAAAAAGTGTTTTGGCTCGAGAATAGGGTCGATAGGTGTGCGATCAGTTCTTCCCATGCATCTGAGAAACAAAAATAAAAAGAAACAAGTAAAAAGGAACTAAAAGCAAAAACAAATATAAAGAAGAAAAGATGGAACTAAAAAGGGCGCGATTGATTGCTTCCCTGGCAACGACGCCAATTTGTTGTTGTAGGTTCCTCGACCACCATGCAGAAATGGTTTCCAATTGGGCGAGAGGGTTTTTCGACCAAATAAATTTATAGTCAAGACCCCGCTATAGGATAGTGGAGTTAGATTCGTCCTCAGGAGAGAAGTCTGCGGTTCTAGGTTTAGTGTGTTTCGAGGTTCAGGGATAGCGGGAAAAGGTGAGGAGGTTGCTGTCGACGTCGGCTAAGAGTTGGTCGATGTCGAGGGATGGAGGGGCAATGGTTTTCGATGTTGGGTATCTGTGCAAAAACTTTAAAATAAAGAAAGTTGAATAATAAAGGTGCAAACTTCCAAGGTTAGGGATCACCACAACAATAAACATATGTGTAGATTTATAACTCACATAAAGATGCATGCTTTATATCAAATAACTTTCGTTATTAACAAATAGGAATATAGAGGCTTTCGCATAAACCCTAAGGGTTACTACCTTTTCTTAATTAGGATCAACCAACTTTCACAAGCAAACCCTAATTACTATCCAAATTCATAATAAGATCACTTTTGCTTCAATATCACAAATAAGGAATTTCCTCAATTCTCGCAAAGGATTAAGCATATAGGTAGATGATGATAAAGACATACAAATTCATAAGTTCATAAATCAAACACACATATCTATGTTGGGATCACCCCAACCCTAGAAGAAGGAAATTAGAAACAAAACATAATGAAAGAAACTAACTTTATCATAAAATAAACTAAAACTTACAAAACCTTCCAAACGTTCCTTTTCCTCCTTCACTCTCTCGCATCTCTTTCCACTCTCCTTCCTACCTTGTTGCTTCCGGAGACGATTTGGCTTGAATGTCTGAAAATCAGCCTCCCTAGGGCTTTATTTATAGGTCACAATCCTTGCTATCCAAGGAAGGAGAAAGTCTATCTCTATCTAAATCTATCTATCTATTTCCTAAGATAAATATTTGATAAATAAAAAAAATTTACACAAATAAAATTCCCCCTAGGCAAATTAGGAAATTACTAAAGTAGATAAATATCTTCCATCTTGATAGAATCCATGCATGTGAACAAAAGCTACTTCGCACATAAAAGGAGGGTTATGTAAAAACATTCATTCGTGATAAAGCATTAATAATCAAGAGGAGTTCAATTAAGCTCATAGTGAAGAAAAGGTAAAAGGTATAGTGGTGGGCTATTTTTGGGCAATGTGGTGCTAAATCCGGGGAGAACTTCTTCAAACATGCTTTCTTGGTTTGATGCACCTTCTCCCATCATAATTTCCACATCACTCATCCTCTCATAAATCATTCTTTTCTTTTTTCACTATAATGCTTTTACCTCTCTAACCTCAGCATTGACTTCTCGCGAGTCGCAAACATGGGTGTCATGAATGGCCCCGGATACTTAGTGCTTCAGACTCCTCACCTTGGTGTCCCATCCTGCGGAACTAACATCTCAACGCAGGCAGGATCGATCTACCTTTATCTCCTGAGGTGACCGGATTTTCTTTCACTCATTAAATTTTCCATAATTTTTCAATTTCCTGCCAAACTCCAAATATGATAATAACAACAACACAAACACCATATAATAATCTCCATAATGTAATTCCATTCTCAACATAGTCCCAGGATAAGAAATAAGGTAAAAAATGGGCAATATTTAGATCATGTGGAGCTATATATAAAATAATGCTTAATATGGTTTTGTGATGCACAAGCATAGGTATGACTAAGGATTATAAACATATGAGCATTATATGGAAACTATAAAGTCCTCCATCCTCTTATCATGCAATATGTCAAAAGCAATATCAAATTTTACCTCCTTTCATGGTTTTCATAAAATAATGCACTTCATTGTGACTTCCCTTTAGTAGGCAATTTCATGTTGTATCTCTAATGAATCCAATTTTGCATCATCAAGTTCAATAAAGCTTCCATGACACTTGTTCAAAAATTTTGATGGGGGTGATTTTTTGAACTTTGGAAAACAAACATGTAAGCACATAGATATCAATGATAATTCCAAAGTAGCCATGTATAAGAAATCCGAGAAATAAATTTTAAATATGCACACATATGGTCAAATAAAGTCAAATATGCATAAAGTAAGCCCTCCCCCCACCCCATACTTAAACATTACAATATCCTCACTGTATAAAAAACAAGGGTTAAAGAAAGAAACTCACTAGACAGGTATGTTGAACTTCGGAATCAAGTGTTGAAGTTTGTGCAGAAGTGGTCGATCTCGAGTGAAGTAGTCGACGTCGACTTCAGTTACTCGACATCGAGTACAGTGAAAGTCTCCAGGGTGATCCTCGTCGATCATAGGCCATTTTCCTCGATAGGGGTGGTCGACGTCGAGTACTTCTACAACTCATTCGTTCCTGCAAGATTATGTTAGAAAGACAAAATCCACAATAGCAAATCTAAAATAATGTTTAAAAACAGAAACCAACATTATCTAAATCTAAGAAATAAGAAATAGCAGGTTGCCTCCCGTAAGCGCTAAATTTTAAGTCTTTAGCTTGAGCTACTTCCCTTTTAGTCTTAGCCTGGCTCATCTTTGTCCGGAGGTATAGGTGGATCTGGTGGTTCGTCCGGTGGTGGGAAGCGTGAGATGTCATCTGCGGGCATCCTATGAAGAAGCTTGAATCTCCCCGAGTGAACGCTCCATGGCTTCACCCATTCATCTTCCCGAGCTCCAGCTAGCATGCATAAAGGAATACATAAAGGAAGTATACATAACTCATCATCATACCTCTTCCGTTTCATAGGTTGACTTGGTTGTGTATCTCCACCACAACGGAACGGTGGAGTGGGAAGAGATATTTCCTCCTTATCTTGCGGAGCTTTATGCCACTTTGCTAGGACCCCATACTTAAATATGAATATCGGTTGCTCAAAATTGTCAGCTTGAAACCTTGAAACATCCTGGGCAACAATGTTTCAAGGTTGAAACGGTTGGGTGGGAAGAGATATTCATGTCACTTTGCTAGGACCCCAGGATGTTTCAAGGTTGCTCAAAAGCAACCTTGAAACATCCTGGGCAACAATGTCCGCTTTCTTCTCTTCTAGCGCTTGGGATACTTCAAAAGATTCATCAACAATAGGTAGAAAAGTAGGAATGAAATTCGATGAAGGACATACCTCGCTGTCGACATCAAGTGGGTCAATTGGCTCGTCAGGAGGAGGGCATGGTCCTTTAGACTGAATGAAAGCCTCAAGCCTTCGAATTTCGTCTTCCAGCCGGGCTATTTCCCTTTATCGTGCCTCCTCCACTGTGATCCTATTTCTCCGTCTCAAATCTTGAAACCATTCTTCCCATGCAAGATTCCCTGCGACAAAGTCTTCCATCTTTGTACCTAAGCTTTGAAATCACAATCAGGAACAGAAATTAGTAGCAAAAGTCCGACACCTAGTTGGTACCGATGAGGTAGGTGGTGGTAGGGTATGTGATAGGGTAAGAAAAAGGGATTGGCTTTTTTGAACCTAAAACACAATTAAACTAGGCGCGATTGATATCTCCCCGGCAACGGCGCCAATTTGTTGTTTGCAGGAGGATTTGTCAAGTATGAAATATAAATAAAATATAAAGCAAACTGACTCCCTGTCTCAAAAAATAAATACAAGACTTCCTGCCGTTGTCGTAGAAGGTAGTCAGGATCGATCCACGAGGAAGCGTGTCAGCGCCTGCCTTTTCAGATCCAAATCGCTCTCGAATTCGACTCAGGAAGTACTCGACATCGACCAGGTGTCCTCGACGTCGACTAACTGCAAAACAGAAGCAAACTGAACGCAAAACGAGGCAAAAACAAGCAATATCGAGTAACACAGAGTACTCGACGTCGACTAGACCTACTCGACGTCGAGTAGAATTCAGGCGATGTCGAGTGATTTGCAGTGTAAAAACGTGACCTTTGCAATGACAGAAATAAAACAGAAGCAACACGAAAATTGTGGGAAATTCAGTACACTAAAAGCTCCTAGAATTGAGGTATCAACGCCACAACGATAACCATATAAAATAATGCATAAGGTATAAAAGATCATGCCTTTTCATCAAATAACTATCGTTATTAACAAATAGGAATATAGAGGCTTTCGCATAAACCCTAATTGTTACTAACCCTTTTTCACATAATTAATCCAAGTTGTATTAAGATCAGTTTCGCTTCAATAACACAAACAAGGATCACCTTCAACTTTCGCAAAAGAATCATGCTCGTAGGGATAGAAAACGAAATCGCATCAAAAGAATGTACCTTTAGCGCATTACCTTACATGGCTACCGTCGGGCTCACCCCCGACCCTAGAAGTTGGGTGACTACTCGCTCTTCATCATTAATAAACACATTAATAAACAAATATATATATATATATATATATATATATATATATATATATATATATATAAAATTGTTGAATATACAATTAATTATTCATAGAGGGTAGGGAAATGATAGGTCCTGCGTGCATTGATGTTTACATACATGTGAACCCACAATGTGTCATCTCCATACATGTGGAAAATATAAATACAAGCCAATACATATTGACTCACTGGAAAAGACTTGCGAACAGTACTTATAGATCTCCAATTCGAACCCCGGATATGACCACTCTTTATTTACAAATTCAAGGAAAATACAAATGCGCAGATATACGGAGTATTATCGATAACATTAATATATTTTGCATAGACTATTAATTTTTTTCATAGAAAAATGAATATATTCTGAATAAATATAGGCTAAAAGTGATGATATGGAGCACTGTTGGCTAGTAAGTTATGATACCCAGAGTCATTTTCTTATCTACTTAATTTTGTAGGCCACGGGGACAATGAATATTAATTTAGCATTATAATCATTCAATTATTATGACTTTATAAAAACCAGCTATTTTTTATTCCAATTTTAGAAATTAAAAAGCAGGGTATAGCAACAAATGCAAATATAAGCGTACATTAAAAGAAACACACGATCAATTTACAAATATTGATGGTGTGTTTAACACGTTAATTAATTTGCTAGCTTGGAATTATATATTAAAGTTTAAAAAAAGTCGTGTGGACTCATGTACGATAGACAAGAATAATACTCCATCCGTTCAAAAATATAAGTCTTTTAGGTTTAAAATTTTGTTTAGAAATATAAGTCATTTTAGGTTTTCTAGGCATTTGGTTAAGAGAAAAGTAATTTTTTGATTTGTTTTATGAAATGGTATTGGTTGTTAATGTTTGTGAATAATTAATAAGGGGTATAAAAGTAACATTTTTGTGTTTTTTTATAAATATGTGTGCAAACACCTAAAAGGATTTATAATTTGAACTTATAAAATATTGATTCACTCATTCCTAATGAAATGGGATGTATGTAACAATGACCACAAGCTAACGAAAATGCATCAAAATGAGTAGTTGTAGTGCACGCTATTGGATGTTGGGATATCTTTCTTTACCAGTAGCTAGTAAGTAGCTTGAATTAATCAGTGTGTTGTTGCACATCATCTCAAATATGGAGTACTGTGAATCCATATTTGTACACGCAATATATTTCGGGAATCTCGACATGTTTGCAAAAGCTATATATACGGAGCACAATTATTTGGTCATTGATTGCTTTAAAAGGTCTGTGTTCGATATACCCTTTCAGGCTTCCCGCTGAGTAGCAATTTTTTTATTTTTTTTTTTGTATTCGGAAAAAATTCGACTAGTTAGTGTCTAACTGATAATATCCTAACGGATGAGGTCAATATGACATAAATTATTGGCTATATACCAATCCTCCTGGTCGAGCGGCAAATGTGTGCAACCTTATCCGTCCCTCTATTAACACTACGAGGTATATAAGAGAAAGATATCTCTCTCATATTTTGTAGGAGTAGTTTAATGTCGGACATTATCAATTCAATTTCCCAACGACAGTGTTTTTTGAATTTCAGGTGATTTATAATTATGAATGAGTCTCCTTCAATTTGAATTTTATTAATACGCATTTGTAGAGCTTGTAATACCCCTTGTTTCGGAGCCAGTGCCTCGACACCAATAAGGGATTTCGTTCCTACTATGGCGTGGCCTATGTGAATAGGGGTACTAGTCCAGTCATGAATTAAGTATCCGATGGAACTGTCCCTATTAGATAATGCAGATCCATCGAAATTGAGTTTTAACGTACCCTGGGGGGCTTTCGCCATTTATAGACTTTGTTTTTGGTCGCTAATGGACATGTCTTTCCGTCGTCATTGTTTGCAATTGAATCTGGACTTCTATCGCAATCAACACTACAAAAAATAATGAAATTAGCCACACTACGTAACTTCGACAAGGGCTTGCTGTGGCAATTGGTACCTTTTGCCACCGATGGTAGCTTCGGCAATGGGTCTCGTTGCTAAATTTTCCGTATTGTTAGGTGGTATTTGACACGGCTAGGTAATGCCATAGCTAAAGCGCGTATTTTTTTTATAAAAAAAAGTAAAAAAAAAAAAGAAAATCCCTAACCCTTACCAGTTACCACCCATCTCCTCATTATTTCCGCTCACTTTCAGATCTGAAAAACCCCTAACCCTCTCTTCTCTGTTTGACCTTCTCCTCCCTATTTCAAATCCATTCATGTCCGCCATTCCTCCTTCCTCTTTCCTCCTTCCTCATCCTGGCTCTCCTTATCTGTGAAGAAAGGCGCTACTGACCTCGAGCTTCACCCCTTCTAAATCATCGCATATCTCTATTCTCTCTAGCCTCCCAACTTCGAAGAAGAAGGAGGAAGCTCGACATGGACAAAGGAAAACAAATGTGGACTTCAGTGCTTCGATAGAGAGAGGATTGCGGTTCCTCAACCAGGTCCAGGGTCCCGAGAGCCTCGCCTTCGACCCCCTCAGCCGGGGCTCCTACACTAGTGTCGCCCATGACCGCGCCTCTTCTGAAATGTTCTTGATTGGACTATTTCACTTCCAATCGGTAACCTTTCTTTATTTTAGGGTGTCTTGTTCTCCAATTTTTCGTGTTTCGTTTGCTCTCTTTGTTTAATCAATCACTTTTTCACTTATTTTGTTAAGCAATTTCTGATTGGGAGTGAATTGAACTGTATCGCTGTGCTGTCAGACTTATAGGATCGATTTATCAACTGAATTAAATTTTTATGTATAGCATAGTCGAACTAGACTTGTAAAATGAATAGAATATTGGTAGAAGCGAAAATCTTTAGAAGTGAAAGTGTAGTTTGATGTCGTTAAAACTTGCAAAGTAGAGAGAACCCATGCTTAATTTGTTCAGCTCGACATAAACACATTATATGATAATAAAGAGTAAACTGGTTACCAGTTGAAAATTTCTGGGTTCAATTTTTTTCTTAAATTCTTTATGTTGCCTTCATGTTATTTGTTTGCTCTCTATTTCACTCGATTTAAAAGTAAAAGTGCTGAATTTGTATCTTTTGCATTTCTGTACAATCTTCAATCTTCAATGTGTATAAAAGTGTTGAATTTCTGTACGGTCTTCAACTGGTTACCAGTTGAAAATTTTTGGGTTCAATTTTTTTTCTTAAATTCTTATGATGGACTTCCCGTTATTCATTTATGATTTCATTTCTAACAATGGTGCTTTGATGTGATGCTTGTTTTTTGTTCAGATCTTTTCTGATTTGATGCATCACATTATACTTACCTTCTTCGGTCAAAATACTGTAGAGGAAGTTGAGTTGGTTGGCATTGAAGACAAAGGAGATGGCCAAAATGCTTTGGACAGTGATGAGTTGAGTACCACTTGTTTGACATGGATGAAGTATATATTTTATTTTTGGTTTCAATTTAATCTTCTTTTAAAGGTGCAAATACCATCATCATTGTTTCCATTATTTTTAGTTTGTGTGCTAATTCTTCATTTCTTCTTTCAAAGCTCATTATGCTTCCTTGGCTTATTTCTACTAGAATGTATGTTTTGTTTATGATTCTTTCCATTGTACCAATGCATTTCCAAGTGAAAATGCAGCATGAATCTTGGTAACAAGCTTGTTTCCATTATACTTGTCTTATAGTATTAGATACTTTTAAAGAGTTCTGTTTTGTCTCGTGATATGAATGGAGTAAAAGCTTCTGGTGAAACCTAAACTTCAAATATATGCTAATCCTGAAATGTGGATATTCATAGTACCTTGAATTTGCTTTAGAATCTCAATCCACGTTTTAAGCATTTGGACACTTTTACTTGCTGATCTAAACAAAGTTGCAATTTGATTTGACAAGTAATCATGAAAGATCATCTCTTCTAAAAATCATAGAGGAGGTTAGGCATATTCTTTCATGAGTAATAGGGGCAAATAGGCCAGCTTCTCTTCAGGGCTTAAAGCCTTAGTCTATTGTTCTATCGGTTTGTTAGAAAACTGCCACACTTTGACTTATTAGTTGTTCGTTAGCTAATAAGAAACACTAATTACAATTTATAATTAATCATAGGATATTAATCTACATTAGTTGACTTTCAAAGCTAAATATAATTACTTATTGATTTATAGGATAGTGATCAATTACCATATATTTCTTTCTTTCTTTCTTTCTTTTATAAGAAAAAAGCTCCCTATCCCTAAAGCATAAAATAATTGAGATGTACCTGAGCAAAATGATCTATCTTAAAACTTAACAAAGCCTTCTAACTTCTGGAAGTGCCCCATGTTTAAATTGGATAAGTTGCGGCTTGTGTGTTGCATTGGGCTCTATCCTTGTATCTCTATTAGGGATTCCTTGCTTTTCCCTAACTTGGGACCTATGACTGGCTGTGTTTTAACTTGCTAATACATTAAGCAGATAATATCATCATTTGTGAGATGCATCCATGGTCATCTTGATTGTCCCTCTAATAGATACTTTGTTGCAGTGAAATGAGGTGTCATCTTAGTTTTCCTGTATATTCTTCTTTCCTAGTGGTGTGGCTGCATTCGGTTTCTTACTTCATGGAGGAAGGTAATTTACCATAATCTTATATCTTATACGTGCAATTTAAATCATACATCTCCATGTTCACTGTTCTGGCGGTTCTTGTGCAGTATATTAGTTAATATGATGGTGAAGTTCCTGCCTTTGTTTATCGTCTATCTCAATAGATGATAAGCCGAAGCTAAACCCCTTTTGCCACCTCTTGAACCACTTTTGCCACGGCTTTTTGCCAAAGCGATTTTTTTTGTAGTGCAAGAATGCAAGCATAATGCCATTTTTGAATAAGATTTAGAGTTAATGTTTTGATTGTGGTAGGATTTGATATTGGATTTTTTCTGAAAATGAGCTTGTTTCTAGTTTTCCAAGTTGTCCACTAGGTAAAAGCAGCTAGCTGTTTGTCCGATTTGGATAGTGTTAAGATACCCAGGATTGGTTGTATGTTTCTAGATGAGGATATGAAACTGTTGATTTGCTGCCTATCAGCAGGGTTCAAAATGGCATTGATAGAATTAAAACAACTTTAAAAAAATAAGTGAGTATCAACTTCGTCGGCCTAGTTGCAGAACTCGCATGTCTTAGGAATCGTAATTCGCCTGTTGTTAAGGAGCACCTTAGGAGGTAGCCCATTGTGCTTAGTTTCCAAATGAAATTCTTTATTTTTGGTGGAACAGAAATGTTCCAGATCCAAGTGTTCATATCATCGTATATACGGTGGTGGTTTGTTATGAACTTGTTTGCACTTTCCCTGTTGAACCAACCATTTTTGACCAGCCACCAATAGAGCTTGTCGAGAAAGTTGTTAAAAGAATGACGAATATTCATGATTTATGTAAAAATCTCCATGGGTAGATTTTCTCAAAGTCTTCCCTCCCACCAATTCCCTCCGATGACTCACTGTTTCATCCAGATTAGGCGAAGTGTTAGGGTTGAGTTTGGAGCCTAATGACTCCAATGAGACCTAATTGTACATCCTTCCAGAAATTGATTGACTTACCATCTTCTACTAACCATATAATGCAAATTTAAATTTCTCAAAAATTCGTTGGCAATATGTCTACGCTGGTTATCACTGGGATAAGCTTTGACCATTGTCACGACGCACCACCTTTCTGTTTGTAAGAAAGGATGTGTGAAGTTTTAATATATTTGTATTGGACAACTTTGACCAATGAATTTTCCGGCTCGACCAGGATTTTCCATAGGAATTTTATTTGAAGGGCCTCATTCATTGGTTGTGACATTCAGATTCCTAAGCCACCTTTATTTGTAGCAAGACATATTCTATCCTAGCTGATAAGAGGGCGATGTTGGGCATCCTTATTCCAGAAGAAAATGCGATTTAATTGGTCCAATTCCTTGTGTACCGAGGAGGGCAGAATGAAGTTTTGCATTGCATAAAGTGGTTTGGAGCTGAGATTTGATGTAATAAGTGTTGAGCGCCCATGTTGTGAAAGGGCAGTCGCCCATCATTTTTTAGTTGGTCTTTTGACTTGCATATAATATCACCAAAAGTTTCTTTGTTGACCTTCCCGTTAATGATATGGCAGCCAAGGTATTTTTCGAGCGTTTTTTCGTTCGTGATACCAAGTGCTCCTTGAATTTCTTCCGATCTGGTATGGGATCCCATAAGTTGTTTGGAAGGCGGACTTATTGTAATGCCAACTAGCATTCCTAATATTTCTTCCATCTGATTCCAAATCGAAGTTTGTGCATTAATTATTTTTTTGGGTAATGGGCTTAGATTGGTTCTGTTTCACCACCCAATCGCATCATTACGGGTGAGAGTATCAAGTTCAAAGTTAAATGAGAAAATTTGATGATCTGAGTAAAGTTAAAGATAAATTGCTCGATCAGCCACCATATTTACCTCTCTAAAGACATGTGAGTAAGAGACTTCAACTAAAGACCGAAAAAGGAGAAAGGAGTCTAAAATAGTCATCTCAATCTCCTACATACTTTCTCGGACTATTTTGCCCGTGTTAATATTCACCAAACAATATTCCTTCATTTTAAGTCTTCTAAATCCCATCTCTTTGCCCCCCTTAGTCCAGGTTGGAGTCTAGCTGCTTCTACACCCAATGGTAAAATTCCGACTGTAAGAAATTTTTCGGAGGTGGTGTTAGTGATACTAGTAAACTAAGAGGAACAAAACACAATTAAACAAAATCAGGACATGCAATTTATGGCGGAAACCATTTGACTACACGCAGGTAATGCGGGATGAAAACAACCACATCTCTTTCCCTTTGAGATAATTTCAAATAGGTCTACTTCTTTTATTGATTGAAAAACTTATGACACCCTATTATAATCCGCAACACTAGTTGTCGACCATTAACCACCAATAAAACCTAGCAAACCTACCTAAATCCAGCTCTGAATAAACAACCAAACCAACGAAACAAACAATTGTAAAACAAAACTCAAAGTGCCATACATAACTTTGAAGTCTTACAATGCATGCAACAATCACAACTTCAAGCTTAATTTACCACTACACCTACACCGTTGTTATCGTTCTTCACGACCCTCGTGCTTCTACGTAACACTTGTTCTTCTTCCTCTCTTCGACACTTTTGGTCTTCTCTTCTTCTTCTTCCTCCGAGCTTTCTATAATTTTTACACTGAATAAGACATACTTCCTCTTTCAAGTTTTATGCCTTTTTAATATATTCAATTACCATCAAGCCCACTACACACAATCCACTCAAAAAGGAAGGAAAATAATATCCTTTCCATATTATTATTGCCCACATACAGACAGATACTTTCCATCAACACCAAGATCCTCAATCTTCTCCAAATATGACTCAATTTAGATCTTATAAGAATACAAAATATGGATATCTTATGGAGCCCAATGTAGATATCCTCAATATCATCATTCCCAAATTTATCCATCAGCAAGGGTTCTTAGGACCCACCTTAATGAGGACTTCTCTATGGGTCTTTAAGACCATGTTCTCAACTATTCTATTGTTAAAAGTAAGATGAAGAGCAAGAGAGAGGAGAGAGAAAAGTGGGAGCCGAAGTCAAGAACGACGAGAAAGAGTTAGACAAATTGGAAAACCATCGAATCCTAATAAAAAGTCAAATCTTGGGGCTAGAGAAAAAGGGGGTAAAGTTGACTCGGAGCCATCGAACAAGAGAGTCTTCAAGGAGACACACAATCTCTCCTTGTAAACACAAAAGATGGACAAGTGATGTTCCCCACCCTTAACAAAACAAAGGGGGGTAAAACGAGAAACGGAGGTGAGCTGTCGCCAAAAAATGATTGAGGAATGATAGCGTCTATTTAGTCATGTTTATAGGGAACTCTTGGATAGATTTTAGGGTGTTTTATTCAAGTATTTTACCTATTTCTTAGCCCTTTATGTCCCATTTCAAGGAATATGTGTTTACCACTTGTTTATCGTGATTTCAGGTATTTTGGAGCGGTTTTGGACCCAACTCAAGAGTTGAAGAAGAAAGAGGTTGTTTAAGGTGCCTCAGTGCACTATAGAGTCATCTAAGATGAGCTAGGATGCATGAGATAAGAAAATGTGTCAAGAGAATCAAAGCGGAATCGAACAAAGTGGACGAGGCAGATCAGCAAGGAGAAACTTTTTATGTTTGCCCTACAACACTTCGAATGAAGTCCTGATGTCTTCATGAGAGTTGTAGTCCATAAAAAGATCTTTTCAACACATTATAATATGTGTTAATCGGTCAAACGAGGACTCTAGATTGTGCGTTACAAGGCAAAGCAACAGAGGCCACTCGACCGGGGAGCCCTAGTTGACGTGAGTCGATTAGAACTGATTTTGGAATTTGAAATCAAGAGACTATGACCCCGAATTGGAACTTAAATGGTGAATTCAGGCTGAGAGGCTATTGAACCTATTGGAACCATAGGATTAAACCTGAAGTTTAGTTGATCAAAAATGAAATTTGATTTCTTGAAGATTTATAGATTTTCATAGATAATGTGAATGATTATGGTATTGATAGAGGTTGTGAGGCAATGTTGATGTGATTTTCATTTAGAATTCTAAGAGCATAACGAGTCTAAATTGGTTGCTTGAAACCAAGAGGAGGTCGTTAACCAACTTAGACACATTCGCTTTGATTCCGAGACGAGCTTTGCAATTACCTTGGTCGATCTGCATTCCCATTTGAATTAGAAATCATTCACGCAAGATAATATTTTTAGTCTATCGATGATGCATTGTTGGTATTCCCTTGCCCTAGAACGCCTCCCATTTTGATAATTTTCCACACTTAATCAGTTTTATTGGGTACTTTTACACATACACTTTTTCAACTTGTTTGTTACTTTTGGGCTTAATCGAACTAGTTTGAAATTGACAATTAATACTCCATTGTTCCATGTGATACGACATTTGATTACTACAACCAACACCTTACACTTGTGGGGTAGGTTTTTAGCCTATCAAGGGAAATGATGAAAGCAACACAATCCACCACACCAACCTTGCTTACTTGGAGGATGAATTGGAGGATAGGATGGTTGGCTCAAACTCGTCATCTAAGACATCCTCCTTCTTCTTTTCTTGTTTAAGCGGTAACACTAGCCCTGGGGGTAGATAGAAATTGCGATCTTCCGACCCTTTGGTATGTGCATAGGCAAGTTTAGGCAGTGACATGCCTCCGCTTTCTAGGTAAATGGTGCATTAGGGCCCTCCATAATATTGGAATTCGTCAAGTATAACATACCCCATTCTCCGTAGGAATGAGGTCATCACAATCAACTTGCAACCAGTCAACCAATAGGGTAATCAGGCCTCCAAACCAATTTTTTGGGCTTTGGCTTCAAATATCACTTATGTGCAATTGTCGATGAACATCTCCGCCCAATTCGGGACCACAGTTACCTCCGTGGTTAAACAATAGAGTTTACTCGAGTCTGACATGGAGAACTTGGTACTGTCAACATGCCCAAAGAAAGTGTTATTCAACATCTTGAGGCAAAGTCACAGTGGTGGGTGAGTGATGTGCGTGCTGTTGTCGTAGTTTTTGCATTCACTCTTCCCATCCTTCTTTGTAGCTAGCTTCCATCCGATGTTAGGATCCAGACTCCTCATGTTCCTCCGTTAGTTGGCAGAAGGATTAACAGTGATTCCAAAAGCCTTCTTGATGTCTTCTAATATAAGTTAGAAGCGTTCTCTTTGAAGCATGAATCGAATATCACCACTTTCATGAACCTCCAATATAGCCAGAAATTCCTGAGAGAGATTGGAATAAGTAAGAGAAGCCTTGTGGAGGAACAATTCGAGTCCTCCTTTCATGAGTAATCCTACACACTTTCAAACAAACCTAAAGTGCTTAAAGCATGCAAATCGAAAAAACTAGATGTAGAGTAATTGCAGGCTTCCAAACATTTCCATTTTGCACTCTCATCAAGTGTCGAATTGGGTGGCATAACCATATTCAAAATCTTAGACATGATTCAGAAAGAGAGAGAAAAAAAAATGAAACTTGGAACAAACTCACAAAGATCTCCACGCGAAATCACGAGAAGCTCTCCCGGCTCTTTGTAGGCGGGCACTGGTATGGATGTGGTGGGAACCGAGATGAGTGCGGCGGGCGCCAAGATGGGTGCGGTGGGCGTCGATCCTACTGTTCTTTGTTGCTGCCTTAAAATTTCATCAAATTCTAATGATCGAATGAATAAATATTGAATGCACTTTCAAAGACAGAATGTTGAGCACGAAAAGGATTGTAATTTGTTTGTGGAATTTCAGAATTAGGGTTAGAAACTTATGCGCAAGAGAGATTCTCAGTATGGAAGATATATATAGTGAATATAAGATAAAATTTAGATGAAAAAAGATAGAATTTTAGATAGAAAGATATAATTCACAGAATGAAGATAGATTAACATATCAAAGATAAGATTTATCCAAAATCTGACTTACCAAGATAAAAAATCAATTCCAAAATCGGATGAAGGTGTGGGCTTCACCATCTTTGTCTTTAAAAACCTTGATTTTTAGAAGATCTGGGCAAGCGGTGGGCGCCGAGACGAGTTTGTGTCTATGGGTTGCAGCGGTGGGCGCCGCGATGCTACCAATGGGCGCCGCTCCTGGTTTTTCTGGTTGGGCTCATAGCGACGGGTGCAAGTCCTCAAGCAGTGGGCGCCATTCTTGTAAACGTCTCCCTTCTTTTTCCTTTTCTCTTTTTCTCATGGCTTATACCCTACAGATGATCAACACACCACAAAAAACACAATTTTCTCCAGAAAAGCTATAGTTCTTTATTAATTAAGCCAATCCTAATGCAAAACAATAATAAACATACTAGTGAGGGCTTAACAAAAATGCAATTAATTCAAAAACAAACTTCGAGTTGCCTCTAGAGAAGCATATTTGGTTAAGCGTCATTGGCTCGACGTAATGACCCCTCAGTGGGTCACCTCCACAATTTCCTCCTTTGGATTCACTACCACATGAGATGGTAGCTTTCATGTACTCTGTGCGTCGAGCTCTCCTATCTTTTGAGCCATTTGCCCAACCTTCTCCATTGCTGCAAACTTGTCTCGAATGAGGTGACGAATCTTGTCTTATTCTGGTTAATTGGCTTGCATTGAATTCCTAGGACGTGCCTCAAATTGACTTCTCCCTTGATATGATCCTTGAGCATTCATAATGTTGCCAAAATCTTGATAAAAGTTAGAAATGAAGTTAGGATTGAAAGAATTGTTACCAAATCGCCGGGTACCATAGTCTCCAATGACATTAACTTACATAACTCCTTCCTTGACTTGAGAGCACAACTCGTTGGGAAGTGATGGATCTCCTCAAACATTGCAAGATCTAGCTTGGAACTGAGCAACTTGATTAGATAGGGTCTTAACTATCTCTGTAAGCCTTTCCATTTCATTCTGACGGTATGGCCCTAAGCTTGCATTGTTGACATGATGCACTCCTCTTACTCATTGGGTCCATCCATATTGTTGAGAAGCATTAGTAAGCCCCTCAATTATCTCCATATCTTCCTTAAGTGTTTAGTCTAGCAGATATCCTCCACTTGTAGCATTGATGACATTATGCTCTTGGTTTAGCAAACCCTCGTAGAGATAGAGGATAAGATCATCCTTTTCGATGCCATGCTATGGGCAGCTAGCCTTGAGTTTCTTGAATCGTTCAACATCCTCATACAAAGATTCAGCTGGGGATCTCCTTAATCCTTTTTGTTGGCAAGTAGTAGAGCAAGTCATTTGCAGCATCTTGGAGAGTGAAATGAAACACCATGAGTATCATCTGGTCATCCGTCATGCCTGTAGTGCGTAGGCGATTGCATATTGCTATGAAATCCACCAGATGCTTGTTGGGATCTTCTCTGCTCCTTCAATGGAAACTAGGCAAAAGAGATGCCCAGTTTTATTTGAACTCAAATATGGAGCCTGTTGGGAGATCCGGGAGCTTAATGGCTAATGGTTCCGTACTAAGATCTAGCTCATTGAGATCTCGCAATATCTTTCTTACTTGTGCATTGACTTTCATCTTGCTTGAATACTTTTTTCTTAAACAGGAGAGAGTATTTTCTATTTCTGGATCATAAGGCACAATAGATTGATTAGTAGAAAGATTATGAACCATACAAGATGGCTCACACAAATGGTAACAAACACAGTTCAAAAAAAAAAAAATTGGCGATCACCGACAACGGTGTTAGAAATTTGGTGGAATCTTAAATTTCATGGTTTAAAATACCCAAATAGTAATACCCAAACTCATTAACTAACTAATATGTAGTATAGAACATGCAAGGAGTCGATCCCACAGAGATCATGTACGACTTCTTAAATGTGTTTGCAAAGCAAAGTAACAAAGTAACAAAGCAATATAAAGAAAAGCAATAAGTAAACTAAACAAGAAATGATTGATTGAGAGATAGCAATAATGAGGATGATATAGTTTCACTCACATTCGCAACAATGATAATTCCATGATCATTTGGCTATTATTCATATTAGTTATGCAACTACTCTAAGGTCGGTTTAAGCAGAGAAATAGATAGGCTGAACTTACGCGGCCAATAACATCATCTAAATCCCTAAAATCTAGCATGGGGGATGAGTAGCAATAAGTGCCTAACACCTAACAAATAAACATCATCTCTCCTGTCTCGTCGACTTCACACTTGGGGCGTCATGTCCAAGCATCGCTTCTACTAAAAAGATAACCTTTACCTGTCAATTCTCCTACATCATTCAGGATTTTCTACCCGTGCTTTCCTAAAGTGCTGGATACTTATGGATTAAGGCACACAATAGCAGAATGCTATAATCCTAGCGTGATGCAAATCTATCCTAGGGGCCAAGTAAGATAAATGAACAACGCATAAGTAATATCAGAACAAAGAGAATTGAAATAATCATAATGGATAACTCATGAAATAACAATAACAATACATCCCTCACAAATCCTTAACCATGTCTTGAAATGTAAGCAAAACTATAAATGAGGTTAGCTGAGCATGGCTTACCTCGGAAAACTAAAAAAAGATGCAAACTATTAAATGTTTTTGAGAGGTGTTGTTGTGTGAGATGTGATGTATTCGTTGATGATTAAAAACCCTATAGTAGGTGGGTATTTATATGGATCAAAAGTGCCTAAAAACCCTATATGCCATGCTTAATCTCTAAGCAAAGGATCTTCAAATGATTGAAATAAATCTTCATCGGATAAGCATCCTAAGCAGCGTCTTTATCTTCATCGGAGGGCGCCGCTAAGGCTCCAGCGGGCGCCGCTCTCGACGGGTACTGGGATTCTACATTCAAGCATTAGGATCGACGGTAGATGGGCCTCTTTCCGCGGCTGTCGCCTCTACGCCCTTCATGTTTTCTTCATCTCTTCACTTGGATTCTCTTTAGCTTCTTGTTGGGTCTTCTTCTCTTCATCTTATAGCCATTTTAAGTATCTTTAGCTTTGAGGCTCCAACATCGCCCTCTTGCACCATCTCTTCGAGCTCGGATTCAGAAATCTACTTAAGTGACATAGAAAAGTACGGTGTAGATTCCAAACTTCGGCTATAAAATGATAAAGATGTGACTTAGCTATAAAACCATACGCAATGCAACCTAAAACTACCCTAAAACTATCGAGAATGCCTATATGAAATATGCATTATCTCTTGTCTACCCACCTCATCCCGTTTTCGATTTTGCCATCGAGAAACCGGCCCTAATCAATTGAATATCCGTTCCCGAGGAAAAGATTGTTGGGAGGACTTGTCTATTTCTTCTTCTTTCTCTATGCTATTTGTGGTCGCCGCATCCATAGATAATGCTAAAATCCTGTAGCATTTTTGGATATGGCCTCAAGCCCTACTTTGTTCCTCCTCTAAAACCAGCGGAATGATGAATCTGCTCCCAAAGGTGCTAAAGGCGGATGAGGAGGAAGACCTAACACAAGCGACAGGAGACGCAAATGACCGTGATGACTGCTCCGATCGATGGGAGTTGTTGAAGCATCGATCGACGTATGTTCTCTCAGCGTCGCCACTGTGTGCTACTGTAAAGGCTCGGATTTTTAAATCCTATTTCTCGGAAAAAGAAAATCAAAATGAATTTAAAGGAAAAACTCATTAAAATCGGATTTTATTTCCGCTTTTAGATTCCGAGCATGGCAAGAAAAACAAAATAAAATAAATTGGATTGCATTATTACTTTTGGATCTGAGATATCGATTTGAAAATTAGACCGATTCCGTCTTTCACCTCGGGTATTCAAATTTCCGACTCGGGACCACAAATACGTCCTCTTTCTCCCATCCTTATCAAATTCTAACTCATCTATCTTGTTTGGGTAAAATTCTATCCTATATGACTATATCTCTCTCCCTCTCTTCTTGAGTACGCCTATTTTGGCAAACAAACAATACTCTCATACTGCATTTCTCTTTGTATTCAGCTTTAGAAATGAGACAAAGACCAGCTTACCTCCCCTAGTAAAGGTCAGAAACGTAGCCCCCCTTCTACCACATTTCATTTTCAATTTCAGGAACCCCCCTTCTCAATCTGATCAACACCCCATCTCCTTTTGTCTGATGGTTTCAGAAACAAACATGCACCCACCCTTTTCAATTGTATTTCAAACCCACACCACTCCAAATTCAACCCATTTGTCCCCTTCCTCTTGTTGCTTTCAAACTCAGCCAAAGAGCCCCCTTCGGTTTCTTTCCGTTGCACACAAGACCACCATGAAACCACCACTCCACCCACAACTCCTCCCTCAACGACCTCTGTCTCCTCCCCATCGCCGTCGGCTGCACCAAGAGCACACCATTGGCTCTGCTTTTGGGAGATTCAAGCACCAAGCCGCTTGGTCCTTCTCTTCTCCTCCAGCCAACACCACGCCTCGCCACCTCCGCAGCCCCGTCATCGTCTTCGCTTGTCCCCCGTGAAGCCAAGCCGCAGCCTCCCTCTCGCCTCCCCTGTTCTGCCGAGCACCCAACAGCAGCTCCGCTCCTCCCTCCCTTGTCCTTCTTCCCTGAGACGACAGCAGCAGGAGCACACGTCACCTCGAGCCGCCCATAAGATCTCCGACGAGCCCAATCGAACCCCGATTGAGCGTTTTCGGCGAATAGAACTCGATAAGCTTCTCCTTCCCCATATCCGACCTTAAACCTCCTAAAGCCGCACCCTTATGACACCTTCCTCCATCCTAGTCCAGGCAAGCACTGGTTCCGCCTCCGACGAGCCACATCAAGCCTCCGGCGAGCTCCATTGCACCACCGACGAGCCCGAACAACCCCGACAAATCTCCGAAGATGCTTCGAAATCTCGGTGAGCCTCACACTTCCTTTCCTAACCTGATTTTGTTTCTTCTTTTCCTTCTTGTCCTCTTTTTTGGGAGAACGAGCCCAAGGTCGTCGACGAACCCCTCTTGTTCTCTGTTTGCTCTCTCGACCAAAGGAAGAAGAGGAACAATGTTGTTCTCTCTCTCTCTCTCCCTTCTTCAGCCGTTGGATCCACGCCACATCAGCTGCCATGTCAGTCGGCCCCACTCCCCTTTCTCACTTCCGATTTAACAGATGGGAGATGGAAGGCTGATCTTAGGCCTAATTTTGTGGGCTGAGTTGGTGATTTTAAAGGAAACTTAACCTTGGGCCTATTCTATAAACATGTTGGACTCGGTTTTGGGGCCAGATTATTTGGTTTTAAAAGAAAATGGGGTTTGAGCTTGTTTTTTTTAAGTGAGGCTCGGTTTGGGTTTTTACGAAATAAAGGGGGTTTGTTTTTAATTTTTATAAAATGAGAGCAGTTTGTAAATTCCATGAAGCGCTGATTTTATAAAATAAAATGGTGGGGAATTTTTAAAGAAATTGGAAATATTTTATGAAAGTATTTAAAAGAAAATAGTATTTGAAATATTATGTTATTGAGATTAAAATATGAAATGTTATTTTTAAATTAAGGATATAATATTAAGGTGATTTAAAGATATAATATTATTGAGACTTGGATTGGAAGGAAAAGGTTTTGGAAAATGGTTTTACCATCGATTGGTTTTGAGGATGTTGAGAACTAGGGTTTTGAGTGTATGAATATTGGTCCGGTAGCTTATGTCATTGGCTTGATGATAGGTGTGTATTGCTTTTGGATTGCTTTGGACTTGCTTTTGGGCCCTTGCTTGTGTTATCTTGTTGTTCTACATCTTCAGGTAAGTATCCTAAGGGACTTACTCAGTAACCTAGACCTCCTGCCTGATGTGTCATATGATGTGTAGTTTGTTGCATATTAAAGCATGTCATGTAGTATCATGCTAGGATTGCATTGAATTGAGCATGTGGTTACTATGTATGTTTGAATATAGAACGGTCGTTATCTGTGATAGTCCTAAAGTCTTTGCTAGGGTCATAGGGTAGCCCAGCCCCATCGGGTTGCCTTGAGTCAATCGAGTCGATATGAGCATGATATGATAGCCCAGTACCATCGGGCAAGCAATGAGATGATATGATATGATGATGTCGTGGTTTGTGCACCACCACGGGGAAATTGCTATGCTATAGCACCGAACTGGCCAGTCTCTACACTAACGGGAAGGGATGCAGAGGTAGGAGAGGGATATGCCACTTGGCATTGTCTTGGGCCCTTTACAGTTTTTTCCATATTATTTAACTGTCAAGCATGCTGATGTGATTTAAATCTTGTACTGCATTAGACCATCCTTTATTTAGGTATAGGCATGTTATGTGGCCTCAGCGCGGTCAGAGGACCCGCAGGCGATTATCGGGCCTGACTTCGTGGATAGTGTTAGGTACATATCCTTGCTTGCTCCTTGCTTCTGTGGCGAGAATCCCTTGGCGAATCGAAGAATCTGGCTAACATTCTAACTTGGTAAAATGGTAATCACTCGCTTATGATTTGGTATTGACCCGGCTGTGCCGTGGCATTTGTATCTTAACTTTGCTTCCGATTTACTTTCGTTTGAATTGGATTTCGTTACATAGTCTTAGGACAGGTTAAGGGTACCCAACGGCCCTTCGAGGTTGTAGGGTTTGAAATCCCTCTTTCTACTAATCTTAAAATGAGTTTGAAACCTCGACCCGTACCCGGATTGCGAGATCCGAAAAAGGGGTTTAATCCCTTGAAACGTAACCCGGAAATCATAATTCTGGACCGTTACAACTACCACCTCCCTTTTGTTCTTGTTATCATTTGATCTAATGAAGCTTGGTGCGATTGTGATCCTTCAGAATTCTAAGATTGGCATGGTCAAGGGTACTATTTTTTTTCTTGCGCTTTCTTTTGAGTATCTGGTTGGGTCTTATCGGTATCAATTCAATAAAAAAACAATATGCAACTTGTTGTTGTTGGTATTTTGCAACTTGTTGGTTTATGTGCATAGCTTGTTATTAAATATATAAGGTAGTGTAAAGAAATACTTTCATGTTGCTGAACACTTAAAAGCCAAAAATAAGGGAAAACTAATTAAAATACCCGCACCTTTGGGAGTATGGTAAAAATATATCCTCAACTTTCAAATGTAATAAAAATACCCCGGCCTTTGAGGGTAGTGATAATATATTCCCACGGGTTTTCTCACGGGTCAAAAATGCTAATAAGGCAACCTACGTGTATTTTGTTTTGACAAGGTAGCCTGCGTGGAAGCCTTTTTGAACGGTTTCCTTCGGAAAAAAAATAAACTGACAACAAAATTAAACCCGTAAAACAAAATTGATATAACCAAGAAACTAATCCGGTCAAAATTGCCAAAAATTAGCACAACATGATTATTTATAACATCAAACCGACAACAAAACTAAACTGAATACAACAACAACGAAGAGGGGAAAAAAACTTACTCATCCAAGTCCGTGAACGAATCAAAGAGGAAGAAGATGTGAGGGAGACAACTCAAAATAGGCGACCACGAGGGAGGAAAACTACCATTGAAAAGGAACCATGAGCTGCCTGGATGACCTAGAAGGCAGTTCAAGAGGCGGTTACGGAAGAAGATAGAAGGGAGGAAAATGCATTGGGTATGAACTTGCACTACTACATTTCTTGACTTAAGGCAACACTAATTTTGTAACATATTTTAAAAGTGTTACCTATTTGATCTATTGCAACATTTTCTAACCCAATTAAAAAATGTTACAATTTTTTGGCCAAAGGTAACATTTTTATAATATCTTGCAACTGCTTTTTTAATTGTAACATACAATTCAATCAAATGTAACCCCTTTTTTAAAATATTTGAAAAAAAAAGAAAAAGAAAAAAAATACTATGAATGACAAGCCACTCCCTTCTAGATCCAGATCTACCTTTCCCTCACTTGTCGCCGTCTTCTCCTCTCTCTCATCCTTGATTTCTCGTCTCTCCTCCCATTCTCTCATTCGCCCTCTCTTGCCGGCGGCCATCCTCCACCGAACCTAGCGCCCCCGCTCGACCTCTTCACATCTCCTCTTCACTGCCCGGATTCCATATTTCTATATCCCTCTTTCTCTCATACCCGACCTCATCTCTCTTACCCTTCAAACCCTCACCGGCGACCACCGCACCTACAGATCCAACATCTCCAATGTCCATTCAGGCCATTAGCCTTTCTCTGGCACCTCTCTCTACTCGCCATCCCAACCAACGACATCCTTTCCTCTCACCAATCCCTCTCTAACCACTATCCAGCAGTAGCGGTTCCTCCAAAGCATTCACCACCGGCATCCAATGCAGATTCGAGTTTCGGGTCAAGCACTAGTCAAGACGATGGTAAATCTCGCTAACCCTATTTCTAGGTTAGTAACTTGTCCAATTTAGGGTTATTTTTAGTTCTATCTTGGTTTAAGGTGACAGTAATATTGTGGTTTGAGTTTGTCCTTGTGCCTGATGTGTTTGAACTAAGCTGAATTGAGTTTGAACCAATGTGTTCATCGTTCTATTGGATTTATTCACTTGGTATAGATGATGCTTTGAATGAGTTTGTTTGCTCCGAAGAGCTATCTCGAACCCTCAGTGTCAATTTGTTGTTATAAGTTGTTATCTTGCAGTGGATTTTATTCCATACTAGATGATTCTTGGGTTCACTTGATTGCTGAATGTTGATTACGGTCTATTAGTGATTGAAATTGATTTAGGGTTTTTGTTTTATGGTTCAAATTGGTTGAAATTAGTTATGAGTTCTTGATTTAGTGTTAAAAACTAGTTTGGGGTTCTTGATTTAGGGTTAAAACTAGTTTAGGGTTCATGAGTTAGGGTTCAAATTGGTTTAGGGTTCTTGATTTCTAAATGCTAATTTGAGTTGACACAAATAACCAAACTCTTCCTATCTTGTTTTAGTGAATTGGAGCATGACTTATTAGAGGTGGAAAACTTGGTTGGGAATAGTTCAAACTTTGTATAGTGCAGCATCACAGGTAAATGGCCTCTTGACCCTCTTGTTGTGCCTGCCTTTGATTCTCTTTATAATGTAAAGGTCTCCTTTCGATACCGCTTTTGCTTCTGACGTATTAGGGGTTAATATAAGATAATGATTTTTTTATTAGAATTGCCATTTATCTAATGTTTACATGAAGATGAGGCTCTATTTAAGATCTTATTAGCTAATCAAATTAAATAATATGGGTGTTGCTTTTTTGACATGCTTGCGAGGAAGAAATTTTGTTGGATGAGTATGAAAAGGTAATTTGAATCGAATACACTAAAAACCGCTTTTGCAACTAAATACTTCTGGTGCAGTGGTTGTGTGCTAAGTGAGATTTTAAAGGAAAATTTAATTTCTGTTATATTTTTGAAGGTTATCCCAAAGCATCTCTCATGTGCCTCAACCCTTTTTTTATCACAGATTAGAAAGGTTTTTTACTTTGAAAATTTAAGAAAGTTGTACCTCGTGTGTTAAACATACATAACAAGTTTTCTCTTCTATATTGCCTTGTTCATGACAACTGTGTTTGTTCTCATATTTTAGTTTATTCCACAATATGGGCAGCCACATGTAATGGTTTATATTTGTGTTTGCTCACTTGTAGGGTCTTTATCGGTATGTATCATATGTAATGTCCCACTGTCAATTTTTTCTTTATTTCATTATATTTTTGGAGAATTTAGCTAGATTTTTTTGTGTTGAATGACAGGTCATAAGTGTTAAAGCAATTGGGATTGCTTTGAAACTGACACTATTAGGAATGAATCAATTAGTATACCCCAAGACGTGCAT
This sequence comes from Persicaria maculosa, assembly GCA_963922045.1. Classification (NCBI taxonomy): domain Eukaryota; kingdom Viridiplantae; phylum Streptophyta; class Magnoliopsida; order Caryophyllales; family Polygonaceae; genus Persicaria; species Persicaria maculosa. The sequence continues at coordinate 55,196,595 of OY998259.1, read as the reverse complement.
GGTTACTCAGATTAATTATTTGAACAAGGTACTCAGCTCTTTACTTTTTCTCTTTGATTATCTACCTAATGCTCCTACTCTGTGTGTTGGCCATTGCATGTGGGAATCCTTAGTTCTATGCATAGATACGCTTACATAGAACATGCATGGTTCTAGTCTCTCATCATTATGCAGATGATAGGAATAAGCTTCATAGACCCAACTCCTCTTCTCTTTAATGATACTTGTTTCAAATTGAAGCTGATTTTTGAAAAAAAAATATTTAACTGCTAACTAAATTTGTAGGAATTTTATCGCGCTGTTTTTATCTTTGCTTTATGGTATATATAGGCCCTTGACACCTTCAACACTACAGCTGTGTCTCCAATATATTATGTGATGGTCACAACCTTCACAATTGTGGCTAGTGTTATAATGTTTAAGGTATTTCCTTCTACTCGTATATCACATATTTTACCATGAACTGTGGAATACCTAGCAAAAACTTCAGTAATTTATGTTTTCGGCTTTCAACTCTGCTCACCTTAGGAACTAAAGGCATGTCATTGTTCTATAAGAATCAGGTCATTAGTGAGAATTAGTTGTGAAACAATGGTAGGTCTCATATGCTTGTTCTGAATTGTTTTGTTTAATGGATGTTCCTAAGCTACTTGTTTGATGAGTTCTTAGCTACTTGTTTAATGGATGTTCTCAACAATGGTTGGTCTTCATTTTTTTTACAGTTTGGTGAGTGCTTAGCTACTTGTTTGATGCATAGGTTGTTTATCCTGATGAGAAGAATGCCTCTTTCATTTGTCAAATTCAAGGACCTAAGGTATCTTTAGAGCAACATAATAGCAAGTCAAGAGAGATTTATCCTTTGCCTTTTCTTTTCCAATATAGAAAATGGAATGGTATCCTCTCATGTTTATTTTTATGATGTTAGGTACTTCTTCCTTAATGGTTTCTAATTATTAAAATATGATTTAATTTGTTGGATTTAGGTAATATAACTATATAAGTCTCCAATTCTTTGTGTTTCTTTTAAATTGGAGAATGAACATGAATAAATTAGTCTACTTGAGTGAAATAGATAGCCATGATCAGTGTACTTGCTACTTGGCTTATTTTGTATTGCATGTCTTTGTCTATTTTAGATATTGGCTCTTCTCACAAGCCAACTACATACTACTTTGCTTCACACTTTCTCAGTGTACTTGCTACTTGGCTTATTTTGTATTGCATGTCTTTGTCTATTTTAGATATTGGCTCTCTTCTCACAAGCCAATTACATACTACTTTGCTTCACACCTTCTATTTCTTTGCCAAGAACCTTCCTCTTCTTTCTCCATGTGCTGTGATTTTTACCCCGCCTCGGGTATGATTTTGTGTCATCGTTTCTTGGGTTACACTCCCCTCTTGTAGTGATTAGTGAATTCATAACTAATCCTTTCCTAGTTCTTGTTATCCTTCTATCTTAGATAAAATTTGATACATGTGCAATTAAAACTTGGCAACTCATAATTTGCCAATTAAAACATTATTTTACCATAAGAAGTGCAGTAAAGAGCATTGTAATTCGAATTTTCCAGCACGTCTTCTATTACAGCACCTAAGTTTCAACACTACAATTAAAACATGATTATAGTAATGACTTTTTTCAGCACTATAATATGATTTTTATGAGCATTGTAATTCGACTTTTGAGTAGCTTAGTTCAACATTGTAATATGATTTGTTTAGACTACAATCTGATTGTCTCAGCGCAATGATCTGATTTTTATGAGCAGTGTTATTTGAAATTGAAGCACCAAATTTTCAGCACTTTAATATGAGTTTTAGAAGTATAATATAAGTTTTTTTAGAGCAATGATCTGATTTTTATGAGCCTTGTAATTTGAGTTTCTATCACTAAGTTTCAGGATTGTAATTAGATGGTTTTAGCATTATAATCTATTTTTTTAGTGATGTTCTCTGAATTTTAAGCACCTCAGCTTCATTACTGCAATCTGATTGTTTTAGTACTATATTCTGATTTCTTCATTGGTTATGCCTGTCATAGACCAAATTTTCATTAATGTTACACAAAGCCCTCATAATTTTTCAATTAAAACATGACTTTCCATAAGAAAATTAGTGAGAGAACCTATAAAAGAGTGATAGTAATCTGAATATTTTCAGCACTATAATTTTATTTTTATCACTTTTATTTGAATTTTTATCACTTAAGTTTCAACATTGTAATTAGATTGTTTTAGCCTTAGTAATTTTTATGAGCAATGTAATTTGAATTTTAAACACCTCATTTTTAGCACTATAACATGATTGTCTTAACACTAGAATCTGATTTTTTTAGCAATATCATTTGATTTATTTACACCAAACTTTCCTATATATATCTTGGTTGCATTTTCTTATGTCTTGGCTTTAGTGATGAGATGCAATTGGTGGTAACATATTTGATTTTTCTGAATTCTAATTTAGTTAAGATTTTTTTGAATGTCCCTCATCTTTTGTCTCATAATAAAACTCTCTCCTACACCTGATAATTTTGAAATTCTTTGCATATATTCGTAGGATGATGAACAAGGAGAATCTTACATTTGAAGAAAATATGTTCCCCGTTAATTCGTAGCTGCCAGATGGTGGTGAATCTTTATTTGATTCTTGTGAGACTTGCATATATTTTGCAGGTTTCGTGTGGATTTTGGCAAAAATAATCATATGCCATTTTTGCGTATCATTACTTTAGACATGAACTCTTTGGATACATGTAATTATGTACACAGCTCAATGAACTCTTTTTGAGTTTTTTGAATGAAAATTTGATTTTGGATAACATATGTTAGTTTTGTTATTACTTAACTATTTTAGATTATTCTTATATATAATATACGATATATAATATGTGATATATATTATATTATAAAAGTTTCATATCATAAATGGATGAATATCTATTGTAACAAAATTAATTAAAATGTAATACTTGAAATTAAAAGTAATATTGTTCTTCAAATGTAACATTGTTATTTAGATGTAACATATTTTGTTAAAGGTAACAAACCCTATTAAGGTAACATTTAATTTGAAAATGTAACATTTTATGAAAATGTAACAATTTTGGTATCAAATGTAACATATAGTCTCATTAATCAACCAATGTTACATTAGCTAGTAAAAACTGTTACATTAGGTCAAATGCAACGACCGCAAATGTAATCCTCAAAAAGTGTTACCTTTTCCTCTAATGTAACATATTTAAGGTGTAATGTAATAATTTTGAGTGTTACATTAAGCCTTTATATGTAGTAGTGTTGGTCCAAATATTTATTTATTTTTCCTACAGAAACCCTTCAAGAAAACCCTTGTAAAAAAAAAATCCACGTACGTAGGATGTCTTATCAGAATTTTTGACCCGTGAGAAAACTCATGGTAATATATTACCACTACCCTCAAAGGTCAGGATATTTTTATTACATTTGAAAGTTGAGAATATATTTTTACCGTATACCCCCAAAGGTAGCGGTATTTAATTTAGTTTTCCCCAAAAATAATCATAGTATATTGAATTAGTCATGAAAATAATAAAAAAAAGTAGAAAGGAAAACACCAACAAAAAGTACAATTACACTTGAGTCAAACAACGTAAAATCCTAAATCACATAGTATAAAAGGTCTGAATCACATAGTGTCAAAGATCTATACCTATTTAAAAAATAGTTAAATCACATTTGAGTAAAAGCATGGATCACTTCTTGTGTAATATATATCCTGAACCAGTTCTTCTCAAAATTCTGAATCACATATTGTTCAACTCTTGAACCATATAATGTAAACGGCCTGGACCACACAATGTATTAAGGTGTATTTAAATAAATTATATGAAGATATTTTAATTATAATTAGATAAAAAAATATAAATTAAAAGCGCTAATTGAGTTTTGAGGCGAGCCACATGCTAGTAAAATCATAAAACTTTTTTTTTGTTAATATTCTGAACCGCTTCTTCTTAAAATCCTGTACCACATATTGTACAAGTTTTGAACAATTAAAACAACAAATGGAACCACATATTGTACAAGTCTTTCACCACAAGTTAGTAAAAGCTTGAACTGCTTCTTAATAAAACCCTCAACAATATGTGAGTAACAATCTGAACCACATGTGAGGAATAGCCTGAACCACTTCTTATTAATAGCCAAACCACTTTTTGCTTATATACTCACAACCATGTGGTTCCAAAATAGGTATAAACCATTTTTTAATAGTGTAAACTACCTTTTCTTAAAATCTTTAATTACTTTTACTGAAAAGTTAAAAAACTTTTCCTGTTTTTAAAATAATTAGAAATGAATCAAAACTCCATGTCACGATTCTCATATCCATGTTTGTAGTGGTTCAACCATTTTACTCGTAGTGTTTCAACTATTTACTCTTAGTGATTCATGAAATTAACAAGAAGTGGTTCAACCACACAATGTATAATGCCTGAACCACATCTGAACCACTTAGAAAATAACATTTCAAATACACATAAGATTGTCTTAAAAAAATGTATGAACCACACGGTGTATAAAATCTGAACCACACAATGTATAATGTTTGAACCACAAATTGTTTGAACCACACAATATAGATTTTTAAAAAAAATAAAAATGAAATTGAGTAATGGAGGGCAAAGGGAGAGAAGTGGAAGCTACAGGCCTAAAGTCCATCCATGGCTCGGAGAGAAATGAAGCATAAAAGTAAAACAAAATCAAATGCTTCTTGTAACCATCAAAATCGAAACATAGAGCAACCGAGCGAAGGAGAGAAATAGAGACAGATCGATTACAAAAACCAAAGAACTTCAAGCTAATTGGAAGAGAAAGAAAGCCAAAGAAGTTAAAGATTAAATAATTGAATATGAACATTGGTAAGTCCCAATTACCAATAATCCAGAGAAAATAATCAAGACAAGGGTATAATGGAGGTAAAACTAAGCTCCAACCAATCTTTGCATCATCTAACACCCATCCTGATTCAATCGGATGAGGCAAGAGGTAAGGATGTCGTCGTCGCCATTGAATGAGGTTTTCGATGGTTCAATGGTTCTTCGCAGTCACTTTATCCGCGGTGTCGTGGATGCGTCAACTGTTCCGATTCCTATTGTAGGAGGAAATCGAGTTCAAAATATAATAAAATAAATCAAACCGGATTATGCCCACGTAAATGATTACAAGACCTCCTCCTGATGTAGCAGCGGGAAGTCAGGATCGATCCTCGAGGAAGCTGGTCAGCGGATCCTAGGCAGCGGAATAATCTCACGAGTGGTTGTCGACTTCAGGGGTACTCGACCTCGACTAGGGTTAGTCGACAGGGGTCAAGCACAGTCCAATACGAGCAAGGCAAAGTCACTGCTTTTGGTCGATCTCGAGGAGGCAACTCGACGTCGAGTAGGATTTAGTCATAGTCGAGTAAGCTGATCGAAATCGAGTTAACTACAGAGACACAAGCAACAACGATTGAAGGTTCGATAATATAAAACAATGTAATAAAGAAATACTCTAGAAGGGGGGTTGAATAGAGTATGCCCGTTTTTCGCAGAAAGTCTCAAGACTTTTGGAGCTCGTATAAAACCCTTTGAGATTAACCTGAATCACAAAGTTAGACAATCGAACCAAGTGCGGAAATAAGGTAAAGCAATTAGTAAAGGACATGAGTAATTGTTTACGAGGTTCGGCACGAACTTGGCCTACGTCCCCGCCTAGGGTTCTTCCACAACCCTAGGATTCAAAAGGCTTTATTGATTTGCTTAGCTTAGAATCCTAATAGCTCACCGAGAAGCCTCTCTCCTATACAATTGCAATCTAGTCAACTCACATTCCCTTGGAGTCCTAGACCAATCTAGAAGAGCCCCACCTCTCTCAGCTATCTAGTACAATCCTCTTACTCTCACAAATCAATAGCCTAGTGCAACTTCCCGAGTTAAAAACTCTCGAGTAACACTATAAATGAATATATCCTATAAGCTCATAGTGACTCTCAAAGGCTTTGAAATAAACAACAAACTCTTGAGCGCTTAACAGAGAGACACTTTGGAAGACAGATCTCGCTTGAATAAATGAAAGCTCGTGTAGCACTTGTGTGTATATTGTCTTCCTCTTTCTTTCCTTTATATAGAAGTGGAATGGCGTCTAAGGATCTTCACCAAAAGCTCTTTCGAATCAGGCTTGATCTTGAATCTTCTATTTATGGATACTCCGAAGCCATGATCCTCTTTGAATAGGATCTCCTCAATATGCGCCAAAGGAAAGATATAAACTCGAAATACTTCCTGAAAGATTAGTCATACATATATATAATATAGAGGAAGTATATAATAAGATTAAATAATATTCAGACTTATAAGACAGGTTTTGTATTTCATCAACTGTTAATGCTCCAAGGCCTTTGACACAAACATCCTGTCAAAGCCTTTGAAACATTTATTCCGATTTTCATCAAGGGAGGGAGTTATCAATCTCCCCCTTGATGAAAGACAAAACCTGTGCATCCCTGCAACTTAGTCAAGCAAAGATAATAAAATAGAAATCGGACTAAGTACCTGCAAGGGTTAGACAAATGTTGGATCAAATAAATCAAAAACCAAGGTCTTCCAAGACCTTCAAGCAAAGGTTTTCAAAGTCTAAACACCACAGATCGATCATCTCCCCCTTTTTGTCTTTCAACAAAGGGCGGAGGTAAAACAGTCCCCAAAAATAGTCACCAAAAATTTTGAAAACGTTTCCAAAAACCAGCAATGTATCAAGTGGGTGGGATAAGGTTGGGTAGGGTTTAGGCTTAGTCATCCGGACCATCATCAGTGAGCCTCGTCCACAGTCCTTCCAGCATCTTGGAAATCCCGCTCATCTCCGTCATAAACTCCTTCTGCAGCTCCTTGATATCCAGGCGAACTTCCTCCAAGCCCAACTCTAGGTTGTCCATGCGTTCATCGAAAGCTGGAGCAGTGGGAAAGGCTTTTGAAGGAGTGGCAAGACTCAAGGTCCCTTGGGGAGACCGAGTGATGCCAATCTTTTCAAGGCCTTTAGAGTCGAACTTACCCATATGACGCAGCTGTTCTTCATTTTTGACATCAATTCCAGAAGCTTTGAAGAGAGGGGTCAAAAGGGTAGCAAAGGGGAGGGGAGAGCCTTTTCTAGCTTTTCTGGCATGAGCCATGGTTCCAAGGATAGTGTTGGCCAGATCAAGATCAAGGCCATTTAAGATGCGGTAGAGCAGGACCATGGCATTGTCAGTAAGGAGTGAGCCAGAGTTAAGACGGGGTGAGAGGCATCGAACAATGATGTTAAAAATGATTTTTGCCTCAAGGGTTAGGGATGAGTGGGTGAGTTGCTTTGAGGTGTTGTTGGATGCTTCGGGTAGGAGGTACTTGGCTCGGGCAAGGATGATGCAATTCTCTTTTGAGGGGTGTATTTCAGAGGGTGGAACTGGGGTAGGTAAGCCAAGGAAATCTGCAAAATCATTGGAGTTGAAAGAGATTCTAACCCCTTTGACAACAAACTCCAAAGACCAACCATTGGTGTCATTTTTGGCTTTTAGGTTAATGTAAAACAGATGGGTAAGCTAGGGGTAGTAGACAGTTTCAAGGTTAAGAAGGGTCCAGGCTGGGGATTTTTTGAGAAGTTCAATGCATGGTAACTTCAAAGCTTCGAAGAACTCAAAATCCAAAAAATCATAACAGCTAATCTTACGAGTTCGAAACTCGTCTACCCACTTACCAGCAGTCTCAGCATCTTGAAACCAAGAGGAGGGCAAGGATTGATTTACCTGGATATAGGCCGGGGGGTCGGCATTCTTTCTGCGAGCAACGGTTGGAGCAGCTCTCTTGACAGGCGCTACAAGACTCTTGACAGTGCCCTTCCTGGTGCGCTTGGGAGATGGAGGCTTGACAGCAGCAGGGGCTTTTCGCTTCTTTGGAGACGGGGGAGGAGGAGAAGGAGAGGGAGATTCTTCCTCCTCTTCCTCAGACCCCGAGTCCTCACCGGACCCCGCGTCATCTCCTTCAGCTTCCTCGTCATCTCCAGATCCCTCTTGCTCTTCTTTTTCTTCCTCAGCCTCCTCCTCGGATGGAACCTCCTCGGCTTCGGCTTCCTTCCGAATCCGCTCAGCTTCCTCCTCTGCCAGTAGCCTAGCAAGCTCGGCCTCCTCATCAGCCTTTTTCTTGTTCAAGGCTTCCTCCTCGGCTTCCTTGGCAACATCTCTCTCCAGGGTGGCGTCTAGGTCATCTTCCTCCTTTTCCTCGTCCACTTCCTCAGCCGAAATCTTCCTCTTCCCTTTCTGTTTAGAAATGAGCGGCTTTTTAGCAGAGCGCTTTTGAGAGCTCTTGGGAACAATGGACGTGCTCTCAGCGATGGTGCTCTGGACGACAGTTGGGACAATGGCCTGAGGAGCGGGTTCAGGTGTGGGAGAGGTAGCAGTGGCCTGGCGTCCCTTGGGGGTGGCGCCAAGTCTTTTGGGTGTGACAGCTTTCTTGGTCTTGGGTGCCATGGAGGAAATTGGCTAGGGTTTTCTTAGAACAGATTGAGAGGATGAAGAGGGAGAAGGTGAAGGGGTTTGGATTAGTTCTAAGATTGTGATGTAATCGGGTACAGGATTGGGTTTAAGTAGAGGGAGTGATGGGACGGGTTTAGAGTTCCAAGGAAAGAAATCATCACATTGCCAATTTGAAAGGTTTCCAATTCAAAATTCAAATGTTCCCATAAAAATCGGACTGAATAACCGAAAAATCTAGTTCCAAAAATAAGATATCTTTAACGGATAAGAATATAACATAAATAGGCAATTTTTGAAATCCGATAAAAGATATAATTGATTAAATATCTAAAGAGATATTAACCAAAAATATATGATCCGATAAATATAATCCACCATTTAGTTCACACACCTTGACATAGTTCTCAAGGGTCTTGACACTAAGTAGAATTTATCTTTCGTAAAGGGAAAGCCCCCCCTACGAAAGTGCATCCTTGTTAAGCATCCCAATCTCTCGTCTTATGAAGGTGAACCTGTCCTCTGCCAAAGGCTTAGTGAAAATGTCAGCCCATTGATAATCAGTTGAAATAAACGAAATGGACACATCACCTTTTTCAACATGATCTCTAATGAAATGATGTCTCACATCAATATGTTTGGTCCTTGAATGCTGAACAGGATTCTTAGTAATGGATATGGCACTTGTATTGTCACACTTATTTGGGATACCTTTGAGGTTGATGCCAAGATCTCGCATTTGTTGAGCTATCCAAGGGATTTGGGAGCAACAGGCTCCAGCTGCAATGTATTCGGCTTCTGCAGTGGATAGAGCAACTGAGTTTTGCTTCTTTGAGTGCCGACTGATCAAAGATGCTCCTAAGAATTGGCAACATCCTGATGTGCTCTTCCTATCCACCTTATAGCCTGCAAAATCTGCATCAGAATATCCAATTAAAGTGAAATCCTTTTGCTTTGGGTACCATAGTCCAAGCTCCTTAGTGCCATTGAGATATCGAAAGATTCTCTTCACAGCTACGAGGTGAGATTCTTTAGGATCAGCTTGAAACCTAGCACACATGCAAACATTAAACATGATGTCAGTTCTACTAGCCTTGAGATATAATAAAGATCCAATCATTCCTCGATACTCCTTTTGATTGACACTTATTCCAGTCTTGTCTTGATCTAGAGACAATGTTGAGCTCATGGGAGTCTTGGCTGCTTTGGATTGATCCATCTTGAACCTCTTCAAGAGATCCTTAGTGTACTTGCTTTGGTTGACAAAGATCCCTTTCTTGGATTGATGAACTTGTAATCCCAAAAAGAAGTTGAATTCACCCATCAAGCTCATCTCAAATTCACTGCACATGATGTCAGAAAATTCCTTGCACAAAGATGTATTAGTAGCACCAAATAATATATCATCAACATAAATTTGAATAACCAAAATGTCCTTTCCTTTGGTCTTGATAAAAAGAGTCTTGTCGATCAACCCCCTTTTAAAATCATTTTCTAAAAGATATTTTGACAAGCGCTCATACCAAGCTCTTGGGGCTTGTTTCAAACCATAAAGCGCTTTGTCAAGTTTATAAACATGATTGGGAAATTCTGAACTTTCAAAACCTGGGGGTTGAGCCACATATACTTCTTCCTCTAAGAAACCATTAAGAAAAGCACACTTGACATCCATTTGATATAACTTTATGCTCATAAAAGATGCAAATGCTAATAAAATGCGAATAGCTTCAAGCCTGGCTACGGGAGCAAAGGTCTCCTCGTAGTCAATACCTTCCTCTTGATTATAGCCTTGAGCAAGAAGCCTTGCCTTGTTCCTCACAATCTTACCATTCTCATCTAGCTTGTTTCGAAATACCCATCGTGTGCCAATGACTGATTGATGCTTTGGCCTAGGCTTCAAGGTCCAGACTTTGTTCCTTTCAAATTCGTTAAGCTCACTTTACATAGCAATGATCCAGTCTGGCTCCTGAAGTGCCTCATCTACCTTCTTTGGCTCAATAAGAGAAACAAACGCGTGAAAAGCACAAAGATCTTTAAGTTTAGAACGAGTTTGAACACTAGAAGTAGGGTCAGAAATGATATCCTTTAATGAGTGTGATGAGGAGTATTTGAATTTCCTTTTGCTAGTCTCAGCTCCTTGATTCGTCACACTGGTAGGAGTGACTTGTAGTACATCTGACTCCGTGATCCTGTTAGGTTCAGTTACAGCAGTTTCTGACGTCTCAACACTGTTGGATTGGACACCAAGGGCTTTGGACGAATCTTCAACACCTTGGGACAATTCTTCAGTGTTAAGAATCGGTTCCTGCATGTTCCTCTTCTCTGTGTTCTTGGTAGCAGCATCCTCACCTTCCTCGTTCTCTTCATGGATGTTAAGATCTATATCTGCAACACTTTCACTCAAAGCACCGTCATTGCATTCATAAAAAATAACATGTATACTTTCTTCAACTACCTGGGTCCTTTTATTGAAGATTCTATAAGCTTTGCTACTCGTGGAGTAGCCAAGAAATATACCTTCATCACTACGCGCATCAAATTTCCCAAGGTTATCTTTTCCATTGTTATGAACAAAACAAGTACAGCCAAAGGGTTTAAAATAAGATATAAGTGGTTTGCGGCCTTTGAAAAGTTCATAAGGAGTTTTCTTTAAGATGGAACGAATAAGACAACGATTCAAAATATAGTTAGCTGTGTTAACAGCTTCAGCCCAATAGGTTTTAGGTAATGCATTTTTTAAAAGCATAGTCCTGGCCATATCCTTTAAGGTGCGGTTCTTGCGTTCCACAACCCCGTTTTGTTGAGGTGTCCTAGGAGCAGAAAAGTTATGGGAGATGCCATATTTAGCACAAAACAAATCAAACTGAAGTTGATCAAACTCCCTACCATGATCACTCCGAATTGACACTATGGGCTCATTTCTTAAAGTTTGTAACTCTTTACAAAGTTTTGAAAACTCAAATAAGGCCTCTGATTTTTCTTTTAAAAATGCAACCCAAGTATATCTTGAAAAATCATCAACAACAACTAGCATGTACTTTTTACCATTGGGAGATTTGACTCGCATAGGACCACATAAATCCATATGTAAAAGTTCAAGGGGTCTAGAAGAACTTACAACCTTTTGGGTTTGAAAGAGCTACGTGTTTGTTTACCTCGTGTGCATGCATTGCACATATCAATACCTTGGAAGTCCATTTCAGGTAGCCCTCTTACAAGCCCTTTGGACAAAAGCTTCTGTAGCGTATGTAGACTCACATGACCGAGTCTCCTGTGCCAGAGCTTTGGATCGTCCGTCAAAGCCTTTAGACATGTTAAGCTTCCTTGTGCCACTTGATCAGCATTTACGGCGTATATGTTGTTGTAACGATATGCAGTCAATATAACTTCACCTGTATCATCTCTGCACACTATACATCTTTTCTTGTTAAATCTGACATTGTTACCACTATCACCTAATTGAGAGACACTAAGCAAATTATACTTTAAACCATTAACAAGATAGACATTTTTAATACTATGGCTGGAATCACTTCCAACACTACCAATACCAACGATGTCACATTTTCCTTTGTCACCAAGAGTGATTGTTCCCGTGGATTGCTCCTTTAGATCATGAAATAGAGAGCTCTTCCCACTCATATGCCTCGAGCATCCACTATCAATAATCCATTTGTGATCTTTCACCTTGGTGATCTCCTGCAAGACAAACATCAACCTTTGTGGCTAGACCAATAAGCAAATTTGGATCCATTGTTGGGGTAAACCATATTTGGTAAAATAGTGCCTTTTGGAACCCAAACTTGTGTTATCCGTTCTTTTCTCAAATGTACAGGAAATGTATTGCGAATAATATATGGATCCTTTCTTCTATAGGGGCAGGTCTCTTTTACATGTCCCTTTCTAGCACAATGGTGACATATAGGAGAGGTTCTGCTTCCTTTTGCCTTTACAAAAGTGGTAATGTGTTGCTTCTTTAAAAACTTTGGATTGTAACCAATACCACTTTTGTTTAGAGAGCTTTGTTGCTCACCCAACATCCTATCGAGAGTACTTTTGGATTTGGTAAAACTTATGAGGGTTGTCTGTTGGTCTTGAATCTTATTATTCAGGGAGATCTTCTCGTTCTCTAAGTCATGATGCTCATTTCTTAGAGAGGAGAGATCTTGCTTGAGTTCAGATTTCTCTGAGTCAAGCGTCTTGACTTTAATGTCAAGACCTGAATAAGAAGCTTCAAGACTTTTGACCCTCATAGACAGATCCTCAATAGTTCTTTCCTGGTCCACAGTTCTTTTAATAAGGATGTTAGTTTGGGCAATAAGCTTTTCTTCATTGGCAATCATATTAGAAAGGAATTCTGATAATACCTCTTTTGGACTTTCCATAAGTTCTCTTACAGTAGCTTCAAGCTTTTCATCGTGGGATTCATCTTCTGAGGCCATAAGACAAATGTTGGCCTTCTCATCATCGGAGTCAGAGTCGGAATCACTCCAAGTTGCCACCATGGCTTTGTTCTTCCATTTGTCACCTTTCTTGGGCTGGGTCTTTGTCTTTTGAGGGCAGTCCTTCACAAGATGATCTGTTTCACCACATTCAAAACAAGACAACAGTTTAGTCTTCTTTTCATACTTGTTGTATTGAGGCTTACCTCGAAATTTTGAAGACTCTGATCCATCCTTGTTGTTGAATTGCTTCTTCATTTTGAGAATTCTAGCAAGGCCTCTTGTGATAAGAGCAAAAGGATTATCCTCATCGTCATCCTCATCTTCGGAATCAGATCCATCCTTGGACTCATCCTTCTTAGACTTGAGTGCCAAGTTCTTAGTGCTAGCTAGAAGTTCTCCATCGTCTTCATTAAGGATCATCTCATGCGTGATCAGCTTCCCAAGAAGGTCATCAAGGGGTAGAGTGGTGAGGTCCTGGGCTTCCTCTATAGCTGTTACTTTTGGACCCCATTTCTCCTTTGGAAGGCACCTCAGTATCTTCCTCACTTTCTCAACGTTGGTAAAGCTCTTGCCGAGAGAGTCAAGGTTGTTGGTGATTTCTGTGAATCGTGTGAACATGGCCTTGATTGACTCATCAGACTTCATCTTGAAGAGCTCATACTTTCGAAGGAAGATGCTGATCTTGGTGTCTTTCACTTGGCTCGTTCCTTCATAGGTGATGACCAATTTGTCCCAAATCTCTTTAGCTGACCTACAAGATGAAATACGGTTAAACTCATCAGTGCTAAGACCACAATAGAGTAAGTTAATAGCCCTGTAGTTTTTGGAGATGGTTTCAAGATCTGCTTGGTTGTATTCAGACTCCTTCTTTGCAACTTTGGTATCGTTTGGTCCATCTTTCTCTGGAATCTTCGGACCATTCTCTATAATGTTCCAAAGCTCTAGATCTTGGTCTATGATGAACATCTTCATCAAAGATCTCTAGTGGACAAAGTTGTTTCCTACAAAGAGTGGTGGTCTGCTTGTGGACCTTCCCTGTGCAAATCCTCCACTTGCTTCACCAGACATGATCGAAAACTCACAAGATTGTTAGATCAAAAACAGTGAGCAAAGCTCTGATACCAATTGAAGGTTCGATAATATAAAACAATGTAATAAAGAAATACTCTAGATGGGGGGTTGAATAGAGTATGCCCGTTTTTCGCAGAAAGTTCAAGACTTTTGGAGCTCGTATAAAACCCTTTGAGAATAACCTGAATCACAAAGTTAGACAATCGAACCAAGTGCGGAAATAAGGTAAAGCAATAAGTAAAGGACACGAGTAATTGTTTACGAGGTTTGGCACGAACTTGGCCTACGTCCCCGCCTAGGGTTCTTCCACAACCCTAGGATTCAAAAGGCTTTATTGATTTTCTTAGCTTAGGATCCTAATAGCTCACCGAGAAGCCTCTCTCCTATACAATTGCAATCTAGTCAACTCACGTTCCCTTGGAGTCCTAGACCAATCTAGAAGAGCCCCACCTCTCTCAGCTATCTAGTACAATCCTCTTACTCTCACAAATCAATAGCCTAGTGCAACTTCCCGAGTTAAAAACTCTCGAGTAACACTATAAATGAATATATCCTATAAGCTCACAGTGACTCTCAAAGGCTTTGAAATAAACAACAAACTCTTGAGCGCTTAACAGAGAGACACTTTGGAAGACATATCTCGCTTGAATAAATGAAAGCTCGTGTAGCACTTGTGTGTATATTGTCTTCCTCTTTCTTTCCTTTATATAGAAGTGGAATGGCGCCTAAGGATCTTCACCAACGGCTCTTTCGAATTAGGCTTGATCTTGAATCTTCTATTTATGGATACTCCGAAGCCATGATCCTCTTTGAATAGGATCTCCTCAATATGCGCCAAAGAAAAGATATAAACTCGAAATACTTCCTGAAAGATTAGTCATACATATATATATAATATAGAGGAAGTATATAATAAGATTAAATAATATTCGGACTTATAAGACATGTTTTGTATTTCATCAACTGTTAATGCTCCAAGGCCTTTGACACAAACGTCCTGTCAAAGCCTTTGAAACATTTATTCCGATTTTCATCAAGGGAGGGAGTTATCAACGATCTTTGATCGATCGAAAGTCAGAAGTCGACGTCGACCAAGGGGTGGTCGAAGTCGAGCAGAAACAGTAAAATAAAATAAAGAACAAAGCTTTTCGGATTCCGAATAAACTATGTGAAAGAAAACTTCCAAGATCGGGGTTTGCAACAACGATAACCAAACATGCATAAGGCAAGATAAATAACGATAATCATGCAAATCGCATCGAAGGATCAAGATTTCGCCTTTTCCAACAATTAGACAACTCTTTCAAGAAACCCTAATTTTATCTACCGAATTTTTTGTTTATAATCCATGTTGTTAACATGGATCTCTATTGAATAGGTTATAAACATATAACAGGTAGTAGATGCTCAAAACATAATTAAGGTCGAATCTTTACCTTAAACACGCTTGGCTATTGCTGTGCTCGCCCCAACCCTAGAAGTAGGTGGACTACTCGCTCTTCATCGCAATCGCATACATCATTGATGGAAAATAAACTTGCATTAATAAACTAAATAGAGTTTACAACTGATCGAAGCCAAATTGCTTTCGCTCCTTCACTCCTTTCGGCCTCCACTCTCTCTCTCTACTTACTCTCTACTTCTCTTCCTAAGATTGAATGAATAAAAATCAGCCCTATAGGCTTTATTTATAGGCTTCCAATCCTTGATAATCAATGAAGGAAATATCTATCTAATATCTAAAGATAAAACTTTAATAAAAGGAACATTTATCTTAAAAGGAAATTAACTAAATATCCAAATATCTTCATGTGGTAGATAAATCCATCTCCCATAGATAGATCTTGATAGAATAGGGATAGATCTGGCCTTGCCTCGTGCCCAAGCAAATTAACTCGTACTCGGATTGGCCCAACGGAATAGTGGCCCAGATTCAGTTTGGTCGACTTCGACCAGTTTTGGTCGACGTCGAGTTGGTTGCTCGATTTCGGCTTCTCTTCTTGGCTCCTCGAGTTCTCTTCTCCTCGTTGGACTCGAGTTGAGTTTCTGCTTTGGTCGACTTCGACCAATTTGGTCGACGTCGAGTAAATGTGTCAGCTCTCAGCATTTTTCTCTGTTCTTGAAACGCACTTTCCCGAGTCCTCGTTCGTCGGATTGACGCATATGAGTATGCGTTAGAAAGCTCTATTCGAGGGCTACAACTCTCATACAGACATCAAAGCTTGATTCAGAACGATAAATGGTGAAAAATGGTGTTTTCTCCAGCTGCGCCATCCATAGCTTCTTCATGACTTTCCTTTAAGCTCCAAAGTGCGTCCGATTTCTGAGAAATTAAACAGAAACTAATGTAGACTCCATAATTTGGCAAATAAGCATAAACTACATAGATTTTGTACTATTCTAACCCAAATGCATGAAATGCATACAGAAATCGATATAAAAGTTAATATAAAACATGGCACAAAACATGGACATGAAATCACCCCATACTTAAGCTTGCTTGTCCCCAAGCAATAACTTGGATGGTCATACAGGGGAAGAATTCAAAACTCTCAACATCATAGATTCATTCTTATATGTCCCTGCAGTCAATTACCATCATCGAAAAGGTACTAATGTCACCAGTCCATGCATGCGCAATAAAAGCAACATCTACTCATAAAAGGAGGTTTATGCAAAAACAATTCATGTGACAAAGCATTAATAATCAAGAGGACTTCAATTAAGCTCAATAAGGAGTAGATTTGGTAAATGGCTAAAGGTGGGCAATTTTTGGCAATGTGGTGCTAATAATCCGGAGAAATAGAGTACTACCAAACTTTCATACCACATTCCTTCTTCATAAGATTCATCACCTTTCACAATGCTTTCACCAATAGTAATGCTTTTACCTCTCTATCCTCAGCACTGCATTCTCGCGAGTCGCAAACATGGGTGTCATGAATGGCCTCGGATACTTAGTGCTTTGGACTCCTCACTTGTGTGTCCCATCTCGCCAAACTATTATCTCAGCGAGCAGGGTTGATCTACCTTTATCTCCTGAGGTGGTCGGATTTTCTTTCACTCATTAAATTTTCCATAAATTTTTCAATTTTCCTGCCAACCTCCAATAATAAGAATAACAACACATACACCATATAATACTGTCCATAATGTAACATCATTCTCAACATAATCCCCGAATAGGAAATAAGGTAAAGAATTGCAATATGTAAGGCATATGTAGAGCAATAATTGAAATAAGGCATAATATTTCTCTTGTGATGCATAAGCATAGGTAAGGCTAGGATATAATAATATGAGCATTATATGGAAATATAAAGTCCTCCATCCTTTTATCATTCAACATGTCAAAAGCAACATCAAATTTTACCTCCTTTCATGGTTTTCAAGAAATAATGCACTTCATTGTGACTTCCCTTTACTAGGCAATTTCATCATATATCTCTAATGAATCCAATTTTGCATCGTTGAGTTCGATATAAGCTTCTATGACACTATTCTTTAAACAATTTACAAGCATTGGGAGATGTCTCATAAACTTTGAGTTTTAGCAATTAACCATAAAAATTAAAATTCACTCAAAATTAAAACCAAAAGCAAGAATAAAACAGAAATGAATAATATTAAGCTCTTCCCCCCACCCCATACTTAAAATATACAGTTTCCCCACTGTATAAAATAAAATAAAATAAAGGTAAAGGAAGGAACTCACCGAATAACGTGCTGTAGAGTCAAAACAGGGCCGTCGAGTAACTGAGGTATTCAATGTCGAGTAGGCGTGGTCGACGTCGAGTACAGATCCTGCGTCGAGTGAAAGTCTGAAGTCGAGGAAGCCTAACCGGTGGTCGACGTTGAGTAGCTAGGTCGACGTTGAGTAGACTTTGTCTACTCGATCTTCCTCTTGGTCGATCACGAGTGGCCTAGTCGATTTCGACTGTTCTGTCAGGGACTTCTCCTTCCACTCTTTGCGATCCTTTATGCTTTTCGACCTATAAAAATGTTAGATTTTCGCACGACGGCAAGACCTTCCACATGAAGCATTCAAAACTAAAAACAAAAACAAACAAAACCAAAACAAAGTTTCAAAGTCCCAAAATCCAAAAGTTTTATGTATATGCTCTAGATTTTATAGCCGCTAGGCCGACTTCTCCATTAAGCATTAGCCTGGCTCATCTTTGTCCGGAGGTATAGGTGGATCCGGTGGTTCCTCCGGTGGTGGGAAGCGTGGAATGTCATCCGGGGGCATCATATGAAGATGTGTAAATCTCCCCGAGTGAATGCTCCATCGCTCCACCCATTTATCTTCCTGGGCTCCAGCTGGCCTGAATAAAGAAAGATATAAAGAAAATTTGCATACCTCATCATCGTATCCCTTCTGCTTAATAGTTGGATTAGGTTGTGTGTCTCCACCACTGTTGTAGGAAGGAAATCGAGTTAAAAATATAATAATATAAATCAAACCGGATTATGCCCACGCAAATGATTACAAGACCTCCTCCTGATGTAGCAGCGGGAAGTCAGGATCGATCCTCGAGGAAGCGTGTCAGCAGATCTCAGGCAGCGAAAGCATCTCACGGGCAGAAATCGACTTCAGGGTGCTCGACCTCGACTAAGGGTTAGTCGACAGGGGCCAGGCAAGTCGAATCCGATCAAGCAGGAGCTACTGTTTTTTGGTCGATCTCGAGTTGTTTACTCGACGTCGAGTAAAACCTGGTTGTAGTCGAGTTGGCTGGTCGACTTCGGGTTCTGTAGAGAAACAAACAGCAGCGATGTTTGCTCGATCGAGAATCAGTAGTCGACGTCGACCAAGGGGTGGTCGAAGTCGAGTAAGAACAGTAACGAAAATAAAAGAGCAAAACTTTGCGGAGTTCGGAATAAACTATATGTGAAAGAAAACTTCCAAGATCGGGGTTTGCAACAACGATAACCAAACACGCATAAGGCAAGATAAATAACCATAATCATGCAAATCGCATCGAAGGATCAAGCTTTCGCCTTTTCCAACAATTAGATAACTCTTTCAAGAAACCCTAATTGTATCTACCAATTTTATGTTTATCATCCAAGTTGTTTACATGGATCTCTATCGAATAGGTAATAAACACTTAACAGGTTGTTGGACAAAAATGCGCAAATAATTGAACAACACATTTTATTTAGTTTTTAATATTTGAGTTCGACCCCTTTTGGTTATCCTCTTGATTCGAAGTCGTATCGATACCATGATTTGAGTAGTTTTAATGATTTGGGCTGCACCCGAAATTTAGCGGGTTGCCTACGTATCTCTTGGAAGAGAATCAAGCCTCACGTAGTTCAGAGTGTTTGAGTTTGTGTGTTTTACCCCCTTAAAGGTTTTCATGCATCATTGGATCGTATTGGGACCCACCTTCTCGGAAGGGTAGCCCTAACATAAATCACACTATCATATGCATGAGATTTTCTCGTGTATCATCCGAATAAATTGAGCACACCTTCTCGGAAGGGTTTCTCGACTTAACGGCTATCACTTACACGGAAAATCATGTGTATTTATTTTAGATTTAATTTTTAACCCCATTTTCATTTTAAAAGTGAATTTAGGGATTAACGACTGTACCCGACATATTTTGAGATTTAATATCGGGTTACCTACGTAGCCGTTTTTACGGCGTCAAGTCTTTACGTAGTTCTTTATTTTGAAACCGTTTGATTTAATTTGTAACCGGTGACTGAATTCGGCGTATTTAGAATTTTATGCCGAATTTCCTACGTAACTCGTAAAAGAGTATCAAGTCTATACGTAGTTCTGCATGGACCGATTTAATTTGGATTTGACCTCATATTCATTTAGAAGTGAATTTAGCGGCAGACGACTGAATCCGATATATATTGAATTTTAATATCGAATTTTCTACGTAACTCGTAAAAGAGTATCAAGTCTATACGTAGTTCTGAATGAACGGATTTAATTTGGATTTGGCGATTGTACCCGACGAGCTTAAGCTTTATGCCGAGCTACCTACGTACCCGTTTGAACGGGATCAAATCACCCGTAGTTCGTTTAGAAACCAAGTTTGATTTGGTTTTAAAAATTTGATCGTTTGAGGATCGTGATTGAACTTGACGAGCTCGTAGCTTTATGTCAAGCTTCCTACATACCCGTTCGAACGGGATCAAATCTTATGTAGTTCTTTTAGGAAAAGCAATTTGATTTTTTGGTTTGACGATTGAACCAGACGAGCTTTAGCTTTATGTCCGGTGGCCTACGTATCCTGATAACTCGGAATCAAATCGGGCGTAGTTCTGTCGAACCATGTTTTAATTTTGGGAAAGGTGACTGAATTCAGTATATGTTAAATTTTATACCGAATTTCCTACGTAACTCGTAAAAGAGTATCAAGTCTTACGTAGTTCTAAACGAACCGAGTTTATATTTGGTGAAACTCGATTTGAGATTTTGACTCCGTTTTTATTGAAGCCGGTTTGAGATTGACCTACTAGAATCAATTGGCAAAGAATATTTAACGAGTTTAATTTTATGTTTTGATAAAACTCGAATTCTTAATTTATGCCGATTATAATTCTTATATTTTTGTGGGTCGGTTTTGTAAATATATACATTTGGAAAACTTTAAGCCGAATGTACATGTACTGATATACAGTACATGTATATTGATGGATCACTTAGGCTTTTGTTTTGTTTTAAACCAAGGCCCAATTCCAATTTAACAGCCCATCCCATTTAACCAACTCATCAACTCATCAACTCATCGAATATCCCTTGTACATCGTCATCGTCAAAGGGATATTTCTTTTGTCTGCTTTCATGAAGGGTGAGTCTATTGGCTGGTTCCTTGGCTTTCTCTTTTATTTGAGCTTGGGAACCATTCTTGTTAACGAACTCTCGATCATGTTTGACGAAAGTCGCCATGGACTCATCTTCATCTTGTACCTCATTGTCATCAGTTGTGTTAGCCTCACTATCTTGAGGCCATTTGGATCCCCGTGCTAGTTGTTTTTCAACATTACACGCTTTAGATACCAAATCATCAAATGAACGAGGCTCGGCACTTCCAACATGTACCGCTAATTCCGGTATTAAGTTGTTTGTGCACATTTGAACACAAGCTTGTTCACTTAATTTTTCATGGCATTGGAGTCTTATACTCCTCCACCTAGTGATGAAGTCGTTCGCGAGCTCGTTAGGCCTTTGATAGGTGTTTGCGAGATCTAGAATGGAAACTCTCGCTTTCGAGCTCACAAACTGAGCTAGGAACTCTCTTTGTAGATCGTCCCATGTTTGAATCGACCCTGGTTGAAGTTGAGTGTACCAAGTGAATGCCGATCCTTTCAAAGATTGGACGAATTGCCTAATTAATAAGGCATCGTTTAAGGTAGTTTCACCACAAGCAGAATAAAAATGAGCTAGGTGCTCGTGGGGTGAAACATGAAGGCCATCGAACTTCTCAAAGCTCGGTCTTTGGTAGCCTGGGGGAAATGGCATCGAATCATAGTTTGCTGGATATGGCTTTCTATATCCCAGCACCGCTGGATTTTGTGATGCATTGGCTTCTTTTATCCCCTGAGCGATCATCTCTTTGATTTCTTGCGAAGAGATCAATGTGCTACCGCTTGACCCTTCACCATTTGGCCTTGATTGCTCTTGTCTATTTCCGTGAGCTTGAAGATTGATTTGAGCGAGAAGTGATGCAATTTGAGCATCTTTCTCATCAAGTTTCTTTTGTAACTCTTGAAGCTGCTCTTCGACACTTTGTGTGCTGGTAGTCAATACCGGCCTCACATCTGGTCCCTCTTGTGAGATGTTTGCTTGAGATTTAACCATCGAAGCATCTGAACTTGTTAGCTCCAACTGGTCTTTCTCTCTTGCATCCTCTCTAGAGACTTGAAATATTTGTTGAACCTCTTTGCCCTTCTTGGCTCTTGAAGGCTTTACCTTTGTGGCATTGAGTTCCGTCTTTTTCGAATACGAGGTCATATTGACTTGTGCCACCTCTTTCGGATAGATCGGCATAGATCCAACGAGGATCACTCTTGGAGAAGCCACTTGAGGAATTTCTTCTGCCCCCTGCGATCTAAGAAGATCTTTTGCAAGAGTTGCACGGGCTTGCTCTAAAGTTGATGAATGAGCTAGCCTAAGTAGAGGTCTTTGCTTGCCGCGTTGAGATCCACACTTGCGTCCCCTTCTCTTCGTGGATTTGTTTGCCCTCTTGGCAATGGAGACGGGTTGTGCGGAAGTTGCAATTGCCACCTCATTCGTTTTGATGACACGAATGATAGGCCTTTGAGCGACTTCATTAGTGGGCTTTGTGCCGTTGTAACCACCCTCCTGCATTTTGAGCTTGTTGCAGATGGGTTGGTGGTTGAACTTGTTGTCGCCGAGTCGGGTGATCTTGAGTTTCCTGCCCCCATAGCTTGGAAGTGCTTTAGGCTTCATGCCCCCTTCCCTTGAGAGCGTTGCGGGAGACTTCGACACCCACTTAGCGATGGTTTTGTCCTCTGGAGCTTGAAGCTATCCAAAGATGTTGCTGATCGGGATCATTGCAGACATTGAGTCCCGGGTGATGTCACAGTGAGCTTCGAATGATCTTTTCTTGATCCAGCGGCCTCCTTTGATGATGAAGGTTGCTGGAAGCTCGTTGAAGTTGACAATCACTTTTGGTGCCATTTGTACCTTCCAAAAAGATATAACCATGTATTAGTATAAATACAACTAAAAGATGAAAAGGCAAAAAGGGTCCCACTGGGCGTGCCAAAAATATGTTGGACAAAAATGCGCAAATAATTGAACAACACATTTTATTTAGTTTTTAATATTTGAGTTCGACCCCTTTTGGTTATCCTCTTGATTCGAAGTCGTATCGATACCATGATTTGAGTAGTTTTAATGATTTGGGCTGCACCCGAAATTTAGCGGGTTGCCTACGTATCTCTTGGAAGAGAATCAAGCCTCACGTAGTTCAGAGTGTTTGAGTTTGTGTGTTTTACCCCCTTAAAGGTTTTCATGCATCATTGGATCGTATTGGGACCCACCTTCTCGGAAGGGTAGCCCTAACATAAATCACACTATCATATGCATGAGATTTTCTCGTGTATCATCCGAATAAATTGAGCACACCTTCTCGGAAGGGTTTCTCGACTTAACGGCTATCACTTACACGGAAAATCATGTGTATTTATTTTAGATTTAATTTTTAACCCCATTTTCATTTTAAAAGTGAATTTAGGGATTAACGACTGTACCCGACATATTTTGAGATTTAATATCGGGTTACCTACGTAGCCGTTTTTACGGCGTCAAGTCTTTACGTAGTTCTTTATTTTGAAACCGTTTGATTTAATTTGTAACCGGTGACTGAATTCGGCGTATTTAGAATTTTATGCCGAATTTCCTACGTAACTCGTAAAAGAGTATCAAGTCTATACGTAGTTCTGCATGGACCGATTTAATTTGGATTTGACCTCATATTCATTTAGAAGTGAATTTAGCGGCAGACGACTGAATCCGATATATATTGAATTTTAATATCGAATTTCCTACGTAACTCGTAAAAGAGTATCAAGTCTATACGTAGTTCTGAATGAATGGATTTAATTTGGATTTGGCGATTGTACCCGACGAGCTTAAGCTTTATGCCGAGCTACCTACGTACCCGTTTGAACGGGATCAAATCACCCGTAGTTCGTTTAGAAACCAAGTTTGATTTGGTTTTAAAAATTTGATCGTTTGAGGATCGTGATTGAACTTGACGAGCTCGTAGCTTTATGTCAAGCTTCCTACATACCCGTTCGAACGGGATCAAATCTTATGTAGTTCTTTTAGGAAAAGCAATTTGATTTTTTGGTTTGACGATTGAACCAGACGAGCTTTAGCTTTATGTCCGGTGGCCTACGTATCCTGATAACTCGGAATCAAATCGGGCGTAGTTCTGTCGAACCATGTTTTAATTTTGGGAAAGGTGACTGAATTCAGTATATGTTAAATTTTATACCGAATTTCCTACGTAACTCGTAAAAGAGTATCAAGTCTTACGTAGTTCTAAACGAACCGAGTTTATATTTGGTGAAACTCGATTTGAGATTTTGACTCCGTTTTTATTGAAGCCGGTTTGAGATTGACCCACTAGAATCAATTGGCAAAGAATATTTAACGAGTTTAATTTTATGTTTTGATAAAACTCGAATTCTTAATTTATGCCGATTATAATTCTTATATTTTTGTGGATCGGTTTTGTAAATATATACATTTGGAAAACTTTAAGCCGAATGTACATGTACTGATATACAGTACATGTATATTGATGGATCACTTAGGCTTTTGTTTTGTTTTAAACCAAGACCCAATTCCAATTTAACAGCCCATCCCATTTAACCAACTAGGGGAATTGAATTAAGCATAGCCTCTTGAAGCTTCGGGTGTTTGCCCACTTTTGCAGGCTCAGCTTATCTCCCTCTTGGCGATGGCAAACAGCGGCTGTGCGTTTCTTGTCAAAGGCTCAATCTCTCTCTCCGACGCTAGCCCGCTTTCGACAGCAACAAACCAGTTCCATTCTTCGGTCGACTGGCTTCGGCGTCGGGTGTTTGAAGCGGCTACCGGTGGAGCGCGGGTGGATTGAGGCGGAGCAGGTAGAGCCTTTGTTCTTTCTTTTGTAATTTTAATTTAGATGATTAACGCCCCGGATTTGGTATCTTCGCTCACATCCAAAGCGTTTAATCGCTTGACTGATTTTGGCTTCAATTCGCAATGTTTAGGTTTGCGATTTGAGCAACTTTAGGGCTTTAAGGTTTAGGCTGGCGGAAGGACGAGACATCTAGGAGCCTTGGCAACTTGAAGAACAGGCAAGTTCGTCCTTCTTCTATTCCTTCAGATTTGCCCTCAGTTTGTTCCAATTTGCTTTAGGAACAACTGGTTCATGATTTGCCCAAATTTGCGAGGTTTGATTTTTGACTTTGCTTCCCCTTTTATTTCCTGATTGCCCATAGGTCCTTGTTTAATTTTGTATTGTGATTGTTCACCTTATGGGCTGATTTCAGTCTCTGGCTCTTCATTTGGTGTCAATTCGTTGACTGCCGAATTTTGCAGTGTTTAGGGGTTCTCAGGCTAGTTGCAATTTGGTAGCAACCAGTAAAATTTCTGAGATCTGTTTTCATCATTTTGATTGAGGGCTAGGACATCAGAGGCAACTCAATTTTTTTTTAAGCAACCATTTGATTTGTTATGTCCTGTAGGTAGTCCTGTTTTTGATATAGGAAACCTGTCGCAATTGTCCAGTAATCAAAACCGTCTAGGGAAAATTCGGCAGCATTTCGCCTATGTTTAGGGCGCTTCTAGGACTCCGGAACCCATACCACTTGCGTAAAGCATGAAAGCTTTGCAATGGGGGGTTTTCGAGAGTCCATTTCGATAGCACCCCGACATGATTTGGAGGCAGTTTGGTGACTACAAAACCTATACCACTTGCGTAAAGCATGAAAGCTTTGCAAGGGGGGTTTTGGAAGCCATGTATCTACCTTGTCTTCTTGTGTTTCCTGGCTGCAGAAACCTTGCTTCTGAGCTTATATGCCTTTGTTTGCTGATTTTGGTTTTTGTTGTTTTTGTGCTCTTTTGCAGATACCCTTTCAGAGGAGGGATGGGAAAATCAAGAAGGAGAGGAAAACTGCTTTCTTTTCTTTGCAGTTGAATAGCCCTGAAAAAGGAAGAAAAAAACCAAGCCGGAGGAAGCCCCTGTAGCCCTTGCCTTTTGCTTTTTATAGGGGATTATAGGAGTAGTTATCTAGCTTGCCCACTTCCCCCACTTTCTTCCATACAGTTTTTTTTCCTTTAAACCGTAGCCTGTAAAAAACTGTAGCATGTAGAAGTTACGGAGTACTAAGCAAGCTGTTAACCTTCCAGCTTTGCCTTTCTTTTAAAAATCAATTTGGGCCAATATGGAACTTGACCCTTAAATTTGATTCTGCTATTAGGCAACTCAGCAGGCCCACTAAACTTGAGTCTTTGTAAGATGAGACTTTCGGGCTTGTCATCAAAAAGAATTAATGACCTCCCCTTTTTTTCAAAATAAAACCATGAACTATGGAAAATTATGAAATTTTACCCTCCAACACAGGTAGTAGATGTTCAAAACATGATAAAGGTCGGATCTTTACCTCAAACACGCATGGCTATCGTCGGGCTCGCCCCAACCCTAGAAGTGGGTGGACTACTCGCTCTTCATCGCAGGGAAACTCATCAATAATAAAAGGAAATAAACTTGCATTGATAAACTAAATAAAAGCTTACAACCGAATTGACCAAATTCCGCTCTCGCCTCTTAGTTCCTCTCGGCCTCCACTCTCTCTCTCTCTCTCTCTCTCTCTCTCTCTCTCTCTCTCTCTCTCTCTCTCTCTCTCTCTCTCTCTCTCTCTCTCTCTCTACTTCTCCTCTCTAGCTTGGAATGAATAAAAATCAGCCCTATAGGCTTTATTTATAGGCTTCCAATCCTTGCTAATCAAGGAAGGAAAATCTATCTATATCTCTATCTATCATAGAAGATATAATTCTACTTGGAAATAAATATATCTAAATAAGTAAAACTAGATAAATCCTTAGGGTAATTAATTGTTCAACCCTTAGGATAGATAAAAGATAAAAAGGAAAAATATCTAAATCTTCATGTGTTGGAAATCTCTTCTCGAACATATCTTGGACTAGCTCGAAATCGGCCACTATTGGTCAACTCGATATCGAGTAGCCTTACTCGATATCGACCAACTTTTCTCGTGTCTTCAGCTCAGCCACTCAATTCCGGCTCCAGGAGGGAAAATCGACCGACTGTTTACTCGATATCGACAAGGCTTAGTCGATATCGACTTGAATCTTCTGCTCCCAGCTTCTCCTGGTCGATTCTTGGTCTTGCTCGATATCAGGCTTAGTCGACTTCGACCAGTGCTGGTCGACGTCGAGTAGAATTGGCTTGTCCTTGTCTCCTTGAGCAGCTTCTCTTCCTCGAGCTCGGGTGTGCCTCTTTATCTTGGTCGACTTCAAGTAAGCAAGTCGACTTTGAGTTGTCTTCTCCTTTGTTTCTCGACTTGGTTCTGCTATCTGGTGTAGTCGAAGTCGAGGAAACTTGCTCAAAGTCGAGTAAAATGCAGCTTTCTTCTTCTCTTCTTGGTTTCGTCCCGAAAAGGCTCTTAATTCTGTAATATTAAATCAAAACTTATGTAGACCTCTATTTCTTGCAAATAAGCATATACTACATAAATTCAACATATTCTCAACCCGAAATATGCAAAGTATATAGAATAAGGAGCTAAAATGTATCTAAAGACATGATCACTTTGGTAGACATCAAATCACCCCATACTTAAGCTTGCTTATCCCCAAGCAATAACTTGGATGGTCATTCAGGGGAAGAATTCAAACTCTCAACATCATAGATTCATTTTTATATGTCTCTGCAATCAATTACCATCATCGAAAAGGTACTTTTGCCACAAATCCATACATGTGCAATAAAAAGCAACATCCACTCATGTTGTAAGCCTAATTTGCCATGTTTTACACTTAATTTTATATCGATTTCTGCATACATTGCATACATTTGGGTTAGAATAATACAGAATCTATGTAGTTTACACTTATTTGCAATATATGGAGGTCTACACAAGTTTTGGTTATATTTCGCAGAAATCGGACGCACTTTGGAGCTAAAAGGAAACTCATGGAGAAGCTAAAAATGGTGCAACTGGAGAAAAGGCCATTTTTCACCATTCTTCGTTCTGAATCAAGCTTTGATGTCTTCATGAGAGTTGTATCCCTCGGAAAGAGCTTTCCAACGCGTGGTCATATGCGTCAATCCGACGAACGAGGACTCGGAAAAGTGCGTTTTAAGAATAGAGCAGAAAGCTGAGAAAACTCTACTCGAGATCGACTAGCATCTACTCGAGATCGACGAGACCTGGTCGACGAAACCTGGTCGAGCAGAGCTGATCGAGGACACTGAGTCAGAGACAACCCGACTCCCGGAATCCTACTCGATGTCGAGGAGGCCTTGTCGAGATCGAGGAGGCATGTCCGGAGTCGACGAGCTGTGCCAAGCCGAGAAGCCGAGGACGAAGACGCAGACCACCTCTACTCGATCTCGAGGAGGCTTAGTCGAGATCGACGAGCCCGGAGCCAAGGTCCGAGCATGTCGAGTAGATCTACCCGGGAAGACCTTGTCGATGAGCAAATCTACTCGAGACAGACGAGGTCTACTCGAGACAGACGAGGGCTACTCGAGACAGACGAGGGCTACTCGAGACAGACGAGGGCTTACTCGAGATCGACAAGGCTCTTGTCGAGATCGACGACGGTTCCAGAAGCCGAGTGACGCGGTTTGACGAATCCTACTCGGTGTGGGATTGCTTGGGCGCGAAGATTGCCGATTCTATCCAAATACATCATGAAGAGAAGAAGATCTATCCATGGAAGACTTTAGATATATTTCCTTATTTTAGATTTAATTATGTTATGTCTTTTATTTATCCTTAAGTTTTAGATATAATTTTAGATATAGATAGAGATATTTTATCCTTTAATAGCAAGGATTAGAAGCCTATAAATAAAGCCTTAGGGGGCTGATTTTCATTCATTCAATTCAAGCAAAGCCGTCTTCGGGCGCAAGGAGAGGGAGGAGGCAAGAGAGAGAGAGAGAGAGAGAGAGAGAGAGAGAGGAGAGAGAGGAGGCGAGAGAGGAGAGAGAGGAGGAACGTTTGGAAGGTTTTGTAAGTTTTAGTTTATTTTATGTTAAAGTTAATTTCTTTCATTATGTTTTGTTTCTAATTTCCTTCTTCTAGGGTTGGGGTGATCCCAACATAGATATGTGTGTTTGATTTATAAATCCATGAATTTATATGTCTTTATCATCATCTACCTATATGCTTAATCCTTTGCGAGAGTTGAGGAAATTCCCTATTCATGATATTGAAGCGAAAGTGATCTTATTATGATTTGGATAGTAATTAGGGTTTATTTGCGAGAGCCGACTAATCCTAATTAAGAAAAGGTAGAAACAAATTAGGTTTTTATGCGAGAGCCTCTATCACCTAAATTGTTGGAATTTGCGAAAGTCGATTCTTTGATATAAAGCATGCATCTTTATGTGATTTATGATCTGCACATATGTTTATTGTTGTGGTGATCCCTAACCTTGGAAGTTTGCTTCTTTATTTGTTTTATTTTATTATTTTTATTCGGCACATATTCTACTCGATATCAAACCACCATTCTCTCCCCATCCCTCGACATCGACCCCTCTATTCTTTGTCGACAGCCACCCTCATCATTGGAGGAGTCACGATTAAGGGAAATAGCTCGGTTGGAAATAGGATCGCAGTGGAGGAGTCACGATTAAGGGAAATAGCTCGGTTGGAAGACGAAATCCGAAGGCTTGAGGCTTCCATTCAGTCTAAAGGACCATGCCCTCCTCTCGACGAGCCAATTGACCCACTCAATGTCGACAACCATGTATGTCCTTCCTCGAATTTCATTCCTACTTTGCTACCTATTGTTGATGAATCATATGAAGGATCCCACGGCGAAATAGCACTAGAAGAGAAGAAGTTGGACATTGTTGACCAGGGCATTCCAAGATCGCTTTTACCTTACAAGGTGAAGGCTATCCCCGATGATTTTGAGCAACCGATGTTCATATTCAAGTATGGGGTCCTAGCAAAGTGGCATGAAGCTCCGCATGATGAGGTGGAAATATCTCTTCCTACTCCACCGTTTTGCTGTGGTGGAGACGCGCAACCAAGTCAACCTATGAAGCGGAAGAGGTATGATGATGAGGTATGTATATTTTCTTTATATCTTCCTTTATGCATGCCAACTGGAGCCCAGGAAGATGAATGGGTGAAGCCATGGAGCGTTCACTCGGGGAGGTTTAAGCTTCTTCACATGATGCCTCCGGATGACATCCCACGCTTTCCACCACCGGAGGAACCACCAGATCCACCTATACCTCCGGACAAAGATGAGCCAGGCTAATGCTTAATGGAGAAGTCGGCCTAGCGACTATAAAATCTATAGCTTGTACATAGACATTTATTTTTGGACTTTTGAGACTTTGTTGCTTTTGTTTGTTTTTGTTTTGGAACTTTTAGTTTTTCTATTGTGGGTATATGTCTTCTACACTTTTCAGGTCCATGGATAGATGCAAGCTAAAAACGGACTCGGCTCAGGCATTTTAACTCGATATTATGAAGCCCTGCACATCTGTCTAGTGAGTTTCTTTCTTTACCTTTGTTTTTATAAAGTGAGGACACTGTAATGTTTAAGTATGGGGTGGGGGAAGGGCTTACTTTATGCATATTTGCCATATTTGACATTATTTGTGCATATTTGGAGTTTATTTCTTTGAATTGCTACATGGCTATTTTGGAATTCATTATTGATTTATGTGCTTACATGCATGATTTCCAAAATTTAGAAAAATGACCCCCATTGAAAATTTTGATTAATGTCATGGAAGCTTATATTGAACTCGACGATGCAAAATTAGATTCATTAGAGATATAGCATGAAATTGCCTAGTAAAGGGAAGTCACAATGAAGTGCATTATTTCTTGAAAACCATGAAAGGAGGTAAAATTTGATGTTGCTTTTGACATGTTGCATGATAAGAGGATGGAGGACTTTATATTTCCATATAATGCTCATATTGTTATATCCTAGCCTTACCTATGCTTATGCATCACAAAAAGCCATAATACGCCTTATTTCATATATTGCTCCACATGATCTAAATATTGCCATTCTTTACCTTATCCGGGGATTATGTTGAGAATGATGTCACATTATGGAGATTATTATATGGTTGTTGTGTTTATCATTATTGGAGTTTGAAAGGAAATTGTTTGAAATATATGGAAAATTTAATGAGTGAAAGAAAATCCAATCACCTCAGGAGATAAAGGTAGATTGACCCTGCTCTCTGAGATAATAGTTTGGAGAGATGGGACACATTGTGAGGAGTCCGAAGCACTAAGTATCCGGGGCCATTCATGACACCCATGTTTGCGACTCGCGAGAAGGCAGTGCTGAGGTTAGAGAGGTAAAAGCATTATTATGAATAAAAGCATTATGAACGGTGATGAATCAAAGGAAGAAGGAATGTGGAAATTCAGTTTGGAAAATACTCCATTTCCCCGGATCATTAGCATCACATTGCCAAAAATTGCCCACCTTTAGCCTTTTACCAATCTACTCCTTCATGAGCTTAAATTAAAGTCTTCTTGATTATTAATGCTTTGTCACTTATGAATTGTTTTTACATAACCCTCCTTTTATGAGTAGATGTTGCTTTTGTATATTTGCACATGCATGGATCTGTGACACTAGTACCTTTTCGAGGATGGTAATTGATTGCAGGGTTATATAAGAATGAATCTAATATGTTGAGAGTTTTGAATTCTTCCCCTGAATGACAAATTAATAGTATTGCTTGAGGACAAGCAAGCTTAAGTATAGGGTGTTTGTTGTAAGCCTAATTTGCCATGTTTTACACTTAATTTTATATCGATTTCTGCATACATTGCATACATTTGGGTTAGAATAATACAGAATCTGTGTAGTTTACACTTATTTGCAATATATGGAGGTCTACACAAGTTTTGGTTATATTTCGCAGAAATCGGACGCACTTTGGAGCTAAAAGGAAACTCATGGAGAAGCTAAAAATGGTGCAACTGGAGAAAAGACCATTTTTCACCATTCTTCGTTCTGAATCAAGCTTTGATGTCTTCATGAGAGTTGTAGCCCTCGGAAAGAGCTTTCCAACGCGTGGTCATATGCGTCAATCCGACGAACGAGGACTCAGGAAAGTGCGTTTTAAGAACAGAGCAGAAAGCTGAGAAAACTCTACTCGAGATCGACTAGCGTCTACTCGAGATCGACGAGACCTGGTCGACGAAACCTGGTCGAGCAGAGCTGATCGAGGACACTGAGTCAGAGACAACCCGACTCCCGGAATCCTACTCGATGTCGAGGAGGCCTTGTCGAGATCGAGGAGCCATGTCCGGAGTCGACGAGCTGTGCCAAGCCGAGAAGCCGAGGACGAAGACGCAGACCACCTCTACTCGATCTCGAGGAGGCTTAGTCGAGATCGACGAGCCCGGAGCCAAGGTCCGAGCATGTCGAGTAGATCTACCCGGGAAGACCTTTTCGATGAGCAAATCTACTCGAGACAGACGAGGTCTACTCGAGACAGACGAGGGCTACTCGAGACAGACGAGGGCTACTCGAGACAGACGAGGGCTTACTCGAGATCAACAAGGCTCTTGTCGAGATCGACGACGGTTCCAGAAGCCGAGTGACGCGGTTTGACGAATCCTACTCGGTGTAGGATTGCTTGGGCGCGAAGATTGCCGATTCTATCCAAATACATCATGAAGAGAAGAAGATCTATCCATGGAAGACTTTAGATATATTTCCTTATTTTAGATTTAATTATGTTATGTCTTTTATTTATCCTTAAGTTTTAGATATAATTTTAGATATAGATAGAGATATTTTATCCTTTAATAGCAAGGATTAGAAGCCTATAAATAAAGCCTTAGGGGGCTGATTTTCATTCATTCAATTCAAGCAAAGCCGTCTTCGGGCGCAAGGAGAGGGAGGAGGCAAGAGAGACAGAGAGAGACAGAGAGAGAGAGAGGAGAGAGAGGAGGCGAGAGAGGAGAGAGAGGAGGAACGTTTGGAAGGTTTTGTAAGTTTTAGTTTATTTTATGTTAAAGTTAATTTCTTTCATTATGTTTTGTTTCTAATTTCCTTCTTCTAGGGTTGGGGTGATCCCAACATAGATATGTGTGTTTGATTTATAAATCCATGAATTTATATGTCTTTATCATCATCTACCTATATGCTTAATCCTTTGCGAGAGTTGAGGAAATTCCCTATTCATGATATTGAAGCGAAAGTGATCTTATTATGATTTGGATAGTAATTAGGGTTTATTTGCGAGAGCCGACTAATCCTAATTAAGAAAAGGTAGAAACAAATTAGGTTTTTATGCGAGAGCCTCTATCACCTAAATTGTTGGAATTTGCGAAAGTCGATTCTTTGATATAAAGCATGCATCTTTATGTGATTTATGATCTGCACATATGTTTATTGTTGTGGTGATCCCTAACCTTGGAAGTTTGCTTCTTTATTTGTTTTATTTTATTATTTTTATTCGGCACATATTCTACTCGATATCAAACCACCATTCTCTCCCCATCCCTCGACATCGACCCCTCTATTCTTTGTCGACAGCCACCCTCATCATTGGAGGAGTCACGATTAAGGGAAATAGCTCGGTTGGAAATAGGATCGCAGTGGAGGAGTCACGATTAAGGGAAATAGCTCGGTTGGAAGACGAAATCCGAAGGCTTGAGGCTTCCATTCAGTCTAAAGGACCATGCCCTCCTCTCGACGAGCCAATTGACCCACTCAATGTCGACAACCATGTATGTCCTTCCTCGAATTTCATTCCTACTTTGCTACCTATTGTTGATGAATCATATGAAGGATCCCACGGCGAAATAGCACTAGAAGAGAAGAAGTTGGACATTGTTGACCAGGGCATTCCAAGATCGCTTTTACCTTACAAGGTGAAGGCTATCCCCGATGATTTTGAGCAACCGATGTTCATATTCAAGTATGGGGTCCTAGCAAAGTGGCATGAAGCTCCGCATGATGAGGTGGAAATATCTCTTCCCACTCCACCGTTTTGCTGTGGTGGAGACGCGCAACCAAGTCAACCTATGAAGCGGAAGAGGTATGATGATGAGGTATGTATATTTTCTTTATATCTTCCTTTATGCATGCCAACTGGAGCCCAGGAAGATGAATGGGTGAAGCCATGGAGCGTTCACTCGGGGAGGTTTAAGCTTCTTCACATGATGCCTCCGGATGACATCCCACGCTTTCCACCACCGGAGGAACCACCAGATCCACCTATACCTCCGGACAAAGATGAGCCAGGCTAATGCTTAATGGAGAAGTCGGCCTAGCGACTATAAAATCTATAGCTTGTACATAGACATTTATTTTTGGACTTTTGAGACTTTGTTGCTTTTGTTTGTTTTTGTTTTGGAACTTTTAGTTTTTCTATTGTGGGTATATGTCTTCTACACTTTTCAGGTCCATGGATAGATGCAAGCTAAAAACGGACTCGGCTCAGGCATTTTAACTCGATATTATGAAGCCCTGCACATCTGTCTAGTGAGTTTCTTTCTTTACCTTTGTTTTTATACAGTGAGGACACTGTAATGTTTAAGTATGGGGTGGGGGAAGGGCTTACTTTATGCATATTTGCCATATTTGACATTATTTGTGCATATTTGGAGTTTATTTCTTTGAATTGCTACATGGCTATTTTGGAATTCATTATTGATTTATGTGCTTACATGCATGATTTCCAAAATTTAGAAAAATGACCCCCATTGAAAATTTTGATTAATGTCATGGAAGCTTATATTGAACTCGACGATGCAAAATTAGATTCATTAGAGATATAGCATGAAATTGCCTAGTAAAGGGAAGTCACAATGAAGTGCATTATTTCTTGAAAACCATGAAAGGAGGTAAAATTTGATGTTGCTTTTGACATGTTGCATGATAAGAGGATGGAGGACTTTATATTTCCATATAATGCTCATATTGTTATATCCTAGCCTTACCTATGCTTATGCATCACAAAAAGCCATAATACGCCTTATTTCATATATTGCTCCACATGATCTAAATATTGCCATTCTTTACCTTATCCGGGGATTATGTTGAGAATGATGTCACATTATGGAGATTATTATATGGTTGTTGTGTTTATCATTATTGGAGTTTGAAAGGAAATTGTTTGAAATATATGGAAAATTTAATGAGTGAAAGAAAATCCAATCACCTCAGGAGATAAAGGTAGATTGACCCTGCTCTCTGAGATAATAGTTTCGAGAGATGGGACACATTGTGAGGAGTCCGAAGCACTAAGTATCCGGGGCCATTCATGACACCCATGTTTGCGACTCGCGAGAAGGCAGTGCTGAGGTTAGAGAGGTAAAAGCATTATTATGAATAAAAGCATTATGAAAGGTGATGAATCAAAGGAAGAAGGAATGTGGAAATTCAGTTTGGAAAATACTCCATTTCCCCGGATCATTAGCACCACATTGCCAAAAATTGCCCACCTTTAGCCTTTTACCAATCTACTCCTTCATGAGCTTAAATTAAAGTCTTCTTGATTATTAATGCTTTGTCACTTATGAATTGTTTTTACATAACCCTCCTTTTATGAGTAGATGTTGCTTTTGTATATTTGCACATGCATGGATCTGTGACACTAGTACCTTTTCGAGGATGGTAATTGATTGCAGGGTTATATAAGAATGAATCTAATATGTTGAGAGTTTTGAATTCTTCCCCTGAATGACAAATTAATAGTATTGCTTGAGGACAAGCAAGCTTAAGTATAGGGTGTTTGTTGTAAGCCTAATTTGCCATGTTTTACACTTAATTTTATATCGATTTCTGCATACATTGCATACATTTGGGTTAGAATAATACAGAATCTGTGTAGTTTACACTTATTTGCAATATATGGAGGTCTACACAAGTTTTGGTTATATTTCGCAGAAATCGGACGCACTTTGGAGCTAAAAGGAAACTCATGGAGAAGCTAAAAATGGTGCAACTGGAGAAAAGACCATTTTTCACCATTCTTCGTTCTGAATCAAGCTTTGATGTCTTCATGAGAGTTGTAGCCCTCGGAAAGAGCTTTCCAACGCGTGGTCATATGCGTCAATCCGACGAACGAGGACTCAGGAAAGTGCGTTTTAAGAACAGAGCAGAAAGCTGAGAAAACTCTACTCGAGATCGACTAGCGTCTACTCGAGATCGACGAGACCTGGTCGACGAAACCTGGTCGAGCAGAGCTGATCGAGGACACTGAGTCAGAGACAACCCGACTCCCGGAATCCTACTCGATGTCGAGGAGGCCTTGTCGAGATCGAGGAGCCATGTCCGGAGTCGACGAGCTGTGCCAAGCCGAGAAGCCGAGGACGAAGACGCAGACCACCTCTACTCGATCTCGAGGAGGCTTAGTCGAGATCGACGAGCCCGGAGCCAAGGTCCGAGCATGTCGAGTAGATCTACCCGGGAAGACCTTTTCGATGAGCAAATCTACTCGAGACAGACGAGGTCTACTCGAGACAGACGAGGGCTACTCGAGACAGACGAGGGCTACTCGAGACAGACGAGGGCTTACTCGAGATCAACAAGGCTCTTGTCGAGATCGACGACGGTTCCAGAAGCCGAGTGACGCGGTTTGACGAATCCTACTCGGTGTAGGATTGCTTGGGCGCGAAGATTGCCGATTCTATCCAAATACATCATGAAGAGAAGAAGATCTATCCATGGAAGACTTTAGATATATTTCCTTATTTTAGATTTAATTATGTTATGTCTTTTATTTATCCTTAAGTTTTAGATATAATTTTAGATATAGATAGAGATATTTTATCCTTTAATAGCAAGGATTAGAAGCCTATAAATAAAGCCTTAGGGGGCTGATTTTCATTCATTCAATTCAAGCAAATCCGTCTTCGGGCGCAAGGAGAGGGAGGAGGCAAGAGAGAGAGAGAGAGAGAGAGAGAGAGAGGAGAGAGAGGAGGCGAGAGAGGAGAGAGAGGAGGAACGTTTGGAAGGTTTTGTAAGTTTTAGTTTATTTTATGTTAAAGTTAATTTCTTTCATTATGTTTTGTTTCTAATTTCCTTCTTCTAGGGTTGGGGTGATCCCAAAATAGATATGTGTTTGATTTATAAATCCATGAATTTATATGTCTTTATCATCATCTACCTATATGCTTAATCCTTTGCGAGAGTTGAGGAAATTCCCTATTCATGATATTGAAGCGAAAGTGATCTTATTATGATTTGGATAGTAATTAGGGTTTATTTGCGAGAGCCGACTAATCCTAATTAAGAAAAGGTAGAAACAAATTAGGTTTTTATGCGAGAGCCTCTATCACCTAAATTGTTGGAATTTGCGAAAGTCGATTCTTTGATATAAAGCATGCATCTTTATGTGATTTATGATCTGCACATATGTTTATTGTTGTGGTGATCCCTAACCTTGGAAGTTTGCTTCTTTATTTGTTTTATTTTATTATTTTTATTCGGCACATATTCTACTCGATATCAAACCACCATTCTCTCCCCATCCCTCGACATCGACCCCTCTATTCTTTGTCGACAGCCACCCTCATCACCTTTTCCTGCTATCCCTGAACCCCAAAACACACTAAACCTAGAACCGCTGACTTCTCTCCTGAGGACGAACCTGACTCCCCTATACTATAGCGGGGGTCTTGACTATAAATTTATTTGGTCGAGAAACCCTCTCGTCAACTCACAAAAGGAGGGTTATGCAAAAACAATTCATGTGACAAAGCATTAATAATCAAGAGGACTTTATTTAAGCTCAAAAAGGAGTAGATAGGTAAAAGGCTAAAGGTAGGGAAATTTTGGCCATGTGGTGTTAAATCCCGGGAAATGCATTATTTCCAAACTTTCTTTATCACATCCCTTCTTCATAAGATTCCTTCCCTTTCATACTGCTTTTGTCAATAATAATGCTTTTACCTCTCTAACCTCAGCACTGCCTTCTCGCGAGTCGCAAACATGGGTGTCATGAATGGTCCCGGATACTTAGTGCTTTGGACTCCTCACATGTGTGTCCTATCTCACTGAACTATTATCTCAGTAAGCAGGGTCGATCTACCTTTATCTCCTGAGTTGATCGGATTTTTTCTCACTCCTTAAATTTTCCATAAATTTGAATTTTTCTTGCCAAACTCCAATAATGACATAACAACACAACAAACCATATAATGTCTCCATAAAACGATTTCCATTTTCAACATAATCCCCGGATAGGGTATAAGGTAAAGAATGGCAATATTTAGAATATGTAGAGCAATGTATGAAATACAACATAATATGGCTTTTGTGATGCATAAGCATAGGTAAGTCTAGGATTACAAAATATGAGCATTATATGGAAATATAAAGTCCTCCATCCTCTTATCATGCAACATATCAAAAGCAACTTCAAATTTTACCTCCTTTCATGGTTTTCATAAAAATATGCACTTCATTGTGACTTCCCTTTACTATGCAATTTCATGCTATATCTCTAATGAATCCAATTTTGCATCGTCGAGTTCAATATAAATTCCATGACACTATTTCTTTGAACAATTTACAAGCTTTGGGAGATGTCTCATAAACTTTGATTTTAGCATTTAAGCACAAAAATTTAAAAATTACTCAAAAATTACTCAAAATTAACCATGTAATAGCAAAATCAAGAATAAAACAATAATATAATGATAATGAGCTTTTTTCCCACCCCATACTTAAAATATACAGTGTCCTCACTGTAAAAATAAATCTAAAAAAAGGGTAAAGGAAGGAACTTACTGAATAATGCGCCGAGAAAGCAAAACAAAGGTTGTCGAGTAACTGATTTGGTCGACGTCGAGGACCCTTGGTCAACGTCGAGTACACTGGTCACGTCCAGTGGAATGGTGAAGTCGAGGAAGCTTCTGGCTTGGTCGACGTCCAGTTGGCCTACTCGATGTCTAGTAGTTTTGTGCTGTTCTTCTTGGTCGATCTTGACTGGCCTAGTCGATTTCGACTAATTGTCAGGGACTTCTTCTTCCTCTCTTTGCGATCCTTTATGCTTCTCGACCTAAAATGTTAGATTTTCGTACAAAGACAAGACCTTCCATATGAAATATTCAAAACAAAAACAAAACCAAAACCAAAAGTTTCAAAGTCCCAAAATTCAAAAGTTTTATGTACATGCTCTAGATTTTAGAGTCGCTAGACCGACTTCTCCGCTTGTGCTCAAGGACCATCAGTATGGGGCCCCCTTGTGCTTGGCCCTTCTCCTGGATCATCTAGGTCCTGATTGTAGTATGCAAGCTCAGCTGATAGGTGGTCGCTTGCATAGTATCCCTTTCCTTCCTTCTTCTTCTTTCAAGCTCTCATCCTTTGCAGATTAGCTCGCCACGGGGCCGTACATCCCCTTAAATTTTTATTAAATTTATTAATGGACTGAGGAGGAGTAGAAATCATACCTGAACTTACCTTTTCGGGCCCAAAACAGAAATCTTCGGGCTCAGGGTTTGTCGACGTCGAGTAAGTGTGGTCGACGTCGAGTAGACTTACCCCATACTTAGGCTCTTGGCAAGTCTGGTGTTCAACAGAGGAAGTCGACTTCGAGAAGTTTTGGTCGAAGTTGAGGACGATGGTCGACGTCGAGTAACCTTGGTCGACGTCGAGTAGCTTTTTGGTGTTTTCCTCCGTTGTTTGCTCGATCCCGTGGTTGCTGATGCTTTTCACCTCCAGCCATGAAATTTCCTCCTTTGTAGGGCCAAAAGAGAAATCTAAGATCTCGTCACCTATTGTGAAGGTGAGCAATCGCTGCTTTACGCTGATTTTAGCATCTGCAGTAGCTAGGAATGGTCTACCAAGAATAATAGGGCTAGTAGGATCTTCAACACAATCTATAATAAGGAAATCAGCGGGGATATAGAACTTACCAACCTGGACATGGACACTCTCAACCATACCAGTAGGGATGACCACTGTATTGTTTGCCATGTATAGTTTGGCATCCACAGGCGCGGCTCTATGGACCCTATCTTCACCTTTCGCCAGATTGATAAGGGCATGATACTCACGCTTGGTCCTAGATCACACAAGGACTCATATTTATATTGTCCAAATCCCACAGTAATAGAGAACTTACCAGGGTTAGGTCTCTTCTCAGGGAAGTCCATCCTTTTGCATTCGCCGGCGATTTCTGAGATAGATCGCTTGTTGCTAAGGATTTCCTTGAGGAACTTGACATATGCAGGCATCTCTTGAAGAGCTTCTGTAAAAGGAATTGAAACATTCAGGTCTTGAAGCATTTTAACAAACCTTTTAAACCTACCTGAAGTGGGATCTTTCAACGCTTTGGAAGGGAAAGGCAGCGTCTTTTTTTGTTTCGGAGCCAGAACAGATGTCGGAGGTGTCGCAGTGTCCTTGACTTTGAGTTGATTATCCTCGACATCGACTAGGGTCTCCTCGACTTCGACCACAGGAGTAGTCGACTTCGAGTTCTGTTGTGGAGAAGTTCCCTCGTCGGCGTGGAGCTGGTCGACCTCGGGTATGCTTGGTCGATGTCGAGTAGTCTGGTCGACTTCGACTTGGCTCTGCTCGACGTCAAGTTGTTTCTCAGCCTCGTCCTGCTTCTTTCCGACCTCTAGCTCGCGTAGTTAGCCAATTGCTAAACTAAAAGCTCGATCTTGCGTAGCTCCTTGATTTCTCTTGAATTGATGCCGAGGGTGGATAACGAATTGGACTCACACGCACCGACGTGCTTGATTAATTAGCCTAGAT
The DNA here is from genome assembly GCA_963922045.1 of Persicaria maculosa. NCBI lineage: Eukaryota > Viridiplantae > Streptophyta > Magnoliopsida > Caryophyllales > Polygonaceae > Persicaria > Persicaria maculosa. The sequence continues at coordinate 55,156,113 of OY998259.1, read as the reverse complement.
GGGTAATCAACCTCTCCGTTCACGTGGACTTTGATGATCGTATAGAATCGGTAAATTAATTAATAAATCATCAATTCACTTGTACCGGTCAACCACGTCTACCGCACTCCTAGTTGCCAATTGAACTCACGTATCAATTGCCAATTAACAAGGATGTTAATTCAATTGAGTCAACAATAGAGGATGTACTTGAATTGGCCGATTGAATTGCAAAGTAATTTTCGATCGGATTGGTAGAAAGCGTAACAAATTGGACGAGAGTAGCTAGGGTTTTGGGATTGATAATCGAAGAACCCTTTAGCCAAAGGGTTTCTTCAATTCTATATTCAATCTGATTAATTCAAAAGGAAATACAATGTTTAAATAGATAAATAACTAGGGTTTGGTTGGCTTCCTTAGAGGCTAAGGATTGCTTTACTAAACTATATCCTAACTAAATAAAACTTAATCTAAAATCCTAATATAGAAAATAATAAAATATGTTAATTAAGAAAGCCTAAAGGATAGACTCTCCTAACCATCTTATTTGACTTAACTAAGAAATACTAAAATAAGCCATTCTATAATTAGACTCCAACTAACATAGAAGTTACAAAAAATAGAATATATATAAAAAAAAATAAGAAATATAAATAATAAAATACTCAACGACGCTTCTTTAACGTCTCCCAAGGTGGAGCCTTCTTCTTCCGCTTGAGGATGACATCAGTTGGTGACCGCTCCTGAGTTTTACAGCCACGACGTGTCCGATCTTCCCCTTGGGATTTGGTTCTGTCTGCCCAGGGAGTTGCCCGGTCGGTCGTGGAATTTGTGCCGCGAATTGACCCATCTGAGTCTCAATGTTCCACTTCCAGATGTCCAGCTCTTCAAATCTTGTATTGATGTTATGGAGCTGATTGTTGATGGTGCCTTGATTCCGGCGCATCTCGTCAAGGATGAGTTGTAGGTCATCCTTCCGTTGGCCCCTCTCTGGATGTCCCGGAGCTCTGTATGGCGGGGGGTTCCTAGGGGCACCTTGGTTCCATTGTGGTTGTTGGAACCTTTGGTCCCCCATATAGCGATTGGGACCCCCTGCGTAAGCTACCTCTTCATGAATCTCTATCATCCTGACTTGCTCCGTGTGTGGGCACTCACTAGTGGTGTGCCGCTGTGAGCCGCATTCAATGCAGGGCTGGTTGACAGAAAGATACTTGACTTGCTTGAGGAGCTTGTGATTTTGATCTTTGTAGTATTGCTCCCTGACATCTGGGTCAGTCTCCTTAGAAGGCTCATAGAGGGGCATGGATGGGGCTGGCCTGGCGTAGCCATTCTCGTCATAGTTTGTCGGAGCCCCATACTTATTTTCGTAGTTGGTAAGCTTGTCGAGGGTAACCCTTGCGTCAGCTGCTGGCATCGTCAAATACTCATAATGAGTATACTGGTTGATTCTATCCTTAGCAGCCAGATCAAGAGAATTGAAGAAGATCTCCTGAACGACATAGGGTGGCTGCCCATGTGTAGGGTAGGATTGCAGCAGATCCTTGTATCGTTCCCATGCTTTTGCTAGCGGCTCCCCAGGCTTCTGTTTGAATACTGTAATCTTTTGGCGAGGGAGAGCTGTCTTGGCAGGAGGAAAGAATTTGTTGAGAAATTCCTGCCTTACTTCCGCCTATGTCGTGAGGGATCGTGAAGGCAGTCCTTCAAGCCACTTCAATGCTGGACCGGCAAGAGACCACCGAAAAGCTTTCATCATGGCATATTCTAGAGTAGTACCTTCAGCAAGAGTATGGCACATGTTAGAAAAATTGGTAATATGTTCAAGAGGACATTTATTAAACCTTCCGTAAAAGACATTATTTTTAATCTCAATAAGGAAAGCAGTGCGAATTTCAAAATTGTTTTCAGGGATTAGAATGGCCGATTCATGCACGACAAGAGTCGGGTGCATGTAATCCTCAGCAGTGGTAGGGTATTGGGCAAGCTCAGCTTCCACCTGCCTCCTTCGCTCAGCTTCCTGCTCAGTGCATGCTCTCTCAGCGGCGAGAGCAGCATTGTTGGCTTCTATTTACGCCCTAAGCCTTTCTATCAGTTGTTCTTGTGTTTCTGCGGCCGCCATGGCTCTTTTCAATTTAGCGTGGACGTGTATAAGGCGTTTCGGGTCGTTTAAGGCGTCAAACTCAGGTTGTTGACTAGAACGGCGCATACACTGCAAAATCAAAACTTAAAGGAAAACATGAGATCTAACTACCTAAGGCGCGAATGATTGCTTCCCCGGCAACGGCGCCGATTTATTGTAGGAAGGAAATCGATTTCAAAATATAATATTATAAATCAAACCGGATTATGCCCACGCAAATGATTACAAGACCTCCTCATGATGTAGCAGCGGGAAGTCAGGATCGATCCTCGAGGAAGCATGTCAGCGAATCTGAGGCAGCGGAAGAATCTCACGGGCAGAAATTAACTTCAGGGTGCTCGACCTCGACTAAGGGTTAGTCGACAGGGGCCAGGCAAGTTGAATCTGATCAAGGAGGAGCTACTATTTTTTGGTCGATCTCGAGTTGTTTACTCGACGTCGAGTAAAACCTGGTCGTAGTCGAGTTGGCTGGTCGACATTGGGTTCTGTAGAGACACAAACAACAGCGATCTTTGCTCGATCGAGAACTAGTAGTCGACGTCGACCAAGGGGTGGTCGAAGTCGAGTAAGAACAGTAATGAAAATAAAAGAACAAAACTTTGCGGAATTCGGAATAAACTATATGTGAAAGAAAACTTCCAAGATCGGGGTTTGCAACAACGATAACCAAACACGCATAAGGCAAGATAAATAACGATAATCATGCAAATCGCATCGAAGGATCAAGCTTTCGCCTATTCCAACAATTAGATAACTCTTTCAAGAAACCCCAATTGTATCTACCAATTTTATGTTTATCATCCAAGTTGTTAACATGGATCTCTATTGAATAGGTAATAAACACATAACAGGTAGTAGATGCTCAAAACATGATAAAGGTCAGATCTTTACCTCAAACACGCATGGCTATCGTCGGGCTCGCCCCAACCCTAGAAGTGGGTGGACTACTCACTCTTCATCGCACGGAAACTCATCAATAATAAAAGGAAATAAACTTGCATTGATAAACTAAATAAAAGCTTACAACCGATTGGACCCAATTCCGCTCTCGCCTCTTAGTTCCTCTCGGCCTCCACTCTCTCTCTACTTCTCCTCTCTAGCTTGGAATGAATAAAAATCAACCCTATAGGCTTTATTTATAGGCGGCTTCCGGTCCTTGCTAATCAAGGAAGGAAATTCTATCTATATCTCTATCTATCATAGAAGATATAATTCTACTTGAAAATAAATATATCTAAATAAGTAAAACTAGATAAATCCTTAGGGTAATTAATTGTTCAACCCTTAGGATAGATAAAAGATAAAAAGGAAAAATATCTAAATCTTCATGTGTGGGAAATCTCTTCTCGAAAATATCTCCATCGGATTCGGGATAGAACCTTAACAAGACTCGGACTAGCTCGAAATCGGCCATTGTTGGTCAACTCGATATCGAGTAGCCTTACTCGATATTGACCAACTTTTCTCGTGTCTTCAGCTCAGCTACTCGATTCCGACTCCATGAGGGAAAATCGACCGACTGTTTACTCGATATCGACAAGGCTTAGTCGATATCGACTTGAATCGTCTGCTCCCAGCTTCTCCTGGTCGATTCCTGGTTCTTGCTCGATATTAGGATTAGTCGAATTCGACCAGTGCTGGTCGACGTCGAGTAGAACTGGCTTGTCCTTGTCTCCTTGAGCAGCTTCTCTTCCTCGAGCTCGGGTGTGCCTCTTTGTCTTGGTCGACTTCGAATAAGCAAGTCGATGTCGAGTTGAGTCCTGCTCGAGTTGTCTTCTCCTTTGGTTCTCGACTTGGTTCTGCTATCTGGTGTAGTCGAAGTCAAGGAAACTTGCTCGAAGTCGAGTAAAATGCAGCTTTCTTCTTCTCTTCTTGGTTTCGTCCCAAAAAGGCTCCAAATTCTGTAATATTAAACCAAAACTTATGTAGACCTCTATTTCTTGCAAATAAGCATATACTACATAAATTCAACATATTCTCAACCTGAAATATGCAAAGTATATAGAATAAGGAGCTAAAATGTATATAAAGACATGGTCACTTTGGTGGACATCAACCACATCTAACCGGTGGAGTGGGAAGGGATACTTCCGCCTCATCCTGCGAAGCTTCATGCCACTTTGCGAGGACCCCATACTTGAACACAAACATCGGTTGCCCAAAATTGTCGGGGATGGCCTTCACCTTGTAAGATAAATGTGACTTTGAAACAACATGAGCAACGATGTCCGACTTCTTCTTTTCTAGCTCTTCTTCTTCTTGGAGTCCTTCAAATGGTTTTTCAAAGACAGATAGCAAAGTTGGAATTGAGATCGCGGAAGGACATACCTGGGTATCGACTAGAGATAGGTCGATATCGATTGGAGATGGGTCGATATTGACTAGGCGTTGGTCGAGGTTGACCTCAGTTTCAGATCCTCCTTCGAGCGGGATTGGGGCTTCTAGCGGTGATTTTGACGATGCTTGTAGCTTCCTGAATGCGCGTACACCTTCAAGCCATGCCTCCTCATCAACCATGTATAGCCATCTCAAACATTCCAATTCTTTTGCATACCGTCTTTCTCTTTCCCTTTCGTCCCATGTTTCAAAACACTCGAAGGTTTCCTGCATATACCTGTAGAAGAAAACTCAAAGAAAAACGTGAGATCTAACTACATAAGGCGCGAATGATTGCTTCCCCGGCAACGGCGCCAATTCGTTGTAGGAGGAAATCGAGTTCAAAATATAATAAAATAAATCAAACCGGATTATGCCCACGCAAATGATTATAAGACCTCCTCCTGATGTAGCAGCGGAAAGTCAGGATCGATCCACGTGGAAGCTGGTCGGCGGATCCTAGGCAACGGAATAATCTCACGAGTGGTTGTCGACTTCAGGGGTACTCGACCTCGACTACGGTTAGTCGACAGGGGTCAAGCACAGTCGAATCCGAGCAAGGCAAAGTCACTGCTTTTGGTCGATCTCGAGGAGGCAACTCGACGTCGAGTAGGATTTGGTCGTAGTCGAGTAAGCTGGTCGAAATCGAGTAAGCTGGTCGAAGTCAACTTCTCTTCCTCGAGCTCGGGTAGAATTCTTGGTTTGGTCGACTTCGACCAATTTGGCCGATGTCGAGTAAATGTGTCAGCTCTCAGAATTTTGCTCTGTTCTTGAAACACATTTTCCCGAGTCCTCATTCGTCGGATTGACGCATATGAGTATGCGTTCGAAATCTCTTTTCGAGGGCTACAACTCTCATGAAGACATCGAAGTTTGATTCAGAACGATAAATGGTGAAAAATGGCGTTTTCTCCAGCTGCGTCATCCTTAGCTTCTTCATGACTTTCCTTTAAGCTCCAAAGTGCGTCCGATTTCTGCAAAATTAAACAGAAACTAGTGTTGACTCCATAATTTGGCAAATAAGCATAAACTACATAGATTCTATACTATTCTAACCCAAATACATGAAATGCATACAAAAATCTATATAAAAGTTAATATAAAACATGGCACAAAACATGGACATCAAATCCCAAGCTCCATCCTCTTCTCCGCCCTACATTCCTAATGCCGCTCGATTATCGATGACTCCTGGTGACATTGAGGACAACATGAAGGTTCCATTTGATGGCCCTGTCACTCGTTCAAGGGCCAAGAAGATTCAAAATGCAACTAAGGCCTTTCTTGTCCGTCACCATGGAACTTTAGAGCAAGGGTTCAGGCCACCCTGGATCACTTGGCTCAAGGTTACACCGCCAGCACAAGAAGTGAGCTTGCGTCCACACTCGGAGCTCATGAAGACTCGGCTACACCCGCCTTGATCAAGACTTGGCCGAATGGGCTTAATGCATGGGCCGAGTTTGCCTTGTGCATGGGCCGAAAATTATGTTATTCATTAGTTTGTTATTTTATGCAAATTAGATAAATAAGGTGGAAATTAATTATATCACTTCTAGTTTGTTATTTTATGCAAATTAGATAAATAAGGTGGAAATTAATTATATCTCTTCTAGATATATTACTTTCCCACCAAGTTATTATATTTCTATCTTCTTAGGATTTATTTATCTTTAAGTTATTTCATTTATCTTAGATAGAATTAATCTATCCAAACCCCTTTCCTTTGCAAGGAAGGATTGGTTAGATTTCTCATTAGTTTACTATAAATTCATGTTATGCACTTTGAAATTAATCAGATTGAATTAGAATTGAAGAAACCCTTAACGGATCTAGGGTTCTTCGATTATCAATCCCAAAAGCTATTGTGTTCTTATTATTTTCGGCAACCCTAAGACAAACATCACCATCACCTTGCTTGTCGACATCGAGCTACACAGCCCACAAACCCTAGTCGACACAGGCGCATACCCGAGAACCCAGGCCTTGGCGTCTTCCACGAGCCTTCCGCTCCCAGCGAGCGCAGCCGCTCCCCGAGTGCCCTCGCTCCTGCTCCCGCGTCTTCGCTCTCGCCCTCGCGCGCCGTGCTCCCAGGCGTCAACTTCCGCGAGCTTCTTCGCTGCCAGCGAGCGCTTCTCACCAGCGCTCCCACCCGCACACCCTGAGGACGCTTGTCCTGTGTGCCGAAGCCCAGCGCCTGACGTTCCCGAGCTCTGCGCAACCAGTCCCTCGCTTCTCTTCTTCTGTCACCATTTCTTGTTTCAAAGTTGCTGAATTTTCTAAGTATTAATTCTGTCACTAAATCAGAATTTTAATCACTTGTTTAATTTGTTCCAAATCAGGAGATATCAAAGAGCATTGCAAGATCGGAGCAAATATACGGCGTGGTTCTTGATCTGAAGCCCACAGGCGAAGGATCGGGTATCCCAAACGTATCAAGTGGTATCAGATTTCAGGTTAATGCAAGTTCTTTACTCTCTTGATTTCTTTTTGAGTGATTTATTTTTCGTGCCTTATTTTTCACCATAGCCGCTGCATAAAAGTTGAATCTTTATTATTCACCCATCAAAATTTGGCACTTTATTTTTGTTATTCTTTGTTTGGATCTATAATTTGGAAGATATTGAGTTCTTGATTGCAAGTTGTGATCTTTTATTCCTAGTTGCTACATATCATGCCTATGACTGTGATTCTTGGATTAAAAGCATTCTATAAACTTGCACCACTAAAGAACCCTACTTTTTCCAGTTTCTAGCCAATTTTCCCTATTTTCTTTATTTTTGCTTACTTTTAGATCATCTTAGCTTTTATTTTTATTTTTTGCTCTTTATTTTCGGTTGCTTCCATATTACAGCAACTTGTCCCATATATATAAAAAAAAAAAGAAAAAAAAGCCGAATTCAAAAAAAAAAAAAAAAACCAATTATAGAGCATCCTTTCTTTACATCAATGAGTTAGTAACTCTGAGTTCTTTGATTGCTACATGTTAGATGATCTAAACGGTTTAAAGCATTACAAAAGAACCCTACTTGTGTGATTTTGTGCTGTGCCGACACTGGAGCCTTGGTCACACCCCTCTTTCTCTGAACCGTGTTGCAACCGTCAGATAATAGTTGACGGAGTGTGTGCACTTGATTGCCCTTGTGATTGCTATTGTCGATTATTACACATTCATATTATTCAAGCATCACATTGTAGTTCTTTTTCTATACACATTCAGCCGCTTGTTTATACTTGCTATCCTTGATATCCGACTTTGTGGCTGATTTAAATTGCAATTTGGATTATTACTTGCTGTCTTCAATATTGCAAAATTCTGTGTCCAGGGGAATTGCTTGAATATTGTGCCTTGTTTTTCTCGCTCTTTGATTTCTAAAACCGTGAATCACTCTTAGGAATCACTAGAGCTTGCATTACATGGTTTCTGGTCTTTGCTTCGTTTACTTGTTGCTCTTCTGATATTGTAGGAACATGGCAAACGATAGCGACCCCAACCCTTCCCCTACCCCACCGGCTGGCATTACTGCTGAGGCTATGCAGTTTATTATTGACTCTGCTGTCCAAAAGTCTACTCTGGTGACGCGACAGGAACTGGCAGAGGCTGAAAATCGTCGAGCTATCGAACGCAAAGAGGACCTCCTACGGTTATCTGACCTCATCAAACAGGCAGTTGCTCAGCAATGGGAGGAGTCCAAACGGGCGGAGGCTTCTGGATCTACACCTCCTTCTGGAGGAAAACCGCCTCCACCACCCCCAGATACTACACCACCTTCGGGTACTGTGCCCCCTACAGGTAATCAGCAACCTGCAGGTAACACCTTTTATTCAGGTCACCCTCCTCCTTCTGCTCAATTACATTATCAGCTAAGATCTGCTACTACTAATCCTTTCCCTGGAGAGCATGACAACGATCCTTTAGCGGGCTTCAATGGGCACCAGGATCGCCCTGAGCACCATCACCCACGGCAGCAGCAGGGCCGACCTAATCAGCGTCCACAGCAGCCGTTCTATACTCGTGCTAACTGGGATGATAGTCGTAGCAATGCTGATCTGAATGAGACACCACATTTGGAGGATGCTTACCATGAGGTAAATCCTAACTTTGATGATTTACCCCCTCCTAATTTTGGTCATCCTAGATTTGATAATGCTCAAGCTATTCAGAGACGAGATGTTAAGCTTAAATTAAACTTTTGATGGTAATACTGATCCTGAAGCTTATCTTGTCTGGGAAAATCATACTGACTATCTGCTTGAACATTTCCGCTATGAGGAAACGGAGAAATTGGAAGTTGTTATATTGCATTTAGTAGGTAAAGCTCGCAACTGGTGGTTCCGCACTCGTGAGATGCGCCGCCGTCAGGACAAGCAACCTGTTGAAACTTGGCCACAACTTCGCTATCTCCTAAAGAAGAGACATGTGCCTGAGGAATACACGGAGTCTATGAGGATGCAGCTCGCTTCCTGCCGGCAAGGAACTCGCTCGCCGAATGACTTCAGGGATGAACTTGAACGACTCTCTCATCAGGCTAATGTTTATCTTACTGAACGTGCTTTGTGTACTCAATTTCTTGCTGGTCTTAATATTTCTATTAAAAATCCGTTAGCTATCCATTCCATTAGAGATATTAACACTTTGACTCATAAAGCACAGCTTCTGTATGAACAACAGCAGCAGCAGCAGCAGCTACGGCAACAGAGGGGCCGATTTGACCAGACCTCTCAAGGTCGCAGGTTTGTTCCCTTTAACCCTTCTTGTCAATCTAAACCTTCTGCTTCTAACCCTTCTTTGCAGCAAAAGGGAGTTTCCAACTCACCTCAACAGGGTTATCAGGTTGAAACTAGAAGAGTTGCTGCCCCTTCTACAGATCACAACAAAGACATCCGCTGCTTCACTTGTGGTGGGTCTGGGCATGTCTCTCGCAATTGCCCTCAGAAAAAGAAGGTTCTTCTCAATGATTTGGGAGACCATTACTATGAGGAGGAGACTGTTGAGGACCATGTAATTTCGAGTGAAGTGGAGGCGGACCAGCCGTCTGAACTTATTGAGGAGATCGACACATCAGAATATGACAACGTCCTCTGTCTTGTCAACCGGCGGGTCCTACACATTCAGGAGTCTCCCATGGCTGATCAAAGGGAGACCATCTTCCACACCAGATGTGTGGTTTGTGAGGCTACCTTAACCCTTATCATCGATGGTGGGAGTTGCTGCAATCTCATCAATGAAAAGGTAGTAGATTTCCTCCATTTACCTACTACTCCTCGTGCTACTCACTATGGATTGAATGGTATCACTGATGATGGATCTGATATAATGCTCACCAAACAATGCTTAGTTTCTATTTCTATTGGATCATATCATGATAAAATATTATGTGATGTTGCACGCATGGATTGTAATCATATATTGTTAGGGCGTCCTTGGTTATATGATCGTAATGTCCTTCATGATGGTCGTGCAAATACATATGCTTTCACCTATGACGGGAGGAGAGTTACTCTCCTACCCTTATCGCCACAAATTATTCTGAAGGACCAGGTGCGCAAGCAGCAACAAAGGAACGCCGAAAGAGAAGCTGAAAGAGTGGAGAAGCTCAAAGGGAGTCCGGCTGACCAAACCGCACCCGCGGCCAAACCTGCCGCGCCCGCGGCTCCAGCAGCTGCGCCCGCCGCCACCCCTGCAGCCCCCTTGCCGCCTTCTCCTCCCCTTCCGACGTCAACTAAGCCCCCTTCTGCTTCAATTAAGGGCTCTGTGGAACGTCGATCATTGGTCTCTCAACCTCAAAAAGGGACCATCACCTGGAATGCTCATCGACCTCACATTCTTCTGGTCATGAAACAGGTATTACTTAATGTTGAATTGAGTCATATTCCTGCACCTATTGCTGCTCTTCTACAGGATTACTTGGATATGCTTCCAGCTGAACTTCCCCAAGGCTTGCCTCCTATTAGAGGTATTGAGCATCAGATTGACTTTGTGCCTGGAGCAGCCTTGCCTAATCGCGCCGCTTATAGAGCTAGTCCTGAGGAGACAAAGGAGCTGCAACGCCAAGTCACGGAGTTGATGGATAAGGGCTTTGTTCGTGAAAGCCTGTCTCCCTGTGTCGTGCCTGTCATTTTGGTCCCAAAAAAGGATGGCTCCTGGCGCATGTGTGTTGATTGCCGTGCAATCAACCAAATAACAGTTAAGTATCGCCACCCTATTCCTCATTTAGATGATATGCTTGATGAACTTCATGGTGCTTCTATTTTTTCTAAAATTGACCTTAGAAGTGGATATCATCAAATTAGGATGAAACAGGGTGATGAATGGAAAACGGCTTTTAAAACTAAGTATGGCTTATATGAATGGTTAGTAATGCCTTTTGGTTTGACAAATGCACCTTCTACATTTATGAGGCTTATGAACCATGTGCTTAGAAGACACTTAGGAAAATTTGTCGTTGTCTATTTTGACGATATCTTAATCTACAGTAAGAATATGCATGATCACTTAAGTCACTTAAAATTGGTTTCTGATTGTCTAAGAAAAGAGAAATTATATGCCAATTTAAAGAAGTGTTCTTTTGCATCCGAGTCTACCATTTTTCTTGGTTTTGTAGTGACTGCATCTGGATTAAAGGTGGATGAGGAGAAGATTCGTGCTATTCAGGAGTGGGCTAGGCCGACTACACCCACCCATGTCCGCTCATTCTTGGGCCTTGCTGGTTTCTATCGACGTTTTGTCAAGGACTTCAGCTTGATTGCCGCCCCCCTACATGAGCTGACAAAGAAGGATGTGACATTTCGCTGGTCTGACTCACATCAAAAGGCTTTCGACGCTCTCAAGGATCGCTTGACACATGCCCTAGTGCTGCAGTTACCTGACTTTGCTCAACCTTTTGAGCTAGAGTGTGACGCTTCTGGCACTGGCATTGGAGGGGTCCTGCTACAAGACAAGCGTCCGATCGCCTACTTCAACGAAAAGTTGGGCACCGCTGAGCTCAACTATTCTACCTACGACAAGGAGCTATTTGCATTGGTTCGCTGCTTACAGACTTGGCAACATTATCTCTGGCCTAAGGAGTTTGTGATTCATTCGGATCATGAAGCTCTTAAGTACCTCAAAGGCCAAGCAGTGCTCAGCAGGCGACTTGCTCGATGGGTGGAATTCATAGAGACCTTTTCCTATGTGGTTCACCACAAAAAGGGAAAGGATAATGTGGTAGCTGACGCGCTATCACGAAGGTATGTCCTCTTAAACCATATGGATGCACATGTTTTGGGTTTTGCATTAATAAAGGAACTGTATGCTTCTGATAGTTTTTTTAAAACTATATATGCTCAATGTGTGTCCAAAGGTGAAGTAGATTCATTTTTTGTTGATAATGGGTATTTATTCAAGATGGGCAAGCTTTGTATCCCATCTTCTTCTATTCGCCGATTGTTAACCCAAGAAATACATGAATCTAGGGGACATGGGGGTTTCGAAAAAACACTAGCTGGACTAAAGGAACATTACTTTTGGCCTAAAATGTCTAATTATGTGCTGAGATTTGTCAAAAGTTGTGTTACATGTGCTAAAGCCAAATCGAAATCCAATGCTAATGGTCTATACCAACCTTTGCCAATTGCTAATGCACCCTGGGAAGATGTTTCTATGGATTTTATTGTAGGATTGCCTAGAAATTCTAAGGGTCATGATTCCATATTTGTTGTTGTAGACAGATTTTCCAAAATGGCTCACTTTATACCTTGTCATAAAACTGATGATGCTATTCATGTTGCTCATTTATTCTTCAAAGATGTTGTTCGCTTACATGGATTGCCATTGTCTATAGTTTCTGACCGTGATCCTAAATTCTTAAGCTCTTTTTGGAAAACTTTATGGTCTAAATTGGGTACAAAATTGCTATTTTCTACTTCTTGTCACCCACAAACTGATGGCCAAACTGAGGTCACAAATAGAACTCTTGGGGCTCTCCTTAGAGTCATGCTGCGAACTAACCTCCGGAGATGGGAAGACTGTCTACCATTTGTAGAGTTTGCATATAACAGGTCTAGGCACTCTGCAACAAAGATGACCCCCTTCGAGGTAGTATATGGCCGAAATCCTTTAACTCCAGTGGACATGATGCCTCGGCCATATAAGGACAAGGAGAGCGTGGATGCACCTAAGCAAGTGGACTTCATCAAAAGCTTGCATGAGCGTACCAAGGCGCAGCTGGAAAGGAAGACTGCGCAATACAAGGCCGCGAAGGACAAGCATCGCAAGGATGTGCAGTTCAACGTTGGTGATCTGGTCTGGCTGCATCTCAGGAAGGAAAGGTTTCCGCAACAACGGAAATCTAAGCTGGACCCCAGGGGAGATGGACCATTCAGAGTGGTTCAGAAGATGGGTCCTAATGCCTACAAGCTGGATCTCCCTGCCGATAAGTACAGCGTCCATTCTACATTCAAGGTCGCCGATCTATCCTTGTTCGTGCCTGACGATGACTCTGACGACGATTTGAGGACAAATCGAAGTCAAGTGGAGGAGAATGATGCCGCTCGATTATCGATGACTCCTGGTGACATTGAGGACAACATGAAGGTTCCATTTGATGGCCCTGTCACTCGTTCAAGGGCCAAGAAGATTCAAAATGCAACTAAGGCCTTTCTTGTCCGTCACCATGGAACTTTAGAGCAAGGGTTCAGGCCACCCTGGATCACTTGGCTCAAGGTTACACCGCCAGCACAAGAAGTGAGCTTGCGTCCACACTCGGAGCTCATGAAGACTCGGCTACACCCGCCTTGATCAAGACTTGGCCGAATGGGCTTAATGCATGGGCCGAGTTTGCCTTGTGCATGGGCCGAAAATTATGTTATTCATTAGTTTGTTATTTTATGCAAATTAGATAAATAAGGTGGAAATTAATTATATCTCTTCTAGTTTGTTATTTTATGCAAATTAGATAAATAAGGTGAAAATTAATTATATCTCTTCTAGATATATTACTTTCCCACCAAGTTATTATATTTCTATCTTCTTAGGATTTATTTATCTTTAAGTTATTTCATTTATCTTAGATAGAATTAATCTATCCAAACCCCTTTCCTTTGCAAGGAAGGATTGGTTAGATTTCTCATTAGTTTACTATAAATTCATGTTATGCACTTTGAAATTAATCAGATTGAATTAGAATTGAAGAAACCCTTAACGGATCTAGGGTTCTTCGATTATCAATCCCAAAAGCTATTGTGTTCTTATTATTTTCGGCAACCCTAAGACAAACATCACCATCACCTTGCTTGTCGACATCGAGCAACACAGCCCAAAAACCCTAGTCGACACAGGCGCATACCCGAGAACCCAGGCCTTGGCGTCTTCCGCGAGCCTTCCGCTCCCAGCGAGCGCAGCCGCTCCCCGGGTGCCCTCGCTCCTGCTCCCGCGTCTTCGCTCTCGCCCTCGCGCGCCGTGCTACCAGGCGTCAACTCCCGCGAGCTTCTTCGCTGCCAGCGAGCGCTTCTCACCAGCGCTCCCACCCGCACACCCTGAGGACGCTTGTCCTGTGTGCCGAAGCCCAGCGCCTGACGTTCCCGAGCTCTGCGCAACCAGTCCCTCGCTTCTCTTCTTCTGTCGCCATTTCTTGTTTCAAAGTTGCTGAATTTTCTAAGTATTAATTCTGTCGCTAAATCAGAATTTTAATCACTTGTTTAATTTGTTCCAAATCAGGAGATATCAAAGAGCATTGCAAGATCGGAGCAAATATACGGCGTGGTTCTTGATCTGAAGCCCACAAGCGAAGGATCGGGTATCCCAAACGTATCAATTTCGATGTCCTAGCGGCCAAATCTGGCAACAGACACCCCATCCCCATCAATCGCGCTACCAATGACGGTGTTGTAGAACACGAATTCTCCTTTCTCGGGAATGTTGTTTTTGGTGAACGCAAACCGTAGATCTAAAATTTTAGGGGTTTTCTCCTCTTTCATGTATGGAGAGTAGTTTAGTTGTTAATTGAGGTTTAGTTACTAGTTGTTTAGCTACATTAGGTAGGCTGATCTAGCTTAGCCTTTAGTGTTGGTTAGCTTTAGTTTGTTATAGCTAACATGCGCATAGGGGAGTAGTTTAACAAGTAGTATAAATATGTGTATTCTTCTTACATTTCAAGGTAATGCAATATCAGAAAATTCCCCAAACTGTTCATGTCTTCCATGATGATCTGTGGAGAGATTCAGCTCCATTGCTGAATCTTTACATGGTATCATAGCGCAATGGTTGCAATCTGTCTGCATTTTCTTTGTTCACTGGTGATTTGAGGCTTGATCGTTGAGTCGGTGTCTCGATTGCTGGAGGTGCTTCGCTTGCTTCTAGATCTGCGACGTCGAAAAGGTTTTGTGCTTTTTTCCTTTTTCTTTCACTTTGATTTGTCTTGATCTGGTGTTGTTCCATTGCGATTGCTGGTTTTGCTACTTGCGTGTTTGAAATCATTGATGATATTGATGTGAGTGACTCCAATCAAGGAAATAGGAGAGAAATTCCTGATGATTGTGTTGATCATGTTCCGAGAGTGAACAATTTTGATCCGTTGTTCCTTGGGAACCCAGATCATCCTGGAATGCAACTCGTTGCTAACCAATTCACTGGATACGTACAACTTCCTTAGCTAGAGTAGGAGTGTTAGAATGGCTTTAGGTGCGAAAGTGAAATTAGGTTTCATTAATGGCGGCTATAAGAAACCAGAGGAAGGGACTGATGAATACCAGAGATGGATTAGATGCGACTTTATGGTGATGAGTTGGATACTCAATTCAATGAAGAGTGACATTGCGGAGAACTTTATGTACGTGCAATCTTTACAGGAGCTATAGGGAGAAATCATGGAGAGGTTTGCTGAGTCAATTGCTCCACTAATCTATCAATTTCACGGGGAATTGAGCACGATCAGGCAAGAAAATTTGTCAGTTGCAGTGTATTACAACAAGCTGAAGAAGGTATGGGATGAACTGCAGGCTCTTGAAGGATATCTGATTTGCAGGTGTGGTGTTATGTCTAGGTGCAGTTGTGCAATTCTTAAGAAGATGTTGGAGAAAAAAGCAATTGCACATTTGATGCAGTTTTTGATTGGGGTTTGCTGATGGATTTGATACAATGTGTAGCAATATTTTGTCCATGGATCCAATGCCCTCGGTCAACAAGGCATATCACATGGTGATGCAAATTGAGCGTGAAAAGAAGATTACAGGTGGTAGCAGAAGCTCGCTCACACATGAAGTTCTGACAGCTGGGAAATGTATTGGAGAAAGCAACAAATATGAGGCTAAGGGAGATGATTACAAAAGAGAATCCAAGAAAGCTAAAGTCGATAAGAGGTGTGACTATGTTCAGAAGAAAGGCCATGTGAAGGAGACATGTTTTAAACTAGTGGGATATCCTAATTGGTACAAGGGGCCTCGAGACAAATCTGGTGGAAAGCTTGTTGCAAATGCTCAAAGCAAACATGGACAAAGTGATACTCTTGATTTTGAGTTTGTCAACAACAAGGATACTTCAGAAAAGGTGGACAACAAACTGGATTCTGGTTTAGTGAATGCAGTGTTTCATGAGGTTGTTCAAATGATGAAAGGGAGGATGAAGGTTGATGAAGGCTCCTCATCTAGACCAATGGGAGTTGTCAACTTTGCAGATATTATGACTACATACTCTTCTATCACAGTTCCACCTAGTAGTGATCATGTATGGATCATTGACTCGGGAGTGACATACCACATTACATTTGACAAAAGTGTATTTGTGGAACTGAAAAAGCTTCATCGAACTATCTTGATTGGGTTGCCGGATGGATACACACAGGCTGTGACACATGCTGGAACTGTGGTTCTAAGCAGTCGATTGACCCTCACAGATGTGTTGTATCTACCCTCCCTCAAGCATAATTTGTTGTCAGTTCCCAAGTTGTTAGAAACTGGTTCCCTCATGTTTGTATTCTTTGCCAAATGTTGCGTCTTACATGATACTTTAACAAGAACTATCATTGCTACTGGTCAACGTGATGGTGGCCTTTACAAGTTTCTTGGCTTTAGATGCTTGATGGACAATCAAGTTGCTGGTTACAAGTCTCCTGTCAGGCTACTGGAAGACATCAATAAGGTTTCCTTTGCTTCAAATAAAATGCAGATGGCTAATGATCTGTAGCTTGTTCATGCCCGTCTTGGACATGTCTCAATTTCTAAACTCAAACATTTGGAATTTTGCAACCATACTTTTGTTACTGATTTTGCTTGTGATGCTTGTGAGTTTGCAAAGTTACACAGATTGCCCTTTTCCAAGAGTGAGTCTCATGCGAGTCACGAGTTTGAATTGGTGCACATGGACTTATGGAGACCATATCGGACTTCATCCATATGTGGTGCTCACTACTTTCTCACGGTTGTGGACGACTATAGTCGTACCACTTGGACTTTTCTCCTCCGAAAAAAAGACCAGGTTTACAGGCTCATACAAGGTTTTGTTGCCTTTGTAGAGACTCAATTTGACACCAGGATTAAGTTTCTTCAGTCATATAATGGGAGTGAGTTTGTTAATCAACAGGTTAGGGATCTGTTGCTTCATAAAGGGATCATTCATCAACATTCTGTGGCTCATGTGCCTCAATAGAATGGCCGGGTGGAGAGGAAGCACCGGCATTTAGTTGAAACAGCCCGGGCAATGAGACTATATGCTAATTTGCCGATTAAGATGTGGGGTGAGTGCATTTTAACTGCTACTCACATTATCAACATCTTACCTTCTCCAGTCCTGGGCTGGAAACCTCCCTATGAGATGTTGTTTGGCAAACAAGCCTCATATTCAGATCTAAGGGTGATGGGGTGTCAGTGCTTTGTTCTAATTCCTCAATCTCAGCGGAGGAAGTTTGATGCAAAGGCGAGTAGGTGTGTTTTCCTGAGTTACCCGCCTGCACAAAAAGGTTACAAGGTCCTTGATTTAGCTACAAACAAAATGTTTGTTGCTCGACATGTAACCTTTCAAGCGGATGTTTTCCCCTTTAGGATTCCTGTCAATGAGAGCCAAGATGTTCCATCTCATCCTTTTCCTTTGGTTACTCTGGGCGATGAGGATGGGTATAAGGTTGTTACTTCTTCACCTTCACCGGCTATCTCTACAGGGTCTGGAGGTCTTGGGCACCTGAGAACTCCAGTTGCCCAGTCTCATGAGGAACCTGCACTTGATAGTCATGCAAGTGCATCACATGGACATGGGTCTTTAGGTATTCAATCAGTTAGTGAGTCTCATAATATGTTAAGCTCTTAGGATGTATTGCCTATGCAGAACCCTCCAGTAGTCAGTCTTTCAGCAGATAGAAGATCTTCTAGGCCAATTCATCGGCCTGCAAGGTTGCAGGACTTTGTGTACGGGTCTATGCCAAGTAGACATCAGTCTGAAGACTCCTTCTCAAAATCCTTTGATGTGATTTCCCTTCCTGATCTCATGGATCATTCCCAAGATTACGTTGCATCCTTGTTCAATGTGAACTCACAACACTTCCCCCTGGCAAGAAAGCAATCGGGAGAAAGTGGGTTTACAAGGTTAAATTCAGACCGAATGGAGAGGTGGAGAGATACAAAGCTCGATTGGTTGCAAAGGGTTATAATCAAGTAAAAGAGAAGGATTATAAGCACACGTTTTCACCTGTTGCAAAATTTGCTACAGTTCGCACATTGTTGGCTCTTGCAACAGCTAGTTCATGGGATTTACATCAATTAGATGTGAATAACACGTTTTTACATGGGTTCTTGGACGAGAAAGTGTACATGACTCCTCCTTTGGGTTATCATAAGGCTCGTTTTGATCAAGTTTGTCAACTAAAATGATCCCTTTATGGCCTTAAGCAGGCGAGTCACCAGTGGAACATTGAATTGACCAAATTTTTGGTTGAGCTTGGTTATGTTAAGTCCAAACAAGACTACTCCTTATTTTTCTGCAGGATTGGGTCCTTGGTTTCAATTGTTGTAGTATACGTCGATGACATGATTCTTACTGGGAATTCTTCGTCTGAGATTGCTAGAGTAAAGAAGGCCCTTGATCGGAACTTCACCATTAAGGATTTGGGTCTCGCTCGCTACTTTCTGGGAATGGAAATCTCCAGATCCCCTGCATGCCTTCGATTGAATCAACGGAAATATGTGGTAGATTTGCCCACTAATGCTCATATGTTTGATTGCAAAAAAGCCAATTTTTCTATGCAGAGAGGTCTTCACTTGAGCACTGATGTTGGTGATGCTCTTGAGGATCCAGAGTCTTATCGAAGGTTGATTGGTAAGCTCTTGTATCTCAATGTTTCTCGTCCTGACACTTCATATAGTGTTCCACATTTTAGCCAATTTCTTGCTGATCCTCGCAAGCCTCATATGCAAGCTGCCCTTTACCTGCTGCGTTACCTTAAAGGAACTGTGAATTGGTGTTTATTCTACCCCAGTTCCTCTGATTTTCAGTTGAAGGGGTAATGTGATGTCGATTGGGGGAGTTGATCTGTAACGGGGTATTGTGTGTTTCTTGGAGATGCACTGGTATCCTGGAAAACGAAAAAGCAAAAAACGGTGTCTAAGTCCTCGGCTGAAAGCGAATATCGTAGTATGTCGACCAGTGCTAGTGAATTTGTCTAGTTGGAAGGCTTGCTGCGTGATCTGGGTGTGGTTATTTGAGTGCCTATTCCGTTGTGTTGTGACAACAAGGCCGCTCAACACCTTACTGCGAACTCGGTGTTTCATGAGCGAACGAAACACTTACGAATTGATTGTCAATTTGTTCGTGACATGGTGCAAGAGGGATTCATTTGTACCGTCCATGTTCCTTTAGCTCTTTCCCGCTGATCTTTTTACTAAACCTCTTGGTGCTCAACAACATAAGTTCTTGTCTCTCAAGCTTGGTCTTATGGCAAATTCCCCAATTCCACCTTGAGGGGAGGGGGGGGGGGGGGAGGGGCTATGGAGAGTAGTTTAGTTTTTATTTGAGGTTTAGTTACTGGTTTTTTAGCTAGATTAGTTAGGTTGATCTAGCTTAGCATGTACGTGTTGGTTAGCTTTAGTTTGTTATAGCTAACATGCGCATAGGGGAGTAGTTTAACAAGTAGTATAAATATGTGTATTCTTCTTATATTTCAAGGTAATGCAATATCAGAAAATTCCCCAAACTTTTCCTGTCTTCCATCATGAAATGTGGAGAGATTAAGCTCCATTGCTGAATCTTTACATCATGTTCTTCGTAAGGGGTTATATATTGCCATCGATCTGAGGCTCGGCGAAGATCCGAATTGCTGCCATGGTGGTTGAGATCTAGGGGTTCGTCAGGGGTTCCCGCTGCGTTGCAGTTCCTAACTGCTTCCATGGTGGTGAAGCTCCGGGAGAGACAGAGTCGAGCTTGGCCTCGAGAGCGGAGGAGGAAGAAAGGTAGGCGGAATGGGCGGAGGAAGAAGGCGGCGGAGGCAACCATGGTGGATGAAGAGAAATAGAAGAGATAGTAGGTGCTTGAGGGTGTTTTTTTATATAAAAAAAAATAGATCTATTTTCATCAATTAAATTGCTTCTTTCATTTTCACCGGACCGAAGAAAGTAAAAAGTATAGTAAAATTAGGGGTATAAGACCATCTTTTTAATGGTGGTATTTAGAGTTGCATAACCCTATTTTTAAATAAAAAATAAAAATAAATGTAAAATTTAGGGTGAGAATCAAGACAATCATTATGAGTGAGTACCATGATGATACTCACTCTTACCCAATATTATTAGTTTTATCCAATGAACAATAATATCTGTGGACTACTTTTTTTTTTCCCTACACCCACAAAGATTTAAAAATAAAATGAAATATATGTTAAGATACTTCTGTGGGTATCATGGGATTGTGCATTCAAGTACCTTAAAATGACGTTGTAAGAAAAAATGTAAGATATGATATTTGAATTCGATAAAGATACCCTAAGTGTATTTTAGTTTGTTTTCTTAAAAAAAAGTGTAGAATAAAAATGACAAATTTTAATTAACGGATGGAGTATAGTTTTTGGAAGAAATAATCGTATTTCTTCGTAATCTCACTAAAGCAGACTGCAGCAAAAGCTATTCTCCCAATCCCTCTGTCTGCGCGCACTCAAAAGATTGGGCTGTAAAATCAATATATATGAAATGAAATGGAGAGACATCAAATCCATTTTGAATTGGTCAGTTTGGTTTAACGCAGACAAAATATGGACTTGTCATCTTGTTTTCTAGGGTTCGTAATTTTAACTTGCAAGAAAGTAAGTTGGGCGTTTTAACGGGTAAATTCCATAAACTCACTTTTAATTTAAAAAAAATACCAATAATGTTATTTTTTATGGTTATGCTATTGTCACAGTGAAATCTCGTCAAATACATGGTTACGCAATCGACACAGTCATTCCGTGTCGATAAAAGACTTATGAGAGAGGAAAGGAGATGCTTCAGGGATAAGTAGCTAGATGTTGTACGTTGATGCTTACCCCTAAAGCGAGTGTCGGTGGATGCATGTGCTTACAAGCTCATTTTGGGTGTTGTGTGCGGTGTTTGTCGACACCGATTGTTCGTGTTGTTGGGGAGGCCGTGTTTTCACGAAAAAACAACGTGCAAATAACAGAAAACTATTTTGTATAAGAAAATACCGCATGTACGATGATAGCATGCATTTAGAAGGTCATAATAGGTTGCATTTAGCTTAGTGAAGATGCATATCATGCATGTTTAAGTACAATTTGCATATTTGCTCTCTACGTTGGTGGAGTCGGAATCGACACACTTTTATTGCTTATTTCAGGTAATTGTGGATCCGAGGAGGAGACATGGGTTGATAACGCATTAGATGAGAATGTCTAGTTGATTGAAGAAGCTTACATGAAGATCTCAAGAGGTCCTGGGAAAAAGAAGCGAACATAAACGAAGAACACGTCTGCAGAAGTTGTCGCCAGACATGCTGAACTTGTTTTTCACTTTCTGGAGGCCTCGGTTGTCCGATTGACAATTATGACCATGCGTTGGAAAGTTCTTTCAGAGAGCTACAACTTTCTTGTTGACAAGAAGAGCAAATTCGAGACGAATTTTCGGTGAAAGACCAATGCAGCGGTCACAGCATGTATGCCGCGGCCGCCGTTTATTGTTTTGTTCAGTGAAAGACCAATCCTGTTGACATGTATGTCGCGGCCGCAGCATGCGTTGGAAAGCTCTTTCAGAGAGTTTCTAATTCTTGCTCCTTGTTTCCTATATTTGAATGCTTCAACTTCTTTGTGCTTGATTGTTTATTGTTTTGTTCTATCTTGTCTGGCCAACTTGTTAAATCAATTCAATTGCTAAGGTTTTGTAGATTCCTGATTATGAACCTTAACCTAAGTAGCAAACTTGTTCCTTTAGGGCTGATTGAACTAATTGGATGGGTAAGAAGTTGGATGTGTTGTTAAATCCCTCTTTAGGAACTGCAAATACCTTGGTTAATCTCTGAACTTAAAGCTATCAATTGAGTTAAATCCTTCTTTAGTCACTGTTCGATTGATAAGGGTTTCTAGGAGTGATTGGACTAGTAACTATATTAGGTCGGGATAAGGGCATTCATAGGAAGACTAAAAGGACAAGAGGAAGTTACAATATCAATTCAACCAAATAAAGTGGATAGTTGTAGGTAGATCGATCTTCTCTAAATTGTTTTGCATTAATCTGTTTATAGTTTATTTTGCTTTCTTTCTTGTTTCAATCACCAAAACCCCCCTTTCTACTAATTGGTAAATACACTTTGGAAAGGAATACTTGATTCTCTGTGGGATCGACCTCTTATTTGCTTGCTATACTAGTTTGTAGGTTTGAGTTTTATTTTGATACGGTTTATGCGACTAAAAACCGTTCATCATACGATTTCAGTTTTATAATTAAATAATATTTAAACTGCTAAATCATAGTGGTATTTTAAAATAATTTGGTTAAATTTTCTAATAATAAGGTTACATATATGTATTAAATAAAATAATAATGTTAAAAGTTTTTAAACATTTAATTTGAAGTAAAAAAAGAGTTATGACCGGCCTTATGGGTGATTACTTTACAGGAATCTTACTAAATCATAGGAGTATTGATTTTGAGATATTTATTTGTAGTTTTTGAAGAGTTATGACATTTTGAAGTATTAAAAGAGTTTTGTCATAAATTTTTAGTTACCTATTTAAAGGGTAAGAATGGTAAGAAAACATGAGAGAAAATCTCACGCAACGAATATAGGCCTATCTTGATCACTCTAGAACACAATATTTAATGTGACAGATCCACTTCACCTCTTAGGTGACGAACATTTAAATTATAATTTTATATCTGTTGCTTGAACAACATCATCAAATAAGTGGCCGTGCCTATTCAGGCGACCAATATATATTGAGAAATTATACCATCGCCTAACCATGCATGTTAGATGGGATATTATTGCCTTGTCTACTCTTTTTCAAACGACCAATATTATCAACACATGTTCTCTTCATCGTGTGAATTACCTTAAGCGACTAACATTAAAAAAATTATCGTCGTCAAAATAATTGATATTGATTATCCCTTTTTGGAACTCGTTTAAGCGTCTCCAAACTAGGAGGGTGAAGCGTTAAAAGTGCAAGAATAGTGAGGAAGATGAGTATCATTTGTGGTTCAGCTGCCTAGTGACATTAGGGGTGCAGAATATTGATCATCTTCAATTGGGTGGGCATTAGTTGCAGATTTGCTAGGCTTGGAGATTGGCTAGCATGGTTTGCTCAAGAGCCTATGAAGACCCAGAAGACGCGTATTTTCCAAGCGAAGCTTCTGGCGCTTTAGGTAGTTGTTTGTTTCACTTGGGCCACGAGAAACAAAATAATTCGAAGGTCAGACAGGCCTAACTCATCGAGAGGTCGACAAAGTCGACAGACGGCGAACCGTCAAGCATACAACCTAACAATACAGAAATACAGAAAACAAGCAGAATGCAATAAGCACAAAAAGCTCTACAACAAGATGACTCAAGAAGACCAACTCCCAAAAAAGTTGGAGTAGCCGCCAAAGAACGAAGTCAAGCACCACCGAATAGTGCCACCGCGGGCCAGCGGTAGAGCATGACTCTATCCCCTGTGGGTAGTGCAGACGAACTCCAAGGATACTCTATCCCGGATACGGAGTCACCCAGCTGAGCGTGCACACCACCTCGACCCCAGCAAGTCCCGACTCCAGACTCCACGCCCCCCAGCCAAGTAGAAGACCTTCCAAAAACATTGGAAGCAGAGCCGCATGATGCTCGAACAAAAAGCCGACAGCATTTCCTCTACAAGAAAATAGTCAAACCCATGCGGGGTTTAATCAAACCCTTTCGGGAGGGTTTACTCAACCCCTTTCGGGTTTACGCAACACTCCAAAATGTTACATTAGGTATAACACATACTCTGTAATATTTTGAGATATTTTATGACAATAAAAAAATGACAACACTATATTTATATTCAACAATGTAAATATATATAATTTTAAAATTTTTTTAATATTAAAAAATACACTAAATAATTTTGTGTTACACAGTATTGTAAAACATTGAAGTTGTAGGAGATACTTTTCTGGGCTTGCAACATGAGGCTGGCAAGTGCCTCACGATTCACGAAGGCGGTAATGATAGAAACAACTGACTCGTCCAGAAACCCCATTGTTGAACTGTAGTTATCCTATACATAAACGTATTAATATTGTAAGCTTTTGTAAAGGTAATGCTGGGTTAAAATCCTGAACAACACTATACACATCCTTCCATGTGATACAAACTTCATTTTGTTAAGTATTTATTATCAAAATATTTTAAAAAATATATTTATGTTATAAATATATATTTGTATAAATATTTTTTATAAAAAATCATATTTAAAAAAATATTATAACTATTATGATCAAATCATCATCTTCTCAATTTTAATATTTTTCAAAATAAGCTTTTTCATGAAAAAGTTATACAAATATATGTGATTAGTTATTGGTAACATAAATATATTTTTTGGATTTTTTTATTATAAATATTTAACACAATTCATTTTGTGTCACACATAAGGGTGTACGTAAGTTTATAGGTGATTTGGACTCGCTTATGCTAGGTCCTAAAAGTAATCTAAAGTTATAAAGTGTACGTGCACTGTTAATTAAAAGGGAGATATTAGAGTTAATCTTGATAAAAAAAAAAAGAGTTAATTGGTGCATGGTCAACTCTCATGTATATATCCTATCGTGTTCGCTATATACACTCCAAATCATGCACGTTCTGGGTAAATGGGTTAATTAATTTTTTTAAATGTTAATTAGTCATCAGGCTTGCACATCCTTAAGGACGTGTATTTTTTACCCTGGATTTGTGGTGTATATAATAACACCCTAACTTATATATGGCTTTAATTAATCCCTTTTTTTAATATTATATATATATATAGGAAGTGGTTCCCTTGTGCACACCCCTTAGGGTGTATATTGTGCATAAATCTTGACCATTAATTAAGAGTTGATGGATGATTAAGATTAATTGAATGTTTTTGTTGTTTTTTAATTAAAAAATGTGGGACCCACCAAAAAAACTACTTACCTCTCACAATCTGGCGCGTGTGCGTACAGTGGCCCATCCTTTTTTTGAAATTTGAAAGTGTTTTTTAATCTCTCTGAGTTTCTCTCTCTCTTTTTTTTTTTGTAAATTGCCATCCTTTCTTTTTAAGTTCGTATTTTTGTGGTGAGAATGATTGAAATTTGAGTTTTTTAATCTCTCTCTTTTTTTTCTCTTTTTTTTTTTTTGTAAATTGTCTTTTGTTTTAAGTTCGCATATGAGGGATTTTTTGGTAAAATCACCCGATTTAGTTTGTTTTTGAAATTTATAAATTTAACCGAATAATATTTAACATTCTACCGAATAATGTCATGTTATATTTTTTCACATCCAGTTTATATGAAAATTAACCAATTCCATTGAATAATTTATTACGTACTACCGAATAATGTTTTTTTAATAATTTGTTACGTACTATATTTGTTACGTACTATCGAATAATGTTTTTTTCCATCCGATCAAATTCAGATGAAAGAAACCTCAATTCACTAAACAATACTTACGATTTATACGAATAATGTTTCATATTTCACCGAATAATGTTTAATTGTGTAATTAACTAATTATACTCGTACGATGAATATTTTTTTAAGTTGTTCGTCAAACCATATTCTAACGAATAATTAATCAAATTTCACCAAACAATTGACCATCCTATTAACATTATTAACGAAAATTCGATGCATTCGTCTGAACAATTGACAAATAATTAATCAAATTATACATCTCAAAAATCAAACACTAAATTCGACTAGAAATCAACACATTCGTCTGAATAATTCGTCGTTTTTCACGAACAATGCGGGAATCAAATAAACACCTAACAATTGAAATTTCAAAATAATAACGCCCAACAGGGTCTCATAAACTCATCAAATTCCCAATTTTCCCAAATCAATTCCATCCAAAATCTAACAAATGAAAATTTCAAATTAGAATGAACAATATCAATTAATGTGAAGCAAAAATCAAATCTACAAGAACGGAGGGAATAAGGATGGTACTCAGGCTGGTGTGTCCTGTTGAGCGAGGTAGGGGTGGCGTGTTGCGGGGCTGTTGGCGAGCGTGAGGGAGTGCTGCGTAGGAGGGTGCGGTGCGGCCCCGGCTTAGGGCTCGTACTGGGGCGAGGTGCGCTCGTACGGCTGGTGCGAGAGAGCGAGCGCAAGGCTGTGCGGGAGTGCTGGGTATAGGCTTCGGGGAAGCGGACGGAAGGAGGTTCCGGTGGTGGTGAGTAGACTCCGGCCGCCTCCTCTCCCTCTCCCTCAACAAATTTGCCGGCTCCGGCTTCCTCTGGGAGACTCGCTAATCGCAGCCCTCTAGTCGCACCACCCGAAGACAGAAGGCCTGGGAAAATTGTCGTTCCTCCGCCCAGCAACTCGAGCCCTTCGGATCTCCATCGGGAACGCTCTTTGGCTCCAGCCGAACCAAGCACCGCCGCCTAGCCTCCGCTCGTCTCCTCCTCGACTTGCCGCCTTCAACTCGCCTTTGAGGCTCCAGTGCTCCACGAGGATGAAGAAGCATTTGGTAGGGTTTTATTCAATTCTACACGCGCTACACCCTCTCTGATTTTGAGTTTGGGCTTTTTTTCCACTTTTTTTTTAAAACCACACAATTGACGTGGCATCATCCTAGCCTTCTATTTTCTTTAAATCAACAGTTCACAATTGTGCACAAAGTACACCCTAAGGGGTGTGCACAATTAATCTATAACCTATATATATATATATATATATATATATATATATAGATAGATAGATAGATAGATAGAGAGAGAGAGAGAGAGAGAGAGAGGTTGGGTCATGTGTTAACTACTCTTACGGTGTTAAATGTTAATAAATCACTATTCGGCAAAATTTATCAAATATTCATCATAGTCACTCAATTATTCACAATTTCCCAAATATTCATCAATATTCGGCAACGTTTAAGAAATATTCATCACAGTAACACAATTAAGAGATTGGGGGTGGATACACGCGCAAGGGTTTCAGTTTTTTGGGTGATAATTTTTTTTTAATTGGCAATAATTATTAGGGAAAACTAATTAAAATACCCCCACCTTTGGGGGTATGGTAAAAAATATATCCTCAACTTTCAAATGTAATAAAAATATCCCGACCTTTGCGGGTAGTGGTAATATATTACCACAAGTTTTTTCATGAGCCAAAAATGCTGAAAAGGCTGCCTACGCGCATTTTTTACAAGGGTTTTCTTGAACAGTGTCCTTACGAAAAAAATAAAGAGTTGGACCGGGTTCATACCTAACTAGGAATGGCAATGGGTCGGGTGATGGGTGGATGATCTACTTCCGTCACCCGATCCACCACCTTAAACCCTTCACCCTACCCGACCCATCACCCACCAAATATTTCACCCGCCCCGTCCACTCATCACCCACTGGGTGATCGGGTGGATCGGGTGATAATTCGGGTGAAATACAAGAGATCAAATTCATCAATTTTTTTTTATTGAAAAACATACATCGAACACATCGACGAATAAACATTAATAAGGATCCCATTGCATTCACGTTTCCATTTTAATTAGGAGTCAATTGCACTTCATATCTTCAAATAAATATTGCATAACTTTCTTTATAACAAGATATTTCCATTTTAATCGTTTGATATGTATCTTGAATTAGGGTTTAGGGGTATATTGGTAACTTCACATATAAAATATAATTACATAATATAAGTCGGGTGACGGGTCGGGTGATGGATCGGGTGATGGGTCGGGTGACGGGTAGGGAATGTCTTCACCCGGATCCGACCCGACCCATCACCCGTTTACCCATCACCCATTTAATATCCACTTTATTTCGGATTTTCACCAACTTTTTCGGGTTGGCTGAAACGGATATCCATCGGGTGCGGGTGAAATTGCTCCCTATACCCAACGCCTTTTCCTCCCTCATATCTTCTTCCGTGGATCGTGGTCGCCTTTTGAATTGTCTTCTAGGTCTTCCAGTTAGCTCATGATTCCTCTTCAATGTCAGTCTTCCTCCCTCGTGGTCGACTATCTTGAGTTGTGTCTCTCACATCTTCTTCCCCTTTGATTCGTTCACGGATTTGGGTGGGTAAGTTTTTTTTCCCCTCTTCGTTGTTGTTATTGTTGTTGGTTTAGTTTTGTTGTCGATTTGGTGTTAGGAATAGTCGTGTTGTGTTAATTTGAGGCAATTTTGACCAGATTAGTTTCTTGGTTAAATCAATTTTGTTTTTCGGGTTTAATTTGTAATTATCGTTATTTTTTTTCTAAGGAAATCTATCAAGAAAACCCAATTTTAGTGCTAATTTGTTAAAAAAAGGCTTCCACGTATGTTGTCTTGTCAAAAAAAATCCGTGTAGCTGTCTTGTCAACATTTTTGACCCGTGAGAAAACACAGGGTAATATATTACCACCACCCTCAAAGGTCGGGATATTTTTATTACATTTGAAAGTTGAGGATATATTTTTACCATACCCCCAAAGGTGGGGCTACTTTAATTAGTTTTTCCTAATTATTAATTGAAATGAATCTCTTAAATGTTTTCGACAAGCTTTGATGAATAATTGAGTGATTGTGATGAATATTTGATAATTTTTTCCGAACAATTATTTGTTAACATTTAACACCGTAAGAGTTGTTAACATTTGATCTGTATTATATATATATATATATATATATATATATATATATATATATATATATATATATATATATATATATATATATATATGAGAAAATTGTATTCAGTATATCAAAGAAGTGGGGTGTTGGCAAGAATAGCCATCCGGGCCCAAAATGATCCAAACAATTGCAAAAATAACCGGTGGCCAATACCTGTTGTGACGAGTTAACCCTAATCATCACAAAGCACTTCTCTATTTTGGGTTGAAATTTCAAAAGGCGGGTGTTTCATTACAGAGAAGAAAGTCGACCGCCATTGAAGGACCTCCAAGAGAGAGAGAGAGAGAGAGAGATTGCCAAGAAGAAGAAGAACAACGAGTGCGCCATTCAAGAGAACAGAGAAAGTCTCTCGGACGACGACAGTCGTTGAAGAAGAACCGCCTGCAAAAGGTAAGCTCACATTCTCTCTCTCTTCTATTGAAATGGCATTTTAAATGGTTGAATTTCTTGAGTGTCGAATTCGGGTCCTTGGGGAGAATAGAGCGAAATGATGTACAAACCCTAACCTTTTATGGCATTTCAGGGTTTCAATTTATGAAATTTCAATTTGGGGTCCTTGGGGAGAATGGGGTGAATGGGGTTGAAAATATTTGAATGTACAAATCCTAACCTTATAGTGGTGGGCGGTTTGGGGATAGGGTGGGGATTAGTCATTGATGCTTAGTTGATGATGAAATTGAAGGTCCAAATAGGGTAGAAACGAAATGAAAACCCCCATGAAAGAATGAAAATTGGACTTTGAAAACTTGTTGAGGGCGAGCGAAGTCGTTCGTCTGGATCGGGGAAACAGTTGAATGACTAGGTTTAGTAATTTCTGTGGTTGCTTCGAATTGGGGAAGTAGGGGAGAGATGGGTTTTGAATGATGTTGGATATGGTAAAGGGGAAGGTGAATGGTATACGAAATGAGTGCATATGAGTTTGAAAAATGTAAACTTTTGGTGGATTTCGAGATCGGGGGTGTTTGGTGACTAGTTGCCTTGAAAATATAATGCTAGCAATGGGTGATACTTGTACATCATTGTAAGTTTGTTTCTATGTGTTGAAGTATGTTGTGATTGAAAACGTTGATGTCCCACTGCACGAATTTGGTGTCATTTGAGAGTAATGTAAAGTTGTCATTTGATGGTTGACACTATTTTGTAGTTGTGTAGTTGTGTTGTTTGTGTCAATTGTTACTTGTGTCAGTTACCGTTTTGAGTTTATATGAACATGTGTATTTGTGGGACTTATGAATGTGTGAACCTCTGTATTCGTGGCATTTGTGTATTTCCGTCATGAGTGTAATATTATATGTAGTGGCATAAAAATTATTTTGGCTGGTAGGAAATTTGTATATACTTGCAAGGATTATTGCTAAAATTGGTATTATGTGAACACTTGTATGACATATTAAGGACACTATGAGAAAAATGAAAGGAAAAAAAAGTCGCGACATCATCGAGTAAGAAGATATTAAATGTAATCAAGGAATTTTGCCTCGTCATCTGCCTCAAATGTGCTGGAAAGAATCGGGACTTTGAGGAGGAGGATCACAAAGATGCCATGCGAAGCTTCTTTGGAAGGGACAAGGTAAAGGTGTTCGACCTTCTAGTCATGTGGGAGGTCGCAAAGGTCCAAGAGAGGAGTGTCACGGGGAGGTTGAAGCTTGCCGTTCTCCTCATCGTAGAGTGTATCCTGCTGTCAGGGGATGTGGACAGGGGAGTGAAAGAGTGGGTGGTGGCCCTCGTTCAAGACCTCGACCAATTCTTCGTAGTGTTTGATTTACTTGTTAAACGTTTAATCGGTTCCACCTTTTGAATGACTTATGTTTGATGACTGATAAGTTATGTTGTGGACATTGGTTTATATTTATTATGGATGGTTGTTGTGAATGTTGCGTTATGACACATTTCGTTTGGGTTTATTGGTCGATATTCTTAGGTTGGGAAGTTTCTAAGCTAGATAAAATATGTCAGCGGTTATTCTTTTATCGGCATAGACTTTGATTTTATTGGCTTGGGAAAATCATATACTGGCTAGTAAGCAAAAAACCGCATACATTTGTCTTTTGCATCATTGGCAAATTAAACAGCCAATTATGTAAAATCAAAACCACCAAAACCCCAAAGTTTCCCTGAGTTACAAGCAAACTACCAAAATACTACCTTCGACTACGCAAAAGAAGAGGCATCCCACTAGACATCGAACGCAGATCACCTTATCCGGTTTTGCACCTCCTCCTTCGACTTCAACAACGATCCCTCGTGAAGGACGGTGTTCTTGCGTCGAGGGTATCCTACATGCAGAAGAGCTTTGTCCAACATCGCCTCCACATCATCGGTGGACATCCCTGGAACTTTGGGCCTCGAAACCACCCTTTTGGCCTCCTATATATCTCATCATTGAATGATATTTCCATACATCCAATCGATGACGTTTCCTCAAGAGACTCCAATTTTATTACTCCGGGAGTTTTATTCTTCGTATCAAGTAGGTATTTGAACTCCAACTCGTAGCAACTCGGGTCAACCACGAGCTTCTCCATTATCTTGCTCCTGACGGAACCAAACGACATGCTCTCCTCTATGGGCATTGTCTTGTGAGAATTTCGACTTTTATACACCCATCCCCCTCCTCCATGCTCCCACCGACCATTGAAAACGAGAATAATTAAGACCACCCCTTTCTCCCATGTGAAACAAAGAGATTAAGATGGTCTTCTCAGTATCGGTTGGTGGTAAGGAGAGGACGGGGAGAATCAATGTCTGTAAATTGAAAACGAAAACCATACTTACCCATGATCATTGATGTATATTGTATACAAGTGCCACACGTATCCCTGTGTACGTCTATATATATCCTGTTAATGACTAGGATTTCCCTTTGACTGGCTAGTAACTTAATTTCTGGGTTTTATTCTTCGAACTCCAGGTTAATGGCATCTAGTACAGAGTCTGCTTTTATTGCCTGGTTGCAACTCGCCTATGTTCCCCATCTGATTTCCCTCCATTTTGGGTGGGCAGGAATTTAATATGTGCAAAGCCCAATTTGCATTTAATACATGTGATGTCACATGTACTATTTGCACTAAATGTTTCCGTCTCTCTCCACAAAGCTGGTCCTCTCACCCCTCTCTCTCCACTCAACTCTGCCAATTCCTTTTTTTTTTATTTTTTTTTGCCCAGATGAAACCACTCCATCTGTCTCATTTAGACACATGTCACCCTTTTTCCTTTTAACCTTATGTGCAACCTGCTACCAGGTAAATAAATTTTACAAATCTGACATTTTGCCATCCCTCTGCAATTTTTACCCCATTGTTATTTTTGCAAAGTACAATTATTTTTGGTATATTAATGCAAATCATCCTATATATAGGATGATTTGCATTAATATACATGTAACCCATCTATTTTAGATTAGTTTTCAATATTTTTTTTTTAAATTTATGGAACACGTGTAAGTGTGTAACCATCTCACCCATCTATTTAATTTATTGAGATTAAGGGTCCAGATCTGTACACAAAGTACACCCTAATGGTTTTACCAGCATTTTATTTGGTTTGATTAATTGAATTGAAGTTCGAGCCTTGTTCTCATGTATTATTTTATTTGGTTTTACCCGCATTTTATTTGGTTTGATTAATTGAATTGAAGTTCGAGCCTTGTTCTCATGTACTATATATATATTATACATGAGAACAAGGCTCGAACTTCAATTCAATTAATCAAACCAAATAAAATGCGGGTAAAACCAAATAAAATAATACAAAAAGCTTGGGTCCTTATAATCAATGCTAACGTTATCTAAAACTACAGGTTCAAAACAAATGAATGAATTAATTAAATACACCTATCTTGTAAGACATAAAGTGACCTCCTCCTCTGTCACCCAACACACAAATGAACTTTACAAATTTGGAAGTATTAATGAATACGGATCGATCAAACTGTTAGGTAGGACTTGAATTAACACCGCCTCTTCTTCCCCTATATATATCAATACAACATCAAATCATGCACCCACAAACCCTAGCTTGTTCCATTAATCCGGCCAGTAAAGGTAAAAAAATCGAGAAACCGATGGACCCTGAAATCGAGAAATCAAGAGAGATGGAGATCGAAAGGAACACAGACGGGCAACACCTGAAGAAGAGCATGTGGAAGCCAGAAGAAGACATGCTTCTCAAGAGATATGTAGAGACTTATGGAGAGGGCAAGTGGTCTTCAATCTCTAAGAAGCTTGGTGTGTCTTTTTTCATTTACTTTGGTTTGTTAATCTACTTTAATTTAGGTGACATTGCATAAACTACAAACATACATGTGGGCATGAATCTATTACTATATATCTAGCTTATGTGACATATTATGCAATCAATTAACAAACTACCTCGTTGCAACTTATAAAGATGATTCGTCGACAATGACTTCTCATAAAGTAGTACGTTGTTGATGAATTGAATATACAGGTTTGTTGCGAGATGGAAAGAGTTGCAGACTAAGGTGGAAGAACTACTTGAGGCCTGATATCAAGCATGGAGGCATGTCTAAGGATGAAGAAGATCTTATCATTCGAATGCATAAACTCCTCGGAAACCGGTTAATACCTCATCTTTCCTACTTATAACCCCTTTAATTATATATGTGGTTATCAATCTAAGCTATGTGTATCATATATCATTGCGGGGAAGTTCTACTTATAGCTAGCGTGAAATATTAATTGAGAAATTTTAAATATCACTAATTAACAATTAGCCCTTCTAATTAAGTTTAAGGGGCTTTAATTAATTTCATTTTTAGTCCCTCCATTTTGAGTTCTCAACAATGAGTGGCGGAGCTAGGGACGAGGGCCAGGGCCCAGGGTGCTTGGGTAGGGGTGATACATTATTTTTTTTTTTTTTTTTTTTTTTTTGCATATGTAGTATTTTTAAGGTAATTATAACATATATTTGAAACAAGAGTGCTATTTTGCGCAAGTGGTAAACGAAGGAATGAAGGGGAGATGGAAAATCAAAATGTCTTGTTCAAATATGAACTTCTTCAATTTTTATTTGTTTTACCATATCATTAGTTCTTCGTGATTTCTCTCTATATTTTTTTAGTTCTATCAATTATTTCATAAAAAAATGTTACATTTATATTTAAATTATACATTTAATCTTTTCTTTAAATCTTGTTTTAAATTAAAGTAATTCTTCGTGATTTTTTTCTATATTTTTTGTTTCTCTTCTATTTATTTTCGGTTAGTTTAAACTATTTAAATACAAAAAATCATTACAAAAATCACAATTTTAGTGTTTTTTTAATTATTTTTTGTAAAAAATCTTCTTAATAATCATACACCAAAAAAATATTTCACAGAGTTTTTTTAGCACCCCTGACCGAAATCTTGGCTCCGCCACAATCAACAACTACTAGCTATATAGCTATATAAGGATCCATGAAATCAATAGTTTGAGGATAAAAATGGAAGTGCTCAGACGGAATAAAAGTTAACTAGTTTGCAAAAATGGACTACTTTCTACATAGCTATATATAGCACTTCCAATTTTATTTTTTTTAGTACTACTTAATCTGGAATGTATGAAATTGGGTCTCCCTGAAATCAATATGTAGTTTGATGTTTTATTCACTAAGCATGAAATCAATCCTTTGTTACTATAGTCCATCACTTGTATTGGACAGTTGGTCATTGATAGCTGGGCGACTCCCTGGTAGAACTGACAATGAAGTGAAGAACTATTGGAATACTCATTTAAGTAAGACAATGGCTCGTCGCGCAAAAAGGAAATCAATCACTAGCAATGTGGACAACGACGAAAAATCAGAGCCGAACCAAGCCCAAAGGGCTCGATTTGAGCAAGATAATAGCAAGGAAAATCACGATAGAAGCCCTCCAAGGATGACCCCTAATACCCACATGGATGGTGCTCAAGAAGAGGAGAATCGGAGCTCCCTCACCGGAGATCACCTACTCTCGGGAATGGGATCACACACTACACAAAATCTAAATTGGAGCTTCATGGACATGGAGAACGCATTCTTGGTATATGGTGTTGATGTGGATCAGCCATGGGGATCACTCGCATGGGGCCATGCGAGCTACCTTGATTTGTTCGATGCACTTGGAAGCGAATTCGACTTGTGCGACGTGTAGAAAGAGATGGATAATAACAACACTGAGGGTAAATGCAACTCAACTTAATTAGCTAGCTACCCAAGATGTAGATTTAAAAAAAATTGTAACAATATCGTGTTATATGGATTGTGTTGATCAATAGATATATTCGAATGTATCTAAGTAGTAATTGTGACCACTTCCTTACATTTTTGCAAGAGGTGTGGGCAATTGAGCGTTGTTTTGTAGTTGGGAATAAGAAGGTACGTACTTGTGATTGTGATTTAATTATTTGTTTCCATGTTAGTTGTGTTTTTGTTGTAAGGATTGTTGGATAGAAGCCAAAAAGGATCGAGCACGCCGTATGATCACTATCGTTCACAAACATGTGCATCTTCATCATTCTTTCTTCTTGTTCTTTTCTTTATGTTTTTTTTGCTCCCTATGTTTAGGAATTGGCAAGGCATGGTGTTGGGAAATTCTAGTAAACCACCCCTTATAACCTATCCGTTAGCAAATCACCACCCTCCCTCTTTTATTCTCTTAAACATCTACTAAATACTCCGTAGTAGTAAATTACCATTATATATATCCCTCTATCTAGGCTTATGTTCTATGTATTGTTGTTGTTGAAATCAAACCCTAAATTGATAAAATTGAGGCTTTGGGTTTTGCAATTTAATTGTTGTTGTTATGATTTTAATCCTGGAATGGACAAATCCTTTACCGGACCTATTTTGACTGTTTTTCATTTTAATTTTAAGGGTTTGAGATTTGGGGATTTTCATTCTTGTTAATATTCATAGACTAGAGATATGGGAATTGAGATATAGCCCCAATATTTCTGCAATAGTTGTGGTTGATTGTTGGCTGGACTCGGTGGCGAGTTGCAAAGACTCTGAGGAGGTGGTGCTCGTGTTGGTTTCAATGTATCGTGTTGTTCGATGGGGTACAGGCGACAGAGACCAGGTTCTCTTGCCTATAGGTGCTACCGACGGATTCTTGTTGGAGAGCTTGGGACCCTAGCTTCCATGGTGATTGGTTTGTAAAAAGAGGAATCAGGTCTGATTGTTGGGTTGCACCAAAATGAAATTTATGGTATTTTTGATGAAAATTTGATCAATTGTACGTTAAGGGCATTTTTGTCATTAATATACGGGTTTGACGAAAAACATAACACAAAACAGGAGAGGGTGGTGTTTTGCTAACAGATAGGTATAAAGTATGGTTTACTAGAATTTCGCATCTAAGGGGTGGTTTTAATAAATAAATATAGCATATTTTAGGGGCGATTTCCTGCAATTTATCCTATCCAACTAAGATAAGCCATTTGTACGTACCTGTGCTAACTTCATGCATATACAATTGCCTTTTTTACATGCACTAGTTCAGTACCCGCACCATGTGCGGTTTTTTACAATTTAAATAAATTTGATATAAATACCCATTCAGAGAGTTAATATATTAATTTATTTCAACACTTTTGAATCTTTCCAAATTATATCTATATATTAAAACTTATGAAAACTATTATCTTAAGATTGATTAACTTGGAGATAAAATATTTGGTTATTACTATTAAGATAAGGAGAGGATGCCATATATGTCACATACGACTTATCGTTTATTATATATAGTATATAATGGCTAGATAGATATGATTAAGATTGATTAAGTTGAAGATAATTTTTTTGGTTATTACTATTAAGATAAGGAGAAGATGTCATATGTCACATAAAAAAAAAACTCTCTTCCAAAAACCCAAAAAACCCAACCCACAAACCCAACCCAAACACAAACCCTAGTCTTAGTCGTCGTCGTCTCCAGTTTCCTTCTCCATCAGCCTGAGCGGCTACCCACACTGTCTCCCTCGTCCTTTCCCTTTCATCGACCGTTGTTGAGAAATGTTAGATTGCTATCCAGTAAAACCCTCAAAACGCCCTCTTTCTAACCCTAGCCACATCCACGCCTTGTCTTGCTCATGGGCCACTATCGGTGGCCATCCTCGACTGACCCCAACTCCATAGCAACGCCATGCCAAAGCTCTCGCCGTCGCCGCTGCCACTTCGAGATCTCCTCCCCGTTGATCTGACTCTGTGCGACAGCCTCCGCCTTCTATACTCCTCCATAGATTTTCCTGTTGTCGCCCACCCTCCCTCCGACGGCTTGGTGCGACTACCCCCTCCTCCCCGACTGTCTTCCATCGCTGCAAGCGATGGTTGGCCGTCTGGACCACTCACGCACGTTTTGGCCGTCAATTCCTCCGTCGTCTCCCTCTCTCCGACCACACGTTCACAGATGGCCTGGTGGTTGTCGACTCCTTGCCACCTTCCTCCCTCTCTGGTGCACTCCTCATCACCGTCTTGGGTCTCGGTGACACTGCCTCCCTAAAAAGCTTTGATTTTTTTTAAAGTCTCCTTCTTCCTTTTGAATCGGCGCTCTCGTCAGGCTCTTGATTTGTGTTAGTAGGAGGAAATCGAGATTGCAAATTATAAAATAGAAATAAATCACAGCAAACCAGATTCCGTCCCTTGCAAATAATTACAAGACCTCCTCCTGATGCAGCAGCGGGAAGTCAGGATCGATCCACGAGGAAGCGTGTCAGCGGATCCTAGGTAGCGGTGGAGTCTCACGGTCAGAGGTCGACAACAGGGTCCTCGAGCTCGACTAGGGTAGTCGACAGAAGCTCGGACAGTCGAACAGGGCAGAACAGCTCGGCACAGGCTAGTCGATCTCGACTGGGGTCTACTCGAAGTCGAGTAAAGCCTTGTCGATGTCGAGTGGATCTTGGTCGAGGGCCTGCACACTTAAGCTACAGCGATGCTAGATCGGGAATTAGTCGTCGAGGTCGACCAGACTTGGTCGAGATCGACAAGGGCAGGGAATAAAAACGAAAGGAAAATAAAGAAAGTAAAAACAAATGCTTTGGGGTTTCGACTAAAGTTTAATGTAAAAGAACTTCCCAGATTGGGGTTTGCAACGACAATAACCAAACATGCATAAGGTAAAA
The DNA here is from genome assembly GCA_963922045.1 of Persicaria maculosa. Classification (NCBI taxonomy): domain Eukaryota; kingdom Viridiplantae; phylum Streptophyta; class Magnoliopsida; order Caryophyllales; family Polygonaceae; genus Persicaria; species Persicaria maculosa. Next base: position 55,118,247 of record OY998259.1, on the reverse strand, counting down.
TCAAACAGATAATCATATAATTCGCATTAAAGGACTAAGCTTTCGCCTTTTCCAACAATTAGACAACTCTCTCAAGAAACCCTAATTGTCTCTACCGATTTTATGTTTATAATCCAAGTGGTTAACATGGATCTCCATTAGATGGGCAATAAACACATCAATAAGTAGGAAAATGCTCAAAACATGATAAAGGTCGGATTTTTACCTCAATTATGCATGGCTATCGTCGGGCTTGCCCCAACCCTAGAAGTGGGTTGACTACTCGCGCTTCATCGCAAACTCAGACATCTTCGATTGAAAGGAAATAACTTGCATTAAACTAAATTCAAAGACTTTACAATCCCGGCGATCCAACTCTCGTTGAACGCCAAAACCCTAAAACCTTCGAACTCCTAAACTGTCTCTGTGTAACTACTTGTCTTTCTCTGAAATTGAATGAATGAAACTGAGCCCCATGGGCTTTATTTATAGGCTTCATTCCCTAGCTATTCTAGGAAAGAAGATATCTATCTATATCTAAAATTATATCTAAAGTTCAAAAGATAAATAAATTGCATAATGGAAATAAATCTATAAGGAAGAGATAAAACTAAATAGGGTAAGTCTTCATGATGTTGATAGATCTTGTCTCCTTGGATAGAACTTGATGGATTTGGATAGGATCTTTGGCCAAATCGACTTTCCTTCACGCCCAAGGAATCCCAAGTCTAGTCGGATTGTTCCTCGTCGAGAAGTTTCTGGAAACGGCTCTACTCGACTTCGACAAGGCTTCGTCGACCTCGAGTAGGATTCCTCGTCTCGGCTAACTGGTGCTCGATGTGGCTCGGTCTTGGCTCACGGTGCTCGTCGACCTCGAGTAGCCCTAGTCGACCTCGAGTAGACTGGCTTGCCGACTAGGTCTTCTCGAGTGACTCTGCTCGATGGACTCCGGATCTGGATTCAGAAGCTCGTCGATCTCGACAAGGCGTAGTCGAGATCGAGTAGGGTTTGTCGAAGATGGCTCTCTGGTGGTGTCGACTAGAGCTCCTCGGCATGGACTCGGACAACCTCTGGTCGGCTCGTCGATCTCGACAAGGCGTAGTCGAGATCGAGTAGGGTTGCTCGGCGTCTTCATCCTCGGCTTCTCGATCAGCTTCTCTCCTCGTCGACTCCGGGTGGTGGCGCTGGGCTTCGTCGATCTCGACTAGGGCTTGTCGAGATCGAGTAGGGTCCGGAAGTCGGGTGGTCTGGCTCTCTCGATCAGGCTTGCTCGACAAGGTTGCTCGGACATGCTCGTCTAGGTCGAGTAAGGTCTACTCGAGATCGAGTAGTCTGGTTCCTCGGCTCGATTCGATTGGTTCCGCTGCTTTGACCTTGGACTTCTGTAGTGGTTTTCCGAGCTTTTCTGACCTTCTGTAGAATTGCTGTAAAATGCCTCGATTTCTGCGAATTAAACAGAAACTGGTGTAGATTCCATAATTTGGCAAATAAACATAAACTACATAGGTTCTGTACTATCTTAGCCCAAATGAATGCAATGTATGCAGAAATCGATATAAAAGTAAATGTAAAACATGGCAGATTCAGCTCACAACAAACACCCCATACTTCTAGAAATATATCCATATCTAATCAATTTGGGTAAAAATTTATCTAATGAATGTATAGATATATTGATTAAATAGAGTTAGAATAAAATTTTATCGTATGCATATATTGATTATTAAATCTTATCTTAAGCAAGAGTATTTAAATTTGGTTAATATCTTCTAAAAATATATCCATATCTAATCCAATTGCGTCAAAATTTATCTTATGAATATATAGATATATTGATTAAATAGAATTAGAATAAAATTCTATCTTATGCATATATTCATTAATTAGATTGGGTCTAATTTAATTTTATCTTATGCATATATAGATATATGTTGATTAAATAGAGTTAGAATAAAATTTAAAATTTTATCTTTTACGTATCTAATCAAATTGGGTCTAATTTTATCTTATACGTATATTAATTATTTCGTTGAAAAAAATTCAAAATTTTGTTCATACGATATTTTTTAAGGAGAAGCCGTCAAGTGTCTCATTCGACTTCTCCTTTATTATATATAAAATATATAATAATATATTTCTTAATAAAGAAAACTGAAGGTGAAAAAAACCAAAAGTTTATAAAACTAAGGACGTGTTTTTGTTCAAATTAAATTTACACACTTGGTATTCAAATATATACATTTTAAACACCTCAAAACAACCAATTTGAAGATGGTATAATTAAAATAACGTGATTGTCCAGTAACAAAATACTCTATCCGATCTAAAATACATGTCGTTTGATTTTTTAACGCGTATTTTAAGGAGCTAAAAATTACTATATAATATATATTAATTTTTATTATTATTATTTTTTTTACAATTTAATACAGTAGTTATTACCAAGCAATATTAAGTTGTTAAAAAATAATTTAAAAAACGTTGATATTTTATATATTTTTTATCTTCTTAAAATACGTGTTGAAAAGTCAAACGGAATATATATTGGATCAGAGGTAGTATAAATAAGTATGTAAGAAGTAATAAATTAGTTGGCAAACATTGATATACAATAGTATTTTTTTTCTTTTTAACATTAAATCATATAAATCAGCATAATCATTTACATTAATCATGAGAAATAATTAAGATCTACCCTCCTCAAATAATAATAATAATAATAATAATAATAATAATAATAATAAAAATAAATAATAATAATAATAATAATAATAATAATAATAATAATAATAATAATAATAAATCAGCATAATCATTTACATTATTCTATTAGTTGGCAAACTTATGAAGAAATTGGCAGATATATATTTCGCAAAGGTTGCTGCTGAATCGGACTCTGCTTTCTCCTTGACTCCGCGACAATCGGCATCATGGAAGTCTCAACAGGGTGCTCACTCCTCTAATTGGTTGTGTGCAATTCCTATTTCTGGGCTGGGGCAGACTATGAATGAAAAGACCTATCGCAGTGTGCTTAGCTATCGACTGGGTGTTCCGTTGTTCACGGTGTCTAGGCCTTGTCCCGCTTGCTCTCGGACCTTTGATGGTGATATATATGGTGATCAAGTTGTGTCATGTGCTGGTATTGTGGGCATTAAACATCGCCACAACCTCGTCCGCGACACCTTATTGGATATCTGCTACATGTCCGGGATTTCTGTTGGTAAGGAGGTTGATATCGGTTTGGTTGATGGGCATGATAAGCCCCTGCAGCCGGAAGATTTGCTCCTTTATTCTTGGGATAGGGGGCGAGATGTGTGTGTCGATCTGACAGGATCCTCGCCCTTGACTCAGTCTGGGATGTCTGACTTTGTGCCTGGTCGTGTTGTGGTTGATGCTGCTCAGCGTTAATGTGTCAAGCATCGTGATTTGTGCACGACGGATGGTTATAGTTTCTTACCCTTCTCCTTCTCTTCGTTGGGGGGAGCTGAATACAGATGTTGTTGCTTTGCTGAAGCGGATTCAGAAATTCTCGGTATCTCAGGATGCCGGAGCCCGTGCTGCAGCCTATATTTTACTAGACTTAGTTTTGCTATTGCTAAAGGGGTGGGAGCCCAGATAGTATCTCGGCTACCCACTAATTTCTTGTATTATGAATCGTGTGGGAAAGATGGGCTTCGCGCTCAACATTTGTTGGACGCTATTAGTGGCGCATATGTGACCATTGCGAAGGAGGTGTCTGACTCAATTACGAGTGTGGTTAATTTATTTCTCAAGGGTCGGTGTCCATATGCCTTGAGTGAGTTTGTTACGAGTGCCCCTCTCACGCCTCTCCTTAAGCCGGGTGGGGGGATTCGTCCCATTGCTGTTGGTTCGATTTGGAGACGTTTGGTATCTAAAGTGGCGGCATCTTCTGCTGGTAAAGCCCTTCGACCTTATCTTGAGGACGCACAGTTTGGGGTGGGGGTTTCAGGGGGCGGAGAAGCGGTGCTGCATGCGGTTAACAGATTAGTAGAATCTTAGGGGTACGATGATAGTCTGTCTATGCTTTTGGTTGATTTCAAGAATGCTTTTAATCTGGTCGACCGTCGTGCTATGATTAAGGAGGTTCGTCACATGTGTCCTTTCATTTCCCACTGGGTTGAGTTCTACTATGCACGTCCCGCTCATTTATATTACGGAGATCAGGTCTTATATTCATGTCAAGGAGTTCAACAAGGTGACCCTCTTTGACCTTTACTTTTCTCGCTTACACTACATCCATTGATTCGTAAGGTTAGGGGCAATTGTGAGTTGAAGCTTAATGCTTGGTATCTTGATGATGGGACGCTGATTAGGGACACTTTGATAGTTAGCAAGGCACTTGCCATTATCCAAGAGGATGGCCCGGCCCTAGGTCTTCACCTTAATATTGATAAAACGGAAATATTCTGGCCAAGTGAGGACCCACGTGGTAGGGAAGTTGGAGTTTTTCCTAAGCATATTTCACGCCCCGTGGGGGGAGTTAAGCTCCTTGGTGGGGCTGTCAGTTTGGACCCTTCCATTAGTAATGGGGTGATGTTGAGGAGGATTCTAAAAACTAATGCCCTAATGGAGGCCATTATGAGGCTGGAAGATCCCCAATGCGAGTTATTGCTTCTGCGGGCCTGTTCGGGTGTCTCTCACCTCTACTTCGCGATGCGGACAACCCCACCTTCATGTTTTATGGATGCTCAGGGTGTTTTTGATGATGCGCTGAGGCTTACACTTGAGCATATAGTTACGCTTGGGGGATCAGGTTTTGGCCCTTTACAGTGGCGCCTGTCTACTATGCCTATTGACTATGGAGGCCTTGGCGTTTACACCGCTGCCGACACACTGCATTATGCTTTTCTCGCTTCGAGGCTCCGGTCTCGTGGTTTGCAAGAGTGTATGTTGCGTGGGTTTGGAGTAGCTGGTGATGGGGCTGCTTTTGAATCAGCGTCTGCTAGTTGGAGTGAAGTCATTGGTAAGGATTACTTAGAAATGTGTGTGATACAGCCAACCCCCGGCCTTATGAAGAAAATGGCTAGCTGTTATTCACTAGTACAAATAAGACTTTTGTCGGGGGTTTTTTTACAAAGCATAAGGGAGTTTTTGAACTCCTTTAATTCTTCTCGCTGATAGATGTTTCTCAGGGGGTTTTTAAAACCTCCTGAAAAATAATTTTCGGTCAGGGGTTTTTAAAAAACTCCCGAAAGAGCGCGTTTCCTATAAGCAATGAGCCGTCCCAACTCTAACTTTCTCAGGTGTTTATAAAAACCCCTGATAGACTCTCTCTGGAGTTTTTTTTTAAAAACTCACGAGAGATGATGCATTTTTATTAAAAAAAAACGGGGTGCTTGCTGTCCAGTTCAGTGAACCAGATAGAAAGCCATTTCAAAAGAAAAACATACAGAATTTTAAATCGAATAATTAACCCCTTTTTTAATATAAAAAAATTGGACCAAACATTCAATAATGCCATTTTATACTTCAAACATGGTAATACCATTAGATTTCAAGTACAGTAGGTAGCTTTTAATGCTCACAATACAGTACAAGTATAACACAATTGATGCTTGTTTTTCTCAATCTACCCAAGCATGTAAGACTTAAGAGAGACTTTCATGACTTGATGCATGGAGGCTCCATGCATCAATGCAAAAACGACATAATAAGCTACAAAGAAAAAACATCACCAGCATAAGTCCTATCTAATCAAAAGTTTTCATGGAGTTCAGTTGATTCTCACCATCTGTCATAATTTTTTTTTTCTTTCTTGGCAAGCTCCTCAACTTGAGGTTCAGTACTCTCATTTATAGTGTCCTCGACATTTGAATCCTTCTTCTTCTTATCCTTTTTCTCTTTCTTTTTACTATCTAGAGCATCCTCTTCCATCTTCTGCGTGGTGCTCCTGTCTTCCTATTTCTCGAGTAGAGAATCTGCTGCAGGATTGTATGTCTGCACAGAATATCAAGGGTTTTTACACCTTTGTGTGACAATAAAGGGCTTTGCTGCATTGGAAAATGTAGATAACTCATACCTTGGCAGGAGTGATCAGTCCTTCGGCCATCTCATTACGATCCTTGTCGTAGAAATATATCTTAAGCTTACCCCTTGGCAGATCCAGCTAGTAATCATAAAGGTGAACTATGTGCTCAGAAAGGGACAACACTTGGTCGCAAAGTTCTTAATGTTAATTAAATCAAGTTCACTAACTTCCGTGCCCATGGATATCATAGCAACCTCTTTCAGCTCTGCCTCAACCTCTTCGGGCAATATTTGCATATAAGATGAAAAATATTGGCATTTTACCATAGAGAAAGTCCAAAATTTATATTGGGAACATGCGGTTACCTCGGAAAAATATAATTTGGCTGCATTTTCACGATTAACTATCAACTTCACTATCTTACCATAATGTGTATTACCTTGTACAATCTTTGCAAAGCTTTGGAAAAATGCCAACCATACCACTCTCACTCTAATTGCAAATGTATTTAGCTCTTTATCAAGATCATCCAACAAACCAACAGCTTGAATTATCATGATATCCACCTAGTGAACAACACAAACATCACAAGCATAATTCATAAGCAAATTATATTCAAAATCCTCCAATCACTAAGCCTAAACAAGTGCATTATAGACTAACCTTATCGGGACTAAACTTTAACTTGTATCTCGACAAGCTGTGTGACAAACCCAAAATCATCAGAGCCAGATCCTAAGAAGCTCATTCAGTAATAAGTTCTGTCAACTGCGTTCTCAGTTCTCACCCCTCTCATCAGCTCCATAACATCATTGTTGTATCCTCTATAATTAGAAGTCATTTAAAACATAAATTAGAAAAGGCAAATACCTCAAAAATGATTTTCAAAACTACAACAACAAAAGAATGCAAAGAAAATACACTTTGAATACCCTAGTTTACCGCTACCAGAGTGCTAGATCATCTGAGAGGCACCGATACACTGAAATCAAGCACAAATCTGAAATCAATGTACCAACTATCAGCCCAAGTACACAAATTCCACCCAAAACACCTCCATGTGAATGAATTAGGACAAGGTAAGCCCAAAAAAAAACCCTAAAGAGAAACCGAAACCTAATAGGTGTGCAACGATTGTGAAAACCCCTAGAAACTTAACTTAAAATTAGGATGCAATACCCTGACTATTGAATGCAAAGAGGTGAAATACCTGATCCGAGTGCCTTGTTGCATAGCAGTGATAGAAATCTTGCTTCCTCCGAGTAAAAAGGTGAACTGCTTAATGAAAACTAAGAGAGAAAGTGGTGGAGATAGTTAAGGGGGGAGAGAAACACATACAGAAGAAGAATCACCACATATTGAGAGCGAGAAAGAGAGGAAATCAGCGGATTATAATTTATAGAGATTGCAGATGGTGATTTTCGTCGAATCTTTTAATCAGACGATCGATCAACTGAGACTCTGAGAGGGTTAAGGCGATTGATAGGGTTAGGGATTTCAGTCGGAATTTTTTTTATAGATGTTTTATCGGGTCTTTTTATTAAAAATCCCCGAGATAAAGAAAGAGTTCTCAGGATTTTTAAAAACCTCCCGACAAATTATATTATGTTATTTAAAAAATTATTAAAAAAACATTTAACAGGAGTTTTTGAAAAAACTCCTGTGCGAGTATCATTACTCAGGATTTTTTTAACACTCCTGAGAAATTTTTGCCATAAGATTGACTTCTTGTACTAGTGATTACAAAACAGTTGACAAGCATCTCAAGATGGAGTTCGCTCTTACTGGGAGACAAGAAGCTCTAATTGCAAACCTGAAGCTTCCTATGGCCCAGCAATGGCTAAAGGCCGCGCACATACCAGGTCTTGGTCAAGTTATGAACCCCGCTACTTTTTGGGCCATTATTAAGTATCGCCTTGGAATGGAGTTGTTTCATGCGGGAGCAAAATGCCCTACTTGTGAGAAAGGCATTTTGGATCCATGGGGAGATCATGCCCTTGCTTGCGCTGCTGACATTGGTGTTAAGCACCGTCATAATATGGTGCGTGATGTTTTGTATGATGAGTGCTTGAAGGCCGGGATTTCGGTCCATAAAGAGGCGTCTACTGGTATGGTTGATGACAAGGGAGGTGAGCTTCGTCCGGCTGATATTATGTTCTATAACCGGTTCCAAGGCAAAGACACTTGTGTTGATATTACGGGTACTTCTATTTTTAGCTCTTCCGGTCCTTCAGGATTCATTCCAGGTAGGGCGGCTAGGGTGCTTGCTGAAAACAAAAGGAAAAAGTATGATGTTATTTGCAGAGACAAAGGACATCACTTTCTGCCATTTTCCTTTTCTACTATTGGTGACTTAGGGGATGATGCCACGAGATTTCATGGGACAAAGGGCGTGATGTTTGTGTTGATCTGACAGGATCTTCCCCCTTGACTCAGTCGGGGATGTCTGACTTTGCCCCTGGTCGTGCTGTTGTTGATGCTGCTCAACGTAAGTGTGTCAAGTATCGTGATTTGTGCACGGCAGCAGGTTATGGTTTCTTGCCCTTCTCCTTCTCTTCGTTGGGGGAGCTGGATACGGATGCTGTTGCCTTGCTGAAGCGGATTCAGAAATTGTCTGTATCTCAGGATGCTGGGGCTCGTGCTGCATCTTATATTTTTACTAGACTTAGCTTTGTTTTTATAAATATATACTTAATAGTAATAAGAATGAAGTTATTTTAAAAAAATATTTAAAAAGTTAATATTTAATATAATTTTTAAAGCCTAAAAATGCTTGCATGAATAGTAAAACGTCATGTTTTAATTAATAGATGGAGTTTCAAAGAAGAGCTATCGACGAGTAGAATGCATATAGGTGATTTGTTTGTTGAAAGGAATGAACATGCTCCAATGGCACTGCTTCCACCTTTTTTGCTATGACATTTTATTATTATTATTATTATTATTATTATTATTATTATTATTATTATTATTATTATTATTATAATAAAAAAGCTAAGTCTAGTAAACATATAACAAAGCTAAATCTAGTAAAAATATAAGCTGTAGCACGAGCTCCGGCATCCTGAGATACCGAGAATTTCTGAATCTGCTTCGGCAAGGCAACAACATCCGTATCCAGCTCACCCAACGAAGAGAAAGAGAATGGTAGGAAACCATAACCCACTGTCATGCACAAATCACGATACTTGACACGCTTACGTTGAGCAGCATCAACAACAACACGACTTGGGACAAATTCAGGCACCCCCGATTGAGTCAAGGGGGAGGATCCCGTCAAATCAACACAAACATCACGCCCTCTGTCCCATGAATAAAGAAGCAAATATGCCGGACGAAGAGGCCTATTGAGCCCATCCACCAAACCGATATCAACCTCCTTACCGGCAGAAATCCCAGCCCTATAACAGATATCCAATAAGGCGTCATGCACAAGGTTATGTCGATGTTTAATGCCCAAGGTACCAAAGCAGGACACAACATGATCTCCATAGACATCACCGACAAAGACCCGAGAACAAGCCGAACAGGGCCTAAACACCGTGAACAATGGAACACCAAGCCGATAACTAAGCACACTGCGATAGGTCCTTCCATTCACAGTCTGCCCAAGCCCAGAAATAGGAACTACACGCAACCAATCAGATGAGTGAGCACTCTGCTGAGACTTCCATAATGCCACCTGTCGTGGAGTGAAAGAGAAAGCAGAGTCCGAAGTAGCAGCAACCTTCGTGAAATATATATCTGCCAATTTCTTCATAAGTTTGGGGGCAGCGGTTTCACTGGGATCGCGTAGAAGATTAGAACCTGTGATCTCATTAAAAGCACGACAAGCATCATCAAAAGTAGGACAAGTAGCAGTAATACCAGCAGGGCGTAGAAGCTTAGCCTGCAACTCAGCAGACTGCAAACGAGACGCCAGAAAAGCATAATGTAGGACATCCCTAGCAGCATATACTCCGAGCCCACCAAAATGAAAGGGGAAGGTGGCAAGCCACCACTGCCAATCTCCAAACCCAGGTCCAGACGCAGTGACAATACGTTCCAAGCTAGAACGAAGTGCCGCATCGAAGGAGAGCTAGGTCGGGCCAAAGACACGCGGAGAACAACTAAGAAAAGCAAAGTAAATTTTAGAAATACTCGTAAAAGGCCGAAGCAGAAGCAACTCACACTGTGGATCCTCAATCCTCGCGACAGAATCCATAAGCTCTATGGTTCTAGTCACTCTCCTCGCCACAAGGTCGTTGACGAAAACAGGGCACGTGCTGACAGCCCCCCCCCCCCCCCAAGAACTTTGACACCACGTGAAGGCCGAGCAATAGGGGGGGGGGGGAACACCAGGAAGCCGACTCTTGGGGTCTTCTGTAGGCCAAAAAACCTCAGTCTTATCAACATTAAGATGAAGGCCAAAGTGGGGACCATGTGCCATAATCACATCCAAGACTTTCCCCACCACCCAAGTGTCCCCGACAATAGTGCCATCATCTAAGTACCAAGCATGCATACTCAGGGCGAAAGAATCTCTGATCTTGCACACCAAAGGATGCAATACCAAAGCAAAAAGTAGAGTCCCTAAGGGATCCCCTTGTTGAACCCCCTGACAAGACCATAAGCTATGCTCCCTATAATACAGCCGAACAGGAGTAGAGTAACAAAACTCCACCCATCGGGATAGAACCGGGCAGTGACGACGAACTTCTTGTAACATTGCGACACGATCAACTAGGTTGAAAACATTCTGAAAGTCAACTAACAACATAGAAAGACCCTCCTCACTACCACGAGCCTCAACAAGCCGATTCAAGGCATGTAGAATAGCATCTCCGCCACCAAATACCCGACCCCAAACTGAAGGCCGGCAAAATAACCAGTCAAAGAGGGACCAACTAAACAAGCACAAACCTTAGAGACAAGACGTCTCCAAATAGGGCCAACAACCCCGTCACTCACCCCCTCTCCTTCTTGGACTCCTACGCTCCCCCCTCTCCCACAACAAGCCTGCCCATGCCAACGCCTACTTATCCCCAGCCACGACTTCAACAACCCAAACCCTCTATCCTTCTTCAGCCGAATCCTCTATTTCTTCTCCTCATGGCCTCCTTCAACTAACTCACCGAGAGGCTGTGAATTCATGTCCGTGGTCTTCTACTGGCCCTTGGATGCCGACCCGATGTGAAATAAACTATAAAGTAAAAATTAAGCATGACCATCTGAAATGATGAAAACAGAACCACACACCTAGAGATATCTTATTTGAAATGAAACAGTATTGAAAATTTACTTGGACTGAATTTCAAATGGCTTCCGTATTTTGCATGAAGCCTATGTTGTTTGCGAAGCAAGTAAATAAATCGTTGCTTGTTAAGGAATACTTCATTCTTGTTTAGCAAGCATAGGAGTCAACGCTTGCAAAGAAAGCTATCATGCGATCAGGGCTAGCACTTGTTGTGTTTCTTGCTTAGGAAGCACTCTTGATTGCTGACAAAGGGGGTAGAATCGAATAAGCAAATCTATATACATATACTAAAACCGATGCATAGCGTCCTATGTGGCGCGTTGTGGTTGATCCTAGAGGAAAACAATTAATAAAATAATATGTTGTCATGGTTTATAGAAAGTTATATACATAAGCCACAATCTATCTATATATATTTTAGTTAATTCACAAAAATATAAATAAAAAATATTTCAGAGTCGTACTTACCAAAAATATTAATAGATAAATATATAGTATTTGATAGATGTTATTTTATTTATGTTTATATTATTTTTTGGTGGGAAAAATTATTTATATTTAGATTATTATTTTTTATTTATTAGAATCTATCTAGATTATTTATAATATTGTATTAATATATTACCCGTTCACGGAACGAGACCTGCATTAATATAAATATAAAAGCAAACCAATCCCTATCCAAGTAAATAAATACAAGACTCCCTCCTGATGTAGTTGAAGGGAATCAGGATGGTAAAGATGTCACTCAACGTCGACCAGAAGTCACTCAATGTCGACCAAGTTCTGTCGATATTGACTAGTGGTAGTCGATTTCTCCTCAGCAACCTGTAAAACAAAACAGAACAATCGACATCGACTAAAAGGCAGTCGATGTCAAGTCAGTGCCACTCGATGTCGACTAGGATGAGTCGATCTCGAGTTCAGAATCAGTAAAAACAGTAACTTTTGTCAACAATGAACTTCAAAAGATGTAAGGATGGTAAAGATGTAATGATCAGAAATATCAAAAGAGGTTTTCAACAATATATGAAAAGCTTCCAAGGGAAGGGATTACCGCGACAATAACCATATATGTAACATACTCAAATTGTCGAAAGATATATGCTTTTAATCAAATAGATAACTCTCGTTATAATCAAATATGAATATATAGGCTCTCGCATAAAAACCTATTTGTTTATATCCTTTTCATAATTAGGGTTAATAAATTTTTGCAAGAAAAACCTAATTACTATCCAAATTTATAATAAATATCCACTTTCACCTCAAAATCATAAATAAGGAATATCCACTGCTCTCGTAGCATATTAAGGATTGGATAGACGATGAAAATCACATAAGAATCATAAATTTAAGCATACTTACAAGGATATTACCGGGCTCACCCCGACCCTAAAAGTGGGACGACTACTCACGCCTCATCATCTTGTACATCATCATGGAAATAAACATAAACTTGAATGGCAATAGCAAAAAGTGTACAACCGAACCAAACCGTCTTTCTCTACTCGGCCAAATCTCTTTCTCTAACTAACTAGGGCACACAATTGCTTGTGTTCTTGGATTAAATGATTAAAACCTAGGCCTAATGCCTTCATTTATAGTAAACGAATCCTTGCTAGCCAAGCTACTAGGGTTTTACTCAACCTCGACTAAGGTTCAGTCGATATTGAGTCAACTCACTCAATCTTGAGTGCTTTCAGTAGATCTCACGTGGCTTTCTTCTCTTTAGCTGCTAAGTGTGACAAATCTTCACTAGACATCGAGTTACTCTCACTAGACGTCGAGTACTCCAGTAGATGTAGAGTGCCTCAGTCGATCTCAAGGGCTAATTTCGACTGAAATCTCAGTAGCTTGCTCTTCCAACACTTAGCCAAATTTCAGCTTCTCTCTAGTTGATATCGAGTGAGTCCACTAGATATCGAGTGTCTCTTCAGCTCAGATCCTTCTTCTTCAAATTGCTCCGACATGTTTCCAATTCCTGCGAAATCAAGCAAAAACTTGTGTAGACCTTTATTTTTGCAAATAAACACAAACTACACAAATTTCATACTTTCCCAACCCAAAAGTACAAAATATAAACAAGAATCGGAATAAAAGTAAGCCTAAAACATGGTAAAATAGACGCACCTCACTTGCTACACAAGCTTGATTTACCTGAAAAATCGGAAGCAGAAAATAAACATAAAAATAATACCAAAAATGGTACTCATATTTATTTTGAAAGAAATATAATATTTCTGTAATCACTTTATATTTTATTATAAGTATATGATTACATGCCTCGTAAGACTAAGATTAGAACTTCGGAAACTCATTTTCTTGTTAATCAAGCAATCGAAATAAAATAAAAACTTATGTTAAAAAAGAAAACTGGAAAATGATTTGAAAAGAAATTAGAATTTCAATAAAAGATAAGACAATGGAAAACTAAAATCTTTTAGGAACTAATCGACAGGCCACTTCTCATTTTCCGACCAGGATTTGATCAGAATATGTAGAAAGGATGACGACAATCGTAACTGATTCACTGTCCTCCACGATGTTATTTGTGTCTTCTACACTCTTACTCTTTGGCTCGCTTTGTCTTGTCATGGTGGAATCTCGTGCTGGTGTGAAAGTGTTTAGTTTTCAGTGGAGCAACGATCTCAAACAATCTATTAATTGAGATGATCGTGGCCATGTCCGTGGTTGAAGATCCCCCATTTAGGTGGAGAAAACTTCGCTAATCCACACTTCCTCAGAGAGGTTTCTCCCATGACGGGCTTATGCTCCTATCTCCCGGTGTCGTGAAACGTAATGTCAGTCTAGAGGCTCACCTGTATTCTAGGCATTAACTTTCCACTCCTTCATCATCTCATGCTTCCACATGGACCGACGTGTTTGTTGTCTTTAAGCGTCGTCAAATTCCTTCATGTTGCATATGTACGAGGTGGTGTTTCCTTCCTGATTGTATCTTAACGACGATCTTATTTATCATTTTGTTCGGCCTCTCAATTCCTCAAATATTGGTGGTGTTTGGGATTTTGAATTCACTACTACAATTTCGAGCAGAGGAAGCGGTTTTGGCAGCGGTTCAATTAGGCAGCGGTTTAGGAGTATTTTACGAAGTTGGAATCGAATTAGTCTATGGAGGTGGTTTAGGCAGCGGTTTTTAAAACTTATACCTATAGAGGCGGTCTAAGTATCTTTTGACAGCGGTTCATTTAAGTGATAAAAGCTATGACGGCGATTCACCAAAACCCGCTAAAAAAATGATTTAAGGCAGCGGTTTGTCGAATTGGCGGGTTTAATATATTTGACCCACTTAATTTTTCCCAAAATTTTGAAGGGCCGCCTAAAAAATAAAACACTCCGTTCTCGTTCCCCCTCTCAGATCCACCCTCTTCTTCCTCAAACCCAGTCCGACGCCACCCTCTTCTTCCTCAAACCCACCCGCTTATTCCCCGTCAAAATCGAGCTCAAGCTCTCAACCAATGCAGCCTGCTCTTCCTACTCTCTTGTTCTCGCTGTCTCGCTGCTCAAACTCCCTCACTCCATGGTCGTCCTTCTTCCTCACGCGAGCAGCAGGCCTTATGAGCACCGTGCGCCTTGCCTGAGTAGCTAGCAGCACTCGCAGCAGTCGAGGCCAGGCCAGTAGCAGCTCCAAGTAGTTTCTCCGGCCACCTTTCTCTCCTCACTCTTCCATTGAAGCCCTTGATGTGAGTTTCTTAAAAACCCCCCCAATTTCTAGGGTTTTCCTAATTTGTTAAAAGTTGAGAAATTTGGTAATGTTTGTATGAATTCGGGATTGAATTGTGAGGAATTTGGAATTGGAATAAGATTGATTGAGAAATTTGGCTTCGATTGTGGCTTTCCTTGTTCTTTTGAAGGAAAATAAAAATTGGGAATATCTACTTTTTAAGCATTTGATCGATCTTGCTGTTGAAAATATAATGTCAGTTTAATGAAATTAACAATATTCATAGAAAAACAAAAGAGAGTCCCATTATTCAAAGCTAGTGACATTATCATTTAATTTTATTTTGGACCATATCAGTGATGATTCTCCTAAGTTTTCTCATGCAATTAATTTTATGAGGCAAGTCTTTGAAATTCTTGGTATGCTTACAGTTTACAATTTACTATGAAGTGGGTTGCCTCTATTTTATTAATGAAGGTTTCTTATGCTTGATTGGCAATTGTTTGCTCTTTTTTTTTTATGTATTAGATGTTATGCTGGCAAGTAGGAATTTTGTTCATTTATTTATTCATTTATATATTTTCCTCATATTAAATTCATTTATTTAGTTCCTCCATTCCCCTTGCATGCCTACTTTTTCAGTTGTGTTTCAGAAATAACATTATATATACAAGAAAAATACATGTATTATGTCTGATGTTGTGGACTTAGATTTTGTGGTTCTCTTTCATGGTTCTCTTTCATGATTTTAGGATTCATGCTTGATACATGTGTGTGATCATTGTTTGTGCTATCAGGTAACTCTTTTATTCATGGTTAAATAAGTGATAAGATTCACTTCTACACCTAGCAGAGTTAAGGATGTCAGCCCAGGAGAGCTCACCCTTGCCTGCTGAACAAAGAAGTATTCTCTTTACCAAACTGAGAAGACAAAGAATTATTCTCTTTTTACTTCTACTGTCAGCCCAGGAGAGCTCACCCTTACCTGCTGAACAAAGAAGTATTCTCTTCTTTGTTCATGATTTTAGGATTCATGCTTGATACATGTGTGTGATCATTGTTTGTGCTATCAGGTAACTCTTTTATTCATGGTTAAATAAGTGATAAGATTCACTTCTACACCTAGCAGAGTTAAGGATGTCAGCCCAGGAGAGCTCACCCTTGCCTGCTGAACAAAGAAGTATTCTCTTTACCAAACTGAGAAGACTAAGGGAAGGGCTGCCTAACTTGCAAACTCACCAAATTTGGTGGGAGAGTGAGCTATCTTATCCTAAATTCTTATATGCATATTAATTTGTATTTTTACTTCTACTGTTGCTGCTTCTAGCTACTCTGTATTATCCATTCATTTTTCCTTATTTTGATGGCGCTGAGCTGCTTCAATTGGCTTTAATAGGAAAGTGTAAAGACTAATCCTCTGGAGCTCTGATTGTTTACTTCTGAGGGTTTAATGTTAATTTATCTCTAATTCTTCTAGTCACAGATCCCATTCACCAACATTATTTCTTGATCTTTCAAATGGAAATGAGGAAACAACTTTTTCTTGTTTCATTTTTCTTTCATTTTTGAATTTAGCTGAGTTAATTATATAGTTGTTGCTCGATGATATAGACCCATATATGGTTTGTATGCCATTATTGGCTGCAGAACTATACAGTTGTTTCTGCCCGAGATTAGTTTATCAGAATTGATTAACTGTTTTATGAATTTGATTTTACCCACCTAAGCATAACCTCTTTCTTGAGTTTATGAGCCATGAAATCTTTTGTATGTTCAGGAACTTGAATCTCTTCCTTGGTTGCATAGAATCCGAGAAATTGGTTATCTTCCTGGATATCTAGGTAAGTCGTGTCATGTATAGGTCCCTCTTTCGTTTTCTCTATCATTTTTTTCTACTAATGCCTGACCACATCACTATAGAGAGATCATCAATGGTTGTAGTTAGCTGAATAATACTAGTGTTTGTTAAAGCTTCTTTCGAATATAATGCTTTTTTAAGGATGTTCTTGTTAACAAAATGATTGTCGAGTACAGAGTGGGCTGTTGAGCTAGGCTAGCTAGATGAGTTACATTTTTGCTCAAGAAAGTGTCACTTTGGTTAGTAATCCAGGAGGGAAGATCTCCTTAAGGTTTTGAACATGAATGATGTCTTATGTTGATTTTAAAATATACAGACTACAAGTGGAGCATATCAATTTCTATTTCATACATGGGCCTTTTCTTTTTGTTGATTGGAAACTATAATATGACTTCGTGAGAAGTAGAGCATATCAATTTCTATTTCATACATATCTATTATAACAATGTCAATTTTTCTACAGTTCACCTCCTTGCATTAAGTTAGCTGATTGACTCTCTTTTATGCCTTTTACTTCCCTACTACACCTGCTTATGTAGGCACAACTTATTTTTGACTTGGATTCTTTTTGTACCTTGCATTTTTTTAAAGAGCTAGAAGAAGGAGATCAGCCTTCAGGGATTACCATATTTGCTAATGAGGAGAGTAGAAAGGAAGGAGACCACGAAGATGGGGAAATTCTTGAAATTAATCAGCCTTCAGGAAAGTCTTTGATATCCTTGGTATGTTTACAGTTTACTATGAAGTGGGTTGCCTCCACTTTTTTAATGAAGGTTTCAAGGCCATCTCCACCACGTTTCTGAATTTGAGCTTTTTTCACAGGGTACAAATTGTGTTTTTTTTTAATCAGTTTCATCTTTTTCGAGTGATACGTAATCGATTTTCTCTCGACTTCAAATTTCTTGATTCATTTATATTATGCCACAAAGGAGTTGATGCCACAAGTGAGTGAGCCAATCTAGGAGCTGATACCATAAGTGAAATTTCTCTTTTACATCACACGCACGCACGCCCGCCCGCCCGCCCGCCCGTCCGCACGCACGCACGCACGCACACGCGCACACACACACACACACATTTATATATAGTAATGAGGTGGGAGAACTGATGCTTAAGGGCGATTTATTGCTTTCATTTTTCCTGAATGAGAGTGCTCATCCGATTTTTATCTCCTTGATGTATAGGTTTGTCAATGAAGAATGGATTCTTCTCTGCAAGCAGCTATGATGGTTCTAATGGTAACTATGAAGGTAACTGGATTTTGCATAATTATTATAATTTTATTGTTCAAATGGTAAATAAGAATCTTGAACTACTTGCTAGGTTAGCGATAGTTATATCTGCTGATATGTTAGGTAAACTGTTGTTCATTTTATCCCCTAATTTTTCAATTTTGATGTATTACATCATAGGAAATATTGTGTAAATATATTAGGCTTAATGTCTCTGATTTTGTCACCAAGCAAAGAAAATTAGAGAATGAATCAGTGACCTGAAATCTAGTTTAATACTGGTAAATTTCTTTCCTCATTATTGCTACGCCCCTTCTGTGATGAGCAACATCCATTTGTTTTTGGTGATATTGGTATCTTGGAATGTAAGTCTTTTAAGATCAATATTCAGCGTAGATAATTGCACAATTATTCATCATTGTGAGCCGGATGAGAACATTAGAATATTTCATCTATCTTTTTGTGCAAGCAACTGGTTCTTTGAGTTCCTTATATTATTTGTTGTCATTGCTTGTTTAATCACAATGCGAGTACTTTTATGTTTTCACAGATGAATGTGGGGGAAACTTCATTGTTGATGCTTACGTAACACAGGGAAAATCTGAGGCTTTAAATGGGAAGATAGTGGTATTTTTTCTCAAAGCTAGATCAATTTTTTTCTTGGTATGTATATCAATTGTGCTTTCCTCTCAATACCGAGGTATAATGTTTTATATCTCTGCTCCCTATCCCCCTCCCCTTTTATGAAGTTGACTTTATTAGGGAGGCCTGGTGCAATGCCAAGGCTCATCAAATTCTTTCAGGTATGCTTTTCAAATTATTTGTTTGCTCTCTTCTGGATAGCATATATGGTTTAATGAAGCAGATGATGGATATATGGATATATCTATGCTTAACATATATACTTGCCTTGTCTTGCCTTTAGAATTCTTTTTACTGGTGGATTTGCTTGTTAGTACATTTGGGTTGTTGTATATCTAAGAGAGTTCTCTGACTAATAAGCGGCACACATCATCTTTGTAAAGTGTAAAACAAGCATCATCGATTTCTTACATGAATATGTGTTTCTTTGTTTCTGCAGTGGTTGTTTGTTTGTTTCTTGTTGTGAGCTGAATCTGTCATGTTTTACAGTAACTTTTATATCGATTTCTGCATACATTGCATTCTTTTGGGTTTAGATAGAACAGAATCTGTGTAGTTAATGTTTATTTGCCAAATTATGGAATCTACACCAGTTTCTGTTTAATTCGCAGAATTCGAGGCATTTTACAGCAATTCTACAGAAGGTCAGAAAAGCTCGGAAAACAGCTACAGAAGCCCAAGGTCGAAGCAACAATGGAACCAGTCGAATCGAGTCAAGAACCAAGGTTACTCGACCTCGAGTAAACCCTACTCGATCTAGACAAGTATAGCCGAGCATAGCCTTGTCGACAGAGCTTGATCGAGAGCCAGACCAGCCCAGCTCCGGAAGTCTACTCGATCTCGACAAACCCTAGTCGAGGTCGACGACGCCTCAGCACCACACCCGGAGTCGACAAGGAGAAGAGCCGAGGACGAGAAGCTGAGGACGAGAAGCCAAGCACACCCTACTAGATCTCGACGAACCCTTGTCGAGATCGACAAGCCACCCAGAGCCAGTCCGAGGAGGATTCCTCGACACCACCACAGAAGGCCACACCCTAGTCGAGATCGACGAACCTTTGTCAAGATCGACGAGCGCCTGAGTCCAGATCCGAGCTTGTCGAGCACACCAACCCGAGAAGACCTAGTCGATGACCCATTCCTACTCGACATCGACAAGGCTTTATCCAGATCGACTTGACACGTGAGCCAGAGTCCGAGCCTGTCGAGCAGAGAAGCCAGTCAAGCCCAGTCGACCAAGATCCCTACTCGAGATCGACAAGAGTCTTGTCGAGATCGACCACGCTTCCAGAAGTTGTGCGACGCGGTTTGATCAACTCTACTCGGATTGGGATTCCTTGGAGCCTAAGGAGGTCGAGTAGCCCGAAGATCTATCCATTTTGATCAATTCTATCCATGGAAGGGAAATCTATCAAGACATGAAGACTTACCTAGTTTAGTTTTATCTTTTCCTTTTAAGATTTAATTCCATTTAGCTTTTATTTATATTTTTAAGTTTTAGATGAAGTTTTAGATATAGATAGATATCTTCTTTCCTAGAATAGCTAGGGAATGAAGCCTATAAATAAAGCCCATGGGGCTCAGTTTTAATCATTCAATTTCAGAGCAAGACAAGTAGTTCCACAAAGACAGTTTAGGAGTTCGAAGGTTTTAGGGTTTTGGCATTCAACGAGAGTTGGATTGCCGGGATTGTAAAGTCTTGGAATTTAGTTTAATGCAAGTTATTTTCTTTCAATCGATGATGTCTGAGTTTGCGATGAGGCGTGAGTAGTCCACCCACTTCTAGGGTTGGGGCGAGCCCGACGATAGCCATGCATATTTGAGGTAAAGATCAGACCTTTATCATGTTTTGAGCATTTTCCTACTTGTTTATGTGTTTATTGCCCATCTAATGGAGATCCATGTTAACCACTTGGATTATAAACATAAAATCGGTAGAGACAATTAGGGTTTCTTGAGAGAGTTGTCTAATTGTTGGAAAAGGCGAAAGCTTAGTCCTTTAATGCGATTCACATGATTATCTGTTTGATTCTACCTTATACATGCTTGGTTATTGTCGTTGCAAACCCCAATCTTGGAAGTTCTTTTACATTAAAGTTTAAGTCGAAATCCCAAAAGCATTTGTTCTTTATTTTCTTTATTTCATTCATTTTACTCCCTGCCCTCGTCGATCTCGACCACACTCTGGTCGACCTCGACTACTGATTTTCGACCTAGAATCGTCGTAGCTTAATTGTGCAGGAGATCGACAAAGACAAGCCGAAGTCGACAAGACCTTACTCGACATCGAGTACCCCCTTGTCGAGATCGACCACCCTTGCCGAGTTGCAGCTGCTGTGTTCGACTGTCCGATCTTCTGTCGACTAACCCTTAGTCGAGATCGAGGACCCTATTGTCGACTTCTGACCGTGAGATTCCACCGCTGCCTAGGATCCGCTGACACGCTTCCTCGTGGATCGATCCTGACTTCCCGCTGGTACATCAGGAGGAGGTCTTGCAATTATTTGCGTGGACGGAATCTGGTTTGCCTTAGTTTATTTATATTTAATTTGCATACTCGATTTCCTCCCAACAACAAATTGGCGCCGTTGCCGGGGAAGCTATCATTCGCGCCTTAGGTAGTTAAATCTCACGTCTGCTTTGAGTTACTTTACAGGTGTATGCGCCGTTCTGGTCAACCACCTGAGTTTGACGGCTTAGACGAACCAGAGCGCCTTCTACACATCAGAGCTAAACTATAAAGAGCCATGGCAGCCGCTGAAACACAAGAACAACTGATTGCTAGGCTTACAAGGGAGCTAGCCGAAAAGGACACCGCTATTGCCACTGAGAGAGCAGGAAGGGAACAAGAAGCTGAACGTGCGAGGCAGCTGGCAAATGAGCTTGCCGAATATCCAACTACAGCAGAGGATTATATGCATCCAACTCTCGTCGTGCCTGAATCGGCGATTCTAATCCCTGAAAACTCTTTTGAAATTCGCACTCAGTTTCTTATAGAACTTAAAAACAATGCTTTTCATGGAAGATTTAATGAGTGCCCTCTTGAACATATTACCAATTTTCATGACATGTGCCGTACTCTTGCTGAAGGTACAACTCTGGAATATGTCAAGATGAAAGCTTTCCGCTGGTCGCTCGCTGGACCTGCACTGAAGTGGCTAGAAGGACTGAAACCAAGATCCCTTACAACATGGGCACAAGTAGAGCAAGAGTTTCTCAACAAATTCTTCCCTCCTGCCAAGACAGCATTCCTCCGCCAAAAGATCACAGCTTTCAAACAAAAGCCTGGGGAGCCGCTAGCAAAGGCATGGGAAAGGTACAAGGAATTACTGCGATCTTGCCCTACTCATGGACAGCCACCCTACGTCATTCAGGAGATCTTCTTCAACTCTCTTGACCAAGTCACTAAGGACAGGATCAATCAGTACACTCGATATGAGTACTTGACGATGCCACCAATTGACGCATGGGGCGTGCTAGACAAGCTCACGGCATATGACAACAAGTATGGGACTTCTGCAAACTATGATGAGAACGCCTCTGCCAGACCAGCACCATCTATGCCACTCTATGAGCCAGCAAAGGAGATTGACCCAGATGTCAGGGAGCAGTTCTACAGGGACCAGAATCGCAAGCTCCTCAAGCAAGTCAAATATCTATCTGTCAACCAGCCTTGCATCGAATGCGGATCACAGAGGCACACCACTACTGAGTGCCCACACATTGAGCAAGTCAGAATGGCAGAGACACATGAGGAAGCAGCCTATGCTGGGGGTCCAAATCGCTATATGGGAGATCAAAGGTTATATCAACCTCAGTGGAACCAAGGTCCTCCTAGGAATCCCCCACCCTACAGAGCCCCAGGACATCCAGAAAGGGATCAAAAGAAGGATGATCTGCAGCTGATCCTTGAGGAGATGCGTCGGAATCATGCACAGAACCTGCAGGCTACAAACACCATCAACCATCAGCTCCAGAACTTCAACACAAAATTTGGAGAGCTGGACATCTGGAAACGGGGAATCGAGACACAGATGGGTTAAATCGCTGCACAAGTCCCACGACCATCCGGACAACTCCCTGGGCAACCAGAACCAAATCCTAAGGGGAAAACCGGACATGTCGCAGCTATCAAACTCAGGAGTGGGCATCAACTACACGAGCCAGAGGTCGGGAAACAGCAAAACAATGCAGAGCAGCAACTCGAGACAGAGCAGAACGTGGTCGATCTCGAGGAGCCCGTACTCGATGTCGACAAGCCTCTACTCGACCAAGACCAGAAGCTGAGCTCGGACTCCGCTGCGCAGACCAGCAACCCGAGGTCGACAACCCAACTCGATGTCGACAAGCCGCTAGTCGATGTCGACAAGCCTCTGGTCGATGTCGAGGAGCAGCAAGCTGAGGTCGATGACTCTGCAGCATCTCCGACAGCTGATCTGGCTCCGAAGCAGAAAAAGCCACTGCCTTTCCCTTCAAAAACACAGAAAGATCCCACTGCAGGTAGGTTTACCAGATTTGTTAATATGCTGCAAGAACTGAATGTTTCTATTCCTTTTACAGAAGCCCTGCAAGAGATGCCTGGATATGTCAAGTTTCTGAAGGAAATCCTGAGCAAGAAGCGATCCATCTCAGAAATCGCAGGCGAATGCAAAGTACTCCACTTCCCTGAAAAGAGGCCTGACCCTGGTAAGTTTTCTGTTACTGTGGGTTTTGGACAATATAAATATGATTCTCTATGCGATTTAGGAGCAAGTGTGAGCATCATGCCTTTATCAATCTGGCGGAAGGTCAAGATAGGATGCATAGAACCCGTGGATGCTAAATTATACATGGCTAATAATACAGTGGTCATCCCTACATGTATAGTTGAAAATGTCCCCGTCCAGGTTGGTAAATTATTTGTTCCAGCGGATTTCCTTATCATTGACTGTGCTGAAGATCCTACTAGCCCTATTATTCTTGGTAGACCATTCTTAGCTACTGCAGATGCCCGAATTAGTGTCAAGAATAGGTCGCTCACCTTCACCATAGGCGATGAGGTTTTGGATTTCTCTTTTGGCCCTGCAATGGAGGAAGTTTCATGGCTGGAGGTGATATGCGATATGTTCTATAGCGCATTTAGTAGTTTTTGTCATCATTTACATGTCATTATGAGAGATATTTGTGTGAACTTGGTAATTCGGAACCTGTTGAAGAAGTTGAAGAAATCAGGCAAGTTACAGAAGAGCTGAAATGAAGAAGTTCGGAAGCAGCTGGAAGGCTGGTGAGTCTGGCGCGCCCGCGCTGCACTCGACGCGCCCGCGCTGCTACCCGGCGCACCCACGCTGCTAGGAGGAAGTGGCCGCGTCGATTCACCAGACAGAAGAAGCAAGTCAAAGGCTGGCGCGGCCGCGCTGCTACATGGCGCGCCCGCGTCGGTCCCTGGGGTCGGATTCCTATCCGAGTTTCCCCTATCTTATTAGTTTTAATATTATATTTTTATATATTTTTACGGGATGTTAAACCCGATTTAATATGTTTATATAGGCCGAGAAGGCAGCAGTAGAGAATTAGGTTATTTTCCAGAGACGTAGTTTCCTTTTGTTCATCTCACAAACCCTATGGAGAACTAACTCTCCTTTATTACACTTGGTTCTTTGAAGCCTTCAATTGATTTGGTTGTGAGTATTCTACTCTTGTTTGTCCTTTGTTAATTGTTTCGATCTCCTGAGCTTATTGCTTGATTGCTTATTATTGGTTAATCTGGATTGATCACCTAGGTTTATCGATACTAATCATATTGCTAGGGTTTCCAATTCCAGGTTTGGGGTTGTAGATTCATTGTAGCGAACACAATCACCATACGCGGGTTGCTTGTGGTAGATTGTGAAGGAGATTCGATTACAGGCTATTTTAACGGGTTGTTAGAATCGCTTGTATCTCATTATAATTCATGTTTGAATGCTATTGCTTTATTATTTGGTGAAGGTTTTCCCTTGTAATTTGGTGATAAGTGCTTTTAGGACTGGTAGGACTAAAAGCTATTACACGATCTGAATTGAGAACAATTACATGGACATTAGAACTTGAGATTCATAGAATGCGATGATGAACCATCTCAATTGTTGTGCGGATAATTACCTGGTGTGATACATTTCCATCATATATTCGCAACCTCTATTTGCAACTTGTTCTGTCACCATTTGCTTACACACAAAACTCCCTTTGAATCGGTTACTTTTGGGTAATAATACTTGCTCTTACAATTGATTCTGTTTCCCTGTGGGTTCGACCCTAACTTACCTACTATACTTGTTATAGTTTGCATCTTAGGAATTTACTTTGATTTGGCATAACGACTTTAGGCCTGTCAAATTTGGCGCCGTTGCCGGGGAAACGGTTTATCTTTGTTCTTGTTTGTCTTATTACCTGTTTGGGTGTGAACCTCTTGCATGGTTCGCACTCGTGCTACTGATCCCCATCTTTTTGATTTTGATTGGGAAATAGACAGGACATACCACCGCCGCCTTAGAGAACATCACCAACATTCCCAACAACCCGATCCAATGGCTGATAATGTAAATCAGACGCTGCGACAGCTGACAGCATCAAACATCACACAGCAGGCACCTGCTGTGACAATCCCTGCTATAGGGGATGACAACCATTTTGAGCTAAAGTCTGGGCTGATTCATCAACTGCCCAAATTCCATGGATTGGCTGGAGAAGACCCCATCAAGCACATGGGGAAGTTTCATAATGTGTGCATGAGCATGAAACCAGCCAATATAACCGAAGCACAGATAAAGATGAGAGCTTTTGGGTTCACGCTGGTCGATGCTGCGGATGACTGGTACTACAGTCTTCCTACAGGGAGCATCGATACTTGGCCTAAGCTCCACAAGGCCTTCCTGGAGAAATTCTTCCCTGCTAAGAAGGAGAACACCTTGAAGAAGGCAATCAGCAATATAGAGCAGGAAGATGATGAAACCCTCTATGATTACAATGAAAGGTTCAAGAAGCTTTGTGCTAATTGCCCTTTCCATGGCTACAGCACGAAGGACCTAGTCTTATACATCTATGGGGGATTGCTGGAATCTGATAAAAGGATGATTGATGCCGCCTGCGGAGGAAATATTCTGAATGCCACGCCAGAGGAAGCCATGGAGAAGATTCAGGAAATGGCTGAGGGGACTAGAAATTTTGGGAAGTCCACCAGAAAGAAAGGGGTCAACTCGGTAGACTCTAACCAAGCCAAGGATATTGCTGAATTGAAGGATATGGTTAGGAGGCTCACTCTGCAAGGGACTCCTCAACAAATCAAGGCTTGTGGAATCTGCAATGATAACTTCCACCCAACTGATGCGTGTCCTACACTCCAGGAAGACACCGCTGAAGTAAGTGCTATAGGTGGAAATGGACCTCAGAGACCCAGACATGACCCCTACTCAAACTCCTACAACCCAGGTTGGCGGGATCACCCAAATTTCAGATGGAGGGATCCACCGAACCAACCACATCAGCAACAGCCACCTCCCTACAATCAGAGGCAGCAGGGTAACGCTCCCTCAACTGAGTCCATGCTCAATACCCTGACACAACACTTCACTGCGCATGTTCAGACAACTGAATCGAGCATAAAAGATATACAGAAACAAATGGGGCAAATGGCTGAAGCAATCACGAGAATGGAGGCAAAGACGTCAGGGGGTCTACCATCTCAAACGGTGGTCAATCCAAAGGAAAACGTCAGTGCTATAACTCTTCGGAATGGAAAAGAGCTGAAAGGTCAGGAAGATGAGGAGGAAAGCACGCCAATCTCCGACGTGGCCACGCCTAACACTGGCGCGCCCGCGCCACAGTCTGACGCGCCCGCGCTGCCTTCTGACGCGCCCACGCCGGAGTCTGACGCGCCCACGTCGAGTCCGATCTCGCCTGAATCTGAGCCTTATGTCGATACATATGTACGACCGAATTTTCCCCCTCTCGGGTCGGAGAAACCAAAACCTCCGTTCCCTGAGGCACTCAAAGAGAGGAGGATAATCGATGATTCAGAGCTGTTTGAGACATTTAGCAAGTGTCAGGTGAACATTCCTCTGCTGCGAATGATAAAAACTGTGCCCAAGTACGCCAAGTTCTTGAAGGAGCTTTGCACAGTGAAGAGGAATCAGAAGCTGAAAGGAAAAAAGAAAGTGAAAGTAAGTGAGCAAGTCTCCGCTATGTTTCAGAGGAGAATGCCGAAAAAGTGCACTGATCCAGGTATGGTTACTATCCCTTGTGTCATTGGAGATGTCAAATTTGATAGAGCTATGCTTGATTTGGGTGCTTCCATAAATGTGCTTCCCTACTCACTTTACAAATCACTAGATTTAGGACCTCTGCATGAAACTGGAGTAATTGTGCAACTAGCTGACAGGTCTAATAAATACCCTAAAAGAGTAGTAGAAGACGTTTTAGTTATGGTCGATAAACTGATTTTTCCTGCAGATTTCTTTGTCCTGGATATGGAACATGATAAGCATGATGCGCCTATTCTGTTAGGTAGACCTTTTATTAAAACAGCTAGGACAAAAATTGATTGTGTCTCTGAGACACTAACAATGGAATTTGATGGAGAAAAGGTTGAATTCGATTTATACAAGGCTATGAAACATCCTGTTGATGACCATTCTCTGTGCTCTATTGATGTGATTGAACCATTAGCGCAAGATCTATTTGATATTTCTAGGGAAGATGAGTTGCAGTCAATTATTGAGAATGATATTGACGAGTCCTATACAGATTTTTCAATTTCATCTAACATGCAGGAATTAGTAGCCCAGTTGGATGTAGAAGGTAATTCCCCTACTCTTTTGGGCATTGGCCCCAATCTACTGACTCCAAGCGAAGTGCTTGTTCCATCTGTTGTGCAGGCACCTGAAATTGAACTCAAACAGCTCCCTAGTCATCTCAAGTATGCTTTCCTAGGAGTTGATGACACTTTACCAGTTATTGTGTCAAGTAAGCTCTCAGCGGAGCAGGAGGAAAAGTTAGTGGAGGTTCTAAAGAAGTACAAAACTGCATTGGGGTGGACCATCGCTGACATCAAGGGAATTAGTCCATCTACATGCATGCACAGGATCCTGCTGGAGGATGGAGCTAA
The DNA here is from genome assembly GCA_963922045.1 of Persicaria maculosa. Taxonomy (NCBI): domain Eukaryota; kingdom Viridiplantae; phylum Streptophyta; class Magnoliopsida; order Caryophyllales; family Polygonaceae; genus Persicaria; species Persicaria maculosa. The sequence goes on along the minus strand of OY998259.1, from coordinate 55,090,505 downwards.
GCCGTCACGCCAACCACAGAGAAGGCTCAATCCTCCCATGATGGATGTGGTAAAGAAGGAAGTGCTGAAATTGCTATCAGCAAACATGATTTTCCCAATTTCTGACAGTCAATGGGTAAGTCCTACACAGGTTGTCCCTAAGAAAGGAGGGATTACAGTCGTGGAGAATCAACAAGGTGAGTTGGTCCCTACCAGAACACAAACAGGTTGGAGGGTGTGCATAGACTATCGCAAGCTGAACACAGTAACCAGGAAGGATCACTTCCCCCTCCCCTTTATTGATCAGATGCTAGAACGCCTTGCTGGGCGCCCCTATTATTGCTTTCTTGATGGATATTCTGGATATTTTCAGGTGGCCATAGCGCCAGAGGACCAGGAGAAGACTACATTTACATGTCCTTTCGGTACTTTTGCATATCGCAGGATGCCATTTGGACTATGTAACGCACCCGGGACATTTCAACGATGTATGGTTAGTATCTTCTCTGAGTACATTGAAAATTTCATTGAAGTATTCATGGATGATTTCACAGTACATGGGGATAGCTTTGATACTTGTTTGAGCCATTTGGCACTAGTGTTGAAAAGATGTGTTGAAACTAATCTGGTTTTAAACTCTGAAAAGTGTCATTTTATGGTAGAACAGGGAATTGTTTTAGGTCACATAGTCTCTGCAAAGGGTATTGAGGTCGATAAGGCGAAGATTGATGTAATTCAATCTCTGCCTTATCCTACTAATGTGCGCGAAGTTCGTTCTTTCCTAGGCCATGCAGGTTTTTATCGCAGGTTTATCAAAGACTTTTCGAAGATATCCTCACCCTTGTGCGAGCTTCTGAAGAAGGATGTGACCTTTGCACTCACACAAGAGTGCAAAGAGGCGTTCGACCAGCTGAAAGGACGCCTCACTAGTGCACCAATCATTCAGGCACCAGACTGGTCTCGCCCATTTGAGATCATGTGTGATGCGAGCGACTATGCAGTGGGAGCAGTGCTAGGCCAAAAAGAGGGAAGAGCCTCTCATGTGATCCATTATGCTTCCATGACTCTGAATGGGGCGCAGCGCAACTACTCCACCACTGAGAAAGAAATGCTAGCTGTGGTGTTTGCACTAGAGAAATTTCGACAGTATCTGCTTGGGGTTAAAGTGATTATCTACACAGATCACGCAGCCCTCCGCTACTTGATGACAAAGAAGGAGACAAAGCCAAGATTGATTGGATGGGTCCTGTTGCTCAGTGAATTTGACGTGGAGATTAAGGACAAGAAAGGAGCGGAGAATCTGGTGGCTGACCACTTAAGCAGATTGGTGAATGAGGAGGACAAGCCGGAGTCACAGAAACCCATCTTAGGCACGTTTCCGGATGACACATTATGCAGACTCGGGCACAAAAGCACACCGGAGTCTGGCGTGCCCACGTCAACAGCTGACGCGCCCGCGCTAACCTATGACGCGCCCGCGCTAACCTATGACGCGCCCGCGCTGCTCCATGGCGCGGCCGCGCTGACTACCGACGCGCCCGCGTCGACCCCTGACGCGCCCACGTCATTACGTCTCAGCGCATCTCAGTCCGTCCTAGGACTTCACTCTGTAAGCCCTTGGTACCGGGACATTGTGAACTACTTAGTTTGTGGGGAATTTCCTCCGGATCATACCAAGGCCCAGACGGAGAAGGTTCGAAGAGAAGCAAACCACTATATTTGGGATGACCCATACCTTTGGAAACATTGTGCTGATCAGGTAATTCGTCGTTGTCTTCCAGATAATGAGGTACGATCTGTTCTTGAATTTTGTCATTCTCAAGCATGTGGGGGACATTTTGGTGCCAATAAAACTGCTAGAAAGGTGCTTGAATCTGGATTTTATTGGCCACATATTTTTAAAGATGCTTACTCTTTCTGCAAGGCGTGTGATAGGTGTCAAAGATTAGGGAATATCTCTCAAAGGAATGAAATGCAACAATCACCAATGATTTTTTGCGAAATCTTTGATGTTTGGGGCATTGACTTTATGGGACCTTTTCCTAGTTCTTGTGGGAACTTGTATATTTTACTTGCGGTGGACTACGTTTCCAAGTGGGTGGAAGCGAAGGCCACCAGAACTGATGATTCTAAAGTTGTGGCAGGGTTCTTGAAAAGCAATATTTTTGCCAGGCATGGTATTCCTAGAGCGCTGATTAGTGACAGGGGTACCCATTTCTGCAACAAAACTGTGACTGCCGTGCTTAAGAAATATCATGTCACACATAGAGTTTCCACCGCATACCATCCACAGACGAATGGCCAAGCAGAGGTGTCCAATAGAGAAATCAAAGCCATTCTCGAGAAGACTGTGAATCCTAACAGGAAGGATTGGAGTTTGAGACTTGATGATGCTTTGTGGGCTTATCGCACTGCTTACAAAACCCCAATTGGGATGTCTCCTTTCAGACTTGTCTATGGGAAGGCATGTCATCTTCCTGTTGAGCTGGAGCACAAGGCTTGGTGGGCTGTGAAACAATGCAATATGCAGAGTGACGGGGTTGGAGAACACAGGAAGCTACAGTTAGGTGAGCTCGAGGAGTTACGGTTGGACGCCTATGATAATGCGGCAATCTACAAGGCGAAGACCAAGGCATGGCATGACAAGCACATCCATAGGAAGGACTTTAAAGCTGGTGACAAAGTCCTACTTTTTCAGTCTCGCTTGAAACTCTTCGCTGGGAAGCTCAGATCAAAGTGGGGGGGACCATACATTGTTGCTGAAGTCTTCCCACATGGCGCTGTAGAGTTATATGACCCAATTAGCCACAAGAAGTTCAAAGTAAATGGTCAAAGGCTTAAGACATACTATGAAGGGTTCACAAAGGAGGCTATGGATGAGTTAGTTTTGGAGGAGCCAAATGCAGAGTTAGAATAGTCAAAAAGGCTTGGTCGAGCCAGCGACATGAAACAAAGGCGCTGCTTGGGAGGCAACCCAAGGTATTGCATTCCTTCCTTTAACTCGATTTTATTCTAACTTGTAGGTAATAAAGACGGAGTTTCTGGTGACGAATTGCACCCGCATTTCGGACCCACTGCACCCGCAGTGTTAATTTTCGTCAAAAAAAAAAAATAAAAAAAAAAAATAAAAAAATAAAAAAAAAAATTTCCGACCACGGGCTGGAAAACCCACTTCGGGCCAGCCCGCCAGCTTCAAGCCCATCACCATCATCACAATCCTACACCCCCACACTCCCTTCCCCACATCACCCTCACCACACATCCTCTCCTCTTGCACCCAATCTACTCCAAACTCCACCCAAACACCCCTCCACCCCGCCACCAGGGTCCCCACACCGCGTCCCCCTCCTTTCCTACAGTTCTCGGCACCGGTGGGAGGCACTGAGACATCGACGACCGCGTCCGACGAGTTTGGAGGTCTGCAGAAGTCGCCGACGCGGCCGCGCCACCCCTAATGCGCCCGCGCCTGTCAGAGAAAACCCCCAAACGGCTGACACACCCGACGCGGCCGCGCTGCACCCGACGCGCCCGCGCTGCTTCCCAACGCGCCCGCGCCACCTCCAACGTGCCCGCGTCTGCCCTGCGCCGAGACTCCGCTGTTCTTCGTGAGTTACTTCCGCTGTCCTTATTTCGATTCCGATTTAATCGTATTATCTATCGAGTATGAGTTCATCGGAGGAAGAGGCGAGTAGATCTGATAATGGGTTAGAAATGTCTGATGAGGAATGGGCTATTTACAATAAGGTTAGCTGTGTCAGTTCTACGAAGTATTTGCATAGAGAGACACTTCAGAGACTTCAGATGCTAGATTGTATGCAGAAGTGTCTAGCTCACGCTGGTATTAGTGACTTTTTGGATTTGAGAGCGGTAGGATACCTGGAACTGTGCAAGCAGTTCCTGGCGACATATCAGCTATACCTTGGGGAAAACAGAATTAGAGGGGTTGCTTTCAGATACAATGGCACTACCTACAGGGCTTCTGCAGCAAGGTTGCGAAAGGCTTTGGGGGTCACTAGAGCCCCAACTGATGGATGGGTAACAGCCGCGACCGACCCAGACCTTGTTGCATTCTTCAGAGCGGTGTCTGGAGAGGAATTCTTAACCAGTAACGAGTACAACAGCAGGATTACTCATCCTGTCTTCCGTCTGTTGTGCAAGATCGTTTCTGGGACATATTATGGGCTGATCACAGATACAAAGCTTTCCATGACGCACCTGAGGTTTGCCTACAGCGCTGTGCCTGCTGCAGATTATACGCCTGACTGGGTTAGGCTCTTCTTCGATGGCCTCGACAGGATCAGAAAGGATCGCAGTGCCGCTGGACCAGAAATGGTCCAGAGCGGACTTATTACTCGAGTAGCCATTGCTGCAGGCGTTGGGAAAAATGGTTTGCAGGAGCTGGAGGAGCAGGTCATAGCAAGGACCTATACAGAGGAGTATCTACGGAGGTGTTTGATGCTTGATACTGCACCGGATGGGGGAGCCATTTGGTGTACAGGTAAGAAGAAGGAGCATCAGTTCAGGCTCCCTAAGCCCCTTCCGTGGTCTGAGACTTGGGCTGATTGGTACATTGAGGCCGATTACTTTCCGACGTCAGTTATGGGTAGAAGGCGTCGCCTGGAGGTGGGTAGCAGTAGTGGCACAGCTGGAGCTGCCACGATGGAGGATGCGCCTGTGGCTCCGCAGGCTTTTGTTCAGACAGATACACAGGGTTTCGCGCAGAACCCACATCAGGAGATGCCTGCTTATCAGACCCCGTCTCACGGTTGGGATTCTCAACCGACATTTCAGAGCCAGCAGGATGCACATCAGTGGGCCCCTTGGCCCGCACAAGCTTTTCAGGATGCCCATCAGCAGCCTCACCAGTGGGGCTACCTGGTTGATCAGATTGGCCTTCTGCGCCAAGATGTGGGGAGTTTGACGACAGTGACGAACCAGATTCTCCACCAGCAGGCCGACATCCTAGAGGGCTTTGGCGAGTTCAGAGAGATGAGGGAAGAGCTGCGCCGCATGCGAGAGGATTACTCTCGCCACTATCCACCCCCTTAGTGAGTCCTTCTGTTTCCTTTCGCCCTACTTATTTCTGTCTTCTTTCACATTGAGGACAATGCTTCATTCAAGTATGGGGGAGGGAAAGGATTCACATATCTTGTACATATTTTATTTCCCCATTATTTGTGTACAGATTCTGCACTTGTTATTTGTAAAAAAAAAAAAAAAAAAAAAAAAAAAAAAAAAAAAAGCAATCAAAATCCTGGGATGAGTTGAAAACCCGAAAGGGCGACTCAGGCAAAAAGCAGGTAGTCTGGCGAGCCTTAGGCTTTGGCAATATGAGACTTGAGGGAAGTGAGAATGTTTATGTGAGTACCATCTTTGGAAAAAAAAGGAGTGGCTTGGTGAAAACCCGAAAGGGCGCCTTGGCAAGATGAGCGTTTACTTTGAGTGTTTAGGATTGATCTCTTGGCGAAGGCGACATAAGAAGTGGAGTGATAAGGAGGTTTTCGGGTAGGCCATTGGGAGCTATAAGGTGTAGATGGTTGAGATACAATTGTAAGTCTCATTTCCTATTTTGATTGTCTTTTGTGCTGATTGTTGAGATGGTGAAAACTACTAGTACTTAGTGTTCATTTTCCTTGTACTGTCTGTGAACCTTTGAGATTTATGGTGAGAGTAGGCTTAACTTCTATGCTTACTCGGGACGAGTAAAGCTTTAAGTATGGGGGAATTTGATATGCGATATATTCTATAACGCATTTAGTAGTTTTTGTCATCATTTACATGTCATTATGAGAGATATTTGTGTGAACTTGGTAATTCGGAACCTGTTGAAGAAGTTGAAGAAATCAGGCAAGTTACAAAAGAGCTGAAATGAAGAAGTTCGGAAGCAGCTGGAAGGCTGGTGAGTCTGGCGCGCCCGCGCTGCACTCGACGCGCCCGCGCTGCTACCCGGCGCACCCACGCTGCTAGGAGGAAGTGGCCGCGTCGATTCACCAGACAGAAGAAGCAAGTCAAAGGCTGGCGCGGCCGCGCTGCTACATGGCGCGCCCGCGTCGGTCCCTGGGGTCGGATTCCTATCCGAGTTTCCCCTATCTTATTAGTTTTAATATTATATTTTTATATATTTTTACGGGATGTTAAACCCGATTTAATATGTTTATATAGGCCGAGAAGGCAGCAGTAGAGAATTAGGTTATTTTCCAGAGACGTAGTTTCCTTTTGTTCATCTCACAAACCCTATGGAGAACTAACTCTCCTTTATTACACTTGGTTCTTTGAAGCCTTCAATTGATTTGGTTGTGAGTATTCTACTCTTGTTTGTCCTTTGTTAATTGTTTCGATCTCCTGAGCTTATTGCTTGATTGCTTATTATTGGTTAATCTGGATTGATCACCTAGGTTTATCGATACTAATCATATTGCTAGGGTTTCCAATTCCAGGTTTGGGGTTGTAGATTCATTGTAGCGAACACAATCACCATACGCGGGTTGCTTGTGGTAGATTGTGAAGGAGATTCGATTACAGGCTATTTTAACGGGTTGTTAGAATCGCTTGTATCTCATTATAATTCATGTTTGAATGCTATTGCTTTATTATTTGGTGAAGGTTTTCCCTTGTAATTTGGTGATAAGTGCTTTTAGGACTGGTAGGACTAAAAGCTATTACACGATCTGAATTGAGAACAATTACATGGACATTAGAACTTGAGATTCATAGAATGCGATGATGAACCATCTCAATTGTTGTGCGGATAATTACCTGGTGTGATACATTTCCATCATATATTCGCAACCTCTATTTGCAACTTGTTCTGTCACCATTTGCTTACACACAAAACTCCCTTTGAATCGGTTACTTTTGGGTAATAATACTTGCTCTTACAATTGATTCTGTTTCCCTGTGGGTTCGACCCTAACTTACCTACTATACTTGTTATAGTTTGCATCTTAGGAATTTACTTTGATTTGGCATAACGACTTTAGGCCTGTCAGGAGGTGAAAAGCATCAGCATCGACAGGACCAAGCAAACAACGGAGGAAAGCGCCAGAACTGTACTCGAGGTCGACAAGCCCTACTCGACCTCGACAAGCGCTTTACTCGACCTCGACAAACCTTTGTCGATCTCGACCACCATCACTGAGCCAGAAACTTGCCAGGAGCCTAAGTATGGGGTCCTTGTACTCGATCTCGACCAGCAGTACTCGACATCGAGTAGACCCAAGCCCAAAGATTTCTGTTTTGGGTCCGAACAGGTAAGTGCAGGTATGAATTCTACTCCCCCTCAGTCCATAAGTAAAATTTTCAATGATTTAAAGGGAGCTAAGACACCATGGCGAGAGAATTTACAGAAATTAAAGGCTACAAAGAAGAAGAAGAAAGGGAAAGGAGATGATGCAAGCAACCACCTATCAGCTGAGCTTGCATACTACCATCAGGACCTAGATGATCCAGGAGAAGAGCCAAACATGAGCGGGCCCCACAATAATGGTCCTTGAGCGCAAACGGAGAAGTCGGCCTAGCGACTCTAAAATCTAGAGCATGTACATAGACATTTATTTTTTGGACTTTTGAACTTTTTGGTTTTTGGTTTGTGGTTTTTGGTTTTTGGTTTTAGGTCTTTTAGAATACTTCATGTGGATAGTCTTGTTCTTTTCTAACACTTTTAGGTCGGCAAGAATATAAGGATCGCGGAAGGTGGAAAGAAGAAGTCCCTGAAAAACAGTCAGAATCGACTAAGGCCAAGTCGACGACGACAAGGAGGAGCAGCCCAGACGAAGCTACTCGAGATCGAGTAGACGTACTCGACCTCGACAAGCCAACGAACACTCCTCGACTTCAGAAACCACCAGACGCAGACGAGCCTACTCGAGATCGAGTACACCGTACTCGAGATCGATGAGCAACCTACTCGACCTACATAGTTTTGTCTTCCTCGATGTGTTATCATGTGAGTTCCTTCCTTTACTCTTGTTTTTATTTGATTTTATACAGTGGGGACACTGTAATGTTTAAGTATGGGGTGGGGGAAGGGCTTACTTTGTGCATATTGGATTTATTTATATGTGCATTATTTCTTTGAATTGCTACATGGCTATTTTGGAAGGCATTATTGACTTATGTGCATATATGCATGTTTTCCAAAATTTGAGAAAAATGACCCCCATTGAAAATTTTGATTAATGTCATGGAAGCTTATATTGAACTCGACAATGCAAAATTAGATTCATTAGAGATATAGCATGAAATTGCCTAGTAAAGGGAAGTCACAATGAAGTGCATTATTTCTTGAAAACCATGAAATGAGATAAATTTTGAAATTGCTTTTGACATGTTGCATGATAAAATGATGGAGGACTTTATATTTCCATATAATGCTCATATGTTTATAATCCTAGCCTTACCCATGCTTATGCATCACAAAAGCCATAATATGCCTTATTTCATATTATACTCCACATGATCTAAATATTGCCCATTCTTTACCTTATTTCCTATCCGGGGATTATGTTGAGAATGATGGAGATGTTACATGGTTGTTGTGTTGTTATTATCATTATTGGAGTTTGGCGGAATTATTTGAAATATATGGAAAATTTAATGAGTGAAAGAAAATCCGATCAAAGATCAACCCTGCTCGCTGAGATAATAGTTTGGCGAGATGGGACAGCAGGTGAGGAGTCCGACGCACTAAGTATCCGGGGCCATTCATGACACCCATGTTTGCGACTCGCGAGAAGGCAGTGCTGAGGTTAGAGAGGTAAGAGCATTATTATTGAGAAAAAGCATTATGAAAGGTGATGAATCTTATGGAGAAGGAATGTGGAAATTCAGTTTGGAAATACTCCATTTCCCCGGATCATTAGCACCACATTGCCAAAAATTGCCCACCTTTAGCCTTTTACCAATCTACTCCTTATTGAGCTTAAATTAAAGTCCTCTTGATTATCGATGCTTTGTCACATAAAAATTATTTGTGCATAACCCTCCTTTTGTGAGTAGATGCTGCTTTGATATATTTACACATGCATGGATCTGTGACACTAGTACCTTTTCGAGGATGGTAATTGATTGCAGGGACATATAAGAATGAATCTAAGATGTTGAGAGTTTTGAATTCTTCCCCTGAATGACAATTAAAAGTATTGCTTGAGGACAAGCAAGCTTAAGTATGGGGTGTTTGTTGTGAGCTGAATCTGCCATGTTTTACAGTAACTTTTATATCGATTTCTGCATACATTGCATTCTTTTGGGTTTAGATAGAACAGAATCTGTGTAGTTAATGTTTATTTGCCAAATTATGGAATCTACACCAGTTTCTGTTTAATTCGCAGAATTCGAGGCATTTTACAGCAATTCTACAGAAGGTCAGAAAAGCTCGGAAAACAGCTACAGAAGCCCAAGGTCGAAGCAACAATGGAACCAGTCGAATCGAGTCAAGAACCAAGGTTACTCGACCTCGAGTAAACCCTACTCGATCTAGACAAGTATAGCCGAGCACAGCCTTGTCGACAGAGCTTGATCGAGAGCCAGACCAGCCCAGCTCCGGAAGTCTACTCGATCTCGACAAACCCTAGTCGAGGTCGACGACGCCTCAGCACCACACCCGGAGTCGACAAGGAGAAGAGCCGAGGACGAGAAGCTGAGGACGAGAAGCCAAGCACACCCTACTCGATCTCGACGAACCCTTGTCGAGATCGACAAGCCACCCAGAGCCAGTCCGAGGAGGATTCCTCGACACCACCACAGAAGGCCACACCCTAGTCGAGATCGACGAACCTTTGTCGAGATCGACGAGCGCCTGAGTCCAGATCCGAGCTTGTCGAGCACACCAACCCGAGAAGACCTAGTCGATGACCCATTCCTACTCGACATCGACAAGGCTTTATCCAGATCGACTAGACACGTGAGCCAGAGTCCGAGCCTGTCGAGCAGAGAAGCCAGTCAAGCCCAGTCGACCAAGATCCCTACTCGAGATCGACAAGAGTCTTGTCGAGATCGACCACGCTTCCAGAAGCTGTGCGACGCGGTTTGATCAACTCTACTCGGATTGGGATTCCTTGGAGCCTAAGGAGGTCGAGTAGCCCGAAGATCTATCCATTTTGATCAATTCTATCCATGGAAGGGAAATCTATCAAGACATGAAGACTTACCTAGTTTAGTTTTATCTTTTCCTTTTAAGATTTAATTCCATTTAGCTTTTATTTATCTTTTTAAGTTTTAGATGAAGTTTTAGATATAGATAGATATCTTCTTTCCTAGAATAGCTAGGGAATGAAGCCTATAAATAAAGCCCATGGGGCTCAGTTTTAATCATTCAATTTCAGAGCAAGACAAGTAGTTCCACAAAGACAGTTTAGGAGTTCGAAGGTTTTAGGGTTTTGGCATTCAACGAGAGTTGGATTGCCGGGATTGTAAAGTCTTGGAATTTAGTTTAATGCAAGTTGTTTTCTTTCAATCGATGATGTCTGAGTTTGCGATGAGGCGTGAGTAGTCCACCCACTTCTAGGGTTGGGGCGAGCCCGACGATAGCCATGCATATTTGAGGTAAAGATCAGACCTTTATCATGTTTTGAGCATTTTCCTACTTGTTTATGTGTTTATTGCCCATCTAATGGAGATCCATGTTAACCACTTGGATTATAAACATAAAATCGATAGAGACAATTAGGGTTTCTTGAGAGAGTTGTCTAATTGTTGGAAAAGGCGAAAGCTTAGTCCTTTAATGCGATTCACATGATTATCTGTTTGATTCTACCTTATGCATGCTTGGTTATTGTCGTTGCAAACCCCAATCTTGGAAGTTCTTTTACATTAAAGTTTAAGTCGAAATCCCAAAAGCATTTGTTCTTTATTTTCTTTATTTCATTCGTTTTAGTCCCTGCCCTCGTCGATCTCGACCACACTCTGGTCGACCTCGACTACTGATTTTCGACCTAGAATCGCCGTAGCTTAATTGTGCAGGAGATCGACAAAGACAAGCCGAAGTCGACAAGACCTTACTCGACATCGAGTACCCACTTGTCGAGATCGACCACCCTTGCCGAGTTGCAGCTGCTGTGTTCGACTGTCCGATCTTCTGTCGACTAACCCTTAGTCGAGATCGAGGACCCTGTTGTCGACTTCTGACCGTGAGATTCCACCGCTGCCTAGGATCCGCTGACACGCTTCCTCGTGGATCGATCCTGACTTCCCGCTGCTACATCAGGAGGAGGTCTTGTAATTATTTGCGTGGACGGAATCTGGTTTGCCTTAGTTTATTTATATTTAATTTGCATACTCGATTTCCTCCCAACAACATTTCTGCAATGGACAACGGTTCTGTTATGTGCTGATTTCTAGTTGCTCATCCGGGTAGTAGTGCATTTTTTGTTTGGTAGGTTTAGGCGGATACTTTGGTTGCTATTTGAGGTTATAGACTAGCTGGATTGGCAATATATGTTAATGTCTAAAATTTTTGGATGATTTTTGACAATGTATGTATATTTGTAATGAAACTTTTGTACTTAACCCTATAATGCAATGAAAGTGTAATATTTTGAATTTATTTTCTTCATTTTATAGTTAATTTTAAATTTATGATTTTAATATATATATATATATATATATAATTACATTAAATAGGTGTGCTATGAATATACCGCAGCTAAATCATTCATTTCTAAGCTATACAAAATCGTTTCCATATAACACTAAACGCTCCTATAGAGCAACAAAACCGCTGCCAAAGATAAATATAACCGCTTCCATAGGATAGTGAAAATACTATCCCTTTCTATTAAACCGCTGCCAAAAATTAATCAAACCGCTACCAAAGTTTTATAACCGCAGCCACAAACCACCAAAATCGCTTCCATATCCAACCAACCGCTACCATAGGTGTCAATTATCGCATCTATAAGCTTTATGAAACCGCTGCCTAAGGGGTTTTTACCCGCTTCCATTGTTCCCACTCACAAATGTCCCCATAGACTTTGTGGCAGCGGTTCAAGGTACCTTTGGCAGTGGTCTATCCGTCTACCAAGAGCCGCAGCCATAGGCTTCTAAAACCGCTGCCATAGGTCTATGGAAACGGGAGCAGATGCTGCGGTTGGTAAACCGCCGCCAAAGGCCTTAGGCAGCGGTTATAGGGCTTTAGGCAGCGGTTTTTTACCGCCACCAAAGGTTGGAAATGTAGTAGTGATTCCTTGGCTTGATTAAAAGAAAAAATTTACATGTTTACATATGAAAATACAAGTAATTATACGTTCTACTTCCACTGTCATCTAAAAAAAAGAACAAATAAAGAAAAGTAGTGTAAGAAGAGGCAGGATAGTATGCAACTACCGGTCTACGAGGATACTTCCAACCTGCATACGACGCAACTCGGAACTCTCCCACTCTCTATCCACTCATTAAAGCAAGCTAAAGATGTGGAACCCAGACATCAGATATGTCAGCTGGTATGGATACTTGGGACACCTCCATTATTCGGTCTTCAATACTACTCCGTACGTGTTAAATACCTACAAATCAAAATCAGCCCCATTTTTTAAAAAACTTTGTTCAAATAATAGATGGTGTTGCATTTATCTACCATAAACAAATAAGGAAACAATTATACACAGTAGGTTTGCTTCCCTCGGATAGATGAGATTCTAGATATTGGCGGAGCCAAAAAAATTTCTGAGGGGGCACATATATCTACGATATAGTTTTGGATTAAATTAACATAAATAATTATATATAATTTGATAATAAATAATGTTATTTTAAGATAAAATGTCATCGATTTATGATAAAATACTATCATTTTTTCGCGCAAAAAAAATATAAATATATAAATGAAATACCCGGAAAAAAAATTAACTAAATAATTATAGGAAACGCAATATAATAAATATTAATTTAAAATTATAGTTGTAATATGAGCTAAGTAGCTAGAGCTTGGCTCGAGTTTTGCTCAAGAAAAGCTTGACTTGAGCATATGATTTACAAAGTGAGTTGATTATGAGCACATTTTTATGCTCGATTCAAAGCTCATCTCCGCTCGATTAAAACTCAAATAGCACGAATTTTATGAAATTTAACAATTTGCTTTTAAGTTACTATGTCATGAGGAGGTAAAGTTGCATGATAGTTAAAAAAACTCACTCAAGCTCGTTCATTTACTAAACAAGTCGAGTGTGAGCTCAAATTCAAATATAGGTTCGACTAGAGCTTGATCTGTTTCTAAATGAGATAAATATAATCAAACAATACTAAACTTGTTTGACTCGAATAACAAACCTAGTTAATATATATAACTTTTTGCACTCATAACATATAATTTGTATAACCAAATATAAAAATTTTAAACTTGTGTAACTTCTTATTCAATTGTCGAAATGATTAGTATAACCTCTCATTTCGAAGCTCTCAAGATGAATTATAGTATGTGAATGTTGATTTAAGTAAAATATATAAGCATTATAGTATACTGAAACAAAATTAAAGTGATTAATATATCTTTAATTTTTAAACATTCATAACTTTTTACTCAGATGTCAGATTAAGACGTATTATATGTCAAAACGAAGCTAGCGACGAGGAGAATACTACTAGTTTCTTCGTCAAATGAGAGAGGGGACAGGTGACCCCCTGCAGCTCCGCCCCTGATTCTAGAGCACACACGACCCAGTCTTATTATTGACACGGTCAAATTTTCGTCACTCACACTGTCAATCATCAATTTCCATTATTAAAAGGACTTTAACTTGCTAACATCAATTTTCCATGTCAACAAATCCGATACATAGTTTGCTAACATGTGAAGCTAGTATTGGCAAGCTTTTTTTCAGGCAGAAAAGATTTGCCAACACCGAAAGTCGGTCACAACGCATGTGATTAGCGAAATTGAACATTGCGTATAGCAAGCTGATTCTTGGGTATCTTCCCATTCAATAAGAAAAACAAGAGAAACAAACAAAAAAAGAGAAAATCTTAGTGATAATTTTCATAATTCAAGAATCAAAGTGTCTTGTAGTAGAAAAGAGAAGAAACCCATTTTTTTTTCTCACAAGTGATGGCAATATTTATCTTTTGAGTTTTTATTTTTAAATGTGAAGACAGTAACTCTCCAATATAAGAAAACAGGTTTCTACCAAAAAAGAGAGAGAAGGAAATAGGTTATCAATTGATGAGGAATGAAAAGTGTGTTGTGAGCCTATTTTTCCATGATTCACATTAACTTTTATATCGATTTCAGCATTGCATTTCATGCAGTTGGGTTAGAATTATACAGAATCTATGTAGTTTATGCTTAATTTCCAAATTATGGAGCCTACACTAGTTTTTGTTTAATTTCGCAGAAATCGAGGTATTTTACAACGATTCGGAGAAGGGAAGGAATTCATGGAATGCTCGAGGTCAAATACAGAAAGTCCTTGGCCGAGGAACAGCTGAACCAAGATAAATCGACCAAATAACAAGAAATAAGCACACGATAGTTCTAGTCGGTCGACGTCGAGTACATTTGGACGAGGAATACACTAGTCGAGCAAGCCAGTCACTCGAGGAGGAGAGGACTAGTCGATGTCGAGTATACTACTCGATGTTGAGTACCCATGTCAAGTCCAGAGGTTACCCGAGCTCGAGTGCAAATCCGAGGAGAAAAGTTCTAATCGACGTCGAGTAAACTACTCGAAGTCAAGTACCCCCAGATGTCAATCCGAGTCGAGATCGAGTGGAGTCCGAGCCTTGTGGGTTACTTGCAAGAGAAGATATGTGAAATTCTATCAATTCACATGAAGATATATCAAGAGAAGAGGGATTTATCCACATTAGTCTTATTTCCTTAGAGATTTGTTTCCCTTATTTATCAAGTTTTCTCCTAAGCTTTAGATTGGAAATTTTAGATAGAGATAAACTATTATTTCCTTGGGTAGCAAGGACTGAAGACTATAAATAAAGCCCTAGGGGATGATTTTTAGAGATTCCAATTTACACACCACACAATAGTTAGAGAGTAGGAGAGAGAGCTAGGCCGAGAGGAGTTGTATTTGGCGAGAGCGGAATTAGCTTCGATCGGTTGTAAGCTTTGTTTTATTTCATTAATGCAAGTTAGTTTCCTTTTATTATTGATGAGTTTTCCTATGATGAAGAGCGAGTAGTTCACTACTTCTAGGGTCGGGGTGAGCCCGATGATAGTCATGCATGCTTGAGGCAAAGATTCGAGTTTTATCATGTTTTGATCATCCACTATCTTTGTTATGTTTATTACCTAATTAATAGAGATTCAGGTTAACCACTTGGATTATAAACATAAAATTGGTAGGTACAATTAGGGTTACTTGATAGAGTTGTCTAATTGTTGGAAAAGACGAAAGCTTAATCCTCGATGTGATTTCATGATTCTCTATTTATCTTGCCTTATGCATGTTTGGTTATCGTTGTTGAAAACCCCAGTCTTGGAAGTTTTCTTTCATATTTATTTACTTTGAATTCTACAACCCTGGTTATTTCTCTTCACGCTTCGTTTCCATCCTCACGTTCTTCGGCCATCTTTGCCGACACAAATTACGTACTGCAGGACTACTCAACTACGACCAATCTGGTCGATGTCGACTACTGATGTCCATGTTTTGTGCCATGTTTTATATTGACTTTTATATCGATTTTCGTTTACGTTTCATGGATTTGGGTGAGAATAGTACAGAATATGTGTAGTATATCTTTATTTGCCAATTATGGAGGTCTACACAAGTTTTTGTTATATTTCGCATAAATCGGACGCACTTTAGAGCTTAAAAGAAACTCATGAAGAAGCTAAGGATGGTGCAGCTGTAGAAAAAACCATTTTTCGGCATTCATCATTTTGATTCAAGTTCTGATGTCTTCATGAGAGTTGTAACCCTCGAAAAGAGCTTTCCAACGCATGCTTATATGCGTCAATCGGACGAACGAGGACTCAGGAACTTGCGTTTAAAGAACAGAGCAGAATGCTGAGAAAGTGGTCGATATCGACCAGACCTACTCGATATCGACCAGATTGTGGTTGAAATTCTCCAGATCGACTAGAGATGCCCAACAGAGAAGAAGACAGGTCAATATCGACCAATTTTGGTCGATATCGACCAACAACTACTCGATATTCCTCCTAGTGGCCGATTTCGAGTGATAGAAGTGAAGCTAAGAAGGTGACTCGATATCGACCGACTTTGGTCGATATCGACCTAATGCCAGTGTCGAGTCCAAGTCAATTTCGAGCTCTAATCCAAGTTCTATCCAAAATCCAATGGAGATATTCCCAAGAGAAGATTCCTTACACATGAAGACTTGAGAGATTTTCTATCTTTTTATATTTTTATTTATCCTAAGGGTGTAACATTTAATTACCCTTTAGGATTTATCTTATTTTACCTATTTAGATTTATTTCTTTCCTAGTAGAATTATATCCTTAGATAGAAGATAAATATTCCTTACCTTGATTAGCAAGGATTAAGGCCTATAAATAAAGCCCATGGGGCTAGTTTTTATTTATTCAATTCTAGAGAGGAGAAGAGAGGTAGCGAGTAGAGAGAGAGAGAGTGAAGGCTGAGTGGAGTTGTGAAGCGAGAGCGGAATTAGCTTCGTTTGGTTGTAAGTTCTATTTAGTTTATTAATGCAATTTAGTTTTCTTTTATTATTAATGTCTTTTCCTGCGATGAAGAGCGAGTAATCCACCTACTTCTAGGGTCGGGGTGAGCCTGACGATAGCCAAGCGTGTTTGAGGTAAAGATTCGACCTTTATTATGCTTTGATCATCCACTGCCTTGTATATGTTTATTACCTATTCAATAGAGATTCAGGTTAACAACTTGGATTATAAACATAAAATTGGTAGATACAATTAGGGTTTCTTGAAAGAGTTTTCTAATTGTTGGAAAAGGCGAAAGCTTAATCCTTTGATGTGATTGCGTGATTATTTCTCTTTATCTTGCCTTATACATGTTTGGTTATCGTTGTTGCAAACCCCGATCTTGGCCGTTTCTTTCATACATAGTTTATTCCGAAATCTCCAAGCTTTGTCCTTTATTTACGTATTGTCACCCTACTCGATTTCGACCACTTCTTGGTCGATATCGACTTCTAATTTCCGATCCAGAAAGATCGCTGCTTGTTTGTGTTTCTGCATGTACAGGTCGATTTTGAGAAAATTGGTCGATATCGAGGCACTCTGGTCGATATTTGCCTGACTTCTGCAGAACCCCTAGAAATCGACTGAACTGGTCGATATCGACTACTTATGGTCTATATCGAGTGGTCCCCTGAAGTCGAAATCGACGTGAGATTTGCCGCTGCCTGAGATGCGCTGACACGCTTCCTCGAGGATCGATCCTAACTTCCTGTTGCTACATTGGGAGGAAGTCTTGTAATTTTTTGCGAGGGCAAGATCTGGTTTGATTTATTTAATTATATTTTGAACTTGATTTCCTCCCACAACAAATTGGCGCCGTTGCCGGGGAAGCAATCATTCGCGCCTTAGGTAGTTAGATCTCACGTTTCCTTTGAGTTACTTTGCAGGTGTATGCGCCGTTCTGGTCAACCACCTGATTTTGACGCCTTAGACGACCCGGAACGTCTTATACACATCCACTCTAGATTGAAAAGGATCATGGCGACCGCCGAAACGCAAACCCAGATGATCGAGAGGCTTCAAAGGGAGCTAGAAACCAACAATGCTGCTCTCGTCGCTGAGAGAGCACGCACTGAGCAGGAAGCTGAACGAAGGAGGCATGCAGAGGCTGAACTTGCCCAATACCCTACCACTACGGAGGATTACATGCACCCGACTCTTGTCGTGCCTAAATCGGCTATTCTAATCCCTCCTAATAATTTTGAGATTCGCACTGCCTTCCTTATTGAAATTAAAAATAATGATTTTTACGGAAGGTTTAACGAATGCCCTCTTGAACATATTACGAATTTTTCTGACATGTGCCAAACTCTTGCTGAAGGTACTACTTTGGAATATGTCAAGATGAAAGCTTTTCGTTGGTCTTTTGCCGGTCCAGCATTGAAGTGGCTTGAAGGTCTCCCTGCGCGATCCCTCACAACATGGGCAGAGGTTAGGAATGCGTTCCTCAACAAGTTCTTTCCTCCCGCCAAGACAGCGCTCCTCAGACAAAAGATTACAGCTTTCAAACAAAAGCCTGGGGAACCGCTAGAACGAGCATGGGATCGATACAAGGATCTACTACGATCCTGCCCCACTCATGGGAAGCCACCATACGTCATTCTGGAGATTTTCTACAATTCTCTTGATCTGGCCGCCAAGGAAAGGATCAATCAGTTCACGCAGTATGAATACCTCACGCATACACCAGCATAGGCATGGGCTACAATCGAAAGGCTAACCAACTTCGACAATACTTATGGGGCTCGTGCGAATTACGATGAAGACAGCAATAATTATGCAAGGCCAGCCCCATCCCTGCCCCTTTATGAGCCTTCTAAAGAGATTGATCCAGATGTCAAGGAGCAGTACTTTAGAGATCAGAATCACAAGCTCCTCAGGAAAGTCAGGTTTCTTTCTGTCAACCAACCCTGCATTGAATGTGGCTCACAGCGGTACACCACTCCAGATTGCCCACAAACAAAGCAATTCCGACTGGCAGAAACTCACGAGGAGGTAGCTTATGCAGGGGGTCCCAATCGCTATATGGGGGACCATCGGTTCCATCATCCACAGTGGAACCAAGGTGCCCCTAGGAACCCCCACCATATAGAGCTCCAGGACATCCAGAGAGGGACCAGTGGAAGGATGATCTACAGATGATCCTCGATGAGATGAGGAGAAATCAGACACAACAACAACAATCTACAAGCGCCATCCAGAACTCAACTCCATGACCTCAATACACGACTTGGGGAAATGGATATCTGGAAGAAGAACATGGAAACCCAAATGGGTCAACTCGCGAAACAGATTCCAAGACCAGCTGGAAAGCTCTCTGGGCACACAATCCTAAGGGGCAATCCGGACACGTAGCTGCTGTAAAGCTCAGGATAGGTTGCGAACTGCACGAACCAGAGGTCGGGGAAGCAAACGACGAAACTGGACAACCGGTCGAAATCGACCAAGCCCTGGTCGATATCGACCACCTACAGGTCGATATTGACCCGTCTGCACCAGCAACCCCGAAATCGACCACAATAGTCGAAATCGACCAAAACAAGGTCGATATCGACCGACACCTGGTCGATATCGAGCAGTCCCCTCCAGTCGTTGTCGACCAGTCTACAACACCTTCGACAGCTGATTCCGCTCCAAATCCAAAGAAGATACTGCCTTTCCCTTCCAAGGCGCTGAAAGATCCCACCGCAGGTAGGTTTAAACGCTTTGTTAAGATTCTTCAAGAACTAAATGTTTCAATTCCTTTTAAAGACGTTCTTCAAGAGATGCCTGCTTACGTCAAGTTCCTCAAGGAAATCCTTAGCAACAAGCGACCAATCACGGAAATTGCCGACGACTATAAAAGGATGGACTTCCTTGATAAGAGACCTGACCCTGGTAAGTTTTCTATTACTGTGGGATTTGGACAATTTAAATATGAGGCATTGTGTGATCTAGGTTCAAGTGTGAGCATCATGCCCCTATCAATCTGGCAAAAGGTAAAGATATGATCAATAGAGCATGTGGATGCCAAACTATACATGGCAAACAATACAGTGGTCATCCCTACATGTATGGTTGATAATGTCCCTGTCCAGGTTGGTAAGTTCTATATTCCCGCAGATTTCCTCGTTATAGATATGACGGAAGATCCTGCTTGCCCTATTATTCTTGGTAGACCTTTTCTAGCTACAGCAGATGCCAACATCAGCGTCACGAAGAGATTGCTCACTTTCACAATAGGTAATGAGGTCTTAGAATTTTCTTTGGGCCCCCCAAAGGAGGATGTTCCATGGCTAGAGGTAAAGAGCATAGGCAACAACGAGAACGAACAAACAACGACGAAGGAAGGCGCCAAAATTCTAGTCGATGTCGAGGACACCTGGTCGACATCGACTACTCTACTCGACATCGAGTACTCCCACTCGATGTCGATCTCTCCTGTTGAGCTCCAAACCTGCCAAAAGCCTAAGTATGGGGTCCCACCACTCGATGAGGTAAGTTCAAGTATGATTCCTACCTCTCCTCTATTCATTAATAAGAATAATAACAATTTTAGAGGAGACCAGACCCCGTGGTGAGCTAAACTACGCAGGATTAGGACTGGAAAGAAGAAGAAGAAGAAGAAGAAGAAGAAGAAGAAGAAGAAGAAGAAGAAGAAGAAGAAGAAGAAGAAGAAGAAGAAGGAGGGCAAGGAATCATATAAGGACAACCACCTATCAGCGGAGCTGGATTACTACAATCAGGACCTAGATGGTCCAGGAGAAGGGCCAAGCATAAGAGGGCCTCACATTAAAGGTTCCTGAGCAAAAACGATGAAGTCGGCCTAGCGACTATAAAGTCTAGAGCCTAGCTTGTAATAAAGACAATCAGTTTTTAGGACTTTTTAGACATTATTTGCGGTCTTGCTTTTGGTTTTTGGTTTTGAAACACCGTTTTTGGATTTTTCTATTGTGGATTATTGTCTTTCTAATGAATCTTGCAGGCAAAAGATGTTGCAGAAGTACTCGACGTCGAGTAATCTACTTGACGTCGACTACTCTCCTCGATATCGACCACTTCTGTAACCGCTCCAGCACTCGATTCCGACGTTTGGCACACCTGTCTAGTGAGTCTCTTTCTTTACCCTTGTTCTTATACAGTGAGGACATTGTAAACTTTAAGTATGGGGTGGGGGAATGGCTTATTTTGTGCATATTTGACTATATTTGACCATGTATGCATACTTTTAACTTTATTTCTCGAATTGCTTATACATGGCTACTTTGGAATTATCATTGACGTCTATGTGCTTATATGTTGTTTTCCAAAGTTTATAAAAATCACCCCCATTGAAAATTTTGAAATAGTGTTATGGAAGTTATATTGAACTCGACGATGCAAAATTAGATTCATTAGAGATATATCATGAAATTGCCTAGTAAAGGGAAGTCACAATGAAGTGCATATTTTTATGAAAACCATGAAAGGAGGTAAAATTTGAAATTGCTTTTGACATATTGCATGATAAGAGGATGGAGGACTTTATATTTTCCATATAATGCTCATATTTTGATATCTTTAGCCTTACCTATGCTTATGCATCACAAAAGCCATATTGAGCCTTATTTCATATTTTGCTCCACATGATCTAAATATTGCCCATTCTTTACCTTATTTTCTATCCGGGGATTATGTTGAGAATGATGTCACATTATGGAGATTATTATATGGTGTTTGTGTTGTTATATTATCATTATTGGAGTTTGGCAGGAAAGTTTCAAATGTATGGAAAATTTAATGAGTGAAAGAAAATTCGGTCACCTTTAGAGATAAAGGTAGATCGACCCTGCTCGTAGAGATAATAGTTCAACGGGATGGGACACCAAGGTGAGGAGTCCGAAGCATTAAGTATCTGGCGTCATTCATGACACCCATGTTTGCGAGTCGTGAGAAGACAATGCCGAGGTTAGAGAGGTAAAAACATTATTATTGACAAAAGCATTGAGCGAATGAGTGAAAGGTGAGAAATATCAAGAAGAAGGAATGTGGTATGAATGTTTAGAAAGCACTCTATTTCCCCGGATTATTAGCACCACGTTGCCGAAAATTGCCCACCTTAACCCTTTTACCAATCTACTCCTTATTGAGCTTAATTAAAGTCCTCTTGATTATTAATGCTTTGTCACGAATGAATGTTTTTGCATAACCCTCTTTTTGTGAGTAGATGTTGCTTTTATTCACATGCATGAATTTGTGGCATTAGTACATTTCGGGGATGGTGATTGATTGCAGGGTTATATAAGAATGAATCTATGATGTTGAGAGTTTTGTTTCTTCCGTTCTATGACCATTAAAAGTATTGCTTGAGGACAAGCAAGCTTAAGTATGGGTTGTTTGTTGTCAGCCTATTTTTCCATGATTCACATTAACTTTTATATCGATTTCAGCATTGCATTTCATGCATTTGGGTTAGAATTATACAGAATCTATGTTTTATGCTTATTTGCCAAATTATGGAGCCTACACTAGTTTCTGTTTAATTTCACAGAAATCGGGGCATTTACAGCGATTCGAAGAAGGGAAGGAATTCATAGAATGCTCGAGGTCAAATATAGAAAGTCCAGTGTCGAGGAGCAGCTGAACCAAGAGAAATCGACCAAGAAACAAGAAACAAGCACTCGACAGTTCTAGTCGATGTCGACCAGATGTGGTCGACGTCGAGTACATTTGGACGAGGAATACACTAGTCAAGCAAGCCAGTCACTCGAGGAGCAGAGGACTAGTCGACGTTGAGTATACTACTCGATGTCGAGTACCCATGTCAAGTCCAGAGGTTACCCGAGCTCAAGTGCAAATCTGAGGAGAAAAGTTCTACTCGACGTCGAGTAAACTACTCGAAGTCGAGTACCCCCAGACGTCAATTCGAGTCGAGATTGAGTGGAGTCCGAGCCTTGTGGGTTACTTGTAAGAGAAGATATGTGAAATTCTATCAATTCACATGAAGATCTATCAACAGAAGAGGGATTTATCCACATTAGTCTTATTTCCTTAGAGATTTGTTTCCCTTATTTATCAAGTTTTATCCTAGGCTTTAGATAGAAAATTTTAGATAGAGATAAAATATTATTTCCTTGGGTAGCAAGGATTGAAGACTATAAATAAAGCCCTAGGGGATGGTTTTTAGAGATTCCAATTTACACACCACACAATAGTTAAAGAGTAGGAGAAAGAGAGCTTGGCCGAGAGGAGTTGTATTTGGCGAGGGCGGAATTGGCTTCGATCGGTTGTAAGCTTTGTTTTATTTCATTAATGCAAGTTAGTTTCCTTTTATTATTGATGAGTTTTCCTATGATGAAGAGCTAGTAGTTCACCTACTTCTAGGGTCGGGGTGAGCCTGACGATAGCCATGCATGCCTGAGGTAAAGATTCGACTTTTATCATGTTTTTATCGTCCACTATATTTGTTATGTTTATTACCTAATTAATAGAGATTCATGTTAACCACTTGGATTATAAACATAAAATGGGTAGATACAATTAGGGTTACTTGAAAGAGTTGTCTAATTGTTGGAAAAGGCGAAAGCTTGATCCTCGACGCGATTTCATGATTCTCTATTTATCTTGCCTTATCCATGTTTGGTTATCGTTGTTGCAAACCCCGATCATGGAAGTTTTCTTTCATATTTGTTTATTTCGAATTCTGAAACCCTGGTTATTTCTGTTCACGCTTCGTTTCCATCCTCACGTTTCCATCCTCGATGTGACCATCCTCACGTTCTTCGACTACTAACGTTCAAAATTGAGTGCTGTCTCGAGATCGATTGCTCATTTTTGTATCTACATGTACTGGACCATGACCAACTTACTCGGCGTCGAGGACTTTATTCAACGTCGACTACATCCGGTGCTTTCTGCTGTTGTTTCTGCTCGAAATCGACTGTACGAGACCCCTGTCGACTACACCCTAGTCGAGGTTGAGTACTTCTGGAGTCGTTTTGTAGATGTGATTCGCTTGCTATCTAAGAACCGCTGACTAGCTTCCTTGTGGATCGATCCTGACTACCTTCTATTACAACGGGAGGGAGTCTTGTAATTATTTGCTCAGAATGGAATCGGTTTGCTTTGATCTATTTATATTTTAATTTCTAGTCTCGATTTTCTCCTATCAACAAAGTGCAAAGCATAATCTTAATCACTGATTTAAAAATTCCGCCTAGGACCTAGGCACTAGACGGCCTCCTTCCGCCTAGAGTTAGGCGGGCGCCTGGATATTCATAGAAGCTAGACGGCCCCTCACCGCCTAGGATCAGCCTGTAAATATTGGATGAAAGTTTCTACATATATAACATAATCATTAATCCATGTGTTCTTTGAAAATACATAGGGGATGTGTGTAAAACTATACTCGAAATATTAATCCAAAAACATAGGATTACGGGTAATATACTCGTATAGTTTGTACACATATACCTAATGTATTACACTGAGGACCATAAGATAACCTGTAACATAAGATGTGTAATTATATATTTTGTGTGGGTTTATATGATCTGAGTATTTTATATTTATGATTATGGGCTTGAGGCCCAACGTGTTACGCAATGTTTTAATTTGACTCATCTATATATACTAACTCTGACCTAATATTTTCTCATTCAACACATTTCACAAGCTAGGGTTTCTCCTAAGTGTCTTCTCCGATGTAGATCGGGGGTGAATTGCTTCTTGATCTAGGTGCTCCTCCATTAATTAAAATTTGATATTTTACTATTCATAGTTCACACATGTGTTTTTAATTGTTAAAAACTGAAGACTCCACCTTGAGTGCAAGATCTTAAGAACTAACTTGCAGGATATTTCTAAGGGTGAAGAAAGACAACACAGAAGGCTTGGTTTCAAGGTCTTGAAACCCATACTCAAATGTTTGGTTGAATATTAGTTTGCTTATGTGTTGACTTGTTCAAGTGAAGGAAGTAATTCAAGGCCAATCCTTTTGGGGCCATGTATTGTCATGGGCCTTTCATTGGGCCATGGGGAAATTGTATTTGGATCGTACTTATTAACATATATATTTCTCCTAACCAGTATTATGTGGAATATGTATCTTTGTATGTTATTTTAGTAAAGATGGAAAGATATATACGGACTCAAAGATCTTTCCGTGGAGTACACGATTATGGAGAAGATTGCATGTGCAGATTTGGAAAGAATGAATTCGAAATAAATTCAAACTCGCTTGGCAATAATTCAAAATTCAAACGATCCTCCCTCCATAACCCTTGAAGTTGTTCAGCTACATAAAGATGAAGTGCTGGGAGACTGAACTTATCGAAGCAAGCATTCAAAGTGATCAAGTCATTCCAATGCATTCGTCATCTTAGTTTCTCTCGTGCGTTCTCATAAAGTCTAGTGTTGTTTATTTTTTAGAGCTGAGGGAAACACAAACACTTATTGTACAAGTCATTTATTTTACTTTAAGAGTATCATATACTCGATCTAAAACACACTCCGGTGTGTGGTGATGCTTATATTTCACCTGTAAAGTTGAGAGCTAGAATAGAAGCGGAGAGGCTTTGTATAGAAGAAGGGTAGTTCTTCTAGGAAGTTCTAGGCTCAAGAGGAAGTGAAATAAGAAGTGTTTGAATCCTACGAGTTGGATAACCCTAGGCGGGGACGTAGGCTAAGTTCATGCCAAACCTCGTTAACAATTCATGTGTTTATCTTTTATATTCCGCATTTACTTATTCTTGTTTGGTTTTACTTCGTCAAGATTTGATAGCTATATCAAGGTCCTGACAAGTTGGTTTGAAAATCTTTTAAAGGTTTTGTTTTGCAAAAATGGAGCATACTCTATTCATCCCCCCCCCCCCCTTCTAGAGTATTATTCATCGCCTTGTAGACTCTTCAATTGGTTTCAGAGCTTGGCTCACTGTTTGATCTAACAATCTTGTGAGTTTTATCATGTCTACCATATGTGATGGAGGATTTGCTCAAGGGAGATCAACCAACCGACCTCCTCTTTTATGTGGCAATAATTTTGTTCATTGGAGATCTTTGATGCAGATGTTAATCACTGATCAAGATCTAGAGGTATGGGACTTGGTCAAGAAGGTATCACGCATTCCAAAGAAGATTGACTCTAATACTGGAAAAGAAGTCGAGAAGCCTGCAGATGAATATACTCAAACAGATTTGGAGAATATTGCTAAGAATTTTAAGGCTGAATTTAACCGTGTTTCCTCTTGTAAGAGTGCCAAGAAAATTTTGGACAAGCTGGTAGTCCCTTATTAAGGCACCAGTCATGTTGAAGAGAGCAAGATCAATATATTTATTCGACAGTACGAGCTTTTCAAGATGAATTCTGATGAATCAGTGAAGGAAATATTTACAAGATTCACTCAAATTGTGAATAACCTTGACTCACTTGGAACGACCTTCTCTAATACAGAGAAAGTAAGGAAGGTTCTTAGGAGCCTCCCGAAAACCATGTGGGGTCATAAGGTTACTGTAATTGAGGAAGCTCAAGACCTTACCATACTGTCTCTGGATGACTTGCTTGGGAAGCTCATTACACATGAGATGATCTTAAATGAAGAAGATGGAGAACTTCCCTCGACAACGAAAAATCTCGCCCTTAGAGAAAAGAGAGAAGAAGCACAAACCGATGATGATGAAAGTGACGATGAGGATGATTCTTTTGCCTTCAAAAAGCACGGATCCTAAAGATAAAAAATCAGTTCTCAAATCGAGACAACACTGGATCATCTAAGTTCAAAGGTAAGTCTTCTAACCCCTTAAAAAAGCCGAAAGTTCTAACATGTTTTGAATGTGATGAAATAGATCACCTTGTGAAGGAATGTGCTATGAAAAAAAGGAATAAATTCAAGAGGAATGAACAAAGAAAGAAATCCATGCTAGCCAGTTGGAGTGACTCAGATTCCTCAAGCGATTCAAAACCTAAAGGAGATCAGGTAAACCTTTGTCTAATGGCTGAGCATGAGGGATCCAAAAGTCAAAATCTTGAGGAAGTGGTAAGAAGCTTAATGACCAGTCCTCCTGATATATTATCTGAATTCTTAAAGAATATGATTTCTAATGAAGAGACTTACAACAGTGAAATTAGTATCTTGAAAGAGAAGCTAAGAGATCAACAGAAATGCATAAGTGAAATGTCGCTGGAAATGAAAAATCTTAAAGCTTCTCAGTCGGCTCTTGACATTAAAGTCAAGACCTTGACATCAGAGAATTCTGATCTCAAGCAAGACCCCTCCTCTCTAACACTTTGCAATGATGATTTAGAGAAAGAGAAGGTTAAGATGACTGACAAGTGCAAAGACCAGCATGCATCACTTATACAATTCACAAGATCTAAAGGCAATCTTGATAAGATGCTAGGTGAACAACAAGTATCTACAAAAAGAAGTGGTATTGGCTACAACACAAATTTTCCACAGAAATCTAGTACCACTTTTGTCAAAGCATAAGAAAATTGGCGTTCACCTACCTATCTTTACTGTTGTAAGAAAGGGCATGTGAAGGAAACCTATCTGTATAGACGAAGGGATTCCCACATCTTTAGAAATACATTTCCAGTGCACCTAAATGAACAGATAAAACAAGTTTCAGTTCCTAAAGGGACCAGACTACCCAACATGGTCTATCCCCATTTTGAATCTAAATCTATTTATTGGTCTAGCTGAAAGGGTTGATGTTTGTCTTGTAGGATATCACCAAGAACAAGGAGCCAAAATGGATCATGGACATCGGATGCTCTCGGCACATGAGTGGGAAGAAATCTCTATTTCAAGATCCTAAAGAGCAAACCACTGGAACAATTACTCATGGTGATAAAGGGAAGTGCAATATTATCGGTATAGGTAACATCGGTAGTGGTTCTCAAAGTTGCATTAAAGATGTATATGTTGTTGACGGTCTAAAATATAATCTCCTAAGTGTTTCTCAGTTGTGTGATAAGGGAAAAAAATTTGGCTTTGACAGGCACAAGTGTGAAGTCAGAAACGAAGAGGCAGGAGACTTGATCCTCACTGCTCAAAGGCACAATAATACATATGTATTAACCAGTAACCAAATTGCAGGTACAAATCTCAAGTGTCTCAAGGCCTTGACAGAAGACCCAAGTCTCTGGCATAGAAGGTTAGGGCACGTGGGAATGCACACCCTCAATAAACTGACATCAAGAGATCTTGTACGAGGACTGCTTGACCTAAACTTCAAGAGTGAGGATCTGTGCAACGCTTGCACAAGAGATAAACAGACACGTGGTTCATTTAAACCCAAAAAGGTTGTAAGTTCCTCTCGCCCTCTTGATTTATTGCATATGGATTTGTGTGGTCCTATGCGTGTCAAATCTCCAAAGGATAAACAGTACATTCTGGTTATTATTGATTGTTTTTCTCATTTTACATAGATTTCCTTTTTAAGAGAAAAATCAGAGGCTTCGTTCGAGTTTTCTGAACATTGTAATGAGTTGCAGACCTTGAAAAGCATACCAACTGTCTCCATTCGGAGTGATCATGGTAGAGAATTTGATCAGCTCAAATTTGATTTATTCTGTGCTAAGTATGGTATTTCACATAATTTTTCAGCTCATAGAACTCCTCAACAAACAGGGTTGTAGAACGAAAGAACCGCACCTTAGAGGACATGTCTAGGAAAATGATTTTAGAAAATGGTTTGCCAAAATATTGTTGGGCCGAGGCTGTTAATACAGGTAATTATATTTTGAACCGTTGTTTAATTCGCCCCATTTTGAAGAAAACTCCTTATGAACTTTTCAAATGAAGAAATCCTAACATTTCCTATTTCAAACCTTTTGAATGTACTTGCTTTGTTCATAATAATGGCAAAGATAACCTTGGGAAGTTTGATGCTCGTAGCGACGAAGTTATATTTCTTGGTTCCTCTACTAATAGCAAAGCTTATAGAATTTATAACAAGCACACCAAAATTGTTGAGGAGAGTATCCATGTGGTATTCAACGAAAGCAATAATGGTGTGTTGAGTGAAAGTTTTGCAGATCTCAATCTAAATCACCATGATTCTGATGGAGAAGAAGAAGAAGACAAGTTTGAAAACAAGAAGGACCAAGAACGTAACATGCAAGAGCTAATCCAAGATACAAACGAGCTATCTCAAGACCTTGAGAAGCAACTACAGAGCCTGGATGTGAGCAACACAAGCAATGAGGAATCCAACTCCAATACCGTCTCCCAAGACCTTGAGGAGAGACCTGCTACTGTCATGAATGATCAAGGCCCAAAGCCACGAAAGTTCAAGCATGCTTCATCACACTCAGCTCAAGATATCATATCAAATCAATCATCCGTCATACAAACTCGATCTAGATTAAAAAATCTATGTGCTTTCTATGCCATTGTCTCTCTCGTAGAACCAGAGACACCTACTGAAGCACTCAAGTGAGCTAAATGAGTTTGAAAGGAATAAGGTGTGGACCCTCCAACCTAGGCCAAAGCATCAATCAGTCATTGGAACTCGATGGGTGTTTTGAAAAAAAATTGGATGAAGCAGGCAAGATCATTCGAAACAAGGCAAGGCTTGTTGCTCAAGGCTACAATCAAGAAGAAGGTATAGACTACGAGGAGACTTTTGCTCCCGTAGAAAGGTTAGAAGCTATATGTATATTACTTGCCGTTGCATCTTATATGGATATCAAGCTATTTCAAATGGACGTCAAATGTGCCTTTCTAAATGGGTTCTTGGAAGAAGAATTTTATGTTGCTCAACCTCCTGGTTTTGAAAGTGAAAAATTTCCTAATCATGTTTATAAATTGGACAAGGCTCTCTATGGTCTAAAGCAAGCCCCTAGAGCTTGGTATGAGAGATTGTCCAAGTATCTTCTTGAAAACGGTTTTCAAAGCGGTTTGATTGACAAAACTCTCTTCATCAAGACCCGTGGAAATGATGATTTGGTTGTTAAAATATACGTTGATGATATACTATTTGGTGCTACTAACAACTCCCTTTGCAAGGAGTTTGCTAAGACAATGTGCAGGGAATTTGAAATGAGCCTCATGGGAGAACTGAACTTCTTTCTCGGTCTATGATGTCCACTAAAATAGCCATGTTTTTATGCACATTTTAGCTTCTTATTCTATATAATTTGCATATTTCGGGCTGGGAATATGTTGAATTTATGTAATGTATGCTTATTTGCAAGAAATAGAGGTCTACATAAGTTTTGGTTTAATATTGCAGAATTTGGAGCCATTCCGGGGGAAGCTAACAATTACTCGATTTTGAGGAAAGTTCCTCGATATCGACCAAAATTATGAAGCAGAGCCTGGTCAAGGATGCCAGATCGAGAAGCTGAGAAGAAGAAGTCAACTCGAGTAACAATTTACTCGATGTCGACATATCTGCTCGACATCGACCAAACCAGAAGCCCTGTCCGAGTCCGAGAAGGGAAGAAGCTACTCGAGGAGATGAAGAAAAGCCGAAGTCGACCATAAGTTCCTCGATGTCAACCAAATTGGTCGATATCGACCAAAAAGATCTCTGGGTCGTGAGTCCGTTGGGCCTATCCGAAATCGAGTTGATTG
This sequence comes from Persicaria maculosa, assembly GCA_963922045.1. Lineage (NCBI taxonomy): Eukaryota > Viridiplantae > Streptophyta > Magnoliopsida > Caryophyllales > Polygonaceae > Persicaria > Persicaria maculosa. The sequence goes on along the minus strand of OY998259.1, from coordinate 55,060,354 downwards.
TTTGGGCATGAAGGAAGTCCGAATCTATCAAAGTCTATCAAGGTTTATCCAAGGAGAGAAGATTATTCATTAATGTCAAGAGATATTTAGATATTTAGATATTTCCTTTTAAGATTTATGCTTTATCTTTATTTAATTTTATCTTTAGAAGTAGATATAGATTGCTTTCCTTGATTAGCAAGGATTAAGCCCTATAAATAAAGCCCATAGGGCTGATTTTCTATTCATTCAATTTCAGAGAAGTAGTTCCACATAGAGTTTAGGAGTTCAAAGGTTTTAGGGTTTTGGCATTCTACGAAAGTTTGAGTGCCGGGAATGTAAAGACTTTGAATTTAGATTATGCAAGTTATTTCTTTTCAATCAATGATGTCGTTGCTATGATGAGGCGCGAGTAGTCCACATACTTATAAGGTTGGGGTGAGCCCAACGAGAGCCATGTTGGTGGATTAGCGATTGCAAAAGGAGGTATTTTATCGTTATCTTATTCTATTCCATGTGCTTCATCTTTGATTGAGAAATTGAAGAACTCATGTTGTGAAACTTGGGTAGTAATTAGGATTTTTATTCGGAAGATTATAAATTCTAATTATGAAAAGGAATAGATGCAATTAGGGTTATTTATCGCGAGATCTATATTCCTACTTGTCGGATTAAGTGAAAGCCTTCTCCTTTATCGATAAAGTCATCGCCTTTTATGATTTATATTCCGCTTTCATGGTAATCGTTGTTCCAAACCCCAATCTTGAAAGTTCTCTTTCATCCATCGGTTTAGATTCGAAATTGGCATTCGTTTTTACTTTCTGTCACTACTCGATTTCGACCAAACTGGTCGACATCGACTTCTCATATTCGATCAAGCAAGATCGCCGTAGCTTTTGTTTCTACAGGCAACTCAATCTCGACCAAAACTCCTCGACTTCGACAAAGTTACTCGATATCGAGTAAACTACTCGAGATCGACCAAGCCCAGTAGCTGCTGCTTGCTCAGGTTCGACTTGTCCGGCCCCTGTCGACTAACCTTAGTCGAGGTCGAGCACCCTGAAGTCGACTTCTGGCCGTGAGCTTCCTCCGCTGCCTAGGATCCGCTGACCAGCTTCCTCGAGGATCGAACCTGACTTCCTTTTGCTACATCGGGAGGGAGTCTTGAACATTATTTGCTGGGATCCAATCGGTTTGCTTTACTTTATTCGTATTTTATTTGGAATCTCGATTTCCTCCTACAACAAATTGGCGCCGTTGCCGGGGAAGCAATCATTCGCGCCTTAGGTAGTTAGATCTCACTTTTTCTTTTAAGTTTTAATTTTGCACTGTATGCGCCGTTCTAGTCAACAACCTGAGTTTGACACCTTAGACGACCCGGAACGCCTTATACACGTCCACGCTAAATTGAAAAGAGCCATAGCGGCCGCAGAAACACAAGAACAGCTGATACAGAGGCTTAGGGCGGAAATAGAAGCCAACAATGCTGCTCTCACCACTGAGAGAGCACGCACTGCGCAAGAAGCTGAGCGAAGGAGGCAAGCAGAAGCTGAGCTTGCCCAATACCCTACCACTGCAGAGGATTACATGCACCCGACTCTCGTCGTGCCTGAATCGGCTATTCTAATCCCTGAAAACAATTTTGAAATTCGCACTGCTTTCCTAATTAAAATTAAAAATAGTGCCTTTTACGGAAGGTTTAATGAATGTCCTCTTGAACATATTACCAATTTTTCTGATATGTGTCATACTCTTGCTGAAGGTACCACCTTGGAATATGTCAAGATGAAGGCTTTTCGTTGGTCTCTGTGATACGGGGTTAGCCGTAGGTTGGTCCGATCTTCGACAACAAGCAAGAACTAAAAGAAAGACTCAAGAAGACGGTTCAAGATCTGCAAGAAACAATCAAGAATGATCAAGATTCCAACAAGAACTCAAGAAACGCAGCAAGAATAAACAAGAACAATGCAAGACTCTCAAGATTCGATCAAGAACATGCAAGATCAATCAAGAACTCGACAAGAACACCAAGAACAGGTTGTAATTGATGTCGACACTAAAAGAATGGACAAGACTCGATGCAAGACTAAATAAGAAAGATAAAGACTCGAAATTTGATAACAAGAATTGAAAGACACGACCTGATATGGACTGAGTCGATCTATGCAGAACAAGATAAAGACCCCAGGCCTCCTCAGAGGGTAGGAACCAATACCAATGACTACACAACCCGCCTCTACAACCCTACACAATCAAGCGGACAACTTGAAGGCACAAGGAGGGGGCTTGTGGATACTAGATTCACCAAGTCTTGCGAAGTTGATGAACGGCAAAGCAAACCAAGCTGAGATTATCAATCAATTCGAGATCGCGATGAGCACAGCTCAATCCGGCCTGATCTCTCTCTCTAAAGTGTTTCACACGTTTTGAGAAGAATAACTTTGTATTATGAATGTTCCAAGTTGTTACAAGGATGAATCAACAATATATAGGCCGTACTCCTAGTTCTGGCCGAAAATAATAACATGATAAAATAAACTAATTAACTTATTGGGCCTAATAACATCTAAAAACATAAATAAATAAGGTCTCTAAAAAGAATGACTAAAAAGCCCAATTCAGCCCAATAGAACACTTAAGCTGAAAATGAACTCTAACACTTAGAATATTTCGACCAAGCTGATGTTAGGGTGGCTCGGCCTCCATTTGTGCTCCAATGCACATATATGTCTTCAATGTAGGCTCGGGGAGTTGAACCTTGCTCGAGAACAAAGCATGACTCACAAAGTTGAATGAGTCTCTCTGAAGCTTCTTAGCTCTAGCTCGAGTCATTGGTCCTTCTCCAAGTATGATGGGTGTGTCTGGAGTTGTAGAAGATGGTCATAGATATTGAGACCATGTCTTAAGTACTCTAAACAAAGCATACAATTCCTTATCATAGGTAGAGTAATTAAGACAAGCACCTTTCAACTTCTCAGAAAAGAAAGCAATAGGCTTACCTCCCTGCATAAGGACTCCACCAATTCCGACTCCGCTAGCATCACACTCGACCTCAAAAGGCTGAGTAAAGTCCGGCAAAGCTAATAGAGGTGCGTTAGTCAGCTTGTCCTTAAGTGTGTTGAATGCTTCCTCCTGAGCTGCTCCCCATGTGAACTCACTTCTCTTCTTAGTAAGCTCGGTCAGTGGGGCTGAGATGGTGCTGAAATCTCGCACAAAGCGTCGGTAGAAGCTCGCAAGACCTTGGAAGCTGCGTACATGGCCTATGTTGGTGGGTGTCGGCCACTCTTGGATGGCTTTAATCTTAGATTCATCAACACGCAGTCCATTAGAGCTCACTACAAATCCAAGAAAAGACACTTGTTTATTACATAATTCACACTTCTTTAAATTAGCATACAAGCGTTCAATTCTCAGCATTTTAAGCACTTCTCTAAGATGTGATTCATGTTCATTAAGAGATTTGCTATAAATCAGAATATCATCAAAATAAACAACAACAAATCTTCCAAGGAAATCTCGAAGCACATGATTCATTAAACGCATAAAAGTGCTAGGAGCATTAGTTAAACCAAAAGGCATAACCAACCACTCATATAAACCAAGCTTAGTCTTAAAGGCTGTTTTCCATTCATCTCCCTTTTTCATTCTAATTTGATGATAGCCACTTCGAACATCAATTTTAGAAAATATAGAAGCTCCATGTAACTCATCTAGCATATCATCTAATCTAGGAATAGGGTGACGATATTTAATAGTAATGTTGTTAATAGCCATACAATCTACACACATTCTCTCATGATCCATCTTTCTTAGGGACTAATAACACAGGTACAACACTAGGACTTAAGCTTTCTCGAATGTAACCCTTATCCAACAATTCCTGGACTTGGGTTTGGACCTCTTGGGTCTCAGTGGGATTCATACGATACGCAGGTCGATTAGGCAATGCAGCCCCTGGAATAAGATCAATTTGATGCTCAATTCCACGAATAGGGGGTAGACCTGGTGGTATTTCATCGGGAAACACATCCTTAAACTCCTCAAGAAGAGCGAGAATGTTCGATGGAAGAGAAGCTTTAAGCTCTTCACTCAACATGCTCAAGCTCTTGCAAAGGCGCATAAGCATAGTTCCACCATCCGCAAATTCGTCCAGGAATGTGCTTTTGGAAACCAAGAACACACTCTTAGCTCGAGTTTGAGGATCCACTTGGCTCGACTGAGCCTCCTGATCTAACTCACCTTTACTTACCTTCCGCTTCTCAATCTCATCAGCTACTTGCGTAGGTGTCATGGGTTTGAGAATGACATTCTTTCCCTGAAAAGTAAAGGTATAACGATTAGTAAACCCATCATGAATAACCTTACGATCAGATTGCCAAGGACGGCCTAATAGTATATGACAAGCTTGCATAGGTACAATATCACATAAAACATCATCTTCATAATGTCCTAGTTTAATATGCACTTTAACTTGTCTATGAACTTTTAATAAGCCACAATCATTCATCCAATGCAATTTGTAAGGTCTAGGGTGTTGGACAGTAGGTAAATGCAATTTGTCAACCATTTCTTGACTAGCTAAATTACAGCAACTACCTCCATCAATGATCACATTTACAACCTTTCCTTTAACTAGACAACGAGTATGAAATAAGTTCTCTCTTTGATTATCTTCACATGGTGTAGGAACAACACTTAACACTCTCCTAACAATCAAAGATTCTCCATGTTCATATTCAACCTCATTATCATCATTTTCATAACAAACAAGGTTTAAGTTCTGATCATTGTCATTATTAGCATTCTCATCATGTTCATCACAAGAGTTTTCAGATTCATATTCTCCAAATTGATTAACCATGAGAGTTTTCTTATTAGGACAATCCTTCATATAATGTCCTCTACCTTGGCATTTAAAGCATACAATATCTCTAGAACGAATGGTAGAAGAGTTAGGATTACTCCCTTTGGGACCAGTAGATGTCCCAGACGATTCTCGTCCATTCCATGGACCTTTACCCTTGTCGAGGGGCTGTTGGGGCTGTCGGCCTTCACTCCTCCATTGGGGCTGCTGAGCTCGCTCCCTAGAGCCCATCTCCGAGCGCCCTTGGGGCTGTTGGGGCCGAGATTGGCGCCACCCTTGTTGCTGGCCACTCGACACTCTATTGCCTTGGCTTTTGTAGCGTTGTCCCTTTTCTACTTTCATAGCTAGATGTAAAAGTTCAGTAGGAGTAGTATATGGAAAATAATCAATTTCATGAGCTAAAGCAGGATGTAAGATTCGAAGATATCTAACATTAGTTTTCTCATGAGTTTCGACTATATTAGCTCTAGCCATGGCTTCTTGCATAACATTAAATGTCTCCTCAACAGTTTTACTACCTTGTTTAAGGTTTTCTAATCTGTTTAATAGCTCTCGATCATAGTGTTGAGGTACAAACCTATTTCTCATTACCACTTTTAATTGTTCCCAAGAAGCAATAGGTGCATCAAGGGATCTTCTTCTTTCCTTAACAAGATTATCCCACCAGATTAATGCAAAACCTTGAAACTCTAGGGAAGCTAGTTGTACTTTCTTAGGTTCTGAGAAATTATGACAATTCCAGATTTGCTCCATTTTAATTTCCCAATCAATATAAGCATCTGGATCAGTTTTACCATCAAAAGGAGGAATCTTTACCTTAACCTTACCTATACCGTCGTCGTCATTGAACCTAGGTGGTCGGTTCTGATTTCCCCTTTGATTACGTCTCGGGCGTTGCTCCCAATACTCCTCTTCTTGGAAGTCATCATCTTGCTCCGAGTAATAGAAACGCTCTTGATAACCACGGCCTCTGCCCCTTCCCTGTCCTTGACCTTGCACATTAACAAACCCATTATTCCGATCATTTCTCCCACCTCGTGGAGAGTTGTTTTCATTGAATAAGGGATTCTGGAAATTAACATTATCATGAGGATTAGGAATAGGATTAGGATTAACGACCTCTCTTTCTTCTTGAGGTATCTCAACTCGCTCTTGCTGACCTCCTATGGTGTTCGAACCACTAGGCCTAGAGCTTTCCCAAGCCGCCATCTTGGCTTGCATTGCAGCCATTGTATCCGTCAAGGTGGCTATATTGGCGGCCAAGGCGTTGAACTGCTCTGGTGTTACAGTGGTACTCGAGTTACCCTCATTGTTGGGGTTGTTACCACCATTGTTTCCCTGATTGTTAGACATGATAACAAAGACAAAAGAAACACAGAACTATGTTAAGGATTAGTGAAAAATATAAACAGCTCACAATTGTGTTTCTCTCACACTCCCTCTCTGATTGATATATCACGCTTGCTAGGGCAATCCGCTTTGGGCAAATCAACTACCAAGCAAAGAACAAAGAAATCAAAGTATGTAATGGATGAAACAACAAACAAGAGTACTCAACAAGGGGCTGTAGTACTCGACAAACTCAAGAGAGAACTCGACAGGGGTCAAGATCACTCGACTCAAGCAAACACAACTCGATAACAGCAATAATCAATTCGATCCAAGCAACAATCAGCAAGAATCAACTCGAAATAGACCAATGAGTACTGATCGAACAGCAAAACAAGCACTCGACTCAAACAAAAGAGAACTCGACCAGGGGGAGATCTCTTCGACACACACACAATAGCACTTCAAGAGAATAGAAGTACTCGACACAGCTAGCAAACAACTTCGACAAAGCTGTAAACAAAGAGAAAGAATAGAAAAACTCAAGAAAGAATGGAAATTTACCTCTTTTGATTGAAAACCTTAGGTTATGATGTTGTAGTTGCAAGGTAGGGTTTCAATTTTGTGGAGGTAAGGTAATGTGTTTAGGTTTAGGGCTGTCGACAAGGGCTATGGAGATCACCAAAAACTTGAGTCCTTTAGGTTTTCTTGCACTAGATCAACAAACAACAACCAAACACTTTCTCTCTCTTTTTTTTTTTTTTAATTTTCGGATCTGTTTTCTTTCTTTTTTTTTTTTTTTTTTTTTTTTTTTTTTTAAATATGAAACTAATGCAAGAAACTAACAACAATGAGAAAAGGACTCGAAATTATGATAGGTTGGTGATAGATGATAGAAATTCAGCCCTTAAAGATGTATTTATAAACAACTTTGGATAAATATGGTAAGTAGGTCTATCTTAGCCTTAAAGAGATATATGATAGATTTAATGGATTTAATTCTATCAAAAATCAGTTTGTTTTAGGCAAGAAAAATAGATAGACAAATATTCCAAAGATAGAAAAGGATAGAACAAACTAGGGTTTCTTGTGTTTGATGAATGTGGGCTGTCGACCAAAGCTCTACTCGACTATGGGGACAAGGTTCTTGCCGTCGGCTAGGGAAGTGAACACAAGGGGTGTGCACACTGAGCTGGTCGACTCCACGGTCTCGGGTAGGCTTGTGTCTAGGCTATGCAACCACAAACAATCACAAACAAAAGATTAGTGCAATAATCAATAAAGAATGCAAGAAGTAAATAACCAAAACAAGAAAAGGACTCTTTTTTGTGGTTTTTGTGTTTATGGAAAAGAAAAGACTCAATCTTGATGTCGGAAACCAAAGCTCTGATACCAATTTGATACGGGGTTAGCCGTAGGTTGGTCCGATCTTCGACAACAAGCAAGAACTAAAAGATAGACTCAAGAAGACGGTTCAAGATCTGCAAGAAACAATCAAGAATGATCAAGATTCCAACAAGAACTCAAGAAACGCAGCAAGAATAAACAAGAACAATGCAAGACTCTCAAGATTCGATCAAGAACATGCAAGATCAATCAAGAACTCGACAAGAATACCAAGAACAGGTTGTAATTGATGTCGACACTAAAAGAATGGACAAGACTCGATGCAAGACTGAATAAGAAAGATAAAGACTCAAAATTTGATAACAAGAATTGAAAGACACGACCTGATATGGACTGAGTCGATCTATGCAGAACAAGATAAAGACCCCAGGCCTCCTCAGAGGGTAGGAACCAATACCAATGACTACACAACCCGCCTCTACAACCCTACACAATCAAGCGGACAACTTGAAGGCACAAGGAGGGGGCTTGTGGATACTAGATTCACCAAGTCTTGCGAAGTTGATGAACGGCAAAGCAAACCAAGCTGAGATTATCAATCAATTCGAGATTGCGAAGAGCACAGCTCAATCCGGCTTGATCTCTCTCTCTAAAGTGTTTCACACGTTTTGAGAAGAATAACTTTGTATTATGAATGTTCCAAGTTGTTACAAGGATGAATCGACAATATATAGGCCTTACTCCTAGTTCTGGCCGAAAATAATAACATGATAAAATAAACTAATTAACTTATTGGGCCTAATAACATCTAAAAACATAAATAAATAAGGTCTCTAAAAAGAATGACTAAAAAGCCCAATTCAGCCCAATAGAACACTTAAGCTGAAAATGAACTCTAACACTTAGAATATTTCGACCAAGCTGATGTTAGGGTGGCTCGGCCTCCATTTGTGCTCCAATGCACATATATGTCTTCAATGTAGGCTCGGGGAGTTGAACCTTGCTCGAGAACAAAGCATGATTCACAAAGTTGAATGAGTCTCTCTGAAGCTTCTTAGCTCTAGCTCGAGTCATTGGTCCTTCTCCAAGTATGATGGGTGTGTCTGGAGTTGTAGCAGATGGTCCCGCATCAACCTCCCCTTCTTGAAAAGGATTCGACCACGAATCCAAGTCTTCATCCACAGCGAAGTAAGGGATTAGATCCGCGACGTTGAATGTAGCGCTCACGCCCATGTCTCCAGGAAGCTCCAATTGGTAGGCATTGTCGCCCACTCTCTTCTTGATCCGAAATGGTCCATCACCTCGCGGCGACAGCTTGTTCTTCCAGGCTTCTGGAAACCGCTCCTTCCTCAAGTGCACCCATACAAGATCTCCAGGCTGAAATGTGACCAAGCGACGTCCCTTGTTGGCCTTGTTAGCATTGTATTCAGCCTTTAGCTTCAGCTTCTCTCGAGTTCGTTCATGCAGCTCCTTGATGAACTCGACATGCTTACCTGCCTCAAATGATTCTTTGTCTCTCATAGGATATGGAGTAAGATCAAAAGGGGTTAGTGGATTAACACCATACACACATTCAAATGGACTGATTTTAGTAGCCGAATGCATGGTTCTATTATAAGCAAATTCCACATGAGGTAAGGCTTCTTCCCAAAGTTTCAAATTCTTCCTAATAATGACTCTTAGGACAGTAGCAAGAGTTCTATTAGTCACCTCAGTTTGGCCATCAGTTTGGGGGTGGCTAGAAGTAGAGAATAGCAATCTAGTTCCCAATTTATTCCATAAAGTTCGCCAAAAATGACTTAAGAATTTCACATCCCTATCACTAACAATGGTTTTAGGCACACCATGCAACCTAACTACTTCTCTAAAGAATAGATTAGCAACATTAGTAGCATCATCAGTTTTGTGGCATGCAATGAAATGAGCCATTTTAGAGAACCTATCCACTACCACAAATATAGAATCTCTCCCCTTCTTAGTTCTAGGCAAACCAACAATAAAATCCATAGAAATGTCTTCCCAAGGGGCTGAGGGGGTCGGCAGTGGTGTATAAAGGCCATGAGGCATAAGCTTAGCTTTGGCTTTAATGCAATCTATGCATCTCTTAAGGCAATGTTCTACATCCCTAAGCATATGTGGCCAATAAAAATGTGATTTCAGTGTGTTATATGTTTTATCTCTACCAAAATGTCCCATTAATCCACCACTATGGGCTTCACTAACAAGTAATAATCGTAGAGAACATCTAGGAATGCACACTTGATCTTTTCGAAATAAGAATCCTTCATGTATATAAAAGCTGTCATTAGGACCCTTTTCTAAGCATTTTCGAAAGATATCACCAAAATCCAAATCAGATTCATACAATTCCTTTATGTAAACAAAGCCTAAGACTCTAGAATCCAAAGTGGTTAAAAGAACATGTCTCCTAGATAATGCATCAGCTACCACATTGTCTTTGCCTTTCTTATACTTAATTACATAAGGAAATGTTTCAATAAACTCCATCCATCTACCATGTCTCCTATGAAGTTTATCTTGGCTTTTAAAGTGTTTTAAAGACTCATGATCAGTCCTAAGAATAAACTCGCTAGGCCATAGATAGTGAGACCATGTCTTAAGTACTCTAAACAAAGCATACAATTCCTTATCATAGGTAGAGTAATTAAGACAAGCACCTTTCAACTTCTCAGAAAAGAAAGCAATAGGCTTACCTCCCTGCATAAGGACTCCACCAATTCCGACTCCGCTAGCATCACACTCGACCTAAAAAGGCTGAGTAAAGTCCGGCAAAGCTAATAGAGGTGCGTTAGTCAGCTTGTCCTTAAGTGTGTTGAATGCTTCCTCCTGAGCTGCTCCCCATGTGAACTCACTTCTCTTCTTAGTAAGCTCGGTCAGTGGGGCTGAGATGGTGCTGAAATCTCGCACAAAGCGTCGGTAGAAGCTCGCAAGACCTTGGAAGCTGCGTACATGGCCTATGTTGGTGGGTGTCGGCCACTCTTGGATGGCTTTAATCTTAGATTCATCAACACGCAGTCCATTAGAGCTCACTACAAATCCAAGAAAAGACCCTTGTTTATTACATAATTCACACTTCTTTAAATTAGCATACAAGCGTTCAATTCTCAGCATTTTAAGCACTTCTCTAAGATGTGATTCATGTTCATTAAGAGATTTGCTATAAATCAGAATATCATCAAAATAAACAACAATAAATCTTCCAAGGAAATCTCGAAGCACATGATTCATTAAACGCATAAAAGTGCTAGGAGCATTAGTTAAACCAAAAGGCATAACCAACCACTCATATAAACCAAGCTTAGTCTTAAAGGCTGTTTTCCATTCATCTCCCTTTTTCATTCTAATTTGATGATAGCCACTTCGAAGATCAATTTTAGAAAATATAGAAGCTCCATGTAACTCATCTAGCATATCATCTAATCTAGGAATAGGGTGACGATATTTAATAGTAATGTTGTTAATAGCCCTACAATCTACACACATTCTCCATGATCCATCTTTCTTAGGGACTAATAACACAGGTACAGCACTAGGACTTAAGCTTTCTCGAATGTAACCCTTATCCAACAGTTCCTGGACTTGGGTTTGGACCTCTTGGGTCTCAGTGGGATTCATACGATACGCAGGTCGATTAGGCAATGCAGCCCCTGGAATAAGATCAATTTGATGCTCAATTCCACGAATAGGGGGTAGACCTGGTGGTATTTCATCGGGAAACACATCCTTAAACTCCTCAAGAAGAGCGAGAATGTTCGATGGAAGAGAAGCTTTAAGCTCTTCACTCAACATGCTCAAGCTCTTGCAAAGGCGCATAAGCATAGTTCCACCATCCGCAAATTCGTCCAGGAATGTGCTTTTGGAAACCAAGAACACACTCTTAGCTCGAGTTTGAGGATCTACTTGGCTCGACTGAGCCTCCTGATCTAACTCACCTTTACTTACCTTCCGCTTCTCAATCTCATCAGCTACTTGCGTAGGTGTCATGGGTTTGAGAATGACATTCTTTCCCTGAAAAGTAAAGGTATAACGATTAGTAAACCCATCATGAATAACCTTACGATCAGATTGCCAAGGACGGCCTAATAGTATATGACAAGCTTGCATGGGTACAATATCACATAAAACATCATCTTCATAATGTCCTAGTTTAATATGCACTTTAACTTGTCTATGAACATTTAATAAGCCACAATCATTCATCCAATGCAATTTGTAAGGTCTAGGGTGTTGGACAGTAGGTAAATGCAATTTGTCAACCATTTCTTGACTAGCTAAATTACAGCAACTACCTCCATCAATGATCACATTTACAACCTTTCCTTTAACTAGACAACGAGTATGAAATAAGTTCTCTCTTTGATTATCTTCACATGGTGTAGGAACAACACTTAACACTCTCCTAACAATCAAAGATTCTCCATGTTCATATTCAACCTCATTATCATCATTTTCATAACAAACAAGGTTTAAGTTCTGATCATTGTCATTATTAGCATTCTCATCATGTTCATCACAAGAGTTTTCAGATTCATATTCTCCAAATTGATTAACCATGAGAGTTTTCTTATTAGGGCAATCCTTCATATAATGTCCTCTACCTTGGCATTTAAAGCATACAATATCTCTAGAACAAATGGTAGAAGAGTTAGGATTACTCCCTTTGGGACCAGTAGATGTCCCAGATGATTCTCGTCCATTCCATGGACCTTTACCCTTGTCGAGGGGCTGTTGGGGCTGTCGGCCTTCACTCCTCCATTGGGGCTGCTGAGCTCGCTCCCTAGAGCCCATCTCCGAGCGCCCTTGGGGCTGTTGGGGCCGAGATTGGCGCCACCCTTGTTGCTGGCCACTCGACACTCTATTGCCTTGGCTTTTGTAGCTTTGTCCCTTTTCTACTTTCATAGCTAGATGTAAAAGTTCAGTAGGAGTAGTATAGGGAAAATAATCAATTTCATGAGCTAAAGCAGGATGTAAGATTCGAAGATATCTAACATTAGTTTTCTCATGAGTTTCGACTATATTAGCTCTAGCCATGGCTTCTTGCATAACATTAAATGTCTCCTCAACAGTTTTACTACCTTGTTTAAGGTTTTCTAATCTGTTTAATAGCTCTCGATCATAGTGTTGAGGTACAAACCTATTTCTCATTACCACTTTTAATTGTTCCCAAGAAGCAATAGGTGCATCAAGGGATCTTCTTCTTTCCTTAACAAGATTATCCCACCAGATTAATGCAAAACCTTGAAACTCTAGGGAAGCTAGTTGTACTTTCTTAGGTTCTGAGAAATTATGACAATTCCAGATTTGCTCCATTTTAATTTCCCAATCAATATAAGCATCTGGATCAGTTTTACCATCAAAAGGAGGAATCTTTACCTTAACCTTACCTATACCGTCGTCGTCATTGAACCTAGGTGGTCGGTTCTGATTTCCCCTTTGATTACGTCTCGGGCGTTGCTCCCAATACTCCTCTTCTTGGAAGTCATCATCTTGCTCCGAGTAATAGAAACGCTCTTGATAACCACGGCCTCTGCCCCTTCCCTGTCCTTGACCTTGCACATTAACAAACCCATTATTCCGATCATTTCTCCCACCTCGTGGAGAGTTGTTTTCATTGAATAAGGGATTCTGGAAATTAACATTATCATGAGGATTAGGAATAGGATTAGGATTAACGACCTCTCTTTCTTCTTGAGGTATCTCAACTCGCTCTTGCTGACCTCCTATGGTGTTCGAACCACTAGGCCTAGAGCTTTCCCAAGCCGCCATCTTGGCTTGCATTGCAGCCATTGTATCCGTCAAGGTGGCTATATTGGCGGCCAAGGCGTTGAACTGCTCTGGTGTTACAGTGGTACTCGAGTTACCCTCATTGTTGGGGTTGTTACCACCATTGTTTCCCTGATTGTTAGACATGATAACAAAGACAAAAGAAACACAGAACTATGTTAAGGATTAGTGAAAAATATAAACAGCTCACAATTGTGTTTCTCTCACACTCCCTCTCTGATTGATATATCACGCTTGCTAGGGCAATCCGCTTTGGGCAAATCAACTACCAAGCAAAGAACAAAGAAATCAAAGTATGTAATGGATGAAACAACAAACAAGAGTACTCAACAAGGGGCTGTAGTACTCGACAAACTCAAGAGAGAACTCGACAGGGGTCAAGATCACTCGACTCAAGCAAACACAACTCGATAACAGCAATAATCAATTCGATCCAAGCAACAATCAGCAAGAATCAACTCGAAATAGACCAATGAGTACTGATCGAACAGCAAAACAAGCACTCGACTCAAACAAAAGAGAACTCGACCAGGGGGAGATCTCTTCGACACACACACAATAGCACTTCAAGAGAATAGAAGTACTCGACACAGCTAGCAAACAACTTCGACAAAGCTGTAAACAAAGAGAAAGAATAGAAAAACTCAAGAAAGAATGGAAATTTACCTCTTTTGATTGAAAACCTTAGGTTATGATGTTGTAGTTGCAAGGTAGGGTTTCAATTTTGTGGAGGTAAGGTAATGTGTTTAGGTTTAGGGCTGTCGACAAGGGCTATGGAGATCACCAAAAACTTGAGTCCTTTAGGTTTTCTTGCACTAGATCAACAAACAACAACCAAACACTTTCTCTCTTTTTTTTTTTTTTTTTTAATTTTCGGATCTGTTTTCTTTCTTTTTTTTTCTTTTTTTTTTTTTTTAAAATATGAAACTAATGCAAGAAACTAACAACAACGAGAAAAGGACTCGAAATTATGATAGGTTGGTGATAGATGATAGAAATTCAGCCCTTAAAAATGTATTTATAAACAACTTTGGATAAATATGGTAAGTAGGTCTATCTTAGCCTTAAAGAGATATATGATAGATTTAATGGATTTAATTCTATCAAAAATCAGTTTGTTTTAGGCAAGAAAAATAGATAGACAAATATTCCAAAGATAGAAAAGGATAGAACAAACTAGGGTTTCTTGTGTTTGATGAATGTGGGCTGCCGACCAAAGCTCTACTCGACTATGGGGACAAGGTTCTTGCCGTCGGCTAGGGGAGTGAACACAAGGGGTGTGCGCACTGAGCTGGTCGACTCCACGGTCTCGGGTAGGCTTGTGTTTAGGCTATGCAACCACAAACAATCACAAACAAAAGATTAGTGCAATAATCAATAAAGAATGCAAGAAGTAAATAAACAAAACAAGAAAAGGACTCTTTTTTGTGGTTTTTGTGTTTATGGAAAAGAAAAGACTCAATCTTGATGTCGGAAACCAAAGCTCTGATACCAATTTGATACGGGGTTAGCCGTAGGTTGGTCCGATCTTCGACAACAAGCAAGAACTAAAAGAAAGACTCAAGAAGACGGTTCAAGATCTGCAAGAAACAATCAAGAATGATCAAGATTCCAACAAGAACTCAAGAAACGCAGCAAGAATAAACAAGAACAATGCAAGACTCTCAAGATTCGATCAAGAACATGCAAGATCAATCAAGAACTCGACAAGAACACCAAGAACAGGTTGTAATTGATGTCGACACTAAAAGAATGGACAAGACTCGATGCAAGACTGAATAAGAAAGATAAAGACTCGAAATTTGATAACAAGAATTGAAAGACACGACCTGATATGGACTGAGTCGATCTATGCAGAACAAGATAAAGACCCCAGGCCTCCTCAGAGGGTAGGAACCAATACCAATGACTACACAACCCGCCTCTACAACCCTACACAATCAAGCGGACAACTTGAAGGCACAAGGAGGGGGCTTGTGGATACTAGATTCACCAAGTCTTGCGAAGTTGATGAACGGCAAAGCAAACCAAGCTGAGATTATCAATCAATTCGAGATCGCGAAGAGCACAGCTCAATCCGGCCTGATCTCTCTCTCTAAAGTGTTTCACACGTTTTGAGAAGAATAACTTTGTATTATGAATGTTCCAAGTTGTTACAAGGATGAATCAACAATATATAGGCCTTACTCCTAGTTCTGGCCGAAAATAATAACATGATAAAATAAACTAATTAACTTATTGGGCCTAATAACATCTAAAAACATAAATAAATAAGGTCTCTAAAAAGAATGACTAAAAAGCCCAATTCAGCCCAATAGAACACTTAAGCTGAAAATGAACTCTAACACTTAGAATATTTCGACCAAGCTGATGTTAGGGTGGCTCGGCCTCCATTTGTGCTCCAATGCACATATATGTCTTCAATGTAGGCTCGGGGAGTTGAACCTTGCTCGAGAACAAAGCATGACTCACAAAGTTGAATGAGTCTCTCTGAAGCTTCTTAGCTCTAGCTCGAGTCATTGGTCCTTCTCCAAGTATGATGGGTGTGTCTGGAGTTGTAGAAGATGGTCCCGCATCACTCTGGCCGGACCAGCATTGAAATGGCTTGAAGGTCTCCCTCCACGATCCCTCACATCATGGGCAGAAGTAAAGCAGGAATTTCTCAACAAATTCTTTCCTCCTACCAAGACAGCGCTCCTCCGCCAGAAGATTACAGCTTTCAAACAGAAGCATGGGGAGCCGCTAGCAAAAGAATGAGAACGATATAAAGATCTACTACGATCCTGCCCTACACATGGACAGCCACCCTATATCGTTCAATTCTCTTGTCCTGGCTGCTAAGGATAAGATCAACCAGTATACTCGTTATGATTATCTGACGATGCCACCAGCTGATGCATGGATTGTCCTCGACAAGCTTACCAACTACGATAATAAGTATGGGGCTCCGACAAACTATGATGAGAATGCCTACGCCAGGCCAGCCCCATCCATGCCTCTCTACGAAGCTTCTAAGGAGATTGACCCAGATGTTAGGGAGCAGTATTACAAAGATCAAAATCGCAAGCTACTCAAGCAAGTCAAGTACCTCTCTGTCAACCAACCTTGCATCGAATGCGGCTCACATCGGCACACCACTACTGAGTGTCCACATACAGAGCAAGTCAGGATGGCAGAAACTCACGAGGAAGTAGCTAGCTTACGCAGGGGGTCCCAATCGCTATATGGGGGACCAAAGGTTCTATCAACCACAACAGAATCAAGGTCCTCCTAGGAACCCCTAGCCATACAGAGCTCCAGGACATCCAGAGAGGGACCAGCGAAAGGATGATCTACAGATGATCCTTGATGAGATGCGCCGGAATCAAGGCACCATCAACAATCAGCTCCAGAACATGAATATAAAATTTGGAGAGCTGGACATCTGGAAGAGAAACATAGAGACCCAGATGGGTCAATTCGCAGCACAGATTCCACCACCAACCGCGCAGCTCCCTGGGCATACATAACCGAATTCCAAGGGGCAACACAGGCATGTTGTTGTTGTAGGGCTACGGAGCGGTCACAAATTGCACGAGCCAGAGAACGGAGAAGAAAAAGGCAAAACTATCCTCAACAACGTGCAACAGCAACTCGATGTCGACCAAAATCAACCTGACGTCGATAAGAAGCCAAGCCAAGACTCGTCTCCACAGCACTCCAACTCGAAGTCGACTACAGTGGTCAATATCGAGGAAGATCAAGTCGATGTCAAGAAAAATCTTGTCGATGTCGAGGAGTCTTCATCACCTCCGAAAGCTGTTCTGGATCAGAAAACTAAGAAGACGCTCCCGTTCCCTTCTAAGAACCAGAAAGATCCAACGGATGGTAAGTTTAAGCGTATTGTGAAATTGCTTCAGAGTCTAAATGTTACTATTCCTTTTACAGAAGCCCTTCACGAGATGCCTGCCTACGTCAAGTTCCTCAAGGATATTCTTAGCAACAAGCGATCAATGACTGAGATTGCTAAAGAATGCAAGAAGATGGATTTCCCTGAGAAGCGACCTAACCCAGGTAAGTTTGCTATCACTGTTGGACTTGGTCGACACCGTTTTAAGGCACTGTGTGACTTAGGAGCAAGCGTAAGCATCATCCCCACAGGTATTGTTGATAATGTTCCTGTTAAATTTGGTAAATTCTTTGTCCCTATGGATTTTCTTGTAGTATAAATGGAAGAGGACCCAGCTTGCCCCATCATCCTAGGGCGACCATTCCTAGCAACAACAGATGCCAATATTGGGGTAAAAAGGGGACTTCTCACCTTCACCATTGGGGATGAAATTATTGAATACTTTTTCAATCCTGACACGGAAGAGGTAATGGAAATAAAAGCTATTTATTCAAAATTTAATGTTATCTCTTGCAATGAGCCCATTGGACGACTTTTGGCACAAGAAGAGGCCGTTATAAAGGCAGAATCCATGCG
Organism: Persicaria maculosa; assembly: GCA_963922045.1. Taxonomy (NCBI): domain Eukaryota; kingdom Viridiplantae; phylum Streptophyta; class Magnoliopsida; order Caryophyllales; family Polygonaceae; genus Persicaria; species Persicaria maculosa. The sequence goes on along the minus strand of OY998259.1, from coordinate 55,042,565 downwards.
GGAGAAGAAACTAGTTGTTGCAGAGTCAAGCGAGGAAGAGTTCTTCGATGGCGCATTATCGGCGGAGCTGAATGACTCACTCGAAATCGAGCAGATCAAGTCGACATCGACTAATCAACTCGATTTCGAGGAACCTTGCCCGACATCGACCACGACCAAATCTCCAGAGAAGGTAAGTCCTCTAAATCTCCTCGATGTCGAGCAGTTATCCTCGACATCGACTACTTTTTTTCCTACAGAAACACCCGAAGTCGAGAAAGACAACTCGACCACTAACAATTTACTCGATATCGAGCAAGACTTCTCGATATCGACCAAATTTGCATCAAAGGTGAATTATGATTTTTTGGTCGATTTTGATTATTCTAACTGAATGTCGAGTAGTCCCTTGCAGCTGTACAACCCCGTGTCCGATTCAGCGTTGTCATCGATGTATGCTTGGTCGACGCCAACTCTTGTAGCTGATTTGGATGCTTCTTTCATGAGGATTGAGACGGAATACCTAGGGGAGATCATGAAGACGGAGGAAGTAGAGCCCATCTTGATTCCACAGGGCCCTTCTCCGATGCTGAAGCCCTTACCTGACACCCTTAGGCATGAATTTCTTGGTCCTGACTCTACTTTTCCTGTGATTATTAGTGCTTCATTAAACACACAGGAAGTAGACAAGCTAGTAGAAGTCCTTCGCACTCACAGGAAAGGCATTGGTTATTCTCTAGAGGACATAAAAGGTATTTCACCCATTACTTGTATGCATAGAATTCTTTTGGAAGATGATCACAGGGCAACAATTGAGCATCAAAGAAAGCTTAACCCCAACATGAAGGAGGTTGTCAAAAAAGAGATCATGCGCATGCTAGACGCAGGAATCATCTATCCAATCTCCGACAACAAGTGGGTAAGTCCAGTTCATGTTGTCCCTAAGAAGGGTGGAATGACCGTTGAGGAGATTGAGAAGGGAGAGCTTGTTCCTAAAAGAATCACTACCAGCTGGCGGATGTGCATCGATTACAGAAAGCTCAGCACCGCCACCAAGAAGGATCATTTCCCGCTCCCTTTCATTGATCAGGTACTCGAAAGGTTAGCTGAACATGATTACTTTTGTTACCTGGATGGATATTCTAGTTTTTGGCAGGTTTCTATTCATCCTGAAGATCAAGAAAAGACTACCTTCACTTGCCCCTATGGAACTTTTGCATATAGAAGGATGCCCTTTGGCCTTTGCAATGCCCCTGCCACCTTTCAAAGGTGTATGATGGCCATCTTCTCCGACATGATAGAGGATATAGTGGAGGTATTCATGGATGATTTCTCTGTTTATGGTACTACCTTCGATATTTGTCTCTCTAACCTTCTCATGAAAGATGTTAAGTTTGTGTTTTCTAGTGAATGTCTTGAAGCCTTCAACAGGTTAAAGGAAGCTCTTATATCCGCTCCAATCATTCAATCGCCGGATTGGTCACTACCTTTTGAAATCATGTGTGATGCCAGCGATTATGCCGTGGGAGCAGTTCTAGGATAGCGAAAGGACAAGAAACTACATGCCATCTACTATGCAATCAAGACTCTTGATGTGGTTCAGGCTAAATACACCACAACAGAGAAGGAATTTTTGGCTGTGGTTTTTGCTTTTGAAAAATTTCATTCTTATCTTGTTGGATCTAAAGTTATTGTCCATACGGACCATGCTGCTCTTAGATATTTGATGACAAAGAAGGGTGCTAAACCAAGACGGTTACGATGGGTGCTCCTACTCTAAGATTTTGATGTTGAGCTAAAGGACAAAAAGGGCATAGAAAATTCGGTCGCCGATCACCTATCCAGGCTCCCCAAAGGCATACTAGAGGAAGCCCAGGACACCACACCAATCGACGACTCTCTCCCTGACGAGCACCTGATGCGGACTGACACAGTTTTCCTCGACATCGAGCAACCTTTCTCGACATCGAGTAAACCTGGTGAGTATTCTTCCTTGCATGGTTTTGAGCTATAGAGTCACTCGACATCGAGAAACCTTTCCTCGGCGTCGACCAAATCCAACTTGACAGACCACCAGAAGTCGAGCACATCACCAGCAACCACTACAACTTACTCGATATCGAGTAACTTTACTCGAAATCGACCAAACACTGGTAAGTCTTCAGGTGAGACTTTTCGTACAGATTCTGGTGAGGATTTCTTCTTTACCCCTCCTACTAGTCCTATACATGATATATATTCTATAAAAGGATCAAAGGTACCCTGGTATGCGGATTCAGCTAACTATCTTGCAGGAAATGAGATCCCGTCAGGACTATCCTCACAGGCAAAGAAGAAGTTCCTCCACGACGTCAAGCAATACTATTGGGATGACCCTTACTTGTTCAAACAAGGAAAGGACCATATCTTCAGACGTTGTATTCCGGACGAGGAAGTAGAAAGTGTCATTCGCCATTGCCATACTCTCCCTACAGGCGGGCATGCAAAAGGCTTCGAAATTGCATCTAAGGTACTTCAATGTGGTTTTTATTGGCCTAATCTTTTCAGGGATATGCAGGCTTATGTCACTTCATGCGATGAGTGCCAACGAGCGGGCAACATTACTTTGAAAAAGGAGACACCACTCACAGGGATTTTGGAGGTCGAGCTATTTGATGTATGGGGAATTGACTTTATGGGACCATTCCCTGCGTCAGGACCTTACAAATACATCCTTGTGGCGGCCGACTATGTCTCTAAATGGGTTGAGGCTGTTGCAACTAGGACCAACGACGCGAAGGTAGTTTCAAAGTTTGTTAAAACTAACATATTTCCTCGCTTTGGTGTTCCTAGAGTTCTTATTTCAGACGGTGGCTCACATTTCATCGAGAGAGGATTTGAGGCTCTTTTGGCTAAGTATGGGGTAACGCACAGGGTGGCAACCCCTTATCATCCCCAAATTAGTGGTCAAGTAGAGGTCTCTAATCGTCAAATCAAAGCCATCTTGGAAAAGACAGTCTCCCGCTCAAGGAAGGATTGGTCATCTAAGCTTGATGATGCGCTATGGGCTTATAGGACGACCTATAAAACACCGCTGCGAACAACTCCTTACAACTTGGTTGTTGGCAAGTCTTGCCATTTACCTGTCGAACTGGAGCATAAGGCAATGTGGGCCCTCAAGGAGCTCAACATGGATCTCGACGAGGCAGGTAAGAAATGCTTTATTGATTTGCAGGAGTTAGAGGAGCTAAGATTGAAGGCCTATGAGAATGTCGAAATCTACAAGGAGCGCATCAAGAGATGGCACGATAAAAAATTGGTGCCAAAGACATATGATGTAGGTGACAAAGTGCTTTTATATAATTCTAGACTATGTTTGTTCCCAGGGAAGGTCAGGACAAGATGGAGGGAACCTTTCGTGGTTCACCACATATACCCTCATGGAGCGGTAGAGTTAATTGGCACTGATGGAACCACCTTTAAGGTGGTTCCACATATACCCTCATGGCCTCCTGAGCCCCGGATACACCACCTCATGACCCTGTTGGGCACAGGGTCATGAAATACTATGATAAAGAAGACCCGGAGGAAGAGATTCGCGCCACCCTGGCGTTGGTCAAAGCCTAAAACCGGGAAGTAGGTCGAGCTAACGACTTAAACCTTAACGCTAAACGTGAGGCAACCCGCTTTTCTTACTCCTTTTTCTTTAATTCTGTTTTATTTTATTTTATTTTCTTGAAATCAGTGCATAATCTCTTCTCATTGTTAAATTCGGGCATTCAAGGTCTACTCGATATCGACCAAACTTGGTCGACATCGACCAAAATTCAAGGGTGGTGCACACTATGTCGAGTTCTTCTAGTAGAGACCGGGAGGAGGATTCTTTTTCCTCGATGTCGAGCAGTTTCCTCGACATCGACTACGCTCCACAGGTAAGGGAAGGTTCCTCAACATCGAGCAACTTGCTTGATGTCGACCAAGCCTCCAGGTAAGTTTTCTTTCTCAAAAAAAAAAATACTTACAGTTTTTTGGTTTTATTTTTGCTTTTGTTTTTATTTCCCTTATTTAAAACCCTGGACTCACCTCTCTCCCTCCTTCCAATTTCTCGACTTTGACCTACCCTAGCCGACAACCCAAGCCGCCAACCTTAATCTTCTTCCTCTCGCTCCCTCCCACCTTCTCTGCTGCACCTCGCCGGCCACCAAGCCCAGATTCGGCCTCCTGAGCCCCGGATCCACTGCCTCCGAACACCACCGAGCCCAATTCCTCTCCCCGCGCTGCTGCCGTCTTCAAAATCGCTACCCAGAACCGCCGCCAACCACCTCCATCCCCCAGGATCCGACAGCCTCTCCCCGATTCCGGCCTCCTCAAGCCCGGATCCAGCGATCCCGAGCACCAGCAGCCATCACCGAACCCAAGCCCTTCTCCTTGCGTTCTTGCTGTTGCCCAGATCTCCCCTCGCCGACCACCTCCACCCACCAGATCCGGTCACCATCCCCCGAATTTGGCCTCTTGAGCCCCGGATACACCACCTCCGAGCACCGCCGAGCCCAGTTTCCGTTCCCCGCGCTTCCACCAGTTTATAGCCGCCACCACTGTTGTTTCTTGAACCAAAACCGTGTACAACCCCCCTTAATTCTCTCTAATTACAAATTTCTCCCCCCTATTTCAACTCAAAGGTATGAATTCTCCCTCTTTTCTCTTTAAATTTCATATTATTACATTTTTTTAATGAGAACCTAGGTAGAGAATGGAACTTGAGTTGTGTTTTGAATGTCTAGGGTTTGAAATTTGCGTGGGAAATTGATTTGATTATTAAGGGTTGGTTATATATGAAAATAACTATATTTGATGGGCTGATTTTTTTTATGTATCTAAATGATTCCCATACTTAGTTCATATATATTGTCAAAGAAATTCATGAAATTTGAGATTTATTACATAATATATTTGGAAATTTCTTGAATTTGGGGCTTTATTTAAATTCATAAAAATATTGCACTTCTTGTTTCATTATATGAGTTACTACATGATTTGATGATATGAACTTCCTTATGCTTATTTATTATTTCTTATAGGATAGTTTATGCACTAAGTATTGGGTTGTTATATTTGTTAGATAATATCTTATAAGGGTTATTTATTTTGCAGTTTATGTTCAGAACCAAATATCCTGAAATGGATCATTTGAGGATTGATGATGAGGAGACACGCCTGCGAGCTCTGGATCTAGCAGAGGGGGCTGAGAATGCCCGTTGGTATCTGATACGTTTGGGATACCCGATCCTTCGCCTGTGGGCTTCAGATCAAGAACCACACCGTATATTTGCTAAGATCTTGCAATGCTCTTTGATATTTCCTGATTTGGAACAAATTTAACAAGTAATTAAAATTCAGAAATAGCGACAGTTTTAACACTTAGTAATTTCAGCATTGAGAACTGAGAAATAGCGACAGAAAGAGAGAAGCGAGGGACTAGGTGCGCGAGGATCTCGGGACGCTGGCGCTGGGACTTCGGCACACAGGACACGGGTCCTCAGGGTGTGCGGGTGGAAGCGCTGGCGATGAAGCGCTCGCTGGCAGCGAGGGCGATAGCGAGTGAGGACGCGGGAGCGCTGGCGAGGCAATGCTCTAGTGATTCCTAAGAGTGATTCACGGTTTTAGAAATCAACGAGCGAGAAAACAAGGCACAATATTCAAGAAATTCCCCTGGACACAGAATTTTGCAATATTGAAGACAGCAAGTAATAATCAAATTGCAATTTAAATCAACCACAAGTCGGATATCAAGGATAGCAAGTATAAACAAGCGGCTGAATGTGTATAGAATAAAATCTACAATGTGATGCTTGAATAATAAGAATATGTAGCAATTGACAAAAGCAATCACAAGGGCAATCAAGTGCACACACTCCGTCAACTATTATTTGACGGTTGCAACACGGTTCAGAGAAAGAGGGGTGTGACCAAGGCTCCAGTGTCGGCACAGCACAAAATCACACAAGCAGGGTTCTTTTGTAATGCTTAAAACCGATTAGATCATCTAACACGTAGCAAGAAAAGAAATAACAATAGAAGAGTTACTAACTCAACAAGGTAAAGTATGCTAAACTTTTCTTTCTTTCTCCTCTTTTTTTTTTTTTTTGAATTGCTCTCGGCTTTTTCTATTTTTTTTTTGGCTATGGAATAGTTGTTGTATAGGGAATGCAGAAACCGAAAATAAGGGAGAAAAATAAAAATAAAAATAACAAGCTACGATGATCTAAAAGTAAGCAAAAATAAAGGAAATAGGGAAAATAGGCTAGAAACTAGAGAAATTAGGGTTCTTTAGTGGTGCAAGTTTATATAATGCTTTTAATCCAAGAATCACAGTCATAGGCATGATATGTAGCAACTAGGAATAAAAGATCACAACTTGTAGTCAAGAACTCAATATCTTCCAAATTAAAGATCCAAACAAAGAATAACAAAAATAAAGTGCCAATTTTGATGGGTGAATAATAAAGATTCAACTTTTATGCAGCGGCTATGTTGAAAAATAAGGCACGAAAAATAAATCACTCAAATAGAAATCAAGAGAGTAAAGAACTTGCATTAACCTGAAATCCGATACCACTTGATACGTTTGGGATACCCGATCCTTCGCATGTGGGCTTCAGATCAAGAACCACGCCGTATATTTGCTAAGATCTTGCAATGCTCTTTGATATCTCCCGATTTGGAACAAATTTAACAAGTAATTAAAATTCAGAAATAGCGACAGTTTTAACACTTAGTAATTTCAGCAATTGAGAACTGAGAAATAGCGACAGAAAGAGAGAAGCAAGGGACTGGGTGTGCGAGGATCTCGGGACGCTGGCGCTGGGACTTCGGCACACAGGACACAGGTCCTCAGGGTGTGCGGGTGGAAGCGCTGGCGATGAAGCGCTCGCTGGCAGCGAGGGCGATAGCGAGTGAGGACGCGGGAGCGCTGGCGAGGACGAGGACGCGGGAGCACGAGCGAGAGCGAGGCGCCTGGGCTACGCGCTCGCTGGGAGCGAGTCTGGCCGCGTCTGACGCCAAGGCTGGGCTTCTCCTTTTGCGACAGAAACTAGGGTTCGAAGAGTGTGTTTGGTTTAGGGTTTTCGGTGGCTATCCTAGCCGTCCACCTCGAGCTCCCCGTCCACCGGTACACCGCGTGGAATGTGATGAGGATTGATCTGGCGTCCCCGCATAAAGGAAATATTATAGCGCGCCGCGATGGGATATGGGTCCATTATAGGATAGAGGTACCAATTCGGCAGGATTTGATGGATCTACACCATACCCGTGACTGGTACACCACATGGACAGGGATGGATTACCACCCTACCATCAACCCAGCCACTGACCCTACACTGCAGGACCATCCTCTCCTCTACGACCATCCCTATACTGAGCCTATGGCCGTTGTTGATAGGAGGAAATCGAGTATGTAAATTAAAATATAAATAAATCACAGCAAACCAGATTCTGTCCCTTGCAAATAATTACAAGACTTCCTCCCGATGCAGTAGTGGTAAGTCAGGATCGATCCACGAGGAAGCGTGTCAATGGATCCTAGGCAGCGGAGAAATCTCACAGAAGTGGTCGACAATAGGGGTCCTAGATCTCGAGTACAGTTACTCGACAGAAGATCGGACAGTCGAACAGCGCAGCAGCAGGCACATGCCTTAGTCGATCTCGACTAGTCTTACTCGAGTTCGAGTAGAGTCGTCTTGGTCGAGTTGGCTTTGTCGAGTTCCTGCACACAGAAGCTACGGCGATTCTGGAATCGAAGATTAGTAACTCGAGATCGAGGAGTGCAATTCGATATCGAGGAAGACAGAAAACTAAAACGAAACAAAAGAAAGTAAAGACAAGTGCTTGTGGGATTTCGAAATAAACTGTAAAGGACTTCCAAGATTGGGGTTTGCGACAACGATAACCAAGCAGGCGTAAGGCGAGAATAAAACAGATAATCATGTGAATCGCATCGAAGGACTAAGCTTTCGCCTTTTCCAACAATTAGACAACTCTTTCAAGAAACCCTAATTGTCTCTACTGATTTTATGTTTATAATCCAAGTTGTTAGCATGGACCTCCATTAGATGGGTAATAAACACATAACAAGTAGTAGAAGCTCAAAATATGATAAAAGTCGGATCTTTACCTCAAACATGCAGGGCTATCGTCGGGCTGGCCCCAACCCTAGAAGTGGGTGGACTACTCGCGCTTCATCGCAACCTCAAAAATTGATGTATGAAAAGAAACTTGCATTAAACTAAATTCAACGCCTTTACAATCCTGGCAATCCAACTCTCGTTGAACGCCAAAACCCTAAAACCTCTGAACTCCTAAAACTTCTCTGTGAACTACTTCTCTAGCTTCTGAATTGGATGATTCCTAAAATCAGCCCCATGGGCTTTATTTATAGCCTTCTACTCCTTGCTATTCAAGGATAGAATATCTCTATCTTTATCTAAATCTATATCTAAAGCATTAAAGATAAATAAATGGAAAAACATAATTAAATCTAAAAAGGGAATTATATCTAAAAGTCTTCAAGTGGATAAATCTTCTTCTCCATGATGGAACTTGATAGAATCGGATAGACTCGGCAATCTTCGGCCCCAAGGAATCCCAATCCGAGTAGGAAAGCTTAAACCGCGTTACGCGTCTCCGGAAGATTTCCTCGATCTCGAGGAGTTTTCCTCGATCTCGAGTTGGGTGGTCATCGACTTCAGCTTCAGCTCGGCGTCTCGGGTTGCTCTTCCTCGAACTGGCTTGGACTCTGGCTCCTGGGGTGTCCTCGATCTCGAGGAAATAACTCGATCTCGAGTTGAGGTGGCTCATCGACTAGGTTTTCTAGTGTTTGTCGAGCAACTCTTCTCGACATGCTCAGACAGGTGCTCGGCTTTGTCGACATCGAGGAAAGTCTTCGATATCGAGTTGTGGTGTCCGGGTGCCTAGCCAAGTCGGGTAGCATTCCTCGGCATCCTCGGGTAGGCTCTCATCGACTCTGGGCATGGTCTTTGGGGCTTTGTCGACATCGAGTAAGCAACTCGATCTCGAGGAAAGAGCTGGAGTCGGGTTCTTCGTCGTCAACTTCTTGATATGGGCTCCTCGATCTGTGTAGTGTCCGGACTTGTCTTTGTCGATATCGAGTACAACTCATCGATATCGAGTAGACTTAAGCTTCCGTCCTTGCTTCTTGGTTTTCTCTCAAAATGGCTCCATATTCTGCAATATTAAACAGAAACTTATGTAGATCTCCATTTCTGACAAATAAGCATATACTACATAAATTCGACATATTCCCAACCCGAAATATGCAAAGTGTATAGAATATGGAACTAAAATATGCATAAAGAGATGGCTACTTTAGAGGCATCAAATCACCCCATACTTAGACTTGCATGTCCTCAAGCAATAACCAAACAATAACCAAGACCTACAACACATCCTTCAAGTCTTTGCCTTTGTCAAAAGCAACATCTCAAGTAGTAGCAATGTAAGACAAGTGAATTTAACGTCATCACACATATATGAGCGATCCATAGGCATAGGCAATATAAATCCAACCTTACAGGGATAATGTATTTACACTCAACTCTCAATGTGTTTAGGCTATGTAGATCAACTCTCAACTCAATTCCATATACAATCTCATAAATATTGCAATTTAAATATGAATCCACTTCGCAACCAATTGTGTAAATGTAACAAGAATTATCTGGAGGACTTCGCTCAATAGAAGTCTTCAAAGAAGATTCCATTCGGCGGGGTTGTAATGGGGCTTGGTAAGAAATAAAAGGGCATGGAATTATTTTGCCATGTGGTGCTTAATACAATTCGGGAATCAAGACTCCTAAATCTCCAACACAACTCAACTAAACCATAACTCTTAACCATATGCATCAACCAAACTCTCCCACTTATCTCAATGAAGTTCATAACCTCTCAAACTTAATAAAACTCTCCAAAATATGCATCTTGCGAAAATGAAAGAAATAAGGTAAATTTGGCTCATGCACTTTATTCATAATTGCGAACTATATTTTTGTTTTCTTTTTTTGCTTTTCTCTTTTTTCGATTTTTTTTTGTTTGAAACGAAAATAAAATAAAACTAATGGTGCATTTATAAGGTGAGCCAAAAAAATCCTTTTACATAATATGCATAGCAAGATAAAAATATAAAACCAACCCATATCTAAATAAGTTCAAAAAAAAAATCCTCCTTACTTGAAATGAAGCACAAGCTAATTTCTTCCACAAATCATCATTTCAACCAACTCTAAGTCTTAATTCTCAAATGGGGGTCAGGCTCAATTTGGCTAAGGATAATTTTGTGGAGTTTATAATAAAAGTCTCAGGCTAATGTTCTGGCTTCAAGCAGGGATAATGCAGGGTAGGTAAAAAGAGGATAAGATTGGCTTAAAAGGTAACTCCATCATTTAATTCTCATTCACATAAACATATAAATGCATTGACTTTGAATAACTATCACAACATTTAGAGATGCATAGGAGGAGTAAATTCACTCAAGAAAGCAGAGGGATTTTTTGATGTTCTCCCTATAAGGCCAAAATTCTCACTAGGACAATTTTTGTTGGATTTCAACCTTTAGCTTAGGATCATATGTGCTCAATTTCATCACAAGGATCATATATGCCATAGGATTTACATGATCAAGTCAATCATTATTTATCATCATATGACATCTAAGTTAGGGTATAAAAACTAAGACAATGCAAAAATTAAACATGCATTTTTTTATTTTTTTCGACATTTTTTTTCTATGTAACAAAAAACAAGACCAAAGTATGACAAAAGACCAAAATGCAGAAAACTCAAATATGAATGCATAAAATAAAATTTTTACCATGTAGAACCAAAAGCAAGACTAAAACATGTAATAATGATAATGAGCCCTTCCCCCACCCCATACTTAAAATATACAGTGTCCCCACTGTATAAAAACAAGAGTAAAGGAAGGAACTCACCGAATAACAAATCGAGGAGGGCAGATCGGTGCAGGTCGAGTAACTGTCTTGTCGATATCGAGTACCCTACTTGATATCGAGTAGCTTTGTTTGCGTCCAGTGGATTTCTGAAGTCGAGGAGCTTCTGGGCTTTGTCGATATAGAGTTGGCCTACTCGATATCGAGGAGTTTCTTGGCTACTCCTCCTTGTCGTTGTCGACTTGGCCTTCGTCGATTCTGACTGTTTTTCAGGGACTTCTTATTCCACTTTTCGCGATCCTTTTATGCTTGCCGACTTAAAAGTGTTAGATTGCACACAAAAACAAGACTTTCCACATGAAGTATTATAAACTTAAAAAACCAAAACCAAAAACCAAAACCAAAACCAAAAAGTTCAAAAGTCCTAAAATTCATAAAGTTTTATATACATGCTCTAGATTTTAGAGTCGCTAGGCCGACTTCTTCGTTTGCGCTTAAGGACCATTAGTGTGGGGCCCGCTCATGCTTGGCCCTTCTCCTGGATCATCTAGGTCCTGATTGTAGTATGCAAGCTCAGCTAACAGGTGGTTGCTTGCATAATCTTCCTTCTCTTTCTTCTTCTTCCTTCCAGCTCTTAATTTCCGCAGATTCTCTCACCACGGGGCCTTACCTCCCCTTAAATTATTGATAAATTTCTTAATGGACTGAGGGGGAGTAGGATTCATACCTGAGCTTACCTTTTCGGACCCAAAACAGAAATCTTCGGGCTCGGGGTTAGTCGATATCGAGTACGGCTGGGCGATATCGAGTACAGGGACCCCATACTTAGGCTCTGGGAAAGTATGTGGCTCAGCAGAGGAAGTCGATATCGACGAGCTTTGGTCGAGATCGAGTAGAAGGTTAGTCGAGATCGAGGAAGCTTTGTCGATCTCGAGTACAGTGCTGGTGCTTTCCTCCGTTGATTGCTCGGTCCCGTGGTTGCTGATGCTTTTTACCTCTAGCCATGAAATTTCCTCCTTTGCAGGGCCAAAAGAGAAATCTAAAACCTCATCGCCTATTGTGAAGGTGAGCGATCGATTCTTGACACTAATTCTGGCATCTGCAGTAGCTAAGAATGGTCTACCAAGAATAATAGGGCTAGTAGGATCTTCAGCACAATCTATAATAAGGAAACTTGCTGGAACAAACAATTTACCAACCTGGACGGGGACATTCTCAACTATACCTGTAGGGATGACCACTGTATTGTTTGCCATGTATAGCTTGGCATCCACAGGCTCTATGCATCCTATTTTTACCTTCCGCCAGATGGATAAGGGCATGATGCTCACAGTTGCTCCTAAATCACACAGAGACTCATATTTATATTGTCCAAAACCCATAGTAACAGAAAACTTACCAAGGACAGGTCTCTTTTCAGGGAAGTGGAGTACTTTGCACTCGCCTGCGATCTCTGAGATGGATCGCTTCTTGCTCAGGATTTCCTTTAGAAATTTGCAACATATCCAGGCATCTCTTGCAGGGCTTCTGTAAAAGGAATAGAGACGTTCAGTTCTTGTAGCATATCAACAAAACGGCTAAACCTACCTGCAGTGGGATCTTTCAACGCTTTGGAAGGGAAAGGCAGTGGCTTTTTCTGCTTCGGAGCCAGATCAGGCGTCGGAGGTGTTGTAGAGTCGTCGACCTCGGCCTGCTTCTCCTCGATCTCGACCAGTGTTTCCTCGATTTCGAGTAGGTTTTTCGATCTTGAGTTGCTAGGCTGGGCAGTGGAGTCCGAGCCTGGCTTCTGGTCTGTGTCGAGGAGGGTTTTGTCGATATCGAGTACAGGCTCCTCGATATCAAGTTGCTGTTGCTTGTTGTCGAGTTGCTGCTCTGCTTTGTCTTGGTGCTTTCCGACCTCTGGCTCGCGTAATTGGTGCCCACTTCTGAGTTTGATAGCTGCGACGTGTCCGGTCTTCCCCTTAGGATTTGGTTCTGTTTGCCCAGGGAGCTGTCCGGATGGTCGTGGGATCTGTGCAGCGATTTGACCCATCTGGGTCTCTATTCCCCTTTTCCAGATGTCCAGTTCTCCAAATTTTGTAGTGATGTTCTGGAACTGGTTGTTGATGGTGCCTTGGTTCCGACGCATCTACTCAAGGATGAGTTGTAAGTCATCCTTCTTTTGATCCCTTTCTGGATGTCCTGGAGCTCTGTATGGTGGGGGGTTCCTAGGAGGACCTTGGTTCCACTGTGGTTGATAGAACCTTTGATCTCCCATGTAGCGATTGGGACCCCCAGCGTAGGCTACGTCTTCATGTGTCTCTCCCATCCCGACTTGCTCAGTGTGTGGGCACTCAGTAGTGGTGTGCCGCTGTGATCCGCATTCGATGCAAGGCTGATTGACAGACAGATATTTGACTTGCTTGAGGAGCTTGCAATTCTGGTCTTTGTAGAACTGCTCCCTGGCATCCGGGTCAATCTCCTTGGCGGGCTCATTGAGGGGCATAGATGGTGCTGGCCTGGCATAGGAGTTCTCCTCATAGTTTGCAGTAGACCCATATTTGTTGTCATAATTGGTGAGCTTGTCTAGCACATCCCAGGCGTCAATTGGTGGCATCGTCAGATACTCATAACGAGTATACTGGTTGATTCTGTCCTTAGTGACTTGGTCAAGAGAGTTGAAGAAGATCTCCTGAATGACGTAGGGTGGCTTTCCATGAGTAGGGCAAGATCGCAGCAGTTCTTTGTAGCGTTCCCATGCCATTGCTAGTGGTTCCCCAGGCTTCTGTTTGAAGGTTGTGATTTTCTGGCGGAGGAGTGCTGTTTTGGCGGGAGGGAAGAATTTTTCAGAAACTCTTGCTCTACTTGGGCCCATGTTGTGAGGGATCTTGGTTTCAGCCCTTCAAGTCACTTTAGTGCAAGTCCAGCGAGAGACCAGCGAAAAGCCTTCATCTTGACATATTCCAGAGTTGTACCTTCAGCAAGAGTACGACACATGTCAGAAAAATTGGTAATATGTTCAAGAGGACACTCATTAAATTTGCCATAAAAGGCATGTGCCTGCTTGCTCCCTTGCTGCTTTCTCAGTGGCGATAGCAGCATCTTTGGCGGCCAGTTCCCTTGTAAGCCTCGCAATCAGCTGTTCCTGTGTTTCTGCGGCCGCCATGGCTCTTTTTAGCTTAGCTTGGATGTGTAGGAGGCGTTCCGGATCGTCTAAGCCGTCAAACTCAGGTGGTTGACCAGAACGGCGCATACACATGTAAAGTAACTCAAAAGAAAAGTGAGATCTGACTACCTAAGGCGCAAATGATAGCTTCCCCATCAATGGCACCATGATAGGAGGAAATCGAGTATGCAAATTAAAATATAAATAAATCACAGCAAACCAGATTTCGTCCCTTGCAAATAATTACAAGACTTCCTCCTGATGCAGCAGTGGGAAGTCAGGATCGATCCACGAGGAAGCGTGTCAGCGGATCCTAGGCAGCGGAGAAATCTCAAAGAAGTGGTCGACAACAGGGGTCCTAGATCTCGAGTACAGTTACTCGACAGAAGATCGGACAGTCAAACAGCGCAGCAGCAGGCACATGCCTTAGTCGATCTCGACTAGTCTTACTCGAGATCGAGTAGAGTCGTCTTGGTCGAGTTGGCTTTGTCGAGTTCCTGCACACAGAAGCTACGACGATTCTAGAATCAAAGATCAGTAACTCGAGATCGAGGAGTGCAATTCGATATCGAGGAAGATAGAAAACTAAAACGAAACAAAAGAAAGTAAAGACAAGTGCTTGTGGGATTTCGAAATAAACTGTAAAGGACTTCCAAGATTGGGGTTTGCGACAACGATAACCAAGCATGCGTAAGGCGAGAATAAAACATATAATCATGTGAATCGCATCGAAGGACTAAGCTTTCGCCTTTTCCAACAATTAGACAACTTTTTCAAGAAACCCTAATTTTCTCTACTGGTTTTATGTTTATAATCCAAGTTGTTAGCATGGACCTCCATTAGATGGGTAATAAACACATAACAAGTAGTAGATGCTCAAAATATGATAAAAGTCAGATCTTTACCTCAAACATGCAGGGCTATCGTTGGGCTTGCCCCAACCCTAGAAGTGGGTGGACTACTCGCGCTTCATCGCAAACTCAGACATTGATGTATGAAAAGAAACTTGCATTAAACTAAATTCAAAGCCTTTACAATCCCGGCAATCCAACTCTCGTTGAATGCCAAAACCCTAAAACCTCAGAACTCCTAAAACTTCTCTGTGAACTACTTCTCTAGCTTCTGAATTGGATGCTTCCTAAAACCAGCCCCATGGGCTTTATTTATAGCCTTCTACTCCTTGCTATTCAAGGATAGAATATCTCTATCTTTATCTAAATCTATATCTAAAGCATTAAAGATAAATAAATGGAACAACATAATTAAATCTAAAAAGGGAATTATATCTAAAAGTCTTCAAGTGGATAAATCTTCTTCTCCATGATGGAACTTGATAGAATCGGATAGACTCGGCAATCTTCGGCCCCAAGGAATCCCAATCCGAGTAGGAAAGCTTAAACCACGTTACGCGTCTCTGGAAGATTTCCTCGATCTCGAGGAGTTTTCCTTGATCTCGAGTTGGGTGGTCATCGACTTCAGCTTCAGCTCGGCGTCTCGGGTTGCTCTTCCTCGAACTGGCTTGGACTCTGGCTCCTGGGGTGTCCTCGATCTCGAGGAAATAACTCGATCTCGAGTTGAGGTGGCTCATCGACTAGGTTTTCTGGTGTTTGTCGAGCAACTCTTCTCGACATGCTCGGACAGGTGCTCGGCTTTGTCGACATCGAGGAAAGTCCTCGATATCAAGTTGTGGTGTCCGGGTGCCTGGCCAGGTCGGGTAGCATTCCTCGGCATCCTCGGGTAGGCTCTCATCGACTCCGGGCATGGTCTTTGGGGCTTTGTCGACAACGAGTAAGCAACTCGATCTCGAGGAAAGAGCTAGAGTCGGGTTCTTCATCTTCAGCTTCTCGACATGGGCTCCTCAATCAGTGTAGTGTCCGGACATGTCTTTGTCGATATCGAGTACAACTCATCGATATCGAGTAGACTTAAGCTTCCGTCCTTGCTTCTTGGTTTTCTCCCGAAATGGCTCCATATTCTGCAATATTAAAGAGAAACTTATGTAGATCTCCATTTCTGACAAATAAGCATATGCTACATAAATTCGACATATTCCCAACCCGAAATATGCAAAGTGTATAGAATATGGAACTAAAATATGCATAAAGACATGGCTACTTTAGAGACATCAGCCGTAGACCCCTAGCCAGCTCCTGCAGATGGTGAGGATGACGGGGACGACGACAACGAAGAGGCTGACAGCCCGCAAGCCTCTCAGCACTCTTACCATTCCCACCAGCAGATCCTCTCTCACCACTCTTACCATTCTCCCCAGGAGATCCCCTCTCACCATACCCAACAGGCTCACCATGTTGGGGGTTATCTAGATGAGTTGGTTTCTGAGATGCGACAGATGCGGCAGTTACAGGAGGCCATGTTTGACCGGATGACCTCCTTGACACTCAAAGTTGACACCATCGACAACCGCCATGAGCGATTCTATTCAGCTTCCATGGATCACTATTCCATGGTCAAAGATCACTTCGACGGCATGGATCAATGCCTCTCAGGACGCCCATCACAGTTCCAGCAGCAGGGGAGTACACATGACGCTGGTGGATCGTCACAACAGCAGTATCCTGGTAGCACTTCCCTCGGAGGAGCTTCTGATTACCATATTGGATTCCACCTCCCATACTACGATCCACCACCTCACCAGTGAGCAGCTCTGTAAGTCTTTTCCCTCCCTTTGGTTATATTTCTTTGACAGTGAGGACACTGTATATTTTAAGTATGGGGTGGGAGTAAAGACTATGTTTAGGACTTTATTGTTTTTTATGTGCTTCCGGACTGTTTTTAAGTTTCATTACATGGTTTGTATCGGACTATTTAGGACATGGCACAACTCTGTATTTGAGTTTAGTAGCATACTATTTGAATATCGCATTTGCATGGTTAAATTCTATATTATTCAAAAGATGCATTTTTAAAGAGAGTTGTAAGGATATCACCCAAGTTTGCAAAAAGTTCAAAAAAGGGAGTCATGGAAGCCAAGACAACACTCGACGATGCAAATGATGGATTTGTTAGAGATATTGCACAAGATTGCCTAGAAAAGGGAAGTCTCAATGACGTGCGATTTTATATGGAAAAACCACAAAAGTGAGGTAAATTGATGTTGCTTTTGACATTATGCACAATAAGAGGATGGAGGATTTTAAATTTCCATATATGCTCAATTTCATACTTCTAGCCATACCTATACCCAATTGCATCACAAAAGCCATATTATAAGCCTTATTTGCCTTGATATCATTATTGCTCCACATATGCCTTATATTGCTCGTTTTTACCTTAGACCCTATCCGGGGATTATGTTGAAAATGGAAATAATTTTATGGAGACATTATATGGTTTGTTGTGTTGTTATGTCACTATTGGAGTTTGGCATGAAAAATTCAGTTTTATGGAAAAAGTAATGAGTGAGAAAAAATCCGATCACCTTAGGAGATAAAGGTAAATCGACCCTGCTTACTGAGATAATAGTTCCGTGAGATGGGACACACAAGTGAGGAGTCCAAAGCACTAAGTATCCGGGGCCATTCATGACACCCATGTTTGCGACTCGCAAGAAGGCAGTGCCGAGGTTAGAGAGGTAAAAGCATTATTATTGGAAAAAAAGCATTATGAAAGGTGATGAATCTTATGAAGAAGGAATGTGGTAGAGAAAGTTTCGAAATAATGCATTTCCCTGGATTTAACACCACATGGCCAAAAATTGCCTACATTTAGCCTTTTACCTATCTACTCCTTTTTGAGCTTAAATAAAATCCTCTTGATTATTGTTGCTTTGTCACATAAAATTGTGTTTGTAGAAACCTCCTTTTGTGTGCAGAAATTGCTTTTCATTCACAGACACAGAATTGTAGGCACCAAGTATCTCTTCAAGGATGGCAATTGAGTGTTGGGTAATATTACAAAAAATCCATTATGTTGAGAGTCTTTGTAGGTTTCCCCTGAATGACCATCCAAGTTCTTGCTTGGGGACAAGCAAGCTTAAGTATGGGGTGATTTGATGTCCACTAAAATAGCCATGTTTTTATGCACATTTTAGCTCCTTATTCTATATACTTTGCATATTTCGGGCTGGGAATATGTTGAATTTATGTAATATATGCTTATTTACAAGAAATAGAGGTCTACATAAGTTTGGGTTTAATATTGCAGAATTTGGAGCCATTCCAGGACAAAAGCAATAAGAGAAGACGGAAGCTAAGAGTTACTCGATTTCGAGGAGAGTTCCTCGATATCAACCAAAATTGTGAAGCAGAGCCTGGTCGAGGATGCCAGATCGAGAAGCTGAGAAGAAGAAGTCAACTCGAGTAACAGTTTACTCAATGTCGGCATATCTGCTCGACATCGACCAAACCAGAAGCCCTGTCCAAGAAGGCAAGAAGTTACTCGAGAAGACGAAGAAAAGCCGAAGTCAACAACAAGTTCCTCGATGTCGACCAAATTGGTCGATATCGACCAAAAAGATCTCTGGGCCGTGAGTCTGTTGGGCCTATCCAAAATCGAGCTGATTGTTTGGGCGTGAAAGGAATTCCGAGTCTATCAAGTTTTATCAAGATCTATCCAAGGAGAGAAGATTATTCACCAATTTAGATATTTAGATATTTCCTTTTAGATTTAATGCTTTATCTTTATTTAGTTTTATCTTTAGAAAGTAGATATAGATTGCTTTCCTTGATTAGTGTTGTGAGCTGAATCTGTCATGTTTTACAGTAACTTTTATATCGTTTTCTGCATAAATTTCATGCATTTGGGGTAAAATAGTAAAGAATCTATGTAGTTTATGCTTAGTTGCCAAAATATGGAATCTACACCAGTTTTTGTTTATATTCGCAGAATTTGAAGCAATTTACAGCAGTTCTGAGAAAGGACGAAAAGCTCGGAAATCAACTACAGAAGTCCAAAGTCAAAGAACGACAGAACCAGGACGAATCAGGATGAAGCCAAGTGTTACTTGATATCGAGTTGGAGCTGATCGAGGAGCTGAAGATGAAGCCAACCCGACTCTGGAGCTCTACTCGATATCGAGTAGTTTACTCAATATCGACAAACCTGAGAGCCATGCCCTGAGTCGAGGAGCCATGCCAAGTTGAGAAGCCGAAGACCTGGAGATGTCGAGCACCAGTTACTCGATATCGACAAGACCAGCAGCGCCTGTCCGAGCCAGATCGGGGAGATATTGCTCGACAACACCAGGCCAGCAAGTCGATGACACAACTTTACTCGATATCGACGAAAGTTATCGATGTCGAGTAACCCAGACACACCTGCCCGAGCTATATCGAGGACTGGTTACTCGAGGTGCCCAGCTAGCCGAAGTCGACGACACAAGTTACTCGATATCGAGTACTTTACTCGATATCGAGGAAATCTATCCGGAGCCGCGTTACGCGGTGAGCTGTCCGTGTCGAGCTGGGATTACTTGGAGCTGAAGGAGTCCGATTCTATCCAAGATATATCTAGTTCTATCTATGGAGAAGAGATTTACCTACTTTAGATTTATTTCCTTTATGGATTTAATTCCTTTATTCCATTTATTTATCTTTAAGTAAGTAGACATATATATATATATATATATATATATATATATATATATATATATATATATATATATATATATATAGGATCTTCTTTCATAATTAGAGAGGGAATGAAGCCTATAAATAAAGCCTTAGGGGCTGGAATTTAGGCATTCAATTTGAGAGAGAACAAGTGAGTAGTAGTAGAGAAAGACAGAGTTTGTGGCGAGCAAGGTGGAAAGGCGAAAGCGGATTTGGCTTGTTCGGTTGTAAGCTTTCTTTGGTTTATTTTAATGCAAGTTAGTTTCTTTTGTTTATTGATGAGTTTCTTGATAATGAAGAGCGAGTAGTCCACCCACTTCTAGGGTCGGGATGAGCCCGACGGTAGCCATGTAAGATGATGCGGTAAAGGTACAATCTTTTTATGCAATTCGTCTTCTATCCCTGCGAGCATGATTCTTTTGCGAAAGTTGAAGGTGATCCTTATTTGTATTATTGAAGCGAAAGTGATCTTAATGCAACTTGGGTTAATTATGTGCAAAGGGTTAGTAACAATTAGGGTTTATGCGAAAGCCTCTATCTTCCTATTTGTTAATAACGAAAGTTATTTGATGAAAAGCATGATCTTTTATGCCTTTATGTGTTGTTTTGCATGGTTATCGTTGTGGTGTTGATACCCTTGCCTTGGAAGTCTTTTAGTTTATTGATTTTATTCACCGAAATCTGAGTTCTGTCTTCAAAAGTTTGCACCTTTAAAGTTTCTGTCTTTGTCGATCTCGGGGAGTTTTTAGTCGATATCGAGTAGTGCTTTGTCGATATCGAGTAAGGGTTTGTCGAGGTCGAGTTTCTGTGTCTGAGTTTGCTTTCTGTCGTCACTGAGCTTAGTCGATATCGAGTACCCCTTTGTCGATATCGACCAACCTGTTGTCTTCGCTTTAGTTTCTGCTTTTGTTTGTTATTTCTGTCTTGGTTTCTGTCTTTTCTGTCTGTGAGATTTACAGCTACCTGAGATCCGCTGACACGCTTCCTCATGGATCGATCTTGACTTCCCACTACTGATAGTGAGGGAGTTTTGTAATTATTTGCGTGGGCACGAATCTGGTTTGATTTATAGCTTTATATTTTAAACTCAGTTTCCTCCTACAACAATTAGGAAGGATTAAGCCCTATAAATAAAGCCCTAGGGGCTGATTTTCTATTCAATTCAATTTCAGTGAAGCAGTTCCACGTAGAGTTTAGGAGTTCAAAGGTTTTAGGGTTTTGGCATTCTACGAAAGTTTGACTGCCGGGATTCTAAAGACTTTGAATTTAGTTTATGCAAGTTATTTCTTTTCAATCAATGATGTCGATTGCTATGAGGCGCGAGTAGTCCACCTTCTTCTAGGGTTGGGGTGAGCCCAACGAGAGCCATGTTGGTGGATTAGCGATTGCAAAAGGAGGTATTTTATCGTTATCTTATTCTATTCGATGTGCTTCATCTTTGATTGAGAAATTGAAGAACTCATGTTGTGAAACTTGGGTAGTAATTAGGATTTTTATTTGGAAGATTATAAATTCTAATTATGAAAAGGAATAGATGCAATTAGGGTTATTTATCGCGAGATCCATATTCCTACTTGTCAGATTAGGTGAAAGCCTTCTCCTTTATCGATAAAGTCATCGCCTTTTATGATTTATATTCCGCTTTCATGGTAATCGTTGTTGCAAACCCCAATTTGGAAGTTCTCTTTCATCCAACGGTTTAGATTCGAAATTTGCATTCGTTTTTACTTTCTGTCACTACTCGATTTCGACCAAACTGGTCGACGTCGACTTCTCATATTCGATCAAGCAAGATCGTTGTAGCTTTTGTTTCTGCAGGCAACTCGATCTCGAACAAAACTCATCGACTTCGACTAAGTTACTCGATATCGAGTAAACTACTCGAGATCGACCAAGCCCAGTAGTTGTCGCTTGCTCAGGTTCGACTTGTCCGGCCCCTGTCGACTAACCCTAGTCGAGGTCGAGCACCCTGAAGTCGACTAGGGTAAACTACTCGAGATCGACCAAGCCCAGTAGTTGCCGCTTGCTCAATATCGACAAACCTGAGAGCCATGCCCTGAGTCGAGGAGCCATGCCAAGTCGAGAAGCCGAAGACCTGGAGATGTCGAGCACCAGTTACTCGATATCGACAAGACCAGCAGCGCCTGTTCGAGCCAGATCGAGGAGATATTGCTCGACAACACCAGGCCAGCAAGTCGATGACACAACTTTACTCGATATCGACGAAAGTTGTCGATGTCGAGTAACCCAGACACACCTGCCCGAGCTATATCGAGGACTGGTTACTCGAGGTGCCCAGCTAGCCGAAGTCGACGACACAAGTTACTCGATATAGAGTACTTTACTCGATATCGAGGAAATCTATCCGGAGCCGCGTTACGCGGTGAGCTGTCCGTGTCGAGCTGGGATTACTTGGAGCTGAAGGAGTCCGATTCTATCCAAGATATATCTAGTTCTATCTATGGAGAAGAGATTTACCTACTTTAGATTTATTTCCTTTATGGATTTAATTCCTTTATTCCATTTATTTATCTTTAAGTAAGTAGACATTATATATATATATATATATATATATATATATATATATATATATATATATATATATAGGATCTTCTTTCATAATTAGAGAGGGAATGAAGCCTATAAATAAAGCCTTAGGGGCTGGAATTTAGGCATTCAATTTGAGAGAGAACAAGTGAGTAGTAGTAGAGAAAGACAGAGTTTGTGGCGAGCAAGGTGGAAAGGCGAAAGCGGATTTGGCTTGTTCGGTTGTAAGCTTTCTTTGGTTTATTTTAATGCAAGTTAGTTTCTTTTGTTTATTGATGAGTTTCTTGATAATGAAGGGCGAGTAGTCCACCCACTTCTAGGGTCGGGTTGAGCCCGACGGTGGCCATGTAAGATGATGCGGTAAAGGTACAATCCTTTATGAAATTCGTCTTCTATCCCTGCGAGCATGATTCTTTTGCGAAAGTTGAAGGTGATCCTTATTTGTATTATTGAAGCGAAAGTGATCTTAATGCAACTTGGGTTAATTATGTGCAAAGGGTTAGTAACAATTAGGGTTTATGCGAAAGCCTCTATCTTCCTATTTGTTAATAACGAAAGTTATTTGATGAAAAGCATGATCTTTTATGCCTTTATGTGTTGTTTTGCATGGTTATCATTGTGGTGTTGATACCCTTGCCTTGGAAGTCTTTTAGTTTATTGATTTTATTCACCGAAATCTGAGTTCTGTCTTCAAAAGTTCGCACCTTTAAAGTTTCTTTCTTTGTCGATCTCGGGGAGTTTTTAGTCGATATCGAGTAAGGGTTTGTCGAGGTCGAGTTTCTGTGTCTGAGTTTGCTTTCTGTCGTCACTGAGCTTAGTCGATATCGAGTACCCCTTTGTCGATATCGACCAACCTATTGTCTTCGCTTTAGTTTCTGCTTTTGTTTGTTATTTCTGTCTTTGTTTCTGTCTTTTCTGTCTGTGAGATTTACAGCTACCTGAGATCCGCTGATACGCTTCCTCATGGATCGATCTTGACTTCCCACTACTGATAAGGAGGGAGTTTTGTAATTATTTGCGTGGGCACGAATCTGGTTTGATTTATAGCTTTATATTTTAAACTCGATTTCCTCCTACAACAATTAGGAAGGATTAAGCCCTATAAATAAAGCCCTAGGGGCTGATTTTCTATTCAATTCAATTTCAGCGAAGCAGTTCCACGTAGAGTTTATGAGTTCAATGGTTTTAGGGTTTTGGCATTCTACGAAAGTTTGACTGCCGGGATTCTAAAGACTTTGAATTTAGTTTATGCAAGTTATTTCTTTTCAATCAATGATGTCGATTGCTATGAGGCGCGAGTAGTCCACCTTCTTCTAGGGTTGGGGTGAGCCCAACGAGAGCCATGTTAGTGGATTAGCGATTGCAAAAGGAGGTATTTTATCGTTATCTTATTCTATTCGATGTGCTTCATCTTTGATTGAGAAATTGAAGAATTCATGTTGTGAAACTTGGGTAGTAATTAGGATTTTTATTCGGAAGATTATAAATTCTAATTATGAAAAGGAATAGATGCAATTAGGGTTATTTATCGCGAGATCTATATTCCTACTTGTCAGATTAGGGAAAGCCTTCTCCTTTATCGATAAAGTCATCGCCTTTTATGATTTATATTCCGCTTTCATGGTAATCGTTGTTGCAAACCCCAATTTTGGAAGTTCTCTTTCATCCATCGGTTTAGATTCGAAATTTGCATTCGTTTTTACTTTCTGTCACTACTCGATTTCGACCAAACTGGTCGACGTCGACTTCTCATATTCGATCAAGCAAGATCGTTGTAGCTTTTGTTTCTGCAGGAAACTCGATCTCGAACAAAACTCCTCGACTTCGACTAAGTTACTCGATATCGAGTAAACTACTCGAGATCGACCAAGCCCAGTAGTTGCCGCTTGCTCAGGTTCGACTTGTCTGGCCCCTGTCGACTAACCCTAGTCGAGGTCGAGAACCCTGAAGTCGACTTCTGCCCCTGAGATTCCTCCGCTGCCTAGGATCCGCTGACCAGCTTCCTCGAGGATCGAACCTGACTTCCTTTTGCTACATCGGGAGGGAGTCTTGTACATTATTTGCTGGGATCCAATCGGTGTGCTTTACTTTATTTGTATTTTATTTGAAATCTCGATTTCCTCCTACAACAGTCTACAAGTTCATCAACAAAAAAGGGCACTTTCTCAATCAAGGGAAGTATACTAGGGATTTGCTCAAGAAATACAAGATGGATTCAGGGTGTTGCCAACTCCTGGGATCTTCCTTGATAAGTTGGCACTCCAAGAAGCAGAACTCAATGGCATTATCCACTGCTGAAGTAGAGTACGCTGGTGCAGGAGCCTACTGCTCACAGATTCTATGGATAACACAACAACTCTGAGATCTTGGCATTGATCTAAAAGGTATTCCTATAAAATGCGACAATTCTAGTGCTATCTCTATTACCAAAATCTTGTGCAACACTCGAGAACTAAGCACATTGATGTGAGACATCACTTCGTACGAGATCATGTGGAGAAAGGTGACGTATCAATTTCTTTTATCTCTATTGAATTTCAATTGGCTGATATATTCACTAAACCTCTGCCTGAAGATCGTTTCAATTTCATTAGATTGGAACTTGGTATGCTCAATAGGGAAGCACTTATGTAGGGGGAGTGTCCACTCCCTTTGCAAAGTGTAAATTCATCTAACATTTCAAGGCCTTGAAACCATAAGGTCTTGAGGTTGTCAAAATAGAATAATATTATATTGGATCATAAATTCTGTTGGTATCTTGTTGATATGTGATATAATATTTTTAAAAAAATCTTTTTCTAAAATCTTCTGGTATTGAAATTGCGCTTTCTCTATCCTATTTTAAATCAGATTTTTCCTTTGATGGAAATTGTATGCCTCCTAGGTTTCGGTAAACTTAAAATGATTTCCTTCATTTATTGACACTGGTGAGATGAATCAATTGATTGTGTGCTTTTTGATTTAGAGGGGGGGGGGGGGGAGGAGACGATTCGGTTTCCAAATCTCCTCTTTGTAAACTCTCCGTTCTCCTTGTCAAATCTCTCACCACTTTTTCACTGTCTCTTTGTGCTCTCTCTCTCTCTCTCTCTCTCTCTCTCTCTCTCTCTCTCTCCGTTTTCAAAACCCTCCATTCTCAAACCCTTGCAATAGCTCCCAAGCGTCCCTCTGCATCTCCGGCTCGTGCTCCC
The DNA here is from genome assembly GCA_963922045.1 of Persicaria maculosa. Lineage (NCBI taxonomy): Eukaryota > Viridiplantae > Streptophyta > Magnoliopsida > Caryophyllales > Polygonaceae > Persicaria > Persicaria maculosa. The sequence continues at coordinate 55,017,196 of OY998259.1, read as the reverse complement.
TCTGCTAAGCGCTACAAGATGGCTGCAAACAAGGGCAAATAGATTATGGAGGAACCAAAAGTTCACTCAGACTGCTCCAGCGAGCATTCCCCCTCTCCGCTGATCCGAAAATCAAAGAAGAGGGCACCGACCAAATCTGCTCCATCTCAGCCCCCTCAGGGAATGTCTGGCATCCCTGCTCACTGGTTTTGCTCTGTAGAGGTTGCAAAGTCATGGAAACAAGACTTTATCAACCGTAGGTTGTGCTTCAGTGATGGTGTCGATATCTTCCTCATTTAATCCATTCCCTTGCCATGCATCTCCCTCCTCAAATCAACTTGCTTGTGGTCCATTCTCAACCCTGAAAACTTTGCCTGCCCTCAGCTCACCCGTTTGTTCTATGCCAACCTTACTGTTCACCGTGTGAACGAAACCCTAACCCTCATTTTCAAGGTCAAAAATACCCGAACCAGACTCAATACGAACAACATCGCTTTCATCTTTGACCTTCAAAGTGATATCCCCACAAATGAGTTCCCCAACAGATTAGAGTGTCTCATCCGAGCCCTAGAGGAATTTTTCTTAAAACCTCAAGCCCTTGAATCTCTCTCATCTCTCAAGCCCACCCACATTGTGCTCAATCTTCAAGCCAAACTCATCTTCACCAGCTTGGCTCACTGCATCTTCACCAGCTTGGCTCGAGATCCTATTCTTAGTCATGAACGAATATGAGCCAAACCCGCCTGAACGCATACTTAATTACATGACTCAAGTCTCCACTTTGTCTCGACCTATGCCCCTGCCTTATGCCAACATCTTGCCCATAATATTTGAATTCTTTGATGTCGACACATTATATGAAGAAAAACAAACCTATAGTGGCACAATTGATGAGAAATGTCTAGAGAGGTTGGGAATTGTTAGGAATTTGAAGGGGCAGTGGGTTCGTTGTGAGCCTAATTCGTCATGTTTCATACTATCTTTTATATCGTTTTCTGCATACATTTCAGGCATTTAGGCTAGAATAGTACAGAATCTATGTAGTTTATGCTTATTTGCCAAATTATGGAATCTACACCAGTTTCTGTTTAAATTCGTAGAAATCGAGGCAATTTACAGCTGTAAAGACCGGGAAATTTTAGAATATTAAATTATTAAAATAGTGACTCATAATCACTCTGATTTCTAAGATTTGGGAGGTTTGAAATTTCCGTCCTTGAGCTATTGGTTTTATAATAAATACTTCAAAACGAGTTCCGACATTATTTAGTTGAAAATTTAAAATATGTTTTATTCCGCTTGCTTATGCGAAAATTGAGTATAGTATTCGGAGTTCATTATTAAACCCGGGTTTGAAAATTTGAAAATAATTTTGAGTTGGGTAGGGTAAGGTCAGAGAGCGGGATGCGAAATTTATTTTTGGGTATTTGAAATCCATGCCTTGGGACCACACGTGAGATTTTGTCTTCTTTTCTCCTCTCTTCACATTGACCAGGAAGCTGTAGCTCCAATACACCTCTAGCTCCCCTTTTCTCCTTTATTGCAAGTCAAATTCGGCCTTATCCTCCTCCATCACCCAAATGCTTCACCATTCTTGGGATAAACCCACACAAAGTCTGAGACCTCCTTTCCTAGCTTGTGTAGTGCTGCAGGCTCCTACCTTCTCCTTTTTGTTTGAACCCAGCTCCCTATAATTTCATAAAACTCATCCCCCTCAATTCTTATCTTTAATTTGGAGTACAGACAATACAAACTCACCCCTTCATCCCCTTTGAGTCTTGCCGAAGAGGAGATACCACACCCCTCCTCCTCCATTTTCCAGCCCCAATCTCGCCACACCTCACTTCTGCACCACCAATTCCAGTTACCGCCGTCATCACGCTCCCCAGCCACGCCTCCACTGCAGCCTCCATTCCCCCGTCCTGTTTGCCGAGAGGAGAGCCCAGCACCCCCTTGCTACTCCTTCCTCCTTCCTTGGTGACGAGAAACATCGGCCTCCTTCTCCCAGCACCGACGAACCGATACTCTGTTCCAAATCGAAACCCCTTAAAGACCCACATTTATAACCTTTTACGCCCAAAACCAGGCCCTCAGAGCTTCCTTCACTGCCTCCGAAGCCGAATCGGGCGGATCGAGTCTCCGGTGAACCTTTGAAAATTCCGGTGAGCGTCTTCTCTTTTCCCTCCTTGATTCGGTTCAAATCTCTGATTGCCTTTTGGGTCGAGGGAGGTAGGAAAGGTTGAGGGTTATTGGAGTAAGGGTCTCCGGCGAGACCGTGTCCTTCCTCCCTTCCTCTTCCGTTTTCTCCCGTCGCTGAGCGGTGTCCTCTTCTTGTGGGTTGAGGGAGACGGGTTCACTTCTTTCCTTTCTTTTCCTCTTGAACCGGGTTTCCTTTTTTTTTTTTCTCAGACCAGTCGGGTTGGGCTTTGGACTTGAATTCGGATCTCCTTCTTCCTTCTTTGGGCCGGGTATTTGGAATGAGGCTTGGGCCTAATTAATTGTTATATGAATTGGGATTAATGGAAAAGGGTTTTAAGACTAGCTTGTTTTAAGTATTAAATGGATGTGAAATAAGTTTTAAATATTATGTTTATAACTGTTAAAATAAATGTAGTAGTATATATTATTATGATTTAGTATATGATTTTGGAGATGGTAAAGTAAATTGGTATTGTTGTTTTATAATTGTAGGATACTAGGATGAATTTGTTTTTGGTGAATTCTTATATTTTAAACATTATTTGGAGTATGTTATTAAATGTTGTTATAAATGGGATTTTAAAGTGATTCGTTGGGTTTGATTTATAAATGAGGTTTATAAAGATGGATTTATTTTTGAAATGTTTATCAATGTCTTAAATTACTTGGAACATTAAAGTCAAGGTTTTGCAATAAAATGCCGGAATCATTTCTATAATATGGATTTTGAGAGATTGGTTTTAAGCTTTAAATGTTTAATGTTGGGTTGCTTTGTCTTGGTTTGATGATGTTGGTTTTGAAAAAGAAATTGAGAAAATATTTTTTGTTGATGTTGATAGTATCGGAAAGGTTTTAGAAAATGGTTTTACCATCAAGTGGTTTTGAGGATGTTGAGAACTTGAGTTTCGTGTGTATGAATGTTGGTCCGGTAGCTTATGGCAATGGTTTTGATGATAGGTGTTTATTGCTTTTGGATTGCTTTGGACTTGCATTTGGGCCCTTGCTTGTGTTATCCTGCTGTTCTGCATCTTCAGGTAAGTTCCCTAGGGGGCTTACTCAGGTTGGACATTCATGCCTTTTGTTGCATTGTATGTTAGGTGTGGCATATGCTTAAAAGCATGCCATGTAGTATCATGTTTAGGTTGCACTAATTGAATGAGCATCTGCTTACTTTATGCGTTTGAAACAGAACGGCCGTTATCTGTGATAGTCCTCCTAGAGTCATTGCTAGGGTTATAGGACGACCCAGTCTCATCGGGTCCCGTCCTGAGTCAATCGAGTCATGAACTTCCTTATATTATGAGATGCCTGCGGGCTTTATTGTGGAGCGGGTTGGGCATGTTTGCCGCCCAATTATAATGGAATGCATTCACGAGCTGGCCAGTCTCCGCCCTATCGGAAGGGGGTGGAGGTAGGAGAGGGATATACCACTTGGTATTCGGTGCTAAGGCCTTATTATATTTATGCACTTGATCTTAGGAGCATGTTAGTGTGTTAATATTCTGCCTTGCACCTAGAAGCATCTTTATTAGGTATAGCACATACTATGTGGCCTCAGCGAGGACTGCCGGTCCCGCGTGAGTGGCTCGATCTGACTCCTTTCCCCGTTCTTCTTTTAAAGGTATTTTCTGCAGATTTGAGTGCTCGATGTCTATATGACGGTGTTCCTTTTTTGCGAATCGAAGAACTTGGCTAATTCTATAACTCGTTATAAATGGTAATCATCCACTTATGATTTGGTTTTGACCCGGCTCCGCCGTGGCACTTGTATCTTTACCTTGCTTCCGCTTTACTTCCGTTTGAAATGGATTTCATGACATAGTCTTAGGACAGGTTAAGGGTACTCAATGGCCCTTCGAGGTTTTTAGGGTTTGAAATCCATCTTTCTACTAATCTTAATGAGTTTGAAACCTTGACCCGTACCTGGATTGCAAGATCCGAACAAGGGGTTTGATCCCTTGAAACGTAACCCGGAAATCATATTTCTGGGTCGTTACAAAGATGGTATCAGAGTCGAGGTTGTGCAATTCGGGTACACAAGGGTCGAGTGTATGTTTTGAAAATCGCCCACAAATTTCAAGGACTTTTGAAAAGGATTTAAAGGGGCAAAATGAACTTAAGATGCCTAACCCAAATCGGACTAAGTAACGAATTTGGCTTGTTTTAAAAGAGGAAAATCGACTAAAGAGGGACCGAGTGGGTAGAAAGGCGTTAGACCATCCCTATTGGATGTAGTTGGGAATGGGTAGGCAAATATCAGCTTGTTCTTTACAGATGGGTTGGGAGACTCAAATGAGATCATTATGAGTGTTATTAACTGATTCTGTGCTGAGTGCTTGCTATGCTAGAGATCTGATTTGGTATGCCTAACAATGAGTTGTGTATTGACTGATCTGTGCAAACGGGATAGTGGGAGTACCCTTATTTCCATATGGTCAAACTCAGCTTGTGTGGAACAGCCCCTTCCACGATGTTAACCCCTTGACGGTTCTATCAAGCCTTTCTCTCGGATGTCAGAGTCTTCCACGGGGATTGGGTTGTAAACACATTGTCTTCGGGAGATATGTGTGGATATGAGGGTTGTCTGAGTGATTATTGGAATATGGTCCTTGACGTAATTCCGAGTTAAAGAGTAAGGTGTTTATGGGGATGTCCTTCTCTATTCTTATGACGATCAACAAGTGTCTTCTTGCCACAAAGAGTCATACCAGAGTCCCACGGGAAAGAGGGGTGATAAGTCAGTCGGGAAAAGTCAATGGTTGCCCTTAGGGATCTCTGTCCGGTTGTAATGGTGACTCTCTCTGAATTGCATGACATGATTTTATAATCCCCCGCATGTACCTTGCCAATGATCATTAGTAAGAAGCTTCTCATGTTATGCCTTGCATTCTGTCATGGTTTTATTGTTTAAGTTCATGTTGTGGTTAGTTACCTTGCTCAAGTCTCGTGTTGTGTCTTGCCTTATATCATGACTGTTTGTTGTTATAGCATGTTCACCTGGCTTGTTGACCATATGATCGATATTGGAAGCATGAACCACATGATATGAACCTACATGATCGTTATCTCCTCTTGAATTAGGTTCATGATAGTGTGATCAATTTCTCTTTGTATGAATGTTGATAGATGATCATCTTAGCATGTTGGATGATGACGTGTCAATGCCTATTATCACTTCTGTGACAAGAATCAATAGCATGCTCGTTTGTTATGTATACATCATGTTAATTATTGTTGCTTACTCTGCAATGTATACTGTTGTGTGATACTTGCACTGAATTGGGATTATGTTGGTGTAAATGAGTCTTGATAGATGCATGTTTATCCCAGTATGTGTTGGTTTGAACTCATGTTCCCGTGTTCCAGCTATATTGCCCTGTTGCTTAAACTCGTAGTATACATCGTAAAACCTTCCTCATGCTTCTATATTGTTGGCATGTGATTGAATTGATTTCTTACGTGACATCATGATTAGTTGCATGCATGCATCGTATGTTATGTTGAACCTTTAGTATCATGTAGGATCCTTGGTGGTGACTCCTGCGAATTGTATATTGCCTGTATTATTGCTCATTTTCCCTCGAGCTAGGTTCCTGATACTGTGGTTCTTTCCTCTTTCTATTACCATAACATGTCTTACTCATGCAAGTTAATTGATGTTAAATTCGATGATTGATTTGCTTTCCGTTATGGTTAATCGTAGCATGCTTACATGTTGTCGCTCGATAGTGTTCCCCTATTGCTCCATGATATCCTCTCATGATCACACACCACGCTATATCATGTCTTCACATACGTAGGACGCATCAATGTTAGAATGAATCTAATCGAATTACCTTGATTGTATTCATGCTCGATATGTGTTACTAGTATCATGTAGGCCTTATGATTTCCAATATGACTCGCTAAATGATTACCTGTCGTACTTTTTCTATCCACCTTATAGCCTGCAAAATCTACATTTGAATAGCTTGTTAGATGAAAGGTACTCTACTTTGGATAATAGAGACCAAGATCTTGAGATCCATTCATGTATATGAAAATTATCTTCATGACAATAATATGAGATTCTTTAGGACCAACTTAGAACCGAGCACACATACACACACTGAGCATGATGTCAGGTCTACTAGCAGTAAGGTAGAGGAGTGAACTAATCATACCTCTGTACTTCTTTTGGTTCACACTCTTACCATTTTTGTCTTGATTAAGGGAGAGAGTGGAGCTCATAGGGGTTTTTGGTACTTTGGATTAATCCATCTTGTATTTCTTGAGCAAATCCCTAGTATACTTCCCTTGATTGAGAAAGTGCCCTTCTTTGTTGATGAACTTGTAGACTGTTGTAGGAGGAAATCGAGATTTCAAATAAAATACAAATAAATTAAAGCAAACCGATTGGATCCCAGCAAATAATGTTCAAGACTCCCTCCCGATGTAGCAAAAGGAAGTCAGGTTCGATCCTCGAGGAAGCTGGTCAGCGGATTAGACGTTGAATTTGAAGATTTTGAACGCTCGGTATGTGTTACTAGTATCATGTAGGCCTTATGATTTCCAATATGACTCGCTAAATGATTACCTGTCGTACTTGTTCTATAATGTGATAGTTATTGTACCGTTTTCTGTGTCCTATGACTGCTCATTCCTAACATGATTATGATCTATCGTCCGTGATGTTCTCCTTGTTACTCTATGGTGATCTCTCTTGCTTTCATGAACACTAGGTTGAACTCATTAAATGGCTCTTGACTATGCCCCTGCCCTGTCAAGTATCGCTAGTATTGTTCAGGACCTATGCTTTCTAAATGTATCCCGTCATATGATTATGCGTCATCGCTTGACCTATTATATGATCATTGTGCCAGATGAGGTAGTTATTATGTTGCTCCTATATATTCTCGTATGATGCATTCACTAAACTCGTGCATTGTTCATGTATGTGATAATGGTGATGCCCATTAAATCTCGCATATCTTGCTTAAGTTGCTAGGCATATCTACTTTCATGGATAATGGACTACTATCTTGTCTCGTATGCATCCGTGTAGCACTCGAATATGTCTTTTTGGAATGAATATGTGTGTTGTGCTCCTCGAGATAGGTACATGTTAGTGTGGATTAAAATGATTGATATGCCCCATGATGAATTTGTGTCTACTTGTCATAATTGCAACCTAATAGACCTCCATAAAGGCGTTGTTGCTATTCTCGGGTCGGAGTCTTGTCTCTAGTCTTGTCGCCTTTAGCATTTGGCTGTGTTTGTCTCCAAGAGGAAAATTCGGTTGTCCATCCCTGTCACTCCCATATCTCTACTAATTCGAGCTCATACGCGATACATTGGACGAGCGACCGCATGGAAGAGGGAGTAGGAAGTTAGATAGTGATAGAGCAGCGCAACGGAAGTGTGGGCCCATAACCCACGGGCCTCAGGATCAATGATGTCGGCGGAACGGGTACGCATCGAGAAATACGGTTACTGAGTACGATATGACTTACAAGAAAGAGTGTTCTCCGTTCGAATTGCTAACCCTTTTGAATTTGTTGACGACGATATTGCACTGACCTAGCGATGAGATTATGTGTTGATGTGCTGACTTGATGATAATTGTTGCCTGATTGCTTGCTGTCTATGATGATATGATTTGATGACTTATAGATCTCATGTACCATGATGTCTTAACATGTAGCTACGCTAAGTTGCTAAGCATGATCTGAATTCCTTGCCTGTAAAATGTGAACTACATATGCTAAGAGACCTGAATTGTATCTAATAAGGTTATAATGCAATATGCTAGCTTGACTTGATTACGTTCATATATGATATTTGCAGTGATTATTGAGCATGATGGTAAACCGAGACTTGCTGAACACATGATATTATGTTTATAAATGCTAGTTGATATGATGTAGATCTTATGTTTGCTGATTTTCATGGCTGCTTCTTCCTTAAACCCGTGGGTGACGTCATTTGGTAGCGTGGTTGGAGAGTGGTGAAAGAATTTTGGGCAGTTGGGATGATCGATGGTATTAGAAGGAGAATCGCGAGAGAGGGATGTTGGCTTAGGTAAGACTGAGTGAGCTTTGGGATTTATGGGAGGCAATGTTGGTGGTTCTGATGAGCTTCTAGGTGATGCTGGTAACACTTTGAGTGGTGCGAGGAGTGTAAGGAAGGGCTCGTGAATATTGAGGACATGGTATTAGAGGGTAATTGGGTGTGAAGTTAGAGATAGGATTTGGATTCTTAGAGGTGGATGGGGTGGTAGTGCTTGGTGGAAGGAGGGGCGAGATTTGAGCATCGAGATGAATTGGGATTCTTTGGGGAATTTTTGTCTGAGTTGACGTTGGCGAGTCTAGAAGAGGATTAGTCTTGACTTGAGAGTGGAGATGGGCGAGTGAGGATTGTGTTTTATTTTGAATGGTATAATGTGAGGATTTTCTTGATTATGTGATTTATTTATATCAACTGGCATGATGTTAGATAACGACCATGATGAACCTAATATGGAATTACATGTTGATATGCAATATTAAAATCGAGTTGGTAGTGACAAGTGTTACCATTACATATTACTGCTTTGCTATCCTATTATGTAGTTTTAGAAGCATGTTAGGATGTGCTGTGATATGATATATGAAGTAATGATGAGCATGAACTATGAGATAATGATGTGCTATATATTATGTGGAAGCATGATGTTTCATTATGTTGTAGTAAGCATGATAATGTATTATATGATTGACTAGCATGACTATTGATTATGTAAATGATGAAAATGACTTGAAGTATGAACATGATTCGTATATATATATGAGATAATGGTGCATGATTTCTAAATGATCGTTATATGGTTTTGCGACGTGTTAAGGTGATGTCTTTTAGGGCATATTGACATTTTGATGATTTATATACTGCTTGGTCTTCCTTTTTCTGAATCTTAATAGCATGACCTTGTTGTGTTGATATGTTAACGTGATGAATCTGTTCTACTTGTGTTGCGATATCGATATGCGATTGTGAGATTTGATGTGTACTGATGTACTAACTCCATAACACCTAACCCGTTGATTTCTGGACATGTGTGTTTACGTGATGAGTGATGAACATTCGATTATGCACTTTTGATGCCCTCAGTATGGTATAGATATACCTTACGATTCGTAGTATGTGGAGGCTTGTTGTCCCTTTGGTACTTGAGACTTGTTGGCATGTTTATGTTTATGTTAGACGGTTATATGATAGTTTGTGACTATGATATGATGTGGGACTTGCCATGTGTGAGATGACTTATGGTGTTATGCTTATATAAGAGTTGATGAGACTTTTGGTTATGGTACTTGTTGAGTTGTGAATGATGTTGCATGATCTGGAAATTAGGAAGAGAATATGGGATTAGCCCTTAAAGGTGGATGATTCCACCTCCGAGTTTCTGAATTTGATTGATTGTTATGCGGGAAATTGATCTGGTGGTTGGAAGATTTTGACGAAATCTTGATTTGAAAGGATTTGACTTGTTTTGGTGTAAGGTTGATTGATTAGACGTTGGATTTGAAGATTTTGAACGGGTTTGAAAAAGGACCACCTTGGATTGTAAAGAATGAACGATCGAGAATTTCAATGATTTTGAAACCAATCTTTTTCAATTGCGGAATCCCCCTTAAAACATTTCAAACCCGGGAAACTCTATGATACTTCACGAAGTAGATACAAGCATTTTATGAGGGCGCTTGTAGGGTGCTTGTTAAGACCTAGTGATGGTATTGTAGAACTTTTAGTTGTGGTACTTCCGAAAAGTCGAAGCGAGGATGTGATAGGGGCGCTTATTGCATACTTGTCAAAACCAATTGGAGATGTCACGACCGTGACTAGGATGCTGTGAGAATCCTGGAAGACACAACTGATAGCATGCTATTAGGTAGGAATAATAGGTTGCATTTATCTTAGTTAAGATGCATTTCATTGATAGATTAAGCACGATTTGCATATTAGTTCTCTATGTTGCCGGAGTCGGAATCTACACGCTTTTATTGATTATTTCAGGTAATGGTGGATCCGAGGAGGAGACATGAGTTGATAACGCATTGGATGAGAATGTCTAGTTGATCGAAGAAGCTTACATGAAGATCTCAAGAGGTCCTGAGAAGAAGAAGCGAGCCTAAACGAAGAACAAGTCTGCCGAAGTTGTCGCTAGACATGCTGAACTTGTTTTGCACTTTCTGGAGGCCTCGGTTGTCCGATTGACTATTATGACCATGCGTTGGAAAGCTCTTTTAGAGAGCTACAACTTTCCTGTTGAGAAGAAGAGCAAATTCGAGACGGATTTTCCGGGAAAGACCGATGCAGCGGCCGCCGCCAGGGCCGATGCAGAGGAAATGCTGATGTTGCGGCCGCAGCATACATGCGGCGGCCGCCGCATTTGCCGTCAGCGATTATGCGCTGCGTTTTGATTAATGAAAAACCTTAGAACCTATTTGTTTATTTTGTGGCCGACTTTGGATGTTTTAAAAGGCCAAGTTTTATGTTATTTTGATGACTTCTCTATTATTCATTCATCAGACACTTTAGAGATTTTGAGCGATGTCTTCTATGAGGAACTAAACTCATCTATTCTGCCTGCAATTTGAAGCTTTATTCGGATTGATTGTGAGTTTCTAATTCTCGTTCCTTGCTTTCTATATTTGAATGTTTCAACTTCTTTGTGCTTGATTGCCTATTGTTTTATTCTATCTAGCCCGCGCAACTAGTTAGAATCAATTCAATTGCTAAGGTTTTGTAGATTCCTGATTGTGAACCTTAACCTAAGTGGCAAACTTCACTACTAGAATTCTGTTATTTAACATCGGTACATTAACATCGGTCAGAAAACCTGCCATGTAAAACAGTTTTTTTACATCGGTTAAAAAATTTATGATGTTGAAAATAAAAAAGACATCACACTATTTTTTGACCGGTGTTAAAAAAAAGTTTTTGGAAAAAAAATAAGTGCGGGATCCCATATGAAATAATTTCACTTAGAAAATTTTTTAAGAAAAAGGGACACTTTTCACTTTCCAGTACTCCCTCTTCCATTCCCCTCGTCATTCCCTCTTCCAAACCCAAACCCGCGACTCTGCCTCCCCGCGACAGCGACAACCTGTTTCCTCTTCCAACTCCTCCCTGTTCACCGGTTCACCCCCAATCCCTTCTTCCTCCAATCTCGCCGGCTTCGGAACTGAGGGTGGCTCCGGTGGGGATGTTGGCTCTCCGGTGAAATTCCGCTTCTCGTCTCTCGTCCCTATCTCTCAGTAGCGAGATCCCTTCTGGCCCTTCATTGTCATCGTGTCTCCGGTGGGGGGCCTTTGGTCGTCTCTCTCGCCGTCGAAACCGAGCCGGACACTGCCTCTCCGTTGAAGTATTCCTAAGAATTCAGGTAATGAAATTGATTTTAGGGATTTCGGGTAATGAAACTGATTTTGGTTAGGGTTTTTGTTTCCTGAGTTGACTTGGATTTAATTGTGTATTCATCTCTTTGTGAGGAAAGGATGAAACACGAATTTGGTTTGAGTACAATTCTTTTTCTGTCGTAATTTAGGGTTTGCACTCGCCATTTCGAATTTTACTGGACTAGGTGGAATTGATCCCCTTTTGGAGCCGGGCTGTCAAAAGGGCATCTGCTCTGTGATCCTCTCGGATTCGACCTAACGTCGCTCACCGCCTTCCTCGTGTCCTCATCTCTGTCATTCTCAAGATCTGGTGTTTCATCATCTTTCACTTCCTGATTATAGGCTTCCTCATCCATCTTCATCTTTCGTCTACTATTCTTCCTACCTCTCTCTCACCATCTTGTTCTTTGGTTTATTCGCCTCGACCCGTCGATTCTCTCAGTTCGTTCAAATCCCAGGTTCCTTTCCTTCTCTTTCCTCATTCTGTAGAAATTGAATTGGATTCAAATTGATTTAGCGTTTTCTCTTATCTGTGTGTCTAATTTTTTTACCCTTTCGTAGCTTTGATTATTTGCTTTGTTGTTGTGTGAGACCACCAAACTGATCGTTGCCCCCTCTCCTTTGAAATTGTTAATTTGGTTATTTGTCTTCTTGTTACCTAATGCCTGAATTATGGTTCACTGGTCTCAGACTCAGATTATTGCGGATTCATTTTTGTTGTTGTAAAACCTTAATTTTTAGTTTTATAGTTCATCAGTGTCATTAGATTGGATGGAAATGGAGAGACAGAGTGATAGGTTGAACATTAATGGGGTAAGGGTAGTTTAGATTTTGTTTACATGTTTGGCTAATTTTTGAAGATTTCCACTGCAGTTGAATGGGAGAGGCTAGACTGTGTTTGAATTACTGTCCAATTTGAAGGAAATGTGATTTTTCTTTTGCTCGATTGTTTGCGTAGATTTAGATTTTGGGGGTTTAATCACTGGTGATACTTGCAATTTTGCATCATATGCGTAACTGAGCTGAAAATTAGTGTTTAAACTCCTTGGGTTACATTACCTGTGATACAATTAATGTAATTGAGCTACAATTTGAACCTTTTCCCCTACTTTTGAAGATTTGTGCTGAATAAACTTTAAATTTGTGGATTTGTTCCAGTATTTGTAAAGATAATCTTAGTTTTGGCTGATCAAGGTAGTTTCTAATCATCTTCTTAATTCACCGTTATTTCTATGGAGACAGTTCGACATTGCATATAAAGAAGCTGTGGATGAATCTGCTGAATGGAGATTCATATTCGACAAAGAAAATGAGAAGGCTGATAAATGCACTAGCGAGCTCGATAAGGTATTCTCTGTTATTCATAACTAGTCAGAGACCTTAACTCCAGCTTTTGAAAGAAAACCAATCTAAACAAGAAAGGGAAGTGAAATTAGTTGGCCATCATGATCCATGATTCACTACAAACCACATGAAGGTGAAGGACAAGTAATATAGGCCACAATATATACCTCCTCATCATTTACCCAAACTGTGTGGACAGATAATAAGTTACTCTTTAGGAAGTTTATTTTATGCAAAATATGTGACTGTTCCATTATCAATATCCCAGGTGTTCATCACCACTTCATTCTCGAAAGGTATTTCTGCAACATGCTATAGGGTAAACAATCATGAAGAATAGATATAAGCATCACCATTATATCTCAATTAAGTTATAAGTTGAAGTCTGAACAGAAGGCCTTTGGCATAAAAGTGGACCTTCAGAAGCAGAACCATCAGACAGACACACAAGAGATAGAGAACATGGGGAAAAATCATTACAGAAAAAATGTTATTAGCTGTCGAATTCCGTCACTGCCTCTTCGTCACTGCCCCTTCGTCAAGAGTTGAAAGGTATAGTTTCGATTTCTTCAAATTGGGTATTGGGCGATGATTATACTCTAGCTTGCCCTCTATCTGTCATTCATTTGCTAGCTATTCAAACAGACCTTATATGTTCTTCTTTTTCGTCTTAGATCTGTATATTTATCGGTCGATGATTCTAGTGTGTTGGAGGGTAAATTTTCACAACTTTGGAATAATGATGATCTCATATTAAATTAATCAAGTATCAAATTGTGATTAATTTAATTGACATTCATTATTAAAAATTTAAAATGGGAGAATGAGCTACAAACTTGGGTTGAAATTTGACATATAAAAACAAATATGCAAGTTCTCTTCAAAGGCCCAAGAAAATAAAAAAAGGCCCAATCCAAATAACAACAATTATAACAAAAGTGAAGCAAGTCTGGGAAGTTACATACAGTAAAAAAAAAACTGTACACAAAAGGAAAAAAACTGCTATGAAACTGCAGGAAACGTGGTGGGGGAGTTATTTTGAGGTAACTCCTACAACCTCTCCCTATAAAAAGCTACGTTGCCCAAAGGCTGTGGTTTTTTTTCTTCCTCTGCTTCCCACCATTACCAAAAGCAGCAAACTCATCTTCCAACCGGCTGGCTTCTCATTCCCTTGGGTTGATTGAACTGCAAAACAAAAGAGCCCCTGTTCCTCCCTCCTTGCTTTTCCTGCTCCTGGAGAAACCTGCAACAGTGAACACAAGCAAGAAAAAAAACACACATCAGCAAACCCTTGTTCCTGCTGCAGAAAGAAGAAGATTCAAGGTAGTTTTCATGGTTTCAAGATCCCCCTATGCAAAACGATATAGCTTTGTACAGTTATATTGTTTTAAGTATATGGTATGGATTTTGGAACCACAAAACTATCCCTAATCATGTCGAAGTGCTGCCGAAATTTTGAGAGACTCAATCAGCAAGTTCATCAATTTTCCAGGGCAGTTCTCAAAAGTCAAATCCAGGGCAGCCAAAACACAAAATGCAAAAGATCCTAAAAACCAGGACTCACTTGAGGCACAAATCCTCCCTAGTTGCTACCAAATTGCAACTCAATGTACCCCTAAATGCTATGAATTTAGCCAATTGACAAAATTGAAAAACAAGGGGAGCCATGATAATCAGTTACCCATGAAATAAATTCAGAAACTGGATTCCGCGAAAAGCACTAAAAAAAATGCAAAACAAATTCAGAGTTCATGGGAGAGGATCTGGAAACCAGAACAAACCAAAACCAGTTTCTGCCTATCACAAGATGATGTTTCAACTCAGTTAAAAAAACAAAAGAGGGGAAATGAGGCGAGTCTAACTGTTGGTAGGAGGAAATCGAGTTTAAAATATAGAAATATAAATCAAACCAGATTCGTGCCCACGCAAATAATTACAAGACCTCCTCCTGATGCAGCAGTGGGAAGTCAGGATCGATCCACGAGGAAGCGTGTCAGCGGATCCTAGGTAGCGGAAGATTCTCACGGTCAGAAGTCGACAACAGAAGTCCTCGAGCTCGACTAAGGGTTAGTCGACAGAAGCTCGGACGAGTCGAACACAGCAGCACTGCTCGGCACAGGTCTAGTCGATCTCGACTGGGGTCTACTCGAGATCGAGTACGGCTCGTCGAAGTCGAGTTGGTCTGGTCGAGAATCTGCACAGGTAAGCTACGGCGACTCTAGGTCGAGAATCAGTAGTCGAGGTCGACCAAGGTGTGGTCGAGATCGACGAGGGCAGGGAAAGAAAATGAAATAAAAATAAAGAAAATAAAGAACAAATGCTTTTGGGATTTCGACTTAAACTTTAATGTAAAAGAACTTCCAAGATTGGGGTTTGCAACAACAATAACCAAACATGCATAAGGTAGAACCAAACAGATTATCATATAATTCGCATTAAAGGACTAAGCTCTCGCCTTTTCCAACAATTAGACAACTCTCTCAAGAAACCCTAATTGTCTCTACCGATTTTATGTTTATAATCCAAGTGGTTAACATGGATCTCCATTAGATGGGCAATAAACACATCAACAAGTAGGAAAATGCTCAAAACATGATAAAGGTCGGATCTTTACCTCAAATATGCATGGCTATCGTCGGGCTCGCCCCAACCCTAGAAGTGGGTGGACTACTCGCGCTTCATTGCAAACTCAGACATCTTTGATTTAAAGAAAACAACTTGCATTAAACTAAATTCAACGATTTTACAATCCCGGCGATCCAACTCTCGTTGAACGCCAAAACCCTAAAACCTTCGAACTCCTAAATCTCTACTTGGAACTACTCGTCTCTGAAATTGAATTCCTAAAACTGAGCCCCATGGGCTTTATTTATAGCCTTCATTCCCTAGCTATTCTAGGAAAGAAAATATCTATCTATATCTAAAATTATATCTAAAGCTTTAAAAGATAAATAAATTGTTTAATGGAATTAAATCTAAAAGGGAAAGATAAAACTAAAATAAGGTAGGTCTTCATGTCTTGATAGATTGCATCTTCCATGGATAGATTTGATAGAATCAGATAGATCTTCGGCCAAGCTGTCTTCCTTCACGCCCAAGGAATCCCAAGTCGAGTAGGATTCGTCGATCCGCGTCGAACAGCTTCTGGAGCGTGGTCGATCTCGACAAGACCCTTGTCGATCTCGAGTAGGGATGGGCTCTCGACTTGGTTGGCTGGCTTCTCTGCTCGACGGGCTCGGACTCTGGCTCACAGGTCTAGTCGATGTCGACAAGTGTTCGTCAAGGTCGAGTAGACTGGCTCTGTCGACTGGGTCTCCTCGGGTGGCTCTCCTCGACAGACCTAGATCTGGGCTCCGGCCTTCGTCGACCTCGAGTAGCCGTACTCGATGTCGAGTAGGGCTAGGGTTCTCTCTAGTCGAACAACTCCTCCTCGGCATGGACTCGGGGTGGCTTGTCGATCTCGACAAGGGCTTCGTCGAGATCGAGTAGGATGGTGCTCGGCTTCTCGTTCTCGGCTTCTCGGGCAGCTCTTCTCCTTGTCGACTCCGGGTGTGGCGATGGTCTTCGTCGATGTCGACAAGGGCTCGTCGAGATCGAGTAAGGTTCCGGATCTGGGTTGGTCTGTCTCTCGACTATGCTCTTTGTCGACAAGGCTTTGCTAGGGCATCTTTGTCGAAGTCGAGTAAGGGCTACTCTAGGTCTAGTAGTTTGGTTTCTCGGCTCGATTTGACTGGTTCTATTGCTGCTTAGACCTTGGACTTCTGTAGCTGTTTTCCGAGCTTTTCCGACCTTCTGTAGAATTGCTGTAAAACGCCTCGATTTCTGCGAATTAGATAGAAACTGGTGTAGATTCCATAATTTGGCAAATAAACATTAACTACACAGATTCTGTACTACCTTTAGCCCATTTGTATGAAATGTATACAGAAATCGATATAAAAGTTACTGTAAAACATGGCAGATTCAGCTCACAACAAACACCCCATACTTAAGCTTGCTTGTCCTCAAGCAATACTTTTATTTGTCATTCAGGGGAAGAAATTAAACTCTCAACATATTAGATTCATTGCCATATAACCCTGCAATCAATTACCATCCTCGAAAAGGTACTAGTGTCACAAATTCATGCATGTGCAATTATACAAAAGCAACATCTACTCACAAAAGGAGGGTTATGCAAAAACATTTATGTGACAAAGCAACAATAATCAAGAGGACTTTAATTTAAGCTCATGAAGGAGTAGATTGGTAAAAGGCTAAAACGTGGGCAATTTTTGGCAATGTGGTGCTAATGATCCAGGGAAATGGAGTATTTCCAAACTTTGAACTTCCACATTCCTTCTCCATAACATTCATCACCTTTCATAATGCTTTTTCTCAATAATAATGCTTTTACCTCTCTAACCTCAGCACTGCCTTCTCGCGAGTCGCAAACATGGGTGTCATGAATGGCCCCGGATACTTAGTGCGTCGGACTCCTCACCTGGTATCCCATCTCGCCAAACTATTATCTCAGCGAGTAGGGTCGATCTTCGATCGGATTTTCTTTCACTCATTAAATTTTCCATATATTTCAAACAATTCCGCCAAACTCCAATAATGATAATAATCACAACAACCATATAACAATCTCCATAATGTAACATCATTCTCAACATAATCCCCGGATAAGGTAAACAATGGCAATATTTTAGAACATGTGGAGCAATATATGAAATAAGGCATATTATGGCTTTTGTGATGCATAATCATAGGTAAGGCTAGGATTATAAACATATGAGCATTATATGGAAATATAAAGTCCTCCATCATCTTATCATGCAACATGTCAAAAGCAATTTCAAATTTTACCTCCTTTCATGGTTTTCAAGCAAATATGCACTTCATTGTGACTTCCCTTTACTAGGCAATTTCATGCTATATCTCTAATGAATCCAATTTTGCATCGTCGAGTTGAATTAAAGCTTCCATGACATTTATTCAAAAATTTAAATGGGGGTCATTTTTCTCAAATTTTGGAAAACATGCATATAAGCACACAAATCAATAATGCATTCCAAAATAGCCATGTAGCAATTCAAAGTAATAACTTCTAAATATGCACATTTATGTCAAATATGATCAAATATAGCAAATATGCATAAAGTAAGCCCTTCCCCCACCCTATACTTAAAATTTACAGTGTCCTCACTGTATAAAAATAAAAACAAGAGTAAAGGAAGGAACTCACAGGATAATGCATCGAGGAAGACCATATTGGGCAAGTCGAGTAGGGGGCGCTCGTCGAGCTCGAGTACGGTGTACTCGATCTCGAGTAGGCTCGTCTGCGTCTGGTGGTTTCTGAAGTCGAGGAGCTTCTGGCCTTTTGTCGAGGTCGAATACGTCTACTCGATCTCGAGTAGCTTCGTCTGGGCTGCTCCTCTTTGTCGTCGTCGACTTGGCCTTCGTCGATTCTGACTGGTTTTCAGGGACTTCTTCTTCCACTTTTCGCGATCTTTATATGCTTGCCGACCTACAAGTGTTAGATTCCTCACCAAAAAAACAAGACTATCCATATAAAGTTCTTAAAAAGACAAAAAACCTAAAAAAACAAAAACAAAAACCAAAAACCAAAAAGTCCCAAAAGTTCATAAAGTCTATATACATGCTCTAGATTTTAGAGTCGCTAGGCCGACTTCTCCGTTTGTGCTCAAGGAGGACCATTATTGTGGGGCCCACTCATGCTTGGCCCTTCTCCTGGATCATCTAGGTCCTGATGGTAGTATGCAAGCTCAGCTGACAGGTGGTTGCTTGCATCATCTCCTTTCCCTTTCTTCTTCTTCTTTGTAGCCTTTAATTTCTGCAAATTCTCTCGCCATGGTGTCTTAGCTCCCTTTAAATCATTGAAAATTTTATTTATGGACTGAGGGGGAGTAGAATTCATACCTGCACTTACCTGTTCGGACCCAAAACAGAAATCTTTGGGCTTGGGTCTACTCGATGTCGAGTGCTGCTGGTCGAGATCGAGTACAGGGACCCCATACTTAGACTCCTGGCGAGTTTCTGGCTCAGTGATGGTGGTCGAGATCGACAAAGGCTTGTCGAGCTCGAGGAGGGTGCTTGTCGAGGTCGAGTAGGGCTTGTCGACCTCGAGTAAAGTTTTGGCTCCTTCCTCCGCTGTTTGCTTGGTCCTGTCGATGCTGATGCTTTTCACCTCCAGCCATGAAACTTCTTCCTTTGCAGGGCCAAAAGAGAAATCCAAAACCTCATCGCCTATGGTGAAGGTGAGCGACCTATTCTTGACACTAATTTGGGCATCTGCAGTAGCTAAGAATGGTCTACCAAGAATAATAGGGCTAGTAGGATCTTCAGCACAGTCAATGATAAGGAAATCAGCTGGAACAAAGAATTTACCAACCTGGACTGGGACGTTTTCAACTATACCTGTAGGGATGACCACAGTATTGTTCGCCATGTATAATTTGGCATCCACGGGTTCTATGCATCCTATTTTTACTTTTCGCCAGATTGATAGAGGCATGATGCTCACACTTGCTCCTAAATCGCATAGGGAATCATATTTATATTGTCCAAAACCCACAGTAACAGAAAACTTACCAGGGTCAGGCCTCTTTTCAGGGAAGTGGAGTACTTTGCATTCGCCTGCGATCTCCGAGATGGATCGCTTCTTGCTCAGGATTTCCTTCAGAAATTTGACATATCCAAGCATCTCTTGCAGGGCTTCTGTAAAAGGAATAGAAAAGTTTAGCTCTTGCAACATATTAACAAATCTATTGAATCTGCCCGCAGTGGGGTCTTTAAGAGTTTTAGAAGGGAAAGGAAGTGGCTTTTTCTGTTTCGGAGCCAGATCAGCTGTCGGAGATGCTACAGAGTCGTCGACCTCAGCTTGCTGCTCCTCGACATCGACCACAGGCTTGTCGAGATCGACAAGGGTCTTGTCGACCTCGAGTTGGGTTGTCGACTTCGGGTTGCTGGTCTATGCAGCGGAGTCCAAGCTCAGCTTCTGGTCTTGGTCGAGTAGAGGCTCGTCGAGGTCGACCACGGTCTTGTCGACATCGAGTACAGGCTTCTCGAGATCGAGTTGTTGTTCTGCTTGGCTCTGCTGTTTTTCGACCTCTGGCTCGTGTAATTGATGCCCACTCCTGAGTTTGATGGCTGCGACGTGTCCGGTTTTCCCTTTAGGATTTGGTTCTGTCTGCCCAGGGAGCTGTCCGGACGGTCGTGGGATCTACGCAGCGATCTGTCCCATCTGAGTCTCAATTCCCCTCTTCCAGATGTCCAATTCTCCAAATTTGGTGGTGATGTTCTGGAATTGGTTGTTGATGGTGCCCTGATTTCGTCGCATCTCCTCAAGGATCAGCTGCAGATCATCCTTCTTTTGATCCCTTTCTGGATGCCCTGGAGCTCTGTAAGGTGGGGGATTCCTAGGAGGACCTTGGTTCCACTGAGGTTGATAGAACCTTTGATCTCCCATATAGCGATTTGGACCCCCAGCATAGGCTGCTTCCTCATGTGTCTCTGCCATCCTGACTTGCTCTGTGTGTGGGCACTCAGTAGTGGTGTGCCTCTGTGATCCGCATTCGATGCAAGGCTGATTGACAGATAGATATTTGACTGCTCCCTGACATCTGGGTCAATCTCCTTTGCTGGCTCATAAAGTGGCATTGATGGTGCTGGCCTGGCGTAGGAGTTCTCCTCATAGTTTGAAGTAGACCCATATTTGTTGTCGTAGTTGGTGAGCTTGTCTAGCACACCCCATGCGTCAATTGGTGGCATCGTCAGGTACTCATATCGAGTGTACTGATTGATCCTGTCCTTAGTCACTTGATCAAGAGAATTGAAGAAAATCTGCTGAATGACATAGGGTGGCTGTCCATGAGTAGGGCAAGATCGCAGAAATTCTTTGTAGCGTTCCCATGCCCTTGCCAGCGGTTCCCCTTTCTGCTGTTTGAAGGCGGTGATTTTCTGGCGGAGAAGTGTTGTCTTGGCAGGTGGGAAGAATTTGTTGAGAAACTCTTGCTCTACTTGGGCCCATGTGGTAAGTGATCTTGGTTTCAGCCCTTCTAGCCACTTCAGTGCAGGTCCAGCGAGCGACCAGCGGAAAGCTTTCATCTTGACATATTCCAGAGTTGTACCTTCAGCAAGAGTACGGCACATGTCATGAAAATTAGTAATATGTTCAAGAGGACACTCATTCAATCTGCCATAAAAGGCATTATTTTTAAGCTCTATAAGAAATTGAGTGCGAATTTCAAAAGAGTTTTCAGGGATGAGAATCGCCGATTCAGGCACGACGAGAGTTGGATGCATATAATCCTCAGCTGTAGTTGGATATTGGGCAAGCTCAGCTTCTGCTTGCTCCCTTGCTGCTTTCTCTTGTTCCTTTGCTGCTCTTTCATTGGCGATAGCGGTGTCCTTTTCAGCTAGCTCCCTGGTAAGCCTGGCAATCAGCTGTTCTTGTGTTTCAGCGGCCGCCATGGCTCTTTGTAGTCTAGCTCGGATGTGTAGGAGGCGCTCTGGTTCGTCTAAGCCGTCAAACTCAGGTTGTTGACCAGAACGGCGCATACACCTGTAAAGTAACTCAAAGTAGACGTGAGATTTAACTACCTAAGGCGCGAATGATAGCTTCCCCGGCAACGGCACCAATTTGTTGTATAGGAGGAAATCGAGTATGCAAATAAAATATAAATAAATCACAGCAAACCAGATTCCGTCCCTTGCAAATAATTACAAGACCTCCTCCTGATGTAGCAGCGAGAAGTCAGGATCGATCCACGAGGAAGCGTGTCAGCGGATCCTAGGTAGCGGAAGATTCTCACGGTCAGAAGTCGACAACAGAAGTCCTCGAGCTCGACTAAGGTTTAGTCGACAGGGGTCAGGCACAGTCGAACACAGCAGCAACTTGGCGAAGTCTAGCCGAAGTCGACGAAGGCCCTACTCGATATCGAGTAAGCCTTGTCGAGGTCGAGTAGACTTCGCCAAGTTGCTGCTGTGTTCGACTGTGCCTGACCCCTGTCGACTAAACCTTAGTCGAGCTCGAGGACTTCTAATGTCGACTTCTGACCGTGAGAATCTTCCGCTACCTAGGATCCGCTGACACGCTTCCTCGTGGATCGATCCTGACTTCCCGCTGCTACATCAGGAGGAGGTCTTGTAATTATTTGCAAGGGACGGAATCTGGTTTGCTGTGATTTATTTATATTTTATTTGCATACTCGATTTCCTCCTATACAACACTAACATACCTAAACCGAGAGCCCGAGGAGAGCTCAGACGGATCCTCGCTTCACTGGTCCTGTTCTCAAGTGCTCGGATTCGGATCACCCTTGGTCGTTGTTAGACTCTCCAAGCCTGAAATTTCTGCCTACCAAAACCGAAAGCCCTAAAAGGCTCTAATCGCGAATCTGAAAATTGCAGATTGCAAACAGAAGTCAGCCAAGAAATTAAGCATTCAATTGGAAATGGATGTGAGCGGAAATTCAAGATTTGGGGCTTAAATCGATTAAACCCTAATTGAAAGGGGCAAATTTGGGGAAAACGAAACAAACGAGAGTTCAAACTCACGAGGTTTTCGGCGAGCTCCGAAAACCTCTCGGACCTTCGGCTCTCAAAACTCCCTAGTCCAGCTATGGTTTGAGGCGGTGTTTCTTCCTGAGTTGCTCCCCGTGTATCGCTCGGAAGGAGACGGTGAAAAAAAATTAAAACAAAAGCGTGTCTAATCTGAAAGAAAGAAAAAAACAGAGAATCAGATTGGGCTACAAAAAAAATGGGCTCAATTGAAGTCGAATTGGATCTCGATCAAATTAAGAGAAAGCAAATGGTCAAATATGGGGTTTAAGCCCATTAACTTGCTGTAAGGCACAAACAAAACTCACCCATTAAAATCTTGTTTTGAAAGTGGGCAATCGGTTTTGTTAAATGGGTATGCTTAATTGCAAAATTCACCCACTAAAATATAAGAATTATAATTGGCACAAATTAAAAATTCGAGTTTGATCAAAACATAAAATTAAACTCGTCAAATATTCTTTGTCAATTAATTCTAGTGGGCCAATCTCAAAATCGGCTCCAGCAAAACGGAGTCAAAACCTCAAATCAAGTTTCACCAAATATAAACTTGGTTTTTAAAGGAACTACGAGTGATTTGATTCTCTCCCAAGTGATACGTAGGAAACCCGATACAAAGCTATAGCTCATCGGGTTCAATCACACGGTCCTCAAACGATCAAAATTGGTTCTATTAAGAACTACATAAGATTTGATCCCGTTCAAACGGGTATATAGGAGGCTCGACATAAAGCAAAAAGCTCGTCTAGTTCAATCGCCAAAAACAAATTCAAATTGTCAATTCTGACTCGATACAAAGCTTCTGCTCATCGAGTTCAATCATCCCTCTCAAATGATCTCACGATCAAACTCAAATACAAAATTCATTTTTGTCCCGAACTACGGTGACTTGATTCCATCAAACAAGTGGATACATAGGAAACCCGGTGTAAATCAAATTCTCACCGAGTCCAGTCACATTCAAACCTTCAAACAAATCTTTCCATATTCATGTGTCGACTCTAGTCGTCCCAGATGTTAAATCTTCCATCAAAATCAAAGTGCCCACACTAACTCGATACAAAGCTTCCGCTCGTCGAGTGTGGTCACGACCAACATTCAAAATCAAATTCCACCGTCCCCAAATTGACCTTTAAACCAAACCTCTAAGTCAAATCAAACACCACATTAAATCGTTTTCTATGCAAATGATAGGCGGGCTACTTGAGTTACCCGTCCAAGAAGGTGGGCTCAGGTTACTCGGGTGGAGTGTCGTTCAAGCTACCCTTCCGAGAAGGTGGGCTTGAACTTCATCCTATGATGCATACAAGAAAACAAAAACCAAACCCAAACCAAACCAAACACAAAATCCAAAACACTCTGAACTACATGAGGCTTGATTCTCTTCCAAGAGATACGTAGGCAACCCGCTAACATTCGGGTGCAGCCCAAATTATCAAAACCATTCAAATCTTGGTGTCGATACAACATCGAATCAAGAGGATAACCAAAAGGGGTCGAACTCAAATATTAAAAATCAAATAAAATGTGTTGTGCAATTATTCGCGCATTTTTTGTTCAACATATTTTTGGCACGCCCAGTGGGACCCTTTTTGCCTTTTCATCTCTTAGTTGTATTTATACTAATACATGGTTATCTCTTTTTGAAAGGTACAAATGGCACCAAAAGTAATTGTCAACTTCAACGAGCTTCCAGCAACCTTCATCATCAAAGGAGGCCGCTGGATCAAGAAAAGATCATTCGAAGCTCACTGTGACATCACCCGGGACTCAATGTCTGCAATGATCCCAATCAGTAACACCTTTGGAACTCTTCAAGCTCCGGAGGACAAGACCATCGCCAAGTGGGTGTCGAAGTCTCCTGCAACACTTTCAAGGAATGAGGGCATGAAGCCTAAAGCCCTTCCAAGCCATGGGGGCAGGAAGCTTAAGATCACTCGAATCGGTGACAACAAGTTCAACAACCAACCTATCTGCAACAAGCTCAAAATGCAGGCGAGTGGTTACAATGGCACAAAGCCAACTAATGAGGTCGCTCAAAGGCCCATCACTCATGTCACCAAAATGAAAGAGGGGTCGATCACAACGTCTGCACAACTCATCTCCATTGCCAAGAAGGCAAACAAATTCGCGAAGAGAAGGGGACGCAAGTGCAGATCTCAATGCGGCAAGACAAGAGCTCTTTTTATACTAGCTCGTTCATCAACTTTAGAGCGGGCCAGTACAACCCTTGCAAGAGATCTTCTTAGGTCAATAGATCTTCTTAGGTCGTAGGGGGCAGAAGAAATTCCTCAAGTGGCTTCTCCAAAACAAATCCTCATTGGGTCTATGCCCATTTATCCGAGTGAGGTTGTACAAGTTAATATGACCTCATATTCGGAAGGGACGGAAATCAGGGCCACAAATGTTAAGCCTTCAAGATACAAGAACGACAAGGAGGTTCAACAAATATGTCAAGTCTCTAAAGATGATGCAAGAGATAAAAATCAATTGAAGTTAACAAGTTCAAATGCTTCAATGGTTAAATCTCCAGCAAACATCACACAAGAGGAACCAGATGTGATGCCGGTATTGACTACCAGCACATTAAGTGTCGAAGAGCAACTTCAAGAGTTGCAAAGGAAACTGGATGAGAAAGATGCTCAAATAGAAGCACTTCTCGCACAATTAAATGTGCAAGCTCAAGGAAATAGACAAGAGCAATCAAGGCCAAATGGTGAAAGGTCAAGCGGTAGCACATTAATCTCTTCACAAGAAATCAAAGAGATGATCGCTCAAGGGATAAAAGAAGCTTATGCATCACAAAATCCAATAGTGCTCGGGTATAAAAAGCCATATCCAGCAAACTATGATTTGATGCGATTTCCCTCAGGCTACCAAAGTCCGAGCTTTGAAAAGTTCGATGGTCTTCACGGTTCACCTCACGAGCACCTTGCTCATTTTTATTCTGCTTGTGGTGAAACCGCGTTAAACGAGGCGTTATTAATTAGGCAATTCGTTCAATCTTTAAAGGGATCGGCATTCACTTGGTACACTCAACTTCAAGCAGGGTCGATTCAAATATGGGACGATCTACAAAGAGAGTTCCTAGCTCAATTTGTGAGCTCGAAAGCAAGAGTTTCTATTATGGATCTCGCAAACACCTATCAAAGGTCTAACGAGCTCGCCAACGACTTCATCGCCAGGTGGAGGAGCATGAGACTCCAATGCCATGAAAAATTGAGCGAACAAGCTTGTGTTCAAATCTGCACCAACAACCTAATACCGGAATTAGCGGTACATGTTGGGAGTGCCGAGCCTCGTTCATTTGATGAGTTGGTGTCTAAAGCGTGCAATGTTGAGAAACAGCTAGCACGAGAATCCCAATGGCCTCAAGATAGTGAGGCTAACAAATATGATGGCGATGAGGTACAAGATGAAGATGAGTCCATGGCGACTTTCGTCAAACATGATCGAGAGTTCGTTACCAAAAATGGTTTCCAAGCTCAAATAAAAGAGAAAGCCCAGGAGCCAGCCAATAGACTCACCCTTCGTGAAAGAAGGCAAAAGAAATATCCTTTTGACAATGATGATGTACAAGGGATATTTGATGAATTGGTGAGTGCTAAACTTTTAACACTCCCGGAGTCAAAAAGCCTAAAACGGGTAGGCAAGGCGAATGATCCAAAATATTGCTCGTATCACCAGCTCGTTGGTCATCCAATCAAAGATTGCTATGTCTTCAAAGACATTGTAGAGAAGAAGATTAACAAAGGAGAAATTAAAATCGAGGGGGCAACATCCGCGACTCAAGCAGCTTCATCAAATACCACTTCAACGGTAGATGTGGCAGAGTGCACTCCCTTACTCCAAGTGTCTTCTCAAACAGAAAAAACATCTTTTATGACTATTGAAACTGGGGGCAGCCCCACGGTTTCATTGCCTCTTAAAGTGTTGGCTAAAGATGACACCTCAAAAGAAGAGTCCTTGAATGAAAAAGACATCGCTCAATGTTGTACGGTCTCATGGACCAATGACATGGACGAAAATGAAGTAGGAGTTAAAAAGTTTACTCTTCACTCCAAGAAGCAAATTCTTTCCTCAAAATCAAGAGAGAAATCAAAGGGAAAGAAATCAAGCTTCGGTGAAGCTTCAAAAATGCACAAGAAGCATAAAGTTCAAGTGCAGAAGCTAAAACCCTGTTTCAAGGGTAAAACGCCACAAAAACTCGTCGAGGAGGCTTGTGTCAAAAATTTCCAAATCTCATACGAAGAGGGTGTTCTAACCGCAAGTGTGATAGAGCCTAGAGTGTCCGCATTTAAAAGGCTCGAGATGACTTCAAGTGGAACTCTTAACTCTTCGGTGTTTAAAAGGCTTGATCTAGCCTCTACAAGTGAAGCATCGAAATCTTCTGTATTCGAAAGACTTGAGCTAGCCTCAACCAATGAAGCATCCAAATCTTCGGTGTTTCAAAGGCTTAATTCAGCCTCGATAAGTGGAGAATATAAAGCTCTGGTATTCGAAAGGCTCGGAAAAGTTGATGAGCCTAACAGCAAGAAAGTCCAAATGAAAAGGACCAAAAGCAAGAGCTCCGGAAGAGGCAATCAAAAGTTCTCGTCCACAAGCTCAACCAAATCAAGGACACCTAAAGCCAAGTAAAGGTGTAAAAATGATCAAGTAGTCTCCAAGGCGGAAAAACAAATAGTTCTGCCTAGAACTACGTAAAGACTTGATCCCCAACAAGGGGTACGTAGGAGATTTGGCATAAAAAAAAAAGTCAAATTCAGTCGCACAAAAAAAAACTTCCGGGTTCGCAAATGATAGTCAGGTTATTTGGGAAACCCTTCCTAGAAGGTGGGCCTGAGTGATTTGAATGATGCGGTAAAAAAAAGAGAGAAAAAAAAAGTTAAAAGAAAAAAGAAAAAAAAAGAAAAAAAATCCCGGTTTGCAAATGATAGTCGAGTTATTAGGGAAACCCTTCCTAGAAGGTGTGCTCAAGTAACTCGAGTGATGCATATAAAAAAAAAGGACTTGAAATTAGTCCGAAAATCAGACAACCCGGAAGCATATGAAAAATGGGTTAACAAAGAACTACGAGCGGCTTGATCCCTCACAAAAGAGGGTACGTAGGCAGTCTAGCTAGTCAAAATGCTAGGTGCAGCCACAAAAACAAACAAAACATCTTCTTTTCTAAACAAAGAAGAAAAAGAAGTCAACTCCTCTATGTATGTAGTCATATGAGCGTTGTCTCGACTATACGGAGAAAAATCAAATATAGTCTGAAGACTTGCAATTTTTTGCCTGTAGTGAAAATGAGGCAAAACGAAAAGAGAGGAGAAAGAAAAAAATTGTCTTTCAAAGACATTCTCACAAAGAGAAATCAACAAAAAGACCTTTGTCTAAATTTTATGACTTTGATTATCAAGTCAAAGACATTCTCACAAAGAGAAACAAACAAAAGGCTTATGCCTAAAATTTCCGACTTTGATTATCATATTTGAAGGTGGTCATCAAATCAAGTCACATAAATCAAATTCTCCTCCCAAGGAACACTACGCCAAATGTCACAAAACTTGACTAATCAAATGGTCAATGTTTTCTCCTCTCTCAAAAGAAAAAGGGCCCGAGCCTCTCAAAACCTTTCAAACCCTCCCAAACAAAAAATGATCTACATTATTTGCATATGTACGGTCATTCAAAGCCCCAAAAACTAAAAACCAAATCTCAAAGAAAAAGCCACCAAATGTCTTGGCTTCAAATGGTATGGGTATCATATTTCAACGTCATCTCATATAAGATTTTGATCACAAAGCTTCAACCACAAAGGTTACAAAAGCTAAGCCCACGACACCAAGTCGTCAAAACCAAATTTAGTCTAAGACCGAAAATCAAAATGAAATCGGTCAAAAGACAAAAGCTCAAACCTACAACACCAAGTCGTCAAAGCCAAATTCTTGTCCTTCATAAGAAAACCTTCAAATCCAAATTCAGCTTAAAGTCGAAAATCTCCGACCAAAAGCCAAAAACCAAATAATTCAAAAAAAAAAACCCAAATCGGCCAAACGTCCAACCAAAATTGACTCAAAGCCAAAAATCCAATCGGTTTGAAAGCCCAAAAGTCAAACGGGTTGAAGAAGCCACAAAGGCGAAAACCAAATTTTGAGGAGGAAAATTTTTCCGACTCTCATGTACCCATACCAAATTATCTCTCATTGGTCCTAAGTAAATTCTATGAAGGATTGCTTTTCAAATGTGATCAATTTTCCCCGGAACGGTATATAAAAGTTCCAATTTTCTTCGGACTACAAATCAAATAAAAAGCTTTCTTAAGCCAGGTCCATTAGAAACGAAAATTGTGAACAAATAGCACAATATCGAACTTTGAACGTGCTTGATATCTCGCACGCACAAAGTTCGGGGGGCAACTGTTGGAGGGTAAATTTTCACAACTTTGGAATAATGATGATCTCATATTAAATTAATCAAGTATCAAATTGTGATTAATTTAATTGACATTCATTATTAAAAATTTAAAATGGAAGAATGAGCTACAAACTTGGGTTGAAATTTGACATATAAAAACAAATATGCAAGTTCTCTTCAAAGGCCCAAGAAAATAAAAAAAGGCCCAATCCAAATAACAGCAATTATAACAAAAGTGAAGCAAGTCTGGGAAGTTACATACAGTAAAAAAAAACTGTACACAAAAGGAAAAAAACTGCTATGAAACTGCAGGAAACGTGGTGGGGGAGTTATTTTGAGGTAACTCCTACAACCTCTCCCTATAAAAAGCTACGTTGCCCAAAGGCTGTGGTTTTTTTCTTCCTCTGCTTCCCACCATTACCAAAAGCAGCAAACTCATCTTCCAACCGGCTGGCTTCTCATTCCCTTGGGTTGATTGAACTGCAAAACAAAAGAGCCCCTGTTCCTCCCTCCTTGCTTTTCCTGCTCCTGGAGAAACCTGCAACAGTGAACACAAGCAAGAAAAAAACACACATCAGCAAACCCTTGTTCCTGCTGCAGAAAGAAGAAGATTCAAGGTAGTTTTCATGGTTTCAAGATCCCCCTATGCAAAACGATATAGCTTTGTACAGTTATATTGTTTTAAGTATATGGTATGGATTTTGGAACCACAAAACTATCCCTAATCATGTCGAAGTGCTGCCGAAATTTTGAGAGACTCAATCAGCAAGTTCATCAATTTTCCAGGGCAGTTCTCAAAAGTCAAATCCAGGGCAGCCAAAACACAAAATACAAATGATCCTAAAAACCAGGACTCACTTGAGGCACAAATCCTCCCTAGTTGCTACCAAATTGCAACACAATGTACCCCTAAATGCTATGAATTTAGCCAATTGACAAAATTGAAAAACAAGGGGAGCCATGATAATCAGTTACCCATGAAATA
This sequence comes from Persicaria maculosa, assembly GCA_963922045.1. Classification (NCBI taxonomy): domain Eukaryota; kingdom Viridiplantae; phylum Streptophyta; class Magnoliopsida; order Caryophyllales; family Polygonaceae; genus Persicaria; species Persicaria maculosa. The sequence goes on along the minus strand of OY998259.1, from coordinate 54,987,304 downwards.
AATTCAGAAACTGGATTCCGCGAAAAGCACTAAAAAAAATGCAAAACAAATTCGGAGCTCATGGGAGAGGATCTGGAAACCGGAACAAACCAAAACCAGTTTCTGCCTATCACAAGCTGATGTTTCAACTCAGTTAAAAAAACAAAAGAGGGGAAATGAGGCGAGTCTAACATACCTAAACCGAGAGCCCGAGGAGAGCTCAGACGGATCCTCGCTTCACTGGTGCTGTTCTCAAGTGCTCGGATTCGGATCACCCTAGGTCGTTGTTAGACTCTCCAAGCCTGAAATTTCTGCCTACCAAAACCGAAAGCCCTAAAAGGCTCTAATCGCGAATCTGAAAATCGCAGATTGTAAACAGAAGTCAGCCAAGAAATTAAGCATTCAATTGGAAATGGATGTGAGCGGAAATTCAAGATTTGGGGCTTGAATCGATTAAACCCTAATTAAAAGGGGCAAATTTGGGGAAAACGAAACAAACGAGAGTTCAAACTCACGAGGTTTTCGGCGAGCTCCGAGTGCTTTATGGGCGGTGCTGGAGGGCGATTAACCGATTAGGTTCCGATTCCGAGCCCTCTCGGACCTTCGGCTCTCAAAACTCCCTAGTCCAGCTATGGTTTGAGGCGGTGTTTCTTCCTGAGTTGCTCCATGTGTATCGCTCGGAAGGAGACGGTGAAAAAAAATTAAAACAAAAGCGTGTCTAATCTGAAAGAAAGAAAAAAACAGAGAATCAGATTGGGCTATAAAAAAAATGGGCTCAATTGAAATCGAATTGGATCTCGATCAAATTAAGAGAAAGCAAATGGTCAAATATGGGGTTTAAGCCCATTGACTTACTGTAAGGCACAAACAAAACTCACCCATTAAAATCTTCTTTTGAAAGTGGGCAATCGGTTTTGTTAAATGGGTATGCTTAATTGCAAAATTCACCCACTAAAATATAAGAATTATAATTGACACAAATTAAGAATTCGAGTTTGATCAAAACATAAAATTAAACTCGTCAAATATTCTTTGTCAATTAATTCTAGTGGGCCAATCTCAAAATCGGCTCCACCAAAACGGAGTCAAAACCTCAAATCAAGTTTCACCAAATATAAACTTGGTTTTTAAAGGAACTACGAGTGATTTGATTCTCTCCCAAGTGATACGTAGGAAACCCGATACAAAGCTATAGCTCATCGGGTTCAATCACACGGTCCTCAAACGATCAAAATTGGTTCTATTAAGAACTACATAAGATTTGATCCCGTTCAAACGGGTATGTAGGAGGCACGATCAAACGCTGCTCCTAGTGGGATAGGTTGGTATTGCTGTTGTTATGTATACTGATTGTGACCTTGAAATCTTGAATGTACACAACTATAAGAAGTTAAATGTTGATTTGACTGTTTGCAGAGGGATGTTTACTTACTTTTCTCAAATGCTATGATCAAAGTTTTAGGCTAATTTCAGGTAAAATGTCAAATTGCTTGTTACTGATTCAATCTCCTGCAAGAATACTTAGAAAAACAGTGAAGTGACCTTGGAAAAAAGGAAGAAAGAGACTGCAAGAGATGCTTAGAACCTCCTCCGATTATGAGGTTACATCCGAAAACCAAGCTGAACTTAATGCCTAATTTCTAGCTACTAGTATGGCCTTGGCTATAAGGTATTAATTGACCACGTAGTGGGCACATATATGATATATCTTCTGCTTGACAAACTTTACTTGATTGATGATCTTGTGTCCAATCTTTAGTGATTTTGCAGATGATTCGGTTCAGGTCTTTCACTAAAGATGAGATCCGATCACTTTCAAAAAGGTCATCTGGCAATGTTGTGCCCATAGAGAAAGCATTAAAATTTGGTTCATTTCCATCTTTTAAATTTAGTGTCAATTTGCAACTCTTTCTTCAATTATAATTTAGAAGTCCCTTTCATTTGTAAAAATGTATCTTTCAAGTACCTATCCTTTGTAAAACATTTGCAAATGTTGATTTCGCATTTATCTACATGTTCATTTGCAAAATCTTATTTTATGAGCAAAGGGTATTGTGTATCTAACGAAAAAACATCTAATTATAGATGAAAAGTGTAGTGTCTTAATAGCTATGAAATCGAACCATTACATAAAAACAGATGCTATTATCATTATAGACATCGTCTAAATAATTTAAATCAATGTGTAACATATATTTTTACATCACAATGGTAATATAAATTGATATCTATTAATAACAAATATAAAAATATATAATGATGTCTATATCATGTTAATACACCGGTTATGCACATATTTCATGTGGTATATTATCTAAAAAAATATAAAATAGTAAATTATATATATGAAATTAATATACATGTAATCAATATAATAAAAAAGATGTCTATTTTGTTTTAATACATTGGTTATTTTAACAAAAGTGATGTAAATGTAAAATTTATGCTTAGTGCGAACATCTTCAAAATCTTATAAATGAAAAATAGCGAGGGTTTAATACCAACTGAACATGCAATAAACAAAATTGAGTGGTTGATTTATATCTATATTCAAAATAAAATAGACGTTTTAACAAGGAAAAGACATCTGCTTAAAACAGATGTGAAAAGTTTTGATCTTTTACTACACGCACATAGAGATCGGAATTTTTTTTGAAAGACATCTGTTGACAACAGATGTCTAATTGCATTTTTCTAGTAGTGATTCCACCAAACAAGTGGATACGTAGGAAACCCGGTGTAAACCAAATTCTCACCGAGTCCAGTCACATTCAAACCTTCAAACAAATCTTTCCATATTCATGTGTCGACTCTAGTCGTCCCAGATGTTAAATCTTCCATCAAAATCAAAGTGCCCACTCTAACTCGATACAAAGCTTCCGCTAGTCGAGTGTGGTCACGACCAACATTCAAAATCAAATTCCACCATCTCCAAATTGACCTTTAAACCAAACCTCTAAGTCAAATCAAACACCACATTAAATCGTTTTCTATGCAAATGATAGGCGGGCTACTTGAGTTACCCGTCCAAGAAGGTGGGCTCAGGTTACTCGGGTGGAGTGTCGTTCAAGCTACCCTTCCGAGAAGGTGGGCTTGAACTTCATCCTATGATGCATACAAGAAAACAAAAACCAAACCCAAACCAAACCAAACACAAAATCCAAAACACTCTGAACTACGTGAGGCTTGATTCTCTTCCAAGAGATACGTAGGCAACCCGCTAACATTCGGGTGCAGCCCAAATTATCAAAACCATTCAAATCTTGGTGTCGATACAACTTCGAATCAAGAGGATAACCAAAAGGGGTCGAACTCAAATATTAAAAATCAAATAAAATGTGTTGTGCAATTATTCGCGCATTTTTTGTTCAACATAGTGTATATATGATATCCAATCTACTATTTTTCTGTCGTAATTTAGGGTGATGATTATACTCTAGTTTCCGATGATTATACTCTAGTTTCCGTCTTAGATCTGTATAAGTTTGATCTGAATGGCTATCAATGGATTCAAAATATTAAATTCCCAAGACTTCTGGCTGTTTAAGAGTGTTTGTTACTATAGATTCTTATGTGTTTTTTAATTTTATTTCCCTGCCTCATCTTATAATCCAAGTGTTGTCTAATTTTTCTGCAGGTTGTCGATATAATACATTCATTAGAGCAACCTGCTGGTAGAAAGGTTTGGATAGTTTCTTTTACTATGGTTTAAAATTTGAAAGTTGCATACACCATTATTTTCTAAGTTTGATCTGAATGGCTATCAATGGATTCAAAATATTAAATTACCAAGACTCCTGGCTATTTAAGAGTGTTTGTTACTATAGATTCTTATGTGTTTTTTAATTTTATTTCCCTGCCTGATCTTATAATCTAAGTGTTGCTTAGGGCCGTTGTAAGGGTGCTCAGTCCTTTGCCTTGACTGATATTCCTGTGATTTGTTTTTAATCAAGTCTTAATATCGTGTTCTAAAGTATCTTACTAAACAAAAAAATTCTTGTTCTTAGGGGCATAAGCGTGATGATGGTTGGTGATCCCTCTGTAGCCAAATCCCAGCTGCTGAGAGCAATCATGAATATTGCGCCATGGGTAGGGTCTCTCCTGGTGTGGAATAGAAACCAAACATTTAGACATTTACGGTGTGCTACTAAGAATTTTCGGATGATAGGTAGAAGCGGAAAAAAGGTTTGTGGTACTTCTACTCAAATAGATTTAGTGTAATCCGTTTTGTTATAATATACTGCAGCAAGGTTTGAGATTCTGAGTTAACTTGCCCAAGATTGAAGTTCACCGAGGCTGTTTATTTTGTTCAAATTAAGTATTCACATGCTTGTTTCTTGGAGGAAAATCTCCAAAGGCTGACTTTTTTATGGCTCTGCATGTGGCTATTGCTAACTCGCCTAATTTCTTGGCCTTTACTTTTTCAGTAAGCTTGTTCTTATAAATGAACAGCCAAACAAAGAGGAAAAACAATTCACAATAGTTAGAAAACTTCAATGTTTGTAAAGTTTCTTTTTTAGATTTGTGCAGGTGTCTCATTTTATCCATTTAAATCTGTTATTTTCTTTTTTATTTTCCTGATTCGACACGACATCTTTCATTTCTCAGCTTAGTTATTTTTCCTATCTTAGAAAGTCACCAGTTGCTTGGAGTGAAATATGAAACTGATCAGTTAATACTCAGTTGTGTTTTTTTTTTTGCAGAATCATTTATTTATTTTTTGGGAGAATATAAGGGTGACTGGAAGCGGTACCTCCAAAAACATGAATGTGATCATGATCTTGGCTATCCATATCATTTGCCAAGGTATAGCATTTTATGGTTTCCTTTCCCTCAACATTTTAACATTCTTCTTTGCAATTTGTGGGCTAAGTTTCTTAGGCAAAGTAATGGTTTGGAATCAAAAGAAACACAAATAAGTTTAGCATGAAATTTGAACGAATTGTGTGTTTGTACTTGTCCTAATCTTACAAAAACTCTGTTTAACACGCCATAAACATATGCTCTTTCCTTACTACTTTGTTCGTTATCATTTCTTCTTGCCAGGATGAGAGTGGTTTGGATAAAGACGACCAAGATGGAAAACTTAGGATCCATACAGATGGTACGGGCTTTATCAGTGAGGAACTTGCTCTAAGTTGTTCGCATAACTGCCTTATTCTTCTTTTTTTTTAGGATCCCACGTGCTCTCTATCTCATAGCTTTCTTGTGCTTGTTTCTCTCTCTCTCTCTCCCTCTCTCTTGTTCCTGTTGTGGTGCTGGGTATAGATCTCCTCTTACATTGTATTATACTTTCTCCAGCCGAATAGTTACCTTATTAATATAGGATGTGCAACCTTTAACCTTGGTGTCCTAAACATGCCAATTTTGTTCATAATACTAAGTAGTCAAATGTAGTGCACCGTGTGGTATTTGATCTATGTTTTTGAAGACATGTTCTCTTTGGTTGGTATTGTGGCACTTTGATCTGGTGTATGTGTATATTTAGACAAGATATTGGGTTTATGAACCAAATTGATTTGGTTCATAAGCTAGCACATCGGATATGTTCTCTTTGGTTGGTACGTATTGTGGTCTGGTGTATGTGTGTATATAAACAGGATATTTGGTTTATGAACCAAATTGCTTCGTTTCATAAGCTAGTACATTGGGTTTACGGGCAAAAGACATCGGTTTATTGTAATGAAAGACATCACTTTTACGAACTTAAAACATTAGTTTTACGTACTAAAAACATCAGTTTTAAAAACTAATCACATCAGCTTTACGTACAAAAACAACAGTTTTACGAACTAAGCAAATCATTTTTATGAACTAAACATGTCATTTTTACGAACTAAACACACCAGTTTTACGAACTTAACACATCTGATTAATTAATAATTTAAGTTGTCTTTACTATATATAAACAATGGTTTTAAAACCGAAAACGATATCAATATATGTAATAACATCGGTTTTGTATTTTGGGTGGAAAAATAACATTACAAATTATAGAGAGAAAATGAATATACATATGTAGGATTTCTATACTAGTGATGTATCTTTCATATTAAAATATCGTTTTTATAATTACAAACGATGTTATAAATAATATAGACATCGGGTTCTGGCCGATGTGAAAAACTTTTGACTTTTTACAACACCCACATAGACATCGATTTTTTTTTTTGAAAGACATCGGCTATTACCCGATGTTAAATAACAAATTTCTAGTAGTGCTTGTTCCTTTAGGGCTGATTGAACTAATTGAACAAGTAGGAAGTTGGATGTGTTGTTAAATCCCTCTTTAAGGACTGCAAATACCTTGGCTAATCTCTGAACTTAAAGCTATCAGTTGGGTTAAATCCTTCTTAAGGGACTGTTCGATTGATAAGGGTTTCTATGACTGATTGGACTAGTAACTATATTAGGTCGGGACAAGGGCATTCATAGGAAACTTAATAGGACGAGAAGAAGTTACAAGGATCGTTTCAAACCAAATAAAGTGGAAAATTGTAGGTAGAATTGCTTCTTCTAATTGTCTGAATTACAATTATTTACTCTTGCTTTCATCAATCCGCTTTGATAAAAGGCGGAACTTTCACACTCAAAACCCCCCTCTTTGGTTACTTGATTGGCATCTAAATCACACTTGAATAGCGAATTTCTCTATGGGATCGATCTCTTACTTGTTGCTATACTAGCTATAGGTTTGAGTTTTCTTTGGCGGATCAACGACAGGTTCTCCCTCCGTCAATCGAACATGAGTACTTTGAGCGCTTCAAGAAAATCTGTGCTAGCTGCCCATGCCATGGCTTCTCTCAGAAGGATTTGATCTTATTTCTCTTCAATGGGTTACTGATGATGAACGCAAAACGGTGAATTCTTGTTGTGGGGGAAACATGCTGAATAAGACGCCTGCTGCAGCTTGGGAAAGTGTTTAAGGAGCTCTCTGAGGGCTCTAGGCAGTTCAACAAGAACACTCGTGCTAGAGGTGTACTTGCTATTGATGCTCCAGTGGCTGCCTTATAGACTGATTTGGCAGAGATGAAAGAGATGATCAAGAAGCTGGTAGTTGACAGAGCATCTCAGCAGTTGAAAGCATATGAATCCTACAGCGAGCCATCCCATCCTATGGATATGTACTCAACTTGGCAAGAACCTAGTGTTGAGTTGAATGCAATTGGGAATTTTGCTCCACAAAGGCCTAGGCAAGGCAACTTTGGTAATCCTGGGCAGTTCGACCATAATAACTACAATGGAGGCTATCAACAGGGCTATGGTTATGGCAACTCTCATGGTTATGGCAACTATCAAGAGCCTTTCAATCAGCAAGGAGGGCATCAAGTGAGACCACAACAACAGTATGACCTTCGTCAGGGAGGACAGCCTCAGGCAAGTGCACCTGATGGAAATGCACTACAAGTTCTCACACAATTCATCATGAACCAGGCTGAACGCACAAAGAACTTAGAGACGTGCACCAAGACCCTCGCACAGGCAGTCTTGGACCAAGGTGAACGATCTAAGAACTTGGAGAACCAGATGAGTCAAATCATTCAACTGCTAAGCGCAAAAGAGGCAAATGACTTAGGAAAGCTCCCATCGAAAACAATTGAGAATCCTAGGGAGAATGTCAGTGCAATAATGCTTAGAAGTGGCAAGGAACTGATTGTCACACCTCAAAAGGATGACGAGGGAATCATGGACGAAGATAGGGAAGTAATGAACGAAGAAGACGGAGGCAATACGGTGCGGCGCCCACAGCAACCTTGCGGCCCCCGCGGCCAATCAAACATGCTGCGCCCGCAGCATAATGCGGCGCCCGCTGCTAGTGAGCTCGCCGATCCGTCGGTGCCAGGTACGCATTTTCTGTCTTTCTCCCCTTCTTCTTCTTCTCCTCTTCCTCCTCCTTCCTCTCCTCCTTCTTCTTCCTTACCTATGGAGACTCCAAAGCCGGTTCCACCTTTTCCGGAAGCCCTAAAGGATACACGAAGGTATGAGAACGATAGAGAGATCTTTGAGACGTTCAGCAAATGCGAGGTAAATATTCCTTTACTCAAATTAATTAAGAGCATTCCTAGATATGCTAAATTTTTGAAGGAATTGTGCACCATCAAGAAGAAGCAAAGACTGAAAAGGAAGGAAAAGGTAAGCTTGAATGAAAATGTCTCTGCTATGTTGCAAAGGAAATTGCCTGAAAATTGTGGAGATCCAGGTATGTTTACAATTCCATGTGCAATTGGGAATACTAGATTCAAACAAGCCATGCTAGATCTAGGAGCCTCAATTAATGTTATTTCCTATAACATGTACATGTCTTTGGGTTTGGGTGCTCTGACTGAGACTGGGATTACATCGCAACTTGCTGATCGATCACAAATCAGGCCAAGAGGCGTTAATGAAGATGTTTTGGTTATGGTGGATGATTTGTTTTTCCCTGTTGATTTCTTTGTTTTAGATATGGAGCAGGGAGCCCCTGAGACACCCATTATACTAGGAAGACCATTTTTGAAAACTGCGAAAACGAAAATTGATTGTTGTGAGGGTCTATTGACTATGGAGTTTGATGGAAGAAAGATAGAATTCTCTATCTTTAATCATTCTAAGCTTTCTCCTGAAAATTTTTTAGATATGCCTATTGCTAACAATATTGATCGTAACAATAATTTTCGTGATTTGTTAGAGACACCTAAGGAAAATAGTTTATGGAAATTTGAGCCTCCTAACAAATTGAAACCTTTTGTGATTTCAAGACAACCCCCAAGCATAGCTCAAGGAGAGATGCGGAGGGTCATGGATGGCAGCTTGGACAGAAAGCTACACTTTTCAAGGGTGCCCGCATTTGTCAATGAGATGACAGGTGTTGGTGACCCTGGTGGAGGAACCTAGGCCAATCAAGGGCCAGTACGTCGAGTCAAAGACTTGAAACAAAGGCGCTTCTCGGGAGGCAACCTGAGGTAAATTTTTCTTTCTTTTTCCTTTTTCTTTTCCTTCACCCTGATTATATTTGATTTACTTTTGTTGTCTTTATTGTTTCATTGAGGACAATGAAAACTTTAAGTGTGGTGGAGAGGAATTCTGTATATATAGATGCATATAGGAGATAATATTTAAATTTCTGCACCATGTTTAATTAATTTAATTTTTTTACATTAATTTCTTGTTTATTTTCGTAATTAAAAAAAAATTCAAAAATTCCAAAAATAAGCATGCATTGCATACATATGTGTTTTTCAAACACCCATCTAGCTTAGTTTGTCCTCTAATTTAAATTTCAAGCATAATCATATAAATCTCATGGAGTTTTGGATGTTTTAGCCTTGTCTGTATTTGATTTTTTTGGAACATGAGCTAACAAATATAATTGAACATGTATGATTGAGCTAAAGTATGATTGAAGTTCTAAGAACATGACCTTGTGAGAATGTTTGGCTATATTTGAATTCTTTTGCTCAGTTGTGTGAATTACTCTCCTAGTGTTGCTACCTCTTGGCATTGACTGCAGTATCTATTTTTAAAGACCGATGCACATGTTTGATTGCTTGCGGAGTTTATGTTTATATTTTGAGTCCTTTGTTTGAATTTGTACATATTTAGTAAATAAGGTGGCAATGGTTGATGCATTTAGTAACCGGATCTATGCATGATACCCATGGGTATGATTCGCACAAAACAGTGTTTAAAACTATCCACTAGGAGAGAAAGCTTGATCATTGAGTAACCAGGTTCATTCATGATACCCATGTTTGCAACTTGTGTCAAAAGATGTTCAAGTGGACTTCATATTAGTAGGTTGAGGTGTTGATAGACCGGCGCCATTCATGACACCCATGTCTGCGCCTCGCGCAAGGAAAGCACCAAGACATTTCGGTAGATATTTGGCGATATGGTGGTCAATGTCTATGAGCTTAGTGCATTTTGGATTGAGTTGAGAGTTGTACCTTAAAGCCTAAACACATGAGTGAAACACATATTTCTGGTGAGGTTGGATGATGTGTACTTCTAAGCTTTGATCACTGAAATACATGCTATGACGTTTGTTTGCGTGTTTTATGTTTTCACCTGCTATGATGTTGCTTTTTGATGAGGTTGAAACTTGAAGGGACTTCCTGTGGGATGCATTGATTCATGTTCATTCTATCATTGTTTGAGGACAAGCAAAAGTTAAGTGTGGGGGAGTTTGATAGCTTGCATTTAGGTAGGCATAATAGGTTGCATTTATCTTAGTTAAGATGCATTTCATTGATGGATTAAGCACGATTTGCATATTAGTTCTCTATGTTGTCGGAGTCGGAATCTACACGCTTTTATTGATTATTTCAGGTAATGGTGGATCCGAGGAGGAGACATGAGTTGATAACGCATTGGATGAGAATGTCTAGTTGATCGAAGAAGCTTACATGAAGATCTCAAGAGGTCCTGAGAAGAAGAAGCGAGCCTAAATGAAGAACAAGTCTGCCGAAGTTGTCGCCAAACATGCTGAACTTGTTTTGCACTTTCTGGAGGCCTCGATTGTCCGATTGACTATTATGACCATGCGTTGGAAAGCTCTTTCAGAGAGATATAACTTTCCCGTTGAGAAGAAGAGAAAATTCGAGACGAATTTTCCGGGAAAGACCGATGCAGCGGCCGCCACATGGTGTGCAGCAGCCGCCGCCAGGGCCGATGCAGAGGAAATGCTGATGTTGCGGCCGTAGCATACATGCGGCGGCCGCCGCATTTTCCGTCAGCGATTATGCACTGCGTTTTGATTAATGAAAAACCCTAGAACCTATTTGTTTATTTTGTGGCCGACTTTGGATGTTTTAAAAGGCCAAGTTTTATGTTATTTTGATGACTTCTCTATTATTCATTCATCAGACACTTTAGAGATTTTGAGCGATGTCTTCCATGAGGAACTAAACTCATCTATTTTGCCTGCAATTTGAAGCTTTATTCGGATTGATTGTGAGTTTCTTATTCTCGTTCCTTGTTTCCTATATTTGAATGCTTCAACTTCTTTGTGCTTGATTGCCTATTGTTTTATTCTATCTAGCCCGCACAACTAGTTAGAATCAATTCAATTGCTAAGGTTTTGTAGATTCCTGATTGTGAACCTTAACCTAAGTGGCAAACTTGTTCCTTTAGGGCTGATTGAACTAATTGAACAAGTAGGAAGTTGGATGTGTTGTTAAATCCCTCTTTAGGGATTGCAAATACCTTGGCTAATCTCTGAACTTAAAGCTATCAATTGGGTTAAATCCTTCTTTAGGGACTGTTCGATTGATAAAGGTTTCTAGGACTGATTGGACTAGTAATTATATTAGGTCGGGACAAGGGCATTCATAGGAAACTTAATAGGACGAGAAGAAGTTACAAGGATCGTTTCAAACCAAATAAAGTGGAAAATTGTAGGTAGAATTGCTTCTCCTAATTGTCTGAATTACAATTATTTACTCTTGCTTTCATCAATCCGCTTTGATAAAAGGTGGAACTTTCACACTCAAAACCCCCCTCTTTGGTTACTTGATTGGCATCTAAATCACACTTGAATAGCGAATTTCTCTGTGGGATCGACCGCTTACTTGTTGCTATACTAGCTATAGGTTTGAGTTTTCTTTGGCGGATCAACGACAGGTTTTCCCTCCGTCAGCAACCGAGATGATTACAGGATCCTTGGACATGGTCCTTGGACTCATCAATTTCAAACTTCATCCCCTACTTTGTTTTAGTTTTAGTCTCGGAGACGAGACTTGTTTTTAGAGGTGGATGATGTAAAGAGTGATTTATAATCATTCCGATTTCTAAGATTTGGGAGGTTTGAAATTTCCGTCCTTGAGCTATTGGTTTTATTTTTAATACTTCAAAACAAGTTCCGACATTATTTAGTTGAAAATTTAAAATATGTTTTATTCCGCTTGCTTATGCGAAAATTGAGTATAGTATTCGGAGTTCATTATTAAACTCGGGTTTGAAATTTTGAAAATAATTTTGAGTTGGGTAGGGTAAGGTAAGAGAGTGGGTTGCGAAATTTATTTTTGGGTATTTGAAATCCATGCCTTGGAACCACACGTGAGATTTTGTCTTCTTTTATCCTCTCTTCACATTGACCAGACAGCTGTAGCTCCAATACACCTCTAGCTCCCCTTTTCTCCTTTTTGGCAAGTCAAATTCGGCCTTATCCTCCTCCCTCACCCAAATGCTTCATCATTCTTGGGACAAACCCACACAAAGTCTGAGACCTCCTTTCCTAGCTTGTGTAGTGCTGCAGGCTCCTACCTTCTCCTTTTTGTTTGAACCCAGCTCCCCATAATTTCATAAAACACATCCCCCTCAATTCTTATCTTTAATGTGGAGTATAGACAAGACAAACTCACCCCATCATCCCCTTTGAGTCTTGCCGAAGAGGAGATACCACAACCCTCTTCCTCCATTTTCCAGCCCCAATCTCGCCACACCTCACCTCTGCACCACCAATTCCAGTCACCGCCGTCATCACGCTCGCCAGCCACGCCTCCATCGCTGCCTCCATTCCCCCATCCTGTTTGCCGAGAGGAGAGCCCAGCACCCCCTTGCTCCTCCTTCCTCCTTTCTTGGTGACGAGAAACATCGGCCTCCTTCTCCCAGCACCGACGAACCGAGCAGCAACCCAGGAGCGACCCTGAGCCACTGACGCCGAGCCCAGCACCCCTGTCTCGCATGAGAAGCCTCGGTAAGCCTTCAATCCTCTGTTCTGAATCGAAACCCCTTAAAGACCCACATTTATAACCTTTTACGCCCAAAACCAGGCCCTCAGAGCCTCCTTCGCTGCCTCCGAAGCCGAATCGGGCGGATCGAGTCTCCGGCGAACCTTTGAAAATTCCGGTGAGCGTCTTCCCTTTCCCCTCCTTGATTCGGTTCAAATCTCTGATTGCCTTTTGGGTCGAGGGAGGTAGGAAAGGTTGAGGGTTATTGGAGTAATGGTCTCCGGCGAGACCGTGTCCTCCCTCCCTTCCTCTTCCGTTTTCTCCCGTCGCTGAGCGGTGTCCTGTTCTTGTGGGTTGAGGGAGACGGGTTCACTTCTTTCCTTTCTTTTCCTCTTGAACCGGGTTTCCTTTTTTTTTCTCAGACCAGTCGGGTAGGGCTTTGGACTTGAATTCGGATCTCCTTCTTCCTTCTTTGGGCCGGGTATTTGGAAAGAGGCTTGGGCCTAATTAATTGTTATATGAATTGGGATTAATGGAAACGGGTTTTAAGACTAGCTTGTTTTAAGTATTAAATGGATGTGAAATAAGTTTTAAATATTAAGTTTATAACTGTTAAAATAAATGGAGTAGTATATATTATTATGATTTAGAATATGATTTTTGACATGGTAAAGTAAATTGGTATTGTTGTTTTATAAATGTAGGATACTAGGATGAATTTGTTTTTGGTGAATTCTTATATTGTAAACATTATTTGGAGTATGTTATTAAATGTTGTTATAAATGGGATTTTAAAGTGATTCGTTGGGTTTGATTTATAAATGAGGTTTATAAAGATGAATTTATTTTCAAAATGTTTATCAATGTCTTAAATTACTTGAAACATTAAAGTCAAGATTTTGCAATAAAATGCCGGAATCATTTCTATAATATGGATTTTGAGAGATTGGTTTTAAGCTTTAAATGTTTAATGTTGGGTTGCTTTGTCTTGGTTTGATGATGTTGGTTTTGAAAAAGAAATTGAGAAAATATTTTTGGTTGATGTTGATAGTATCAGAAAGGTTTTAGAAAATGGTTTTACCATCGAGTGGTTTTGAGAATGTTGGGAACTTGAGTTTCGTGTGTATGAATGTTGGTCCGGTAGCTTATGGCAATGGTTTGATGATAGGTGTGTATTGCTTTTGGATTGCTTTGGACTTGCATTTGGGCCCTTGCTTGTGTTATCCTGTTGTTCTGCATCTTCAGGTAAGTTCCCTAGGGGGCTTACTCAGGTTGGACATTCATGCCTGTTGTTGTATTTTATGTTAGGTGTTGCATATGCATAAAAGCATGCCATGTAGTATCCTGTTTAGGTTGCACTAATTGAATGAGCATCTGCTTACTTTATGCGTTTGAAACAGAACGGCCGTTATCTATGATAGTCCTCCTTGAGTCATTGCTAGGGTTATAGGACGACCCAGTCTCATCGGGTCCCGTCCTGAGTCAATCGAGTCATGAACTTCCTTATATTATGAGATGCCAGCGGGCTTTATTCTGGAGCGGGTTGGGCATGCGTGCCGCCCGATTATAATGGAATGCATTCACGAGCTGGCCAGTCTCCGCCCTATCGGAAAGGGGTGGAGGTAGGAGAGGGATATACCACTTGGTATTCGGTGCTAAGGCCTTATTATATTTATGCACTTGATCTTAAGAGCATGTTAGTGTGTTAATATTTTGCCTTGCACCTAGAAGCATCTTTATTAGGTATAGCACATACTATGTGGCCTCAGCGAGGATTGCCGGTCCCGCATGAGTGGCTCGATCTGACTCTTTTCCCCGTTCTTCTTTTAAAGGTATTTTCTGCAGATTTGAGTGCTCGATGTCTATATGACGGGGTTCCCTTTTTGCGAATCGAAGAACCTGGCTAATTCTATAACTCGTTATAAATGGTAATCATCCACTTATGATTTGGTTTTGACCCGGCTCCGCCGTGGCACTTGTATCTTTACCTTGCTTCCGCTTTACTTCCGTTTGAAATGGATTTCACGACATAGTCTTATGACAGGTTAAGGGTAATCAATGGCCCTTCGAGGTTTTTAGGGTTTGAAATCCCTCTTTCTACTAATCTTAATGAGTTTGAAACCTCGACTCGTACCTGGATTGCAAGATCCGAACAAGGGGTTTCATCCCTTGAAACGTATCCCGAAAATCATATTTCGGGGTCGTTACAACAGCAGTTCAGAGAAAAGAGGAAAAACTCGACGTCAACTATAGAAATCTGAGGTCAAGGAGCAGCGGAACTAGGACAAATCAAGCTATAAACTGGAAAAATCGACTCGACACCACTTGGTCGATATCGAGTACATCAGTCGATTTCCACCAAAGATGACAAGAATCGAGCAGGGCTGAGAAAGTTTGTCGATATCGACTACATTTATTCGATATCGAGTAACCCACATCGAGTCAACACCTCGGAATCGAGTCAAGAAGCTGAGCAAGGAAAGCTGCAAGTCGATATCGAGTAACTCAACTCGATATCGAGTAACAACCAAGTCGATTTTCACTTCTGGAGGCCAATATAGAGGAGCTGAGCTGGAGCTGAGGAAAAGATGGTCAATATCGAGTGAGCCAACTCGATATCGAGTGGTGCCTAGTAGCCGATTTCGAGGGTATCCGAGTCTTGTTAAGTTTCTATCCCGAGTCCAATGGAGATATCCGCAAGATCAAATTCTATCAAGATCTATCAAGTTGGAGGAGGATTTATCCACAATTAGCTATATTTCCTTTAGAGATTTATTTCTTTATTTCCATGTTTTTATCTTAATAAAGTAGATAGATAGATATAGATATAGATAGGTAATTCTTTCCTAATTATCTAGGGAATGAAGCCTATAAATAGAGCCTTAGGGGCTGATTTCTATGGATTCAATTCAAGTTACAATTAGTTACATAGAGAAAGTAGAGAGAGAGCTTGGGGCGAGAGCAAGGTGGAAAGGCGAAATCGGATTTGGCTTGTTCGGTTGTAAGCTTTCTTTAGTTTTCTTTTAATGCAAAGTTATTCTCTTTTATTATTGATGTCTTTATTCCAGATGAAGAGCGAGTAGTCACCCAACTTCTAGGGTCGGGGTGAGCCCGACGGTAGCCATGTGAGGTGATACGGTAAAGGTACAAGCTTTTTATGCGATTCTTCTTCTATCCCTACGAGCATGTTTCTTTTGCGAAAGTTGAAGGTGATCCTTGTTTGTGTTATTAAAGAGAAAGTGATCTTAATGCAACTTGGATTAATTATGTGAAAAGGGTTAGAAACAATTAGGGTTTATGCGAAAGCCTCTATATTCCTATTTGTTAATAACGAAAGTTATTTGATGAAAAGCATGATTTTTTATCCCTTTATGTGTTTTTTTACATGGTTATCGTTATTGTTGAATCCCTGATCTTCGAAGTATTTTAGTTCATTGATTTATTTCACAAAGTTCCGAGTTTTCAAGTTTCTGTCCAGCCGATTTCGAGTTAACTTTAGTCGATTTTTCTAGTCGATATCGAGTAGCACTTGTCGATGTCGACCAGATTTCTGCCTTGTGTTCTATTGCTGCTTTGATTGTCCGCTGAGATCTTGAACTGAAAAGGCGGGCGCTGACACGCTTCCTAGTGGATCGATCCTGACTACCTTCTACTACAACGGGAGGAAGTCTTGTATTTATTTGCTGAGACAGGGAGTCAGTCTGCTTTATTTATTTATATTTATTTCATACGTGACCATCCTTCTGCAACAACAAATTGGCGCCATTGCCGAGGAAACCATCAATCGCACCCTTTTTAGTTCTATTTCTTTTCTTTATATTTGTTTGTATTTTTAGTCTCTTTTTACTTGCTTTTTCTTTTTGCTTTTCAGGGGCATGAGAAGAATTGATCGCACGCCTATAGACCAAATTCTCGAGCCTGAGCGATTTTTTCATCATCAGCAAAGGTTTAGGAGGAGACTCATGTCGACATCCGATGAGAATACAGGCCAACTCACACCTGCACAGGAGCTTGAGCAACTCCGCCAACAGATTGAGGCATTCACCACCAGATCGCTGAACATGCCCGACGAGAGGTGTTGATAGGAGGAAATCGAGTATGCAAATAAAATATAAAGTAAAGTACAGCAAACCAGATTCCGTCCCTTGCAAATAATTACAAGACCTCCTCCTGATGCAGCAGCGGGAAGTCAGGATCGATCCACGAGGAAGCGTGTCAGCGGATCCTAGGCAGCTGAGAAATCTCACGGAAGTCGACAACAGGGTCCTCGGTCTTGACTAGGGTAGTCGATAGAAGATCGGACAGTCGAATACAGCGCAGCAGCAAGCACAGGGTCTCGTCGATATCGACCAGGGCTACTCGATATCGAGTAGGGACCTTGTCGACTTCGGCTTGTTTTTGTCGAGTACCTGCAAACAGAAGCTACAGCGATGCTAGATCGGAAATCAGTAGTCGAGCTCGACCAGGCTTGGTCGAGATCGAGTAGAGCAAAAAGTTAAAACGGAAGAAAATAAAGAACAAATGCCTTGCGATTTCGGACTAAACTATATTTAAAGGACTTCTAGGATTGGGGTTTGCAACAACGATAACCAAGCATGCATAAGGCAGAGATAAAACAGATAATCATGTGAATCGCACCAAGGACAAGCTTTCGCCTTTTCCAACAATTAGACAACTCTTTCAAGAAACCCTAATTGTCTCTACTAATTTTATGTTTACAATCCAAGTGGTTAACATGGATCTCCATTAGATGGGTAATAAACACATAAACAAGTAGTAGATGCTCAAAACATGACAAAGGTCGGATCTTTACCTCAATTATGCATGGCTATCGTCGGGCTCGCCCCAACCCTAGAAGTGGGTGGACTACTCGCGCTTCAACATAATTAAAGACATCAATAATAAAAGGAAATAAACTTGCATTAATAAAATAAAATAGAGCTTACAACCAAAGGAAGTCAATTCCGCTCTCGCTTCACAAAACTCCTCTTGGCCACTCACTCTCTCTCTCTCTCCTACTACTTCTCCTACTTACTTCTCTCCGAAATTGAATTGTGATGGAATGAATGAAAAACCAGCCCCATGGGCTTTATTTATAGCCATCTAATCCTTGCTATTCAAGGATAGAAATATCTAAAACTATATCTAAAAGCATTAAAGATAAATAAAAGCTATAATGAAATTAAATCTAAAATAGGGAAATGTATCTAAAGTGTCTTCAAGTGGATAGAACTCTCTTCTTCATGATGTATCTTGATAGATCGGATAGACTTTGGCAAACTTCGAGCCCAAGAAATCCCAAACCGAGTAGGATTCGTCAAACCGAGTAACGCGGCTTCTGGAACCGTCGTCGATCTCGAGTAGAGCCTACTCGATCTCGACTAGGATTGTTGGTCGACTGGCTCGGCTTCGTCGTCTCGGCTAGCTGGTGCTCGATAGACTCGGACTTGGGTCACAGGTGTACTCGATCTCGAGGACAGTCTTGTCGACATCGAGTAGGAATGTTCGTCGACTAGGTCTGGCTTGGCTGGTCGGGCAAGTCTCTTGTCGACATGCTCGTACATGGCTCCACGTCTTTGTCGACCTTGAGTAGCCGTACTCGATCTCGAGTAGGGTGTGGAGTCGGGTTCTTCGTCTTCAGTTTCTCGACATAGGCTCCTCGATGCTGGTTGGTGTCAAGACATGTCTTGTCGAGATCGACTAGGGTTAGTCGATGTCGAGTAGCTTTGTGCTCCGGTTCTTGCTTCTTGGTTTTCTCCCGAAATGTTTCCATATTTTGCAATATTAAACAGAAACTTATGTAGATCTCCATTTCTGACAAATAAGCATATACTACATAAATCCGACATATTCCCAACCCGAAATATGCAATATGTAAAGAATATGGAACTAAAATATGCATAAAGACATGGCTACTTTGGAGACATCAAATCACCCCATACTTAGACTTGCTTGTCCTCAAGCAATAACCAAACAATAACAAAGACCTACAACACATCCTTCAAGTCTTCGCCTTTGTCAAAAGCAACATCTCAAGTAGTAGCAATGTAAGACAAGTGAATTTAACGCCATCACTCATATACGAGCGATCCATAGGCATAGGCAATATAAATCCAACCTCACAGGGATAATGTGTTTACGCTCAACTCTCAAATGTGTTTAGGCTATGAAGATCAACTCTCAACTCAATTCCATATACAATCTCATAAACATTGCAATTTAAACATAAATCCACTTCGCAACCAATTATGAAAATGCAACAAAAATTATCAGGAGGACTTCGCTCAATATAAGTCTTCAAAGAAGATTCCATTCGGCGGGGTTTTAATGGGGCTTGGTAAGAAATATAAGGTATGGAATTATTTGACCATGTGGTGCTTAAATAAAATTTGGGAATCAAGACTCCTAAATCTCCAACACAACCAAACCATAACTTCTCAATCATATGCATCAACCAAACTCTCCAATTTATCTAAATGAAGTATGTAATATTTCAAACTTTCTCAACCTCTCCAAAGTATGTATCTTGCAAAATAATGAAAGAAATAAGGTAAATTTGGCTCATGCACTTTATTCACAAACATATGTACTTTTTCTTCTTCTTTTTTTTTTCTTTTTTCGAATTTTTTTTTTTCGAAAACCAAATAACATTAACAGTGCATTTATAATATGAGCCAAAAATCATTTTCCATAATATGCATAGCAAGATAAAAATTTAAAACCATCCCATATCTCAATAATTTCAACAATCCTTCCTTCTTGAAATGCAACATAAGCTCATTCTTTCCACAAACCATTATTCCAACCAACTCTAAGTCTTAATTCCCAAATGGGGGTCAGGCTCAATTTGGCTAATGATATTTTGTGGAGTTTACAATAAAAGTCTCAGGCTAATGTTCTGGCTTCAAGCAGGGATAATGCAAGGTAGGTAAAGAGAGGATAAAATTGGCTTAAAAAGGTGCCTCCATCATTTAATTCTCATCAACATAAACATATAAATACATTGGCTTTGAATAACTATCACAACCTTTAGAAATGCATAGGAAGAGTAAATACACTCAAGAAAGCAGAGGGATTTTTAATGTTCTCCCTATAAGGCCAAAATTCTCACTGGGACAATTTTTGTTGGATTTTAACCTTTAGCTTAGGATCATATGTGCTCAATTTCATCACAAGTTCACAATCCACATAAAAATCATTTTCGAGGACTTTAGGCTAAACCTTCCAAACACGCCATAGGATTTACATGATCAAGTCAATTATTATTTATCATTATAGGACATCTAAGTTAGGGTATAAAAACTAAAATAATGCAAAAAATTTAAACATGCATATTTTTTATTATTTTCGACATTTTTTTATTTTATTTTTATTTTTTTCTATGCAACTAAAAATAAGAATAAAGTATGGCAAAAGACTACAATGCATAAAATTTAAACATGAATGCATAAAAATTGAAATTTCACCATGTAAAACCAAAAAGCAAGACTAACACATATGATAATGATAATGAGCCCTTTCCCCACCCCATACTTAAAATATACAGTGTCCCCACTGTATAAAATCAAATAAAAGCAAGAGTAAAGGAAGGAACTCACAGGATAACAGATCGAGGAAGGCGAATCAGTGCAGGTCGAGTAGACATCTTTGTCGATCTCGAGTACATGTTACTCGATCTCGAGTAGCTTTTCTGCGTCTAGTGGATTCTGAAGTCGAGGAGTGTCTTGGCTTGTCGATGTCGAGTACGTCTACTCGAGGTCGAGTAACTTCTGGGCTTCTCCTCCTTGTCGTAATCGACTTGGCCTTCGTCGATTCTGACTTTTTTCAGGGACTTCTTTATTCCACTTTTCGCGATCCTTATATGCTTGCCGACCTAAAAGTATTAGATTGCACAAGAAACAAGACTATCCACACGAAATATTCTAAAAGACATAAAACCAAAAACAAAAAACAAAAACCAAAAAGTTCAAAAGGTCCCGAAGATTCATAAAGTTCTATATACATGCTCTAGATTTTTAGAGTCGCTAGGCCGACTTCTCCGTTTGCGCTCAAGGACCATTATTGTGAGGCCTGCTCATGCTTGACCCTTCTCCTGGATTATCTAGGTCCTGATGGTAGTATGCAAGCTCAGCTGATAGGTAGTTGCTCGCATCATCTCTCTTCTCTTTCTTTCTCTTCCATCCAGCCCTTAGCTTTCGCAGATTTTCTTGCCACGGGGCCTTACCTCCCCTTAAATTATTGAAAAATTTCTTTATGGACTGAGGGGAAGTAGAATTCATACCTGATCTTACCTTTTCGGACCCAAAACAGGAAACTTTGGGCTTGGGGCTAGTCGAGATTGAGTACTGCTGGTCGACCTTGAGTACAGGGACCCCATACTTAGGCTCTTGGCAAGTCTCTGGCTCAGCAGTGGTTGTCGAGATCGACAAGATCTTGTCGAGATCGAGTAGGGCCCTTGTCGAGATCGAGTAGCCCTTGTCGATCTCGAGTACAGTGTTGGCGCTTTCCTCCGCTGTTTGTTTGGTCCCGTGGTTGCTGATGCTTTTCACCTCCAGCCATGAAATTTCCTCTTTTGCAGGGCCAAAAGAGAAATCTAAAACCTCATCGCCAATGGTGAAGGTGAGCGAGCGATTCTTAATAATAATTCTGGCATCTGCAGTTGCTAAGAATGGTCTACCAAGAATAATAGGGCTAGTAGGATCTTCAGCACAGTCAATGATAAGGAAATCTGCTGGAAAAAGAATTTACCAACCTGGACAGGGACGTTCTCAACTATACCTGTAGGGATGACTACTGTATTGTTTGCCATGTATAGATTGGCATCCACAGGTTCTATGCAGCCTATTTTGACCTTTTGCCAGATTGATAGAGGCGTGATGCTCACACTTGCTCCTAAATCGCATAGAGAATCATATTTATATTGTCCAAAACCCACAGTAACAGAAAACTTACCAGGGTCAGGTCTCTTTTCAGGGAAGTGGAGTACTTTGCATTCGCCTGCGATCTCTGAGATGGATCGCTTTTTGCTCAGGATTTCCTTCAGAAATTTGACATATCCAGGCATCTCTTGCAGGGCTTCTGTAAAAGGGACAGAAACATTCAGTTCTTGCAGCATATTAACAAATCTGGTAAACCTACCTGCAGTGGGATCTTTCTGTGCTTTTGAAGGGAAAGGCAGTGGCTTTTTCAGTTTCGGAGCCAGATCAATTGTCGGAGGTGTTGCAGAGTCGTCGACGTCGGCCAGATGCTGCTCCTTGATCTCGACCATGGGCTCCTCGACATCGAGTAGGGTGGTCGACCTGGAGTTGCTGGTCTGCGCAGCGGAGTCCGAGCTCAGCTTCTGGTCTGTGTCGAGTAGCGGCTTGTCTATATCGAGTACACCCTCTTCGAGATCGAGTTGGCTTTGCTCTGTCTCGAGTTGCTGCTCTGCCTTGCTATGCTGTTTTCCGACCTCTGGCTCGTGTAATTGATGCCCACTCCTAAGTTTGATAGCTGCGACGTGTCCGGTTTTCCCCTTAGGATTTGGTTCTGTTTGCCCAGGGAGCTGTCCGGACGGTCGTGGGATCTGTGCAGCGATTTGACCCATTTGCGTATCTATTCCTCTTTTCCAGATGTCCAGTTCTCCAAATTTTGTAGTGATGTTCTGGAACTGGTTGTTGATGGTGCCCTGATTCTGACGCATCTCCTCAAGGATCAGCTGCAGATTATCCTTCTTTTGATCCCTTTCTAGATGTCCTGGAGCTCTGTAGGGTGGGGGGTTCCTGGGAGGACCTTGGTTCCACTGAGGCTGATAGAACCTTTGATCTCCCATGTAGCGATTTGGACCCCCAGCGTAGGCTGCTTCCTCATGTGTCTCTGCCATTCTGACTTGCTCAGTGTGTGGGCACTCAGTAGTGGTGTGCCGCAGTGATCCGCATTCGATGCAAGGCTAATTGACAGATAGATATTTGACTTGCTTGAGGAGCTTACGATTCTGGTCTCTGTAGAACTACTCCCTGACATCTGGGTCAATCTCCTTTGCTGGCTCATAGAGTGGCATAGATGGTGCTGGCCTGGCATAGGAGTTTTCCTCGTAGTTTGCAGTAGACCCATATTTGTTGTCATAATTGGTGAGCTTGTCTAGCACACCCCATGCGTCAACTGGCGGCATCATCAGATACTCATAGCGAGTATACTGGTTGATTCTGTCCTTGGTGACTTGATCAAGAGAGTTGAAGAAGATCTCTTGAATGACGTAGGGTGGCTGTCCATGAGTAGGGCAAGATCGCAGCAGTTCTTTGTAGCGTTCCTATGCCTTTGCCAGCGGTTCCCCATGCTTCTGTTTGAAGGCGGTGATTTTCTGGCGAAGAAGTGCTGTCTTGCCTGGTGGGAAGAATTTATTCAGAAACTCTTGCTCTACTTGGGCCCATGTTGTGAGTGATCTTGGTTTCAGCCCTTCAAGCCACTTCAGTGCAGGCCCAGCGAGAGACCAGCGAAAAGCCTTCATCTTGACATATTCCAAAGTTGTACCTTCAGTAAGAGTACGACACATGTCAGAAAAATTGGTAATATGTTCAAGAGGGCACTCATTAAATTTGCCATAAAAAGCATTATTTTTAAGCTCTATCAGACATTGAGTGCGAATTTCAAAGGAGTTTTCAGGGATAAGAATCGCCGATTCAGGCACGACGAGAGTTAGATGCATATAATCCTCTGCAGTGGTTGGATATTGGGCAAGCTCAGCTTCTGCTTGCCTTGCGCGCTCAGCTTCTTTTTCCCTCGCTGCCCTTTCATTGGCGATAGTAGTATCCTTTGCGGCTAGCTCCCTAGTAAGCCTCTGTATCAGCTGCTCCTGTGTTTCTGCGGCTGCCATGGCTCTTTTCAGTCTAGTTTGGGCTTGTATAAGACGTTCTGGGTTGTCTAAGCCGTCAAACTCAGGTGGTTCACCAGAACGACGCATACACCTGTAAAGTAAACTCAAAGAGAATGTGAGATTCAACTACCTAAGGCGCGAATGATAGCTTCCCCGGCAACGGCGCCAATTTGTTGATAGGAGGAAATCGAGTATGCAAATAAAATATAAAGTAAAGTACAACAAACCAGATTCCGTCCCTTGCAAATAATTACAAGACCTCCTCCTGATGCAGCAGCGGGAAGTCAGGATCAATCCACGAGGAAGCGTGTCCGCGGATCCTAGGTAGTTGAGAAATCTCACGGAAGTCGACAACAGGGTCCTCGGTCTCGACTAGGGTAGTCGACAGAAGATCGGACAGTCGAACACAGCGCAGCAGCAAGCACAGGGTCTCGTTGATATCGACCAGGGCTACTCGATATCGAGTAGGGTCCTTGTCGACTTCGGCTTGTTTTTGTCGAGTACCTGCAAACAGAAGCTACAGCGATGCTAGATCGGAAATCAGTAGTCGAGCTCGACCAGGCTTGGTCGAGATCGAGTAGAGCAGAAAGTTAAAACGGAAGAAAATAAAGAACAAATGCCTTGGGATTTCGGACTAAACTGTATTTAAAGGACTTCTAGGATTGGGGTTTGCAACAACGATAACCAAGCATGCATAAGGCAGAGATAAAACAGATAATCATGTGAATCGCACCAAGGACAAGCTTTCGCCTTTTCCAACAATTAGACAACTCTTTCAAGAAACCCTAATTGTCTCTACTAATTTTATGTTTACAATCCAAGTGGTTAACATGGATCTCCATTAGATGGGTAATAAACACATAAACAAGTAGTAGATGCTCAAAACATGACAAAGGTCGGATCTTTACCTCAATTATGCATGGCTATCGTCGGGCTCGCCCCAACCCTAGAAGTGGGTGGACTACTCGCGCTTCATCATAATTAAAGACATCAATAATAAAAGGAAATAAACTTGCATTAATAAAATAAAATAGAGGTTACAACCAAAGGAAGTCAATTCCGCTCTCGCTTCACAAAACTCCTCTTGGCCACTCACTCTCTCTCTCTCTCTCTCCTACTACTTCTCCTACTTACTTCTCTCCGAAATTTAATTGTGATGGAATGAATGAAAAACCAGACCCATGGGCTTTATTTATAGCCATCTAATCCTTGCTATTCAAGGATAGAAATATCTAAAAATATATCTAAAAGCATTAAAGATAAATAAAAGCTATAATGAAATTAAATCTAAAATAGGGAAATATATCTAAAGTGTCTTCAAGTGGATAGAACTCTCTTCTTCATGATGTATCTTGATAGATCGGATAGACTTTGGCAAACTTCGAGCCCAAGGAATCCCAAACCGAGTAGGATTCGTCAAACCGAGTATCGCGGCTTCTGGAACCGTCGTCGATCTCGAGTAGAGCCTACTCGATCTCGACTAGGATTGTTGGTTGACTGGCTCGGCTTCGTCGTCTCGGCTAGCTGGTGCTCGACAGACTCGAACTTGGGTCACAGGTGTACTCGATCTCGAGGACAGTCTTGTCGACATCGAGTAGGAATGTTCGCCGACTAGGTCTGGCTTGGCTGGTCGGGCAAGTCTCTTGTCGACATGCTCGGACATGGCTCCACGTCTTTGTCGATCTCGAGTAGCCGTACTCGATCTCGAGTAGGGCGTGGAGTCGGGTTCTTCGTCTTCAATTTCTCGACATAGGCTCCTCGATGCTGGCTGGTGTCTAGGCATGTCTTGTCGTGATCGACTAGGGTTAGTCGATGTCGAGTAGCTTTGTGCTCCGGTTCTTGCTTCTTGGTTTTCTCCCGAAATGTTTCCATATTCTGCAATATTAAACAGAAACTTATGTAGATCTCTATTTCTGACAAATAAGCATATACTACATAAATCCGACATATTCCCAACCCGAAATATGCAAAATGTAAAGAATATGGAACTAAAATATGCATAAAGACATGGCTACTTTGGAGACATCAAGAGGCAGAATATGCACAGAACCAGCAGCGGTGGGAGGCAAGGGTACATCGCGAGGTTAATGCGAGAAGGGAACTTGAGGAGCGGATGGGGCATATCCTAGCCAACACAAAGGAGTATCTGCACCCTACTCTGGGAGTTCCAGAATCAGCGATCATTCTTCTCGCTATTAACTTTAAAATTCGTCCTTCTTTTATTACTGAAATTAGAAGGAGTCAATTTAGGGGAAGAATAAATGAATGTCCTTTAGAGCATTTCACCACTTTTATAGACTTATGCGAAGCTATAGCTGATGGTGCTAATTTGGAATATGTAAAACTAAAGGCTTTTCGTTGGTCCCTTGCAGAAATAGCCCAACAATGTCTTGAAAGATTGCCTGCATGATCAATTCGCACTTGGGATGAGCTATAGGACCTGTTCCTCAACAAGTTCTTTCCTCCTGCAAAGACAACTACTCTCAGACAACAAATTACGGCGTTTAGACAAAAGCCAGGGGAACCACTAGCACAAGTCTGGGAGCGCTACTAGAGGCTTCTGAAATCCTGCCCTACTCATGGCCAGACACCCTACGTCATCCAGGAGATCATCTTCAATTGCCTGAATGCGCCTACTAAAGATAGGATCAACAACTACACCAACTATGAGTATCTTGGATACACTCCACGCCGAGCATGAGAGGTATTTGAGACATTGACAAACACTACTAGAATACTGCAATTAGACATCATGTCATTTGAGTCTGTCAAGAAATCAACAGATGTTAAATTCATCTATTACATCGGTAATTTTTTTTGTGATGTCTAAAACAGTTTAGACGATGGTCAAATATTTGGACAGATGTGAAACTGTTAGTTCAAAAAAATCCAAAACGCGCGCTATAAGGGAAAAAGGCGGGATCCAAATACTTAGAAAAAAATTTGGTGCACGGACTTCCAAATTTTGGAGGTAATGTTAACACTTTCAAAAATTAAACTTTCTTGTTTCCTTTTTCCAATAACTTTCAACACTTAGAAAAAAAATTGACCTTTTCTCTCACTTTCTTAAATTTTATACTCCGTAACACATAATATTTCTATCTTCTCTTCTCTCACCTCAAGCCCCCTCGGTCTACCTCTCTCTCCCCTCACGTTCAATGAGATACAGATCCAACTCATCTTCCTTCCTCTCTCTCCAGATCCAAGCTTCCGCTTGCTAGCTCTGACGACTGTCATTTAGTGCTACCTTCCTTCTCCGGTCATCATCTCTCAAAAGATTAGTGAAAATGGATGGGGGTTGAAACCCTAAATCGCCGACAAGGCCGGTATCCGACATTCCGACCTATTTGTGTGGTTTCATTTGTTTTCCATCTTCATTATGCTTTGGTTTCTTGTTTATTTTCACATTCAATCAGCTCTAAGACTCTAACCCTTGGTCTACCTCTCTCCAGATCCGAGCCATGTACCAAACCCCCAACTCATCTTCTCTAGATCCAGATCCAATCTTTCGCTATCTAGCTCCGGCGACCGTGGTTCAGTTCTGCCTTCCTTCTCCGACCATCATCTCTCAAAAGAACCGTCGTTCAGTGCCGCTACTTACGTTGGAGGTAATCAGTTTATCATTTATCAAGCTTGACTCCCTCAAATCCCTGGGCTGAATTGCCTTATCCTTTGGTATACATAATTTTCTAAATTCGAAACCCTAAATCTGCGTTTATTTGCGTTTTTATTTTCTTTGATTTTGATGTGTTCGTGTGGGTTTTGAGTTGGACGGTGATTTGAGGAATAAGGGATGATACTGAGAACTGTTTTAGAAGAATTGCAAAGGAAATGAGATATCTAAATATAATAATTGATTTCCTTGTCTCTCTTCCTTTACGCTCGACCCGTTCCAACGCGTCTCCGTCGCCTGTCTAGAGCGTAATGTGTCTGTGCTGGTTTCTGCTCATACCTCCGCTGGCAAGACCGCCGTGGCCGAATACGCTATTGCCATGTCGTTCAGGTATAAATAGCGGGTGATTTATACCTCTCCATTGAAGGCTCTGAGCTACCAGAAGTATAGGGAGCTCAGCTAGGAGTTCTCCGACGTCGGATTGATGACCGATGTGGTGTATAATGATTTCAGGCCTACCCCCCTTCAGCATTACGTGTTTCGTGTTAGTGGTGTGGGGCTTTACTTGATAGTTGATGAGAACGAGCAGTTTAGGGAGGACAATTTTGTTAAACTGTAGAATTCCTTTTCCAAGCCAAAGCTCGATAGCGGGGTTAAGTCTAGGGGTAGTGGAAGGATTGCAAAGAATGGTTCTGGTTCCGGTGGTTCTGATATCTACAAGATTGTAAAGGTTTGTGTCGAGACTTTTCCCTTCTTGGATTTATAGGTTATGGTTTTTAGAAGAGTACATGGATTCTTGTGAATGACAGCAATGAGTTCATCCATGTTCTTACCTGATGTTGGGATTGGATGTGATGTAATTATGTTTATCTTTCCTATTGTTATACTTTTATGTATTGTGGAAACTGAATGAGATTAAGTTTGATATTTGTACTAAATGAAGGAATGAGATTGAACGTATTTTACTTTATTTTGTTAGTTGGGATTTTAGTACAAAGATGCACATATTGTAATATTTAAAGTTATTCTACAATGAATTTATCCTTATTAGCATAATGCTATGTTTTTTTTATTCTATTGTTTTATTTTTGAAAAGCATATTTTTACCACAGATAATTATGGAGCGCAAGTTTTAGCCAGTCATTATCTTCAGCTTTAGCCTAAGAGAGTGTGAACAGCATACCATGTCTATGTCTAAGCTTGACTTTAATAAATATCAGGAGAAAGAGGACATGGAAGAAGTTTTCAAAAATGCAATCCTTTGCTTGAATGAGGAGGATAGGAGCCTACCGGCTATAGAATTGATGCTTCCTCTTCTTAAACGAGGAATCGTTGTTCATCATTCAGAACTTCTTCCAATTATCAAAGAATTGGCAGAGCTTCTCTTTCAAGAAGGCCTTGTGAAAGCCCTGTTCGCTACAGAGACGGTAATAGATTTCTATGCTTTTTTTTTCTCTGTCCAAGGAAGTTTTGTTATATGTATTTTTTTTCTATTTGCACACATGATATCGATGCGATATGGTCTAATGTGCTTCATTGCCTGATTACCTATGTGATTTCCTCCTTTTTAATTGTTGATTCCTATGTCATATATGGTGACTTCCTACAAATGGATCCGAGCATATTAGTTTATATAGGAAAATTATCATTCTTTTCAGCTAGCACATTATCAATTCCTTAAGTTAAAATTTGATGCTGCTGGTACCTTGGTTTCTTTGCTTCATAGTTCAAGGAGGGGTCTAAAGAAAGTTAATATGTGTGTATCCCCTCTACGTTGGCAAATTCATATATTTTATACTTATTGAATATTGATCTTGGAAAATTGTCATGCCTTTTAAGCTGTGAAAGTATCCTTTGCTTCTTATTTAAAGTATTATAACATATGCAATGATTAATCATCTCATGCTTTTCGTTAATGCTATGTATTGCATTTTCGCTTCTCTTTTTTTTTGGTTTTTAAAATGCTGTTCTTTTGATACCTCCAGTTTGCCATGGGCCTAAATATGCCTGCAAAAACTATTATATTCACAGGTGTAAAGAAATGGGATGGGGATAGTCATAGATACATTGGGTCTGGTGAGTATATTCAGGTGAGTGAGGTTTCCCTACAATTTTGTAAGATATGTGCAAACCTGTTGCGTCATTTTTTATGATGAGTGTTTGCTGGTTGTATCTAAAGATGTGTAGAAGAGCACGCCGGCGAGGAAAAGATGAAAGAGGCTTTTGCATCATACTGATTGATGAGCAGGTAAATTGGTACTTTCATGGTTTGATATTAAGTTGGGAGGAATATGGTTACTCATTTAGCATGATCTTATATATCAAATATGTTGCACTTATCTATTGTTTGGTGGGAGATTTAAATAGCCTAATAATGAATATAGTGGTTAGCTGCCGACTTAGTATTTCTTATCTTATGCTTGAATGGTGTTGCCAAAGAAAATTGTGTGCTATACATCTCAAACATAATGCAAAAAAGGTTTAAGGCCACAGGATAAAAAGGTGTATTCCTGCAATTGCAGTGCTCATTTTTAGCCTTGGCACAATTTTTTATATATACATAGGAGTTATAAAAACTGCAGGCATGCTGATAGTTGGGTTGCGGGTTCGATTTCCTTGTCTACATTTACATCCAATTAAAATGAAAACATTAACCTGTCACTTGAAATATGGTGGAAGAATATTAGTTCTTTCTCGTTTTCTTCCATTAAGTATGAAGCTAACGCAACTGTTAGCCAATAATGTGGTGGGACATATGACATCGTCCTAACATCATTCTTACTAATCGCTTGTGGATGTTTTCATAGATGATACACACTTTAAGGTTGCGAATGTTATATTCTCTTCATGTCTTGGCAGGAGTGGTGGTGAGTGGTGACTTCTTTTCTTTTTGAGGTTCCTCTTTTCTGATTCCATATATATGCTATATTGTTCTGAACTGAATCTTATTCTTTTTCATTTGCTTTTTCCTTTATTTCTTTTGCGTAAATCACATCCCTTGTTGGGTCCTTATGGAAAAATAATTGAGTGGATGGGTCACATTTCCTTTGCCTTATTGTGACTTTTGATTCCCTAGAACTTCATCTACGGATCTAAATTGCGCGCATTATCCCAGAATCTCCCTCTTCCTGAAATGTATTAAATAAAAGACAGGAGCTTCAAGTACACCAACTGGTAAAAGGTATTACTGCTACTACTTTAGTAACTCAAACACTTTGTTTGTTTCTTCTTGTATACTTGTCCACATTTTTCTCATAGACTATGAATACATATGCTTAAGCATGAAAAACCACTAGTAAACTTGTGAAAAACCTTTGAAATTTTTTGTTTAGAAAGGAGTTTTGTATATATTTATCTCTAAACAACCTTCTTGTTATTCCAAGTGAGGGGGGGGGGGGCAATGATAATCTTTTGATGTTGCGTTGGAATGATAAAACTGACAGAACAATCTTGTTGAAGAGCCATATTTGAACAATGTATCCTGATTTTAGTCAGCTATTTGACTTGTTCAGAAGATATGGAATAATTTAGTAATGCTGATCTCATGGTTAGTTCTGTGCAACTGTTACGAGCTACTGGTTTGTGTCAGTGGTGCACTATAATCTCTACCCATTTAAAACCATGAAAAGTTAACTACTTGATCAGGTAACTACTTGATCAGTCCCTTTTTTCCCCGCCGATTTGTGGTGACATTCATGGGCAGTTTTATGATATGAAAGGGTT
Source organism: Persicaria maculosa (assembly GCA_963922045.1). Taxonomy (NCBI): domain Eukaryota; kingdom Viridiplantae; phylum Streptophyta; class Magnoliopsida; order Caryophyllales; family Polygonaceae; genus Persicaria; species Persicaria maculosa. The sequence goes on along the minus strand of OY998259.1, from coordinate 54,956,487 downwards.
ATTTAAGGTCGGAGGTGACTGTCCAATCAAACTACTTGTTTCTTGGAGATTTTGTGGGTAGAGGATTTTATTCTGTTGAGACTTTCTTGCTTCTGCTTGCGCTTAAGGTATTTTTTTTTACTTTTTACCACTATTGCTTCTATTTTTATTAGTTTTATTCTTAATCAAGTTTGTGTCAAGCAGGGCATTGAAAGCCTAAATAACTTTGTCAAACAGCTTTTGGTTTGGTAGGAAGTTCTTTGAGCAACATTATAACACTCCGTAGTGGAGGTGTTGTAAAATCAATCTTCTTTCATTTTTTCCACCAAAAATAGTGAGTTTATGGTTTCATTCAGGTACTTGTGCTTAATACAATTTTCAACACATATTTTCTAGGCTTCTAACATGCTACTTCAGTTGTTGGGAAGCTTTTTAAAAAAAGTATGGTGGTGATTTGCCTGTTTCATGGAGCGCAGTCATTGGGTTTCAAATGGCTCATATAATCATATTATTGGTTGTGACAAAATTATTTTGTATACTTTAGGCAAATGGTATTTTTTTTTCTATGGCTCTTATAATCTTATTATTGGTTTGTGACAAAATTATTATGTATACTTTAGGCAAAAGGTATTTTTTTTCTCTCCCCAATGGTTGATTAGTGTTAGTAGGAGGAAATCAAGTTTAAAATATAGAAATATTAATCAAACCGGATTCGTGCCCACGCAATTAATTACAAGACCTCCTCCTGATGTAGCAGCAAGAAGTCAGGATCGATCCACGAGGAAGCGAGTCAGCGGATCTCAGGTAGCTGTAAATCTCACAGACAGAAGTAATAGACAGAAAGACAGAAATAACAAATAAAAGCGGAAAATAAAACAAAAACAGAAGCTACTCGATATCGAGTACAATTACTCGATATCGACTAAAACTATGTCGATCAACAGACACAGAAATCGACTAACAGACAGCAGACTCAGCAAAGACAACTCGATCTCGGCAAACCCTTACTCGATATCGACAAAACAGTCCTCGATATCGAGTACAGACTCCTCGGAATCGAGTAAAGACAGAAACTTCAAATCGTAAACTTTTCGAACACAGAATGCAGATTTTGATGAATTAGATCAATAAACTAAAGAACTTCCAAGATCAGGGTTTCAACACCGAAACGATAACCATGTAAAAAACACATAAAGGGATAAAATATCATGCTTTTCATCAAATAACTTTCGTTATTAACAAATAGGAATATAGAGGCTTTCGCATAAACCCTAATTGTTACTAACCCTTTTCACATAATTAACCCAAGTTGTATTAAGATCACTTTCGCTTCAATAACACAAACAAGGATCACCTTCAACTTTCGCAAAAGAATCTTGCTCATAGGGATAGAAGATTAATTGCATAAAAAGATCAAACTTTTACCGCATCACCTCACATGGCCACCGTCGGGCTCACCCCGACCCTAGAAGTGGGTGGGCTACTCGCTCTTCATCATCAAGAAAGACATCAATAATAAAAGGAAATAACTTTGCATTAAATAAACCAAAGAGAACATACAAACAATCGAAGCCAAATCCGCTCTCACCTTTCCAACTTCTCTCGCCACAAGCTCTCTCCTCTACTCTCTCTATGTAACTAATTGTAACTGAAATTGAATGAATTCGAAATCAGCCCCTAAGGCCTTATTTATAGGCTTCCAACTCTTGCTAATCAAGGTAAGAAAGTCTATCTATATCTATATCTACTTACTTAAGATAAAATAATGGAATAAAAGAATTAAATCCAAAAAGGAAATATATCTAAAGTGGGTAAATCCTCCATGGAGTTGATAGATCTTGATAAGTCTTGATAGATGTGGATAGAATCGGACAACTTCGTACCCAAGAAAGCTCAATTCGACTCGGACAGCAAAACCGCGTAACGCGGCCTAGGAGGATTTCCTCGATATCGAGTAACTTCGTCATCGACTTCGGCTTCACTGGTCTTCTCGAGTAACTGGTTCTCGATCTGGCTCGGACAGGCGCTGCTGTTCTTGTCGATATCAAGAAGTTTCGTTGATATCGAGTAATTGCTGCTCGAGTTCTCTAGGTCTTCGGCTTCTCGATCAGGCGCTCCTCCTCGACTCTGGGTATGGCTTCAGGGTTTTGTCAATATCGAGTAAATTACTCGATATCGAGTAAGGCTCTGGAGTCGGGTTAGCTTCGTCTCTCAGCTTCTCGATATGGCTTGTCCTCGACCAGGCTTGTGTGCACTTTTTGTCGATATCGAAGAGAAGTTGTCGATATCGAGTAACACTGAGCTTCAGCTTGATTTGTCTTGGTGCCGCTACTCTTCGACCTTGGGCTTCTGTAGTTGACTTCCGAGCATTTCTTCCTTTTTCAGAACTGCTGTAAATTGCCTCGAATTCTGCGAATTTAAACAGAAACTGGTGTAGATTCCATGATTTGGCAAATAAACATAAAATACATAGATTCTGTACTATTCTAGCCCAAATGCATGAAATGTATACATAAAACGATATAAAAGTAACTATAAAAAATGGCAGATTCGGCTCACAACAAACACCCCATACTTAAGCTTGCTTTCCCTCAAGCAATACTTTTATTTGTCATTCAGGGGAAGAATTCAAAACTCTCAACATCTTAGATTCATTCTCATATATCCCTGCAGTCAATTACCATCATCGAAAAGGTACTAGTATCACAAATCCATGCATGTGCAATTTTAAAAGCAACATCTACTCACAAAAGGAGGGTTATGCAAAACATTCATAAGTGACAAAGCATTAATAATCAAGAGGACTTTAATTTAAGCTCAATTAGGAGTAGATTGGTAAAAGACTAAAGGTGGGCAATATTTGGCAATGTGGTGCTAATAATCCGGGGAAATGGAGTATTTTCAAACTGAATTTCCACATTCCTTCTCCATAAGATTCATCACCTTTCATATTGCTTTTATCAATAATAATGCTTTTACCTCTCTAACCTCAGCACTACCTTCTCGCGAGTCGCAAACATGGGTGTCATGAATGGCCCCGGATACTTAGTGCGTCAGACTCCTCACCTGGTGTCCCATCTCGCCAAACTATTATCTCAACGAGCAGGGTCAATCTTGGATCGGATTTTCTTTCACTCATTAAATTTTCCATATATTTCAAACAATTCTGCCCAACTCCAATAATGATAACAACAACACAAACACCATATAACATCTCCATAATGTAACATCATTCTCAACATAATCCCCTGATAGGAAATAAGGTAAAGAATGGCAAATATTTAGATTATGTGGAGCAATATTTAAAATAAGGCATATTATGGCTTTTGTGATGCATAAGCATAGGTATGGCTAGGATATGACAATATGAGCATTATATGGAAATATAAAGTCCTCCATCCTCTTATCATGCAACATGTCAAAAGCAACTTTAAATTTTACCTCCTTTCATGGTTTTCAAGAAAATAATGCACTTCATTGTGACTTCCCTTTACTAGGCAATTTCGTGCTATATCTCTAATGAATCCAATTTTACATCGTCGAGTTCAATATAAGCTTCCATGACATATATCCAAATTTTCAATGGGGGGTCATTTTTTTTCAAACTTTGGAAAACATGCATATAAGCACATAAATCAATAATGAATTCCAAAATAGCCATGTATAAGCAATTCAATAAATCATGCACACATAATGTCAAATAAATCAAATATGCACAAATTAAGCCCTTCCCCCACCCCATACTTAAACATTACAGTGTCCTCACTGTATAAAAACAAGGGTAAAGAAAGAAACTCACTAGACAGATGTGCAGGGCTTCAAAATCGAGTGTAATGCTTTGGCCGAGTCCGATTTAGCTTGCTTCTATCCCCATGGACCTGAAAAATGTAGAAGACATATACCCATAATAGAAAAACTAAAAGTTCAAAACCAAAAAACAAACAAAAAGCAACAATGTCCAAAAGTCCAAAAAATAAATGTCTATTTACAAGCTCTAGATTATATAGTCGCTAGGCCGACTTTCTCCATTAAGCTCAAGGTGGCATTTTGCAGGGCCCATGTAGCTTGGGCTTCAAATAAGACTCCATTCTTGTCCATCAGCTGTAGTCCTCCAGAATGGATCTTGTTCACCACGAAGGGTCCCATCTTCTTCTTGTTGAATTTGTTGGGAAACCAATGATCCTTTGATTTGGAAACATAGAGCTTGCCTCCAACTTCATACTCCTTGGGCTCATCATTGGAAATCCTACATAAGCGCACATACCAAGGCAAACCTCTCTCATGTATAGATAGATCTTTAACGCAAATAGGAGAAGAAAGATCCATACCTTGGCTTACCTTCGCAGAATCGGATTCGGGGACCTCATAGTCTACTCGATATCGAGCAGTTTTACTCGACATCGAGGAACTCTCTTCTCCTGGTGTGCTGCTGCTCGAGGGTGTTGGAGTCGAGGAAGGTGGTGCTTGGTCGATATCGACCAATTTGGTCGACATTGATGAACTCAGCTTGCCTGGTGTAATCAGCGTCGAGGGAGGAGTTGTCGAGGAAGCCCGGTTTTGGTCGATATCGACCAAATTGGTCGATATCGAGGAGTTAGCCTCGGTTCCCAGTGGGTTGCTCGTCGATGAAGGTGAAGTCGATGAAGATAGTTGGTCGATATCGACCAATTTGGTCGATATTGAGGAGATCTCGGCTTCGGATTTGCTGCTCGACGAAGCTGCTGCTGATGGAGGGTTCTGCTTTTGGTCGATGTCGACCAGTTTACTCGATGTCGAGGAATTCTGGTCGACTTCGACCCTATACTTGTTTCCTGTCAAGGCATCCGAAAAATAGTTAGTCGACGTCGACTTACCTTGGTCGATGTCGAGCAGATCCTTTGTGTCTTTGTTTAGGATGGCCATGATCTTCTCCACCTGCGCTTCCATATCCCTCTTTTCCAGCTCTTCAGGAGTCATATTTCTTACCTTAGGCTCCCCGCAAGTGATGTAACCAGCTGATATAGCTTTTATCTCTTCCATGGGACCTGTGTGCCTTTCAGTTTTATTTAAAGAATACTCAATTACCTCGTCGCTGATGTTGAAAGTGAGTACTCCCTTCCTTACGCTTATGTTGGCATCCACCGTCGCCAAGAAGGGCCTTCCTAAAATAATTGGACAAGCAGGGTCCTCCGCCATATCAATAACTAGAAAATCAGGAGGGACAAAGAACTTACCTACTTACACTGGCACATTATCCACCATGCCTGTTGGGATGACCACCGTGTTGTTTGCCATATAAAGCTTATCATCCACAGGCTCTAGGGCACCTATCTTAATCTTGGACCATATTGTTAAAGGCATTATACTCACACTAGCTCCAAGATCACATAATGCATTAAATTTATATTGACCAAATCCAATGGTTATAGCAAACTTACCTGGATCTGGCCTTTTCTCAAGTATGTCCATATGGCTGCGCTCCTCTGTAATCTCAGCCATTGACCGCTTCTTGCTTAGGATCTCCTTGATGAATTTGACGTAGGATGGCATTTCATTGAGAGCTTCTGTAAAAGGTATTGTGACGTTGAGCCTTTGAAGCATCTTGATGAAGCGCTAAAATTTCTTTTCTGCCGGATCCTTTGGAGATTTTGTTAGGAAAGGCAGCTTCTTTTTCTGATTCGGAGCCAGAACAGATATCGGAGGGGTTGCAGCTTTCTCGACGTTGACTAGATTCTCCTCAATATCGACTAGATTCCTCGATGTCGAGTTGCTGTGTTGTGCAGACGAAGGGTGGTTCAGTTGTTCCTCGATGTCGGGTTGACTCTGCTCGATATCGACTAAATGTTAGTCGATATCGACTTGCTGCTGGTCGACATCGAGTTGTTTCTCAGCTTCTTCGTCCTGCTATTTTCCGACCTCTGGCTCGCGTAGTTGATGCCCGCTCTTGAGTTTTACAGCTGCGATGTGTCCTGTCTTCCCCTTGGGATTTGGTTCTGAAGATCCTAGGAGCATACCTATCTGTCAGGGGACGCCTGCTGCTAGCTAGTTGGCCAATCTGTGTTTCCATTGATTTCCGCCATATATCAATCTCTCCAAGCCTAGAGTTGACTCCCTGAATCTGAGTGTAGACGGAGTTGAAGAACTGCTTGGTATTTGAATGGTTCCTCCATATTTCCTCTAGGACGGTGTGTAGATCATCCCTTTTCTGGTCCCTTTTCGGATGTCTTGGAGCTCTGTAGGGCGGGGGGTTCCTAGGAGCACCTTGGTTCCATTGTGGTTGCTGAAACCTTTGGTCCCCCATATAGCGATTGGGACCCCCTGCATAAGCTACCTCTTCATGGTGTTCTGCCAACCTGGCTTGCTCTGTGTGTGGGCACTCAGTAGTGGTGTGCCTATGTGATCCGCATTCGATGCAGGGCCGGTTGACAGAAAGATAATTTACTTGCTTGAGGAGCTTCCTATTCTGATCTCTATGGTATTGCTCCTTGACATCTGGGTCGATCTCCTTAGCAGGCTCGTAGAGAGGCATGGATGGGGCTGGCCTGGCATATGCATTCTCCTCATAGTTGATTGGAGTCCCATACTTGTTGTCATAGTTGGTCAGCTTGTTGAGGGCAGCCCATGCGTCAACTGGCGGCATTGTCAGATACTCATAATGAGTATATGTGTTGATCCTATCCTTAGCAGCAAGGTCAAGAGAATTGAAGAAGATCTCCTTAACGACGCAAGGTTGTTGTCCATGTGTAAGGCAGAATCGCAATAGATCCTTATAGCGTTCCCATGCCTTTGCTAGCGTCTCTCCAGGCTGCTGTTTGAAAGATGTAATCTTTTGGCGAAGGAGCGCTGTCTTGGCAGGAGAAAAGAATTTATTGAGAAATTCCTGCTTTACTTGAGCCCATGTCGTGAGGGATCGTGGTTTCAGTCCTTCCAGCCACTTCAATGCGGGACCAACGAGATACCAACGGAAAGCCTTCATCAAGATGTACTCCAAGGTGGTGGTGTTGTGAGCTGAATCTGCCATGTTTTACAGTAACTTTTTATATCGTTTTCTGCATACATTTCATGCATTTGGGCTAAGATAGTACAGAATCTATGTAGTTTACGTTTATTTGCCAAATTATGGAATCTACACCAGTTTCTGTTTAATTTTGCATAATTCGAGGCAAATTACAGCAGTTTTGAGAAAGATCGGAAAAGCTCGGAAATCAACTATAGAAGTCCAAGGTCAAGATGCAGCAGAACCAGTCGAATCAAGCTAGGAGCCCAAAGTTACTCGATCTAGAGTAAACCTACTCGATCTCGATGAAAGTGTCCGAGCACAAGCCTTGTCGACTAAGCACTGATCGAGAAACTAAGCCAGAGAAACCCGACTCCGGAAGCCTACTCGATCTCGAGTTACCTAGTCGAGATCGACAACACCAGGAGCGCCATGTCCGGAGACGACAAAGCTTTGCTAAATCGAGAAGCCGAAGACGGAGAAGCCGAGCACCAACCATTACTCGATCTCGAGGAGCCTTGTCGAGATCGAAGACCACCATGGCGCCAGTCCGAGCCATGATGAGCACCAACTCCTCGACAACATCAGGCCAACCATCCTCGACTACACCCAACTCGACCTCGAGTTATTTACTCGATCTCGAGGAACCAGGGGGCCAAGATCCGAGCTTGATCGAGCAGAGCTACCCGAGACGTCCAGCCAGCCATGGTCGACGACGAATCCTACTCTATCTCGAGTAACTCTGGTCGAGATCGATGACCCGCGTCCGAAGCCGCGCTACGCCGTTTGAGCAGTCCTACGCGCTGTGGGAGTCCTTGGAGCCGAAGGAGTCCGAGCTGGCCGACATCTATCAAATTCTATCTATGGAGAAGATTTACCAAACATGGAGAGAATTATTTAGATTTAATTTCCCCTTTATAGATTTAGTTCTTAAAATACATTTATTTATCTTTTAAGCTTTTTAGATATAGATAGATATATTCTATCCTTGAATAGCAAGGAATAGAAGGCTATAAATAAAGCCTTAGGGGCTGAGCATTAGGCATCTTATTCCAATTCAATTCCATTCAAGTAAGTAGGAGTAGAGAGAGAGAGTCTGTGGCAAGCAAGGTGGAAAGGCGAAAGCGGATTTGTCTTGTTGGTTGTAAGCTTTCTTTATTTAATTCAATGCAAGTTAGTTTCTTTTGTTATTTAATGTCTTTCTTGATGATGAAGAGCGAGTAGTCCACCCACTTCTGGGGCTGGGGTGAGCCCAACGGTGGCCATGTGAGGTGATGCGGTAAAGGTACAATCTTGTTATGCAATTCGTCTTCTATCCCTATGAGCATGATTCTTTTGCGAGAGTTGAAGGTGATCCTTGTTTGTGTTATTGAAGCGAAAGTGATCTTAATGCAACTTGGATTAATTATGTGAAAAGGGTTAGTAACAATTAGGGTTTATGCGAAAGCCTCTATATTCCTATTTGTTAGTAACGAAAGTTATTTTGATGGAAAGCATTATCTTTTATGCCTTTATGTGTTCCTTTGCATGGTTGTCGTTGTGGTGTTGATACCCTAGCTTTGGAAGTTTTTCATATATTGAGTTTATTTCTGTCGAATTCTGAATTCTGTGTTCGAAATCTGCAATTTGAAGTTTCTGAGTTTTAGTCGAGATAGAGCAGTGGCTTGTCGAGATCGAGTAGGCTTTAGTCGATCTCGAGTAGGGTTTGGTCTAGATCGAGTTGAGTTTCTACTTCTGTCGTCGATTTTTAGTTTCTGTTTCTGTTGCTGTTGTTAGTCGATCTCGAGTACTGTGCTTATCGAGATCGAGTTAGTTTATGTCTTGCTTTTATTTCTTGTCTTCGTTTGTTATTTCTATCTGTCTTTCTTTGTTTCTTTGTTTCTGTCTTTTCTGCTTGCTTTTCCTGTGAGATTTACAGCTGCCTAGGATACACTGACACGCTTCCTCGTGGATTCGATCCTGACTTTCTCTTACTACATTGGAGGGAGTCTTGTAATTATTTGCGTGGGCCTAAATCTGGTTTGATCTATTTTATTATATTTCATACTCGATTTCCTCCTCACAACAGGTACCTTCAGCAAGAGTACGACACATATCCGTAAAGTTGGTAATATGATGAAGAGGGCATTCATTAAATGTACCATGGAAAGCATTATGTTTAATTTCTATTAAGAAAAGAGTGCGAATTTCATAGTTATTCTGAGGGATTAGAATAGCCGATTCAGGCACGATGAGAGTCGGGTGCATGTAATCCTCTGCAGTGGTAGGATATTGGGCAAGCTCATCTTCTGCTTGCCTCGCACGCTTAGCTTCCTGTTCCCTTCCTGCTCTCTCAGTGGCGAGAGCAGCATCTTTGGCGGCTAGTTCCCTCCGTAGCCTCTCAATCAGCTGTTCCTGTGTCTCTGCAGCCGCCATGGCTCTTTTTAGTTTAGCTTGGATGTGTATAAGGCGTTCCGGATTGTCTAAGGCGTCAAACTCAGGTGTTTGACCAGAACGACGCATATACCTGCAAAGTACCTCAAGAAAAACGTGAGATTTAACTACCTAAGGCACGAATGATTGCTTCACCGGCAACGGCGCCAATTTGTTAGTAGGAGGAAATCATGTTTAAAATATAGAAATATTGATCAAACCGGATTCGTGCCCACGCAAATAATTACAAAACCTCCTCCTGATGTAGCAGCGGGAAGTCAGGATCGATCCACGAGGAAGCGAGTCAGCGGATCTCAGGTAGCTGTAAATCTCACAGACAGAAGTAATAGACAGAAAGTTAGAAATAACAAATAAAAGCGGAAAATAAAGCAAAAACAGAAGCTACTCAATATCGAGTACATTTACTCGATATCGACTAAAACTATGTCGATCAACAGAAAACAGAAATCGACCAACAGACAGCAAACTCAGCAAAGACAACTCGATCTCGGCAAACCCTTACTCGATATCGACAAAACAGTCCTCGATATCAAGTACAGACTCCTCGGAATCGAGTAAAGACAGAAACTTCAAATCGCAAACTTTCCGAACACAGAACGCAGATTTTGATGAATTAGATCAATAAACTAAAGAACTTCCAAGATCAGGGTTTCAACACCACAACGATAACCATGTACAATAACACATAAAGGCATAAAAGATCATGCTTTTCATCAAATAACTTTCGTTATTAACAAATAGGAATATACAAGCTTTCGCATAAACCCTAATTATTACTAACCCTTTTCATATAATTAACCCAAGTTGTATTAAGATCACTTTCGCTTCAATAACACAAACAATGATCACCTTCAACTTTTGCAAAAGAATCATGCTCATAGGGATAGAAGATTAATTGCATAAAAAGATCAAACCTTTACCGCATCACCTCACATGGCCACCGTCGGGCTCACCCCGACCCTAGAAGTGGGTGGACTACTCGCTCTTCATCATCAAGAAAGACATCAATAATAAAAGGAAATAACTTTGCATTAAATAAACCAAAGAGAACTTACAAACAATCGAAGCCAAATCCGCTCTCGCCTTTCCAACTTCTCTCACCACAAGCTCTCTCCTCTACTCTCTCTATGTAACTAATTGTAACTGAAATTGAATGATTTCGAAATCAGCCCCTAAGGCCTTATTTATAGGCTTCCAACTCTTGCTAATCAAGGTAAGAAAGTCTATCTATATCTATATCTACATACTTAAGATAAAATAATGGAATAAAAGAATTAAATCTAAAAAGAAAATATATCTAAAGTGGGTAAATCCTCCATGGAGTTTATAGATCTTGATAAGCCTTGATAGATGTGGATAGAATCGGACAACTTCGTACCCAAGCAAGCTCAATTCGACTCGGACAGCAAAACAGCGTAACGCGGCCTAGGAGGATTTCCTCGATATCGAGTAACTTCGTCATCGACTTCGGCTTCACTAGTCTTCACGAGTAACTGGTTCTCGATCTGGCTCGGACAGCCGCTGCTGTTCTTGTCGATATCGAGCAGTTTCGTCGATATCGAGTAAGTGTTGCTCGAGTTCTCTAGGTCTTCGGCTTCTCGATCAGGCACTCCTCCTTGACTCTGGGTATGGCTTCAGGATTTTGTCGATATCGAGTAAATTACTCGATATCAAGTAAGGCTCTGGAGTCGGGTTAGCTTCGTCTCTCAGCTTCTCGATATGGCTTGTCCTCGACCAGGCTTGTGTGCACTTTTTGTCGATATCGAAGAGAAGTTGTCGATATCGAGTAACACTGAGCTTCAGCTTGATTTGTCTTGGTTCCGCTGCTCTTCGACCATGGACTTCTGTAGTTGACTTCCGAGCTTTTCTTCCTTCTTCAGAACTGCTATAAATTGCCTCGAATTCTGCGAATTTAAACGGAAACTGGTGTAGATTCCATAATTTGGCAAATAAACATAAACTACATAGATTCTGTACTATTCTAGCCCAAATGCATGAAATGTATGCAGAAAATGTTATAAAAGTAACTATAAAACATGGTAGATTCGGCTCACAACAATTAGTATTTTGACTAATGTGCAATAAAAATCTAGGTCAGATATCCAAATCGAATAATACTGATCAGAGGGAACCATAAGAGTCGTCAAATCACCCAGGTTAGCATTTTTCTAAAGCATCATCACTCAATTATTTTCAGCAGCACTTCGTCCTATGTAGTTGATGTTCTCTTGCTTAATAGATCTACGGTTTCTATGACAACTGCCTCCGTTAATATGGATCTGCCAATGTATGGCGGTATTGCACAGAGATTTTTGGGGAATCAAAAGTCACGGTTTTGATTAGCTTGACAACTCTGTTGTTCTAGATGTATTTTTGTTTAAATTTACCTTTTTTGAGATGTTGTGGCTAGCCAATTTTGTGGCAATGAATGGCGGCAGCGTATTTTGTAAATGTTACAATATGATCTTTTTTTCTATGTACATGTTTTGATTAAACGTCCTATCATTTTGAAGAACAACTAAAATGCGATTTCTATCGAAAAAAGCGTGTTGTGTATCCATATTAAAAACATCGGATTATATATGAAAATAGAAGTGCATTCATACCTTTAACATCATATCAATCTATAGAAACAGATGCCAGTATAATTATACACATCAATTCGTTCATTTAAATCAATGTGCAACACAAGTTTCAACATTAAAAATGATATATGAACTCATATATATTTGTCAAAGTAACATCATTATTTGCCAAATAAATCGATGTGTCAATGCAGCAACAACATCATTTTATTTTGAAAAAAATTGATATAAATGTGGGAAATGACATCTTTTGTATATACAACCACAATAGTGCATTATTTTAGAACGATATAATATCACGTATAATGAACATCAAATTAATACACAGAGAATGAATACTCTCAATGCGATGTCGATAATATGGAAATACATCAACTATGCCTATATTTTATATGGTCTGTTAAATTAAAACAATATAAAATCATAAATTATATATCAGATATTATTAAAAACGTGATCTCTTAAAAAAACTGTTGTCTATTTTGTCTTAGGACATCACTTATTTTTTTAAATAAAGATGTAAATGTCACATTTTTGCTTTAGGAGGACATCTTCAAATGTTTTCAAATGACAAATTATGGATATTGATCAACAAGTGAATATGTCATAACCAAAATTGAGGGGTTCTAATTAAGAAAAGACATCTGCTTAAAACTGATGTGGAAAGTTTGGATCTTTTACTACACGCACAAAGAGATCGGAATTTTTTTCGAAAGACATCTGTTGACAGCAGATGTCTAATTGATGTTTTCTAGTAGTGTACGACAACACCACTTCTGCGGCCGCCTCTGACGAATGATATGAAAGGCATGTCCCATCTATGTCGTTGTATGTGCCACCTAAAGAGGTTGATCCAGACGTCAGGGAGCAATTCCACAACGATCAGGTGCGCCGTCTTACCAAGCAAGTTAAGTTTCTGTCTAAGGATAAGCCTTGCTTGGAATGTGGGTCTGTGAGGCACAACACTACTGCGTGCCCACACCTCGATCAAATACAACAAGGAGAGACCCACGAGGAGATAAGGTATGCGGGGGGACAATACTCAGCACAACATCAGAACCAGAACTGGAGCTTCTATCACCAGCCCCAGCATCAGAATCCCCCGCCCTACAGAGCCCCTGGTCACCCTGACAGAGAAGGTAAGAAAGATGACCTGCAGACGATCCTTGAGGAGATGCGGAGGAATCATTCAGATACCAAGCACTCTATCAGTTCCATCCACACTCAGTTGCATGGTGTCAACTCTAGGCTTGGGGAAATTGATATATGGCGAAAATCATTGGAGACTCAGATTGGCCAGATGGCAGCATCCGTCCCCAAACAGCCAGGTACACTCCCTGGATCTTCTGAGCCCAACCCTAAAGGCAAATCTGCGGGGCAAGTAGCTGCAATCAATCTAAGGAATGGGTGACAGATGCAAGCAGCTGATCTGAACACATAGGAGAAGGATGCAGCAGACCACTCGACATCGAGCAAGCCAGTCGACATCGACCAAAACTTACTCGACATCGACCAGTCCCTCCTCGACGTCGACCAGAACTTTGCGCCCAACCAGAAGTCGACTACAGTACTCGATGTCGACCAGCCCGTACTTGACGTCGACCAACCTGTACTCGACATCGCCTAGTCTTCAGGACCTCCGCCAAAGAAAAAGCTGCCTTTCCCGAAGAAATCTCCAAAGGACCCAGCAGAGAAGAAATTCCAGTGCTTCATCAAGATGCTTAAGAGGCTCAATGTCACCATACCCTTCACATAAGCTCTTAATGAAATGCCATCCTACGTCAAGTTCCTAAAGGAGATTCTGAGCAAAAAGCGGTCAATGGCTGAGATCGCAGAGGAGTGCAGCCAGATGGACGTTCTTTAGAAAGGGCCAGATCCAGGTAAGTTTGCTATAACCATTGGATTTGGTCAATACAGATTTAATGCATTATGTGATCTTGGAGCCAGTGTAAGTGTAATGCCTTTATCAATCTGGTCCAAGATTAAGATAGGGGCCCTAGAGCCTGTGGATGCTAAGCTTTATATGGCAAACAACACGGTGGTCATCCCAATAGGCATGGTGGACAATGTGCCAGTACAAGTAGGTAAGTTCTTCGTCCCTGCTGATTTCTTAGTTATTGGTATGGCGGAGGTATAGAATAGGCTCATATGGAAAATAAAGTCCCCCATCCTCTTGTCATGCATATGTCAAAAGCAACTTCAATTTTACCTCATTTCATGGTTTTCAAGAAAATAGGCACTTCATTAATGTGATTTCCCTTTACTAGACAATTTCATGATATACTTCTAATGAATCTAATTTTGCATCATTGAGTTATGTTAAACCTTCCATGACACTAAACAATAAATTTCAATGGGGGTGATAAAAATAAACTTTGGATGAAAGCATGTAAGCATATAGATAAATAATCATATCCAAAGTACCATGTATGGAGCAAATGAAGAAATAATCATAAATTAGACATAAGTAGGCCTTCCCCCCCACCCCATACTTAAACATTACAGTGCCCTCACTATATAAAAACAAGGATAAAGGAAGAAACTTACTAGCAATACGCTCAAGATTTCGAAATAGGTGCTCTGCAGTTTGAGTCGATCTCGAGTAGCCCAGTCGATTGGGTTCCACTCGACCTCTGGTGTAATCCATGATCAGTGTGATCCTGGGTCAATCACAGCTCTTTCACTCAATGGCGAGTGTTCTGTTTTGATGTCGAGTGTTTCTGCAGTTTCCTCACACTTGAAATTTCGTAGAAATAAAAACAAGAAAAATAAACAAATCCGAAACCATGTTTAAAACCAAATAGCCAAAATCCTAAAAACTAATTGTCTATGTACAAGCTCTAGACTTTGTAGTTGCTAGGTCGACATCTTCTTTGATGATCAAGGGGGCAAGTGTAGGGCCCACATGCCTTGAGCCTCGAATAAGACTCCATTCTTGTTCTTTAGATGTATTCCTTCATAGTGGATCTTATGGACTTCGAACGGTCCCACCGTTTTCTCTTTAAACTTGCTCGGGAACCAATAACTCTTTGATTTGTAGACGTACACCTTATCTCCAACGTCATACTCCTTCGGATCATCATTGGAAACCCTGCAAAGTCTCACATACCAAGGCAGACCTCTTCCATTTGTTATAGATAAATCATGCATTGAAATAGAGGGCTGAGTCACTCGACATCGACTGGGGTCAGTCGACGTCGAGTCAGTTTTGCCTTCCGAGGGTTGAGTTAATGGAGGTGTATAAGATGGGTCGATGTCGAGTGATCCAGTCGATGGCGAGTGAATTGGCTCGATGTCGACCCCATACTTGGGCTTTGGCACAGGTTCTGGATCCTCAAGTTCAGTCAATGTCGAGTCAGATGAGTTGATGTCGACTGGATTCTCAATGTGTTAATTCCATATTGTCACGATCTCCTCCAATTGGGCTTCCATATCCCTCTCCTCTAGCTCTTATGAGATTAAAGTTTTCGTCATTGGTTACCCACAAGGGATGTAGCTACCCTTAATGTGCACAGAATTGACCTCCATCCTATCGAGCTTCTCCATGGTCTTGTTGAAGGAGAACTCGATCACCTCATCACCAATTGTAAATGTCAGCACCCCCTTCCTTACGCCGATGTTGGCGTCAGTAGTGGCTAAGAATGGCCTACCAAGGATAATAGGGCATGCAGGATCCTCCGCCATGTGGAGCACAATGGACACAAAGAATTTGCCCACCTTGAGAGTGACATAATCAATAACTCCAGTAGGTGTGACGTAGTTTTTATCGGCCATATACAGTCTCATATCCACAGGATTCGAAGCTTCGACCTTTACATTTTGCCAGACGAACAAAGGCATGAGGCTTACATTATCCCTTAGGTCATAGAGAGCCTTGTAGTGATGTTGGCCTATCCCAATGGTGATGGAGAATTTCCCTGGGTCTGCTTTCTTCTTGGGAAACTCTATCTTGCTACATTCCTCTATGATCTCAGCCATTGACCGCTTTTTGCTAAGGATGTCTTCAGAAAACACTGGAACTTTTTTATCTGTTGGGTCCTTTAATGATTTGGTGGGGAATGGCAGTGTCTTCTTCTTTTTTGCAGCTGGTGTCGAGTGAGTTGAGTCGATATCGACTGGTGTAGAGTCGACATCGAGTGAAACAGGAGGCTTTTGGGTTTGCTGAGCAGGTGACTCGACGTCGACTGTAGAGGAGTCAATATCGATTGATGTTGGCTCGACGTCGTCTGGATTTCCAAAAGCTTCCTCTTTCGGTGTTTGTTCGGGCGTTTGTAGTTGACTCCCACTCCTTAGTTGTACATCATCCCCCAGTCCAGATGCTTTGCCCTCAGGATTAGGCTCAAATTGTCCAGGGAGTGATCAGGACGGTCTAGGAGTCTGTGCAGCCAATTGACCCACTAGGGTCTCAATGTTCTTTTGCCAGACGTCGATCTCTCTTAATCACAAGTTAATGTCGTGTAGCTGAGTGTGGACAGAATTATTGACTTGTTTGAATTCAGCGTGATTCCGCCTCTACTCATCGAGAATGAGCTGCAGGTCATCCTTCTTTGACTCCCTCTTAGGGTGTCCATGAGCTCTGTAGGGTGGGGGTTTCTTTTGGTATTGGGGTTGATGGTATCTGATAATGCACATTTCTAATGGGCATTATAGGCTAGTTTAGTTGCATTTACATTGTAGAATATGCATGTTTTAGTGTTAATTTAGATTAAACTCTTTTTGTGCCAAAGTTCGGAATCTATGCTATTTCGGTTGAATTGCGCAGAATCCTACAACCAACATGGTTGAAAGCAAGGGAAAGCTGTTAAACATGGCCAAGTGAAGTCAAAAAATCAAGCTAAGAAGAGAAAGAAAGGAGGAAAGAAAGAACAAGGGAAGAATGATGAAGAATCAAGCCTTTGGCAAGCAAGAAAAGGAGAGCCAGCGAGGGAGCCAACGAGAGAAGAAGAAGCCAGCGATAGAGGAAGAGCCGAGCGCGCGAGCGAGCAAGCAGTCCACTGCTAGCGACTTGTCTCGCTGCAACGAGGCACTCGCTACTGTGGAAATACCCGCTGCCAGTGGGGTGCAACAGGGCGATGGAGACTCGGCGACTCGCTCCAGCGGAAGAGGGCTCTCGCTCCCGCGGATGGACGAACTCGCTGCAGCGGATTGGGGGACTCGCGGAAGCGGAATCATGAGGACCATGGAGGCTTGAGAAAATTCTAAGGCATGAAGATTCGCTGACAGCGAGTGTGATAGCGAGGTGGTAGCAAAAATCCAACAATAGCTCGATCAAGGCCATTTGCTGCTAGCGAAATTTCTCGCTGCCAGCGGAATGTGACGCTGAATTAAATTAGGAAAGTTTATCTTTTATCTAGTTTGTTTAGGAAGTTTTTATCTAGTTTATCTATCTTTTACCTTGTTTATGGAAGACATTAGGCTTATAAATAGGATGTTCTAGGGTTAGTTTCGAATTAATTTCAAGTGGAGCAATCACCATAAAAGAGAAGAAAGCTTAGGTAAGCCATGAGCGGCTAATTTTCCTAGTGTTTCGCCTACGTTTTCGGAGACTTGGTTGGTGAATTGTGAGTTTTTAATTCAAGTTATCTTTCCTCTATTATAATTCCTTCAACTTCCTTGTGCTTATTGTTATGTTATTAATGTTATCTTGCTTGGCCAACTCGATAATATTGATTTCGTGCTAGGATTTAATGCTTTCGTATTTGCGTTATTTCTATAGTAGCATGCATAAGATTGTGGATTCTGTGTTTGAAGCATGATTATGTAGGAAGTTGACATATATATTAAACATCGATTTACCATGTTTAATTGGTGTTATTTATGTGCTCAAGTTCTTGGGATGTTGTGCTATCTCTTTGTTAAATCTTAACCGTGTTATGATTGCATTGAGGTGTAAGGGATTAATTGGACTCGTATGACTTTTAATCTATATAAACCAAGATGAGAGGAATTTGTAGGAAAGTTAATAGCTTCAAAAGAATTCGATGATCGATAAGCCAACCAATGTCAAAGAATTCGTAGGTGGAACCGTTCTCTACTCTTGATTTTACAACAAAAATTCCGTCTTTACTTTACTTTACTTGTTCTTATTTCAAAGTTGCATCTTTTCCCACTTTTGTTACTTATTGGTGATCAAATTGCATTGTGAAATCTTAAATCTCCCGAGGATTCGACCCCTTTCTTGCCAATTATACTAATTTGTGAGAGTGGGAACTATTTGATTGGGAATCAACGATTTTCATCCCGTCAAGTTTTTGGCGCCGTTGCCAGGGAGATTTAATTCGATTTCTTTGTGTAGTTTAATAATCAACTTTTGTGTGGACCACTCGCATGGTCCACACCCGTTCTACTAATTCCAATCTCGTACCTTTTGATCCAGAAATTGAATGAATGATTTCTAGGTTGTGAAGAGAGCACTCATCCAACCAAGAAAACGAAGAAGAGATGGGCGGCAACAACCAAAACAACAATCAACCACCGGCAAATGGAAACAATGTGCTTGTGCTCCCACAACGACGCACTTTGAAGGAGCTAAAGGAGCAAAATTTACAAACACAACCATTGGCTATTAGGCTCCCACCACTCCTGGAGGGCACCAAGTTTGAATTCAAGTCACCATGGGTCCATCTTTTTCCAATGTTCCATGGCATGAGTGCAGAGGACCCAAAAAAGCACCTTGCGGAGTTTCACGGAATATGCGATCGTTTGAGACCTCAAGGCATCACGGAGGATAAAATGATGCTAAGGGCCTTCCCATTCACCTTGAAGGATGCGGCCAACGATTGGCTCTATTATTTACCCACGGAGAGCATTACTACATGGATGAAGATGAAAAAGGCCTTCTTGCGCAAATACTTCCCCGCCACTAAACACAATATTTTGAAGAATGAGTTATCAAGCATTAAGCAATCGGCCACGGAGACTCTCTACGAATATGTGGAGAGATTCAAGAAGCTAAAAGCGAGTTGCCCCTATCATGGCTTTTTGGAGGACGATTTGGTCCTATATCTTTATGAGGGGCTACTCGATCATGATCGTGGGATGGTTAACTCGGCTAGTGGAGGAAACATCCTCAACAAAACACCAGAGGAAGCTATGGAGATATTTGAGGAGCTTGATAATGCTTCTCAACAATATCGACGGTCCCATAGAGCTAGAGGAGTCTTACACTTGGAGTCCCTAACATCAAGCATGCAAAACGACCTTAAGGAGATTAGAGAGGCCCTACGTGGGAGACCCACGTAGGGCCATCCCATCCTATGGATCAATGTCCCGACGTGCATGTGGGTTGTGTGGGAGACCCATCCCATCCTATGGATCAATGTTCCGACGTGCAAGATGGAGCCATGGAGGTCAATGCTGGCCGGTTCAATCAACAAGGTTATGGTGACCGGTTCAATCAACAACAACAACAACCTCCCTATCAACAAGGAGGACCCC
Organism: Persicaria maculosa; assembly: GCA_963922045.1. NCBI lineage: Eukaryota > Viridiplantae > Streptophyta > Magnoliopsida > Caryophyllales > Polygonaceae > Persicaria > Persicaria maculosa. Next base: position 54,937,077 of record OY998259.1, on the reverse strand, counting down.
AATATAGAGCACCCTATGATAATGGTCAAAGGGAGCCTCCTCAAGCTAATCAACAAGGTGAGGATCCGTACAAGCTCATTATAGAAACCCTCAAAGCTCAAACGGAGAAGATGAATGCGCAAGAGAAGATGATGGGCCAAATGGCTCAAGCAATTGGAGAATTACAAGCAAAGGACTCGAGCAAGATACCACCACAAGTGGTGGTCAACCCAAGGGAGAACGTGAGCGCCATCACCCTAAGAAGCGGCAATGAACTGTTTGTCACACCTAGGGGTGAGAAAGAAGCCTTAGAAGAGATCATGGAAGAAGGCTACGAAGAAAACAAGGAAGAGACGAATTCTGTGCAAATTCCGTTGACGGCGAAACCAGACTCGGTGGCAGCGAATGGGGTGAATGCATCTACTGAACCAGATACGATCCCAGTCGCTGACAGCGGAACTCGACTCGCTGCCAGTGAACCTGACTCGCCACCAGCGAAAAACGATTCGCTGACAGCGGATTTTGCCCAGAAAGCTAACGTTGGTGAGTCCGGACACGACGCTGCCGATTCCAAACCTCTTCTTGACGATTTTAAGCTGGTGGCACCCTTTCCGGAGGCTTTGAGGAATAAAAAGAGGCCGGAGAGCGACACCGAACTCTTTGAAACATTCGCCAAGTGTGAGGTAAACATCCCCCTACTCAACCTAGTTAAAGCTATTCCTCGTTATGCTATATTTTTGAAGGAATTATGCACGGTCAAGAGGAATCAAAAGTTGAAGGGGAAGCAAAAAGTTCAAGTAAGTGAACATGTCTCCGCTATGTTAGAAAGGCGTAAGCCCGAAAATTTTAGCGATCCGGGTATGTTTACTATCCCTTGCACAATTGGAGATGCTAAATTTAATCATGCTTTGCTAGATTTAGGAGCATCCATTAATGTTATCTCATACTCCCTCTATAAATCGCTTGGTCTTGGTGATTTGCAAGAAACAAGAGTTGTGATCCAATTGGCAAATCGTTCTCAAATCTATCCTAGGGGGTTTGTAGAAGATGTTTTAGTTATGGTGGACAAGCTAATCTTTCCCGCAGATTTCTTTATTTTGGACATGGAGCATGGAGTAGGGGAGGTACCTATCCTCTTGGGTAGACCCTTCCTAAGGACCGCCCGAACAAAGATTGATGTCTATGCCGGTTCACTTACTATGGAGTTCGACGGAGAAAAGGTAGAGTATTGCATATTTGATGCAATGAAGTATGCTCATGATGAACACTCTCTATTTGCTATTGATACTATTGAACCTTGTGTAGAAGATGTTTTTGAGCTTAATGGAAAAGATGAATTGCAAGTAGCTTTAGAAACCCCTCTGAATGAGCTTACACTTGAATATTCTATTTCACCTTACTTGCATGAAATTTTGGGGGCATTGGAGGCACAACATACTCACCAAAGAAATGATGCCTTAACTCTAACCCTCCCAAGCGATAGGCTTTTACCTTCTATTGTGCAGGCACCAGTGATAGAGCTTAAACCATTGCCGGATCACCTCAAGTGTGCCTTCTTGGGTGATGGATATACCTTGCCGGTCATCATATCAAATAAGCTCACTCTTGAGCAAGAGGAGAGGTTGATAGCAGTGCTTAAGGAACACAAGACGACCCTTGGATGGACAATTGCGGACATCAAAGGAATAAACCCAACTATGTGCATGCATCGCATACTCTTGAAGGAAGGAGCCAAGCCATCTAGACAACCCCAAAGGAGACTCAACCCACCAATGATGAAGGTGGTAAAGAAGGAAGTTCTAAAGCTACTACAAGCCGGTATGATCTATCCTATCTTCGATAGTAAATGGGTTAGTCCTACGTAGGTAGTTCCAAAGAAAGGAGGCATCACGGTCGTAGAGAACAAGGTAGGAGAGCTAGTGCCCACGCGAGTCCAAACCGGATGGAGAGTTTGCATTGACTATCGCAAATTGAACGCGGAGACTTGCAAGGACCACTTCCCTCTCCCATTTATTGACCAAATGGTGGAGCGCCTCGCTGGAAGAGCTTACTATTGTTTCTTGGATGGCTACTCTGGCTACTTTCAAATTGCCATCGCACCGGGGGACCAAGAGAAAACAACATTCACATGCCCTTTTGGCACTTTTGCATATCGCCGAATGCCTATTGGGCTATGCAATGCTCCGGGTACATTCAAAAGGTGTATGTTAAGTATTTTCTCCGAGTATATTGAAATGTTCATTGAAGTTTTTATGGATGATTTTACCGTTCATGGCGATGACTTCAACTCTTGCTTAGACCATCTGGCATTGGTTTTAAAAAGATGTGTTGAAACAAATTTGGTTTTGAATTCCAAAAAATGCCACTTTATGGTTGAGCAAGGGATTGTTTTAGGTCACATCGTCTCCCGAAAGGGAATTGAGGTTGACAAGGCAAAGATTAACATCATTCAATCTTTGCCTTGCCCTACTAATGTGCGCGAAGTTCGCTCTTTCCTTGGTCATGCAGGATTTTATCGCCGATTCATCAAGGATTTCTCCAAGATCGCCGCACCTCTTTGTGAACTCCTCAAGAAGGACATCACATTTGAGTTTGATGAGTTGAGAAGTCGTCTTATCACCGTACCAATCATTCAAGCCCCGGTGTGGACCCTCCCATTCGAGCTAATGTGTGATGCTAGCGACTACGCCGTCGGAGCGATTCTTGGACAAAGGATTGACAAAGCCTCACACGTCATCTACTATGCTTCAATGATGCTAAACAGAGCCCAACGAAACTATACAACCACGGAGAAGGAGTTATTGGCCGTGATGTTCGTCTTGGACAAGTTCCGCGCATACTTGCTAGGCGCAAAGGTAATAATTTTCTCCGATCATGCATCCCTTAGGTACCTCATGAAGAAGAAGGACGCCAAACCAAGGCTTATTCGGTGGATCTTGCTCTTGAGCAAGTTCGACATCGAAATCAAAGACAAGAAGGGCGCGGAAAACTATGTGGCTGATCACCATAGCCGCATTGTGCACCCGAATAGTGTGAGGGAGAAGCTACAAGCGCTTGGAGAATTCCCGGATGAAACTCTACACTTCGTTTCAAGTTCTTCTGAAGACTCGCTGACAGCGAACGCTTCTGTAAGCCAGCGAACCCAACTCGCTGAGAGCAAACCCAGTCTGCTGCTAGCGAGTCAAGTCACCAACGAGGCTTTCCAGTTGTCGGCACCAGCTCACATTCTGACTCTATTCGCTAACAGCGAACCTGACTCGCTGCCAGCGAAATCTGCCCAGAAGGTACCTCCGGATTCCTTTACTCCTTTGTCTTTGATGGCAGCCAACATTCCTCGGCCATGGTTCGCGGACATAGTCAATTTTCTTGTCACCAAGGAGTTTCCGCCAAACTTTCCCAAGTACAAGAAAGGCAAGATTCGCCACAACGCTCGATTCTATGTTTGGGATGATCCGTTTCTTTGGAAGCATTGTGCGGATCAAATCATTCGGCGATTCCTTCCGGATAATGAGGTAATGTCCGTTCTTAGCTTTTGTCATTCTTATGCATGTAGGGGACACTTTGGACCAAACAAAACGGATAAAAAGGTACTTGATTCGGGATTATATTGGCCCACGATTTTTCGTGATGCATATGCTTTTTGTAAATCTTGTGATCGGTGCCAACGCATGGGGAATATTGCAACTAGAAATGAGATGCCTCAAACTAGGATGATGTTTTGTGAAATTTTTTATGTTTGGGGGATTGATTTCATGGGACCCTTTCCTAGCTCCTTTGGGAATCTTTATATCTTACTTGCGGTGAACTACGTCTCCAAATGGGTGGAGGCGAAGGCCACCAAAAATGACGATTCTAAAGTGGTTTCAGGGTTCCTTAAGGACTTGTTTACTAGATTTGTTATTGCACGTGCATTAATTAGTGATCGAGGTACCCACTTTTGCAACAAGACAGTGGCCGCTCTCTTGAAGAAATATCATGTCACACATAGGGTATCCACCACCTATCACCCTCAAACCAATGGGCAAGCCGAAGTGTCAAATAGAGAGATCAAGAGAATCTCAGAGAAGACGTTTGCCCCAAACCGCAAATATTGGAGCCAACGGTTAGATGATGCTCTTTGGGCCTATCGCACGGCCTACAAAACCCCAATTAGTAGGGGTGGGCGCGGGACGGGACGGAGGTCGTCCCGCGTCCCGTCCCGCGTATTTTTTGCGGGACGGGATTTACTCTTTTTTTCTTCGTCCCGCACGGGCCTTGTCCCTCGCGGGATGGGACGGGATCGGGACGGGACGGGCCTTGTCCCTCAAATAAAAAAGATTATAAAAAGTTTAAAACTTCTTTTATATTTTGCGATTTTTAAAGACATAACGCATATAAATCTATAATTTTTTTTATATTTTACGGATTTTCCTATATATATACATACATATATAATAATCGTGTGTATATATATACATCAGTGTAGTAGCATTACATTGATCGATATATAATAATCGTGTGTATATATATACATCAGTGTAGTAGCATTACATTGATCGATGAATACGTAGCATTAGGTTTTTTTTTTGGTGGAATGCACAATGCAGTAGCATTAGACAGCCATATGTGTATATATGTATGCATATACACACTGTATAAAGTGTCTGTAATTTATATATAGATTATATATATTACAGAAGGTATAATATAACGTATTATTATTATTATTATTATTATTATTATTATTATTATTATTATTGTTATTGTTATTATTATTATTATTATTATTATTATTATTATTATTATTATTATTATTATTATTATTATTATTATTATTATTATTATTATTATTATTATATATGCGGGACGGGATGGGATTTGCGGGATTTGTGCCCACCCCTACCAATTGGTATGTCTCCTTACCGCTTAGTTTATGGAAAATCATGTCATCTTCCGGTAGAACTCCAACACAAGGCCTATTGGGCGGTGAAAGAATGAATCATGAGAGTAGATGCGGTTGGCGAGTTCCGTAAGCTCCAAATTCAAGAATTAGAGGAGATTCGTTGGGATGCATATGACAATGCCATCACTTACAAAGAAAAGACCAAAGCATGGCATGACAAGCACATCTTGAGAAAAGACTTTAAGTTAGGTGAAAAGGTACTTCTCTATCAATCTCGCCTTAATCTTTTTCCAGGAAAGCTACGCTCAATATGGAGAGTTCCCTACACCATTATGCACATATATCCACATGGAGTGGTAGAAATCAAGGATGAAGAGAATGCACACGTGTTCAAGGTGAATGGCCACCGACTAAAGCGGTACTATGATGGCTTCTCCGACAAAATCATGGAGGAGATGAACCTCCTAGAGCCCACCAAGGAGACCCATTGAGGAGTCATACCGTCGAGCCTACGACATAAAACAAGGGTGCTTCTGGGGAGGCAACCCGAGGTAAGTTTTTCGTCTTGCAATTTCAATTTCATAATTAGTTAATTAGTTTTAGTTTATCTATTTATCTAATTAGGTTAGAAATTTCCCTATCACTTTAGATAGATTTTTTTTCGGAATAGTTGGAGGTAACCTCGCAGGGACAAGAGTGAATTGGACTGGATTCGCTGGCAGCGGAGCCCTACTCGCTACCAGCGAGATCAACCGGCCAGAAAACTAGGAGCATCCGGGCACAACAGCACCATTCGCTGCCAGCAAACACGACACGGTGACAGCGAGCTATGACGTCTTCTGAAGCCAACTCGAGGGCCCAAAAAAAAAAGTGGAGATTCCTTTTACCCCATTTTACCCACTTATCTTATAACCACTTTCCTTTTTACACATTTTTAATTTTCATCATCCTCCACTTTCCATTTTCACCATCTCTTTCCTCGTTCTAAAAACCCCATTAAAGCTCTTCCAAGCTTCATACCTCCATAGCCACACCACCATCTCCTCCACCCCGAAACCCATTCGGCACCGAATTCCGACTCCCGACGAGCCGATCTACGCAACCACACCACATTCACCAGATTCCGACCACCCATCAACCACCTCATCACCGAAAAATCACCCAAATCCCTTTCTTTCTTCCACCGTTGCGTAGATCGGGTCGAGTTGGGAAACTTTCGTGAAGGAATTTTGGAATTCCGACGTCCGGACAACGACGCCGGAGTTTCAGAAGCTGCGACTCACTCCCACGGAATAGTAGCCACCACCACAGCCGCCACCAGCGAAGTAGCAGCTACCGAGCCGAAAAGGTGATGTTGTTCGCTGACAGCGAAACTTTTTGCCACCAGCGAGTCGTGCCATCACCTCCCCTCCGCGCGCGGCACCCTCGGCTTGACTCGATTCGCTTTCAGCGGGACTGTACTCTCTGCCAGCGAAATTCCTGCAGTGAGTCACCTTCTTTGTGAGTCCTCGGTCTTCATCTTTTGATTATAATTGTTATGGCTTCTCCACCAATGGTTAGGCCTAGGGGATTGACTAGAGCTCAAAGGACTAGGTGGGATGATCTTGATGCTCGTCGGTATAATTCGACAAAAATTTTTGATATCCCCACATTGAGATTGTTGGGACTTGAGGAGAGTGTGCGGACGTTTATGGGCATTGGAGGTATTAATGGTTTGGTAGACAAGTGTGTCCGCACTTATCCGAATTTGGTTAGGGAGTTTTTGGCAACCTATACAACGTCTAGTGATGATGGTTTTACTTTTTGATTGGGTGGTGCAAATCAAGCTATGACTTTTGAAGAATTGAAAAATGTGTTCGGGGTCACGGGCCATCCCACCGCCCATTGGTCTGAATTGCCTCGTAGCTTCACCCCTCAACAACGATGGTTGCAAGTCACACAAAAGGTCATGACCTCCGGCAATGACTACAACTCTAGCATCGTCCACCCTTCTCTTAGACTTTGCCACAAGCTCTTGAATAACACTTTTTTCGGGTATGCCGAGATCAACAAGGTCTCCAAGGGAAGTTGGGCGTGGATGACTTGCTTGTTCCCAAAGGCACGTGAGACTCCGGATTGGGTAGAGCTTTTCTTTGCCGCTTGTGGTGAGGCTACTAAGAAGCATTCAAGGAAGGAAGAGGTCAAGATTGGTTTTGGAGGCTTGATTACATTAATTGCAATGGATCTTGATATTGATTTGAATGATTATGTCCCTTGCTCGGACAACTTTAGGCTTGATTTGGCTTCCCTAAAGAAGGCCAACATAGTGACAGTGAATAATGATGGGCGGAGCTTCATTTGGTATGTCGGGGTCAATAAGTCCCACACTTTGGTACTCCCTCGCCCACTACCCACCGGTCCCTCCCGGCCGATTTATATATTCCACCCAACGTCCTACCATTGGGCCCACCTCCGAACGCCAACGAAGGGGATGCTTATGAGGAGCCTTATGAAGAGCCTACGGAGATGGAGTATGAGCCGACACTACTACATATAATGCCCTAATGTAACATTTTTTACGTAACATTTTTAAAAATTGTTACCATAGGCATCTATTGTAACATATTTTAACTTTTATTAACAAAGTGTTACATTAGCACAAATTATGTTACATTGAATGTAACATTATTTATAATTATGTAACACTTTTGTATATGTAACACATTTTACATTTCATTGTAACATTATTGAAAACGATGTAGAACTTAGTTTTTTCAGACGTCCATGCCAATTTGTTTTACTTTATTTAATTGATTTTAAATAAAATTGAGTTGAAGATTCTAATTATATTTATTATATCCAAGAGTTTATTTGGCTCCCTCATCTCTAAAACATTTAAAGAAGATTTAGAAAAAAAAAAATTGGGGTGTTTTGGGAAAAAAAATATGCATGTGACAATATGTTATTCATATATTTTGAAAAATAAATTATATTTATTTATTTAGGTGAATATATATATTTGATGTGAAAAATAAATTACATTTAAATATAATATTAATTGATTTTACCACTATATTATGAATATATATATATATATATATATATATATATATATATATATATATATATTATTCATTATTTTAGTTATAGATTCGATGTGATATATTAGTACCAATAAATTTTAAACATAAAATTAATAAATATTTTGTAATATTTTATTCATTTTTTTATTTTTTATTTTAAAGATATTTATTAAAATATAAATTTTTAAAATTTTTTAAAAAATAATTATCTATTTTAAAAGATATAAAATTCTATATATTTTCACCTTAATTTATCTATTTTTATTAGATAAAAATTATCATATTATAAAAGTAAAATATAATCTAAAAACTTAGAAGTATGAAAATAATATATAATCTAAAAACATAAAAGTAATATATTTTCTACATTATTTTATCAATTTATTTATTAAATAAAATTATCATATTATTAATATTTAACATATTATTGATATTTAACGTAAAAATAATATATTTTCCATATTATCTTATATATTTTGTTAATGATATCATTAGTATATGTAAATATATGATTTAATAAAAAATTTAAAATATATTAAACTTAAAATAACTTTACACTATTCTAAAAATAATAATTTTATACCTCTTCTATTAAGAAAAAAGGTAATTATATTATTAAAACTTGAAACAAAGTCATTCCTTTTGTTTAACTTGGAAGGTTTGGCGGTATTTTTTTGCCCAAAATATAATTTGGGATGTTTATTTGGCGGTAACCCTAAATCTCTCTTTCATTATTCACCCGCTTCTCCAGATCTCATACCGTATTTCTTCCATCTTCTTTTGGTCTCTCTCTCTTGCCCAACCTCTGTCCTCTCTCTTTCATTCTTCACCCATTTCTCTAGATCCGAGGGCTCCCTCGCTCTCTCGACGAAGGCTTGCTTAGTCGCTCACTCGACGAAGAGCATGCTCAGTCGCTCACTCTACGAAGAGCTTGCTCAGTCACTCACTCGACGAAGGGCTCGCTGGATGAGACGTAGGCGAGGCAACCACTGGAACGACTAGGGCCAAAAGCGACGGTAAGTACTCGTCCTTACTCTCTGTTGTGAGCTGAATCTGCCATGTTTTACAGTAACTTTTATATCGATTTCTGTATACATTGCATTCATTTGGGTTTAGATAGTACAGAATCTATGTAGTTTATGTTTATTTGCCAAAATTATGGAATCTACACCAGTTTCTGTTTAATTCGCAGAAATCGAGGCATTTTACAGCAATTCTACAGAAGGTCGGAAAAGTTCGGAAAACCGCTACAGAAGCCCAAGGTCAAAGCAGCGGAACCAAGCTGAAAGTCAGGGTAACTCGATCTCGAGTTGACCCTAGTCGACATGGACGAGCATGTCCGAGCACCACCTAGTCGACAGAGCCATCCCAACTCGAGATCGACAAGGCTTTGTCGAGGTCGACGAGCGCCTGAACCAAGTCCGAGCCACATCGAGCAAGATCTAGCCGAGGAGCCCAGTCGACGAACCGCCCTACTCGAGGTCGACGAGCCGTGGTCGAAGTCGAGTAGCCCAGTGTCCAGAAACGCGTCGACGAAGACCTGTCCGAGTAGACTTGGGATTCCTTGGTGCCAAAGAAGGAAGATTCTATCCAAATCCGTCAAGTTCTATCTATGGAAGACGCAATCTATCAAGACATGAAGACTTACCCTATTTAGTTTTATCCTTTCCTTATAGATTTATTTCGTTAAAACATTTTATTTATCCTTGCAAGCTTTAGATATAATTTTAGATAGAGATAGATATCTTCTTTCCTAGATTAGCTAGGGAATGAAGGCTATAAATAAAGCCCTAGGGGGCTCAGTTTCATTCATTCCAATTCCAATTCAATCTCGGAGACAATTAGTTAGTTACAAAGAGAAGTTTAGGAGTTCTAAGGTTTTTAAGGTTTTGGCTTTCTGCGAAAGTTGATTGCCAGGATTATAAAGGCTTTTGAATTTAGTTTTAATGCAATTTAGTTCTTTTCATCAATCAATGTCTGTTATTGCGATGAGGCGTGAGTAGTCCACCCACTTCTGGGGCTGGGGTGAGCCCGACGGTGGCCATGTGAGATAACGCGATAAAGGTCAGATTTTGTTATGCAATTCATCTTCTATCCCTATAAGCATGATTCTTTTGCGAGAGTTGAAGGTGATCCTTGTTTGTGTTATTGAAGCGAAAGTGATCTTAATGCAACTTGGATTAATTATGTGAAAAGGGTTAGTAACAATTAGGGTTTATGCGAAAGCCTCTATTTGCCTATTTGTTAATGACGAAAGTTATTTGATGGAAAGCATGATCTTTTGTGCCTTTGTGTGTTACTTTGCATGGTTATCGTTGTGGTGTTGAAACCCTGACCTTGGAAGTCTTTTAGCATATTGAGTTTATTTTCATCAAAAATCCGAGTTCTGTGTTTAATTCTGCAAATTTAAGTTTCTGCATTCTAGTCGACATAGAGGAAGCTTGGTCGAGATCGAGTAGCTTGTGGTCGATCTCGAGTAGGGTTTGTCTTAGTCGAGTAAAATTTCTGTCTTTTGTCGATTTCTGGAGTTTCTGTCGATTTGCCCTTTGTCGATCTCGAGGAGCTGTTGTCGAGATCGAGTACGCCTTTGCCTTTGCTTTTCATTTCTGCTTTGCTTTGCTTTATTTCTTGCTTTGTTCCTTGCTTTTGTTTGTTACTTTCTGCTTTTATTTCTGTTTCTTTTCTGTGTTTCTGTGAGAATTTACAGCTACCTGAGAACTGCTGACGTGCTTCCTCGTGGATTCGATCCTGACTTTCTCTTACTGCATTGGAGGAGTCTTGTATTTATTTGCTGGGGCCTAAGTCTGGTTTGATCTATTATATTTCATACTCGATTCACTCCTCACAACAAATTGGCGCCGTTGCCGGGGAAGCTATCAATCGCGCCTTAGGTAGTCAGTTCTCACTGTTTCTTTGAGTGAATTCGCAGGTGTATGCGTCGTTCTGGTCAAACACCTGAGTTTGACGCCTTAGACGAACCGGAACGCCTTTTTCACATCAGAGCTAAACTACAAAGAGCCATGGCGGCCGCTGAAACACAGGAACAGCTGATCGCTAGGCTTACCAGGGAATTGGCTGCTAAAGATGCTGCTATCGCCGCTGAGAAAGAAGCAAGGGAACAAGCACAAGCTGAGCTTGCCCAATATCCAACCACGGCAGAGGACTATATGCACCCAACTCTCGTCGTGCCTGAATCGGCGATTCTTATCCCTGATAACTCTTTTGAAATTCGCACTCAGTTTCTCATAGAGCTTAAAAATAATGCCTTTTATGGTAGATTTAATGAGTGTCCTCTTGAACATATTACAAACTTTGCTGACATGTGCCGTACTCTTGCTGAAGGTACAACTTTGGAATATGTCAAGATGAAATCTTTTCGCTGGTCTCTCGCTGGGCCTGCATTGAAATGGCTGGAAGGGCTGCAACCAAGATCACTCACAACCTGGGCCCAAGTAGAGCAAGAGTTCCTGAACAAATTCTTCCCACCTGCCAAAACAGCACATCTCCGCCAGAAAATCATCGCCTTCAGACAGAAGCAAGGGGAACCGCTGGCAAAGGCATGGGAGCGCTACAAGGAACTTCTGCGATCTTGCACTACTCATGGACAGCCAACCTACGTCATTCAGGAGATCTTCTTCAACTCTCTTGATCAAGGCACTAAGGACAGAATCAACCAATATACTCGCTATGAGTATCTGACAATGCCGCCACGTGACGCATGGGGTGTGCTAGAGAAGCTCACTACCTATGACAACAAGTATGGGTCTACTGCAACTTATGAAGAGAACCCATACGCCAGGCCAGCACCATCCATGCCCCTATATGATCCCCCTAAGGAGATTGATCCAGACGTTAGGGAGCAATACTACAGAGACCAGAATAAGAAGCTCCTTAAGCAAGTGAAGTATCTCTCTGTCAACCAGCCTTGCATAGAATGCGGATCGCAGCGGCACACCACTACTGAGTGCCCACACACCGAGCAAGTCAGGCTGGCAGAGCACCAAGAGGAGGTAGCTTACGCAGGGGGTCCCAGTCGCTATATGGGGGACCAAAGGTTTCAGCAACCACAATGGAACCAAGGTGTCCCTAGAAACCCCCCGCCCTACAGAGCTCTAGGACATCCGGAAAGGGAGCAGAAAAAGGATGATATACAGACAGTCCTGGAGGAAATACGGAGGAACCACTCAGAAACTAGGCAATCTTTCAACTCCGTCTATACTCAGATGCAAGGTGTCAACTCTAGGCTTGGGGAAATTGATATCTGGCGGAAATCAGTTGATACACAGATAGGTCAGCTAGCAGCAGGAATCCCCAGACAGTCAGGGTCACTTCTAGGATCTTCAGAACCAAATCCTAAGGGAAAGACTGGACACATCGCTGCCATAAAACTCAGAAGCGGCCATCAACTACAAGAGCCAGAGGTCGGAAAGCAGCAGAACGACGAGGAACAGCAAGTCGATCTCGACAAAGCCGTGGTCGACCTCGACAAGAGCCTCATCGACCTCGAGGAGACACTTCCAGAATCTTCGTCTACACCACACAACAACTCGACTGGGCCCAATCTGGTCGATGTCGACAAAGGCCTTGTCAATGTCGAGGAGCCCCTGGCCGACATAGAGAAGTCTGCAGCACCTCCGACGTCTGTTCTGGCTCCGAATCAGAAAAAGAAGCTGCCTTTCCCCACAAAATCTCTAAAGGACCTGGCGGAGAAAAAGTTTCAGCGCTTCATCAAGATGCTTCAGAAGCTCAACGTCACCATCCCCTTCACAGAAGCTCTCAATGAAATGCCATCTTATGTCAAGTTCTTGAAGGAGATTCTGAGCAAAAAGCGATCGATGGCTGAAATTACAGAGGAGTGCAGCCATCTGGACATATTGGAGAAGAGGCCGGATCCAGGTAAGTTTGCTATAACTATTGGATTTGGTCCATACAAAATTAATGCTTTATGTGATCTTGGAGCTAGTGTGAGTATAATGCCTTTAACAATTTGGTCCAAGATTAAGATAGGTGCCTTGGAGCCTGTGGATGCTAGACTTTACATGGCCAACAACACGGTGGTCATCCCCACAGGCATGGTGGAAAATGTCCCAGTACAAGTAGGTAAATTCTTCGTCCCTGCTGATTTCTTAATAGTTGATATGCAAGAAGATCCTGCTTGTCCAATTATCTTAGGAAGACCATTCTTGGCGACGGTGGATGCCAACATAAGCGTAAGGAAAGGAGTGCTCACCTTCAACATCAGCGATGAGGTAATTGAGTATTCCTTTAATAAAACTGAAAGGCATACAGGTCCAATGGAAGAGGTCAAATCTATCTCAGCTGGCTACATCACCTGCGGGGAACCCAAGGTCAGAAATATGACCCCTGAGGAGATAGAAAAGAGGGACATGGAGGCCCAGGTGGAGGAGATCATGGCAATCCTCAAGGAGAACACAGAAATCCAATCGACACAGAACAAGGTACGTCGTTGTGGATTAATTATTTTTCGGATGCCTTGACAGGGACTAAGTATGGGGTCAAGATCGACCAAGGCTCCTCAACATCGACTAGAGCCCTAGTCGATCTCGACCAGATCAAGGAGCCTCCACCAGCACCAGCATCGTCGAGCAGCAAACCAGAGGAGCCACCCTACTCGATCTCGAGTAGACTACTCGAGGTCGACCAGCAGTGCCCTAACTCGACTCCATCCTCCTCGACACAGAAGCCGCCTGACGAACCAGCCTCGTCGATCTCGACTAAGCTTGTCGAGATCGACCACCACCCGGCGCCACCAGAGCCTGCTTCATCGACGCCGCAGCGACCAGGAGGAGAGCCCTCGTCGATCTCGACTAGTCTTGTCGAGGTCGACCACCACTCGGCTCCACCAGATCCGCCTTCGTCGATGAGCAAACCACCAGGAGCGGAGTCCTTGTCGAGGTCGACCAGTCTTGTCGAGATCGACAAACCATGCTCTTCGTCGACTTCTGCCTCTTCGACCAGACCACCACCAGAACCTGCAGTCTTGTCGAGATCGACTAGCCCTAGTCGAGATCGACCAAACACAGTGGTCCCCGATTCCGTCTCTGCAAAGGTAAGCCAAGGTATGGATCTTTCTTCTCCTATTTCCATTAAAGATTTATCTATACATGGGAGAGGTCTGCCTTGGTATGTGCGCTTATGTAGGATATCCAATGATGAGCCTAAGGAGTATGAAGTTGGAGACAAGCTCTATGTCTCCAAATCAAAGGATCACTGGTTTCCCAACAAATTCAACAAGAAGCGGATGGGACCTTTCGTAGTGAACAAGATCCATTCTGGAGGATTGCAGCTGATGGACAAGAATGGAGTCTTATTTGAGGCCCAAGCTACATGGGCCCTGCAAATGCCACCTTGAGCAAAAATGGAAAGTCGGCCTAGCGACTATAAAATCTAGAGCATGTACATAGACTTTTTAGGACTTTTTGAGACTTTGTTGCTTTTTGCTTTTGTTTTGCTATTATGGGTATATGTCTTCTACACTTTTCAGGTCCAAAGATAGAACCAAGCAATATTCATACTCGGTCAGGAGGTGCTCCACTCGATGTTATGAAGCCTTACACATCTGTCTAGTAAGTTTCTTTCTTTACCCTTACCTTGATTTTATACAGTGAGGACACTGTAATGTTTAAGTATGGGGTGGGGGAAGGGCTTACTTTATGCATATTTGCCATATTTGACATTATGTGTGCATATTTAAAGTTTTATTTCTTGAATTGCTACATGGCTATTTTGGAATGCATTATTGATTTATATGCTTACATGCATGATTTCCAAAATTTAGAAAAATGACCCCCATTGAAAATTTTTGATTAATGTCATGGAAGCTTATACTGAACTCAACGATGCAAAATTGGATTCATTAGAGATATAGCATGAAATTGCCTAGTAAAGGGAAGTCACAATGAAGTGCATTATTTTCTTGAAAACCATGAAAGGAGGTAAAATTTGAAGTTGCTTTTGACATGTTGCATGATAAGATGATGGAGGACTTTATATTTCCATATAATGCTCATATGTTTATAATCCTAGCCTTACCTATGCTTATGCATCACAAAAGCCATAATATGCCTTATTTCAAATATTGCTCCACATGATCTAAATATTTGCCATTCTTTACCGTATCCGGGGATTATGTTCAGAATGATGTTACATTATGGAGATTGTTATATGGTGTTTGTGTGATTATTATCATTATTGAAGTTTGGCGGAATTGTTTGAAATATATGGAAAATTTAATGAGTGAAAGAAAATCCGATCAAAGATCGACCCTGCTCGCTGAGATAATAGTTTGGCGAGATGGGACACCAAGTGAGGAGTCCGACGCACTAAGTATCCGGGGCCATTCATGACACCCATGTTTGCGACTCGCGAGAAGGCAGTGCTGAGGTTAGAGAGGTAAAAGCATTATTATTGATAAAAGCATTATGAAAGGTGATGAATCAAAGGGAGAAGGAATGTGAAAATTCAAGTTTGGAAATACTCCATTTCCCCGGATCATTAGCACCACATTGCCAAAAAATTGCCCACCTTTAGCCTTTTACCAATCTACTTTTTATTGAGTTTAAATTAAAGTCCTCTTGATTATTGTTGCTTTGTCACATAAAAATTATTTATGCATAACCCTCCTTTTGTGAGTAGATGTTACTCTTATATATTTGCACATGCATGGATCTGTGACACTAGTACCTTTTCGAGGATGGTAATTGATTGCAGGGACATATAAAGAATGAATCTAAGATGTTGAGAGTTTTGATTTCTTCCCCTGAATGACAACTAAAAGTATTGCTTGAGGACAAGCAAGCTTAAGTATGGGGTGTTTGTTGTGAGCTGAATCTGCCATGTTTTACAGTAACTTTTATATCGATTTCTGTATACATTGCATTCATTTGGGTTTAGATAGTACAGAATCTATGTAGTTTATGTTTATTTGCCAAAATTATGGAATCTACACCAGTTTCTGTTTAATTCGCAGAAATCGAGGCATTTACAGCAATTCTACAGAACGTCGGAAAAGTTCAGAAAACCGCTACAGAAGCCCAAGGTCAAAGCAGCGGAACCAAGCTGAAAGTCAGGGTAACTCGATCTCGAGTTGACCCTAGTCGACATGGACGAGCATGTCCGAGAACCACCTAGTCGACAGAGCCATCCCAACTCGAGATCGACAAGGCTTTGTCGAGGTCGACGAGCGCCTGAACCAAGTCCGAGCCACATCGAGCAAGATCTAGCCGAGGAGCCCAGTCGACGAACCGCCCTACTCGAGGTCGACGAGCCGTGGTCGAAGTCGAGTAGCCCAGTGTCCAGAAACGCGTCGACGAAGACCTGTCCGAGTAGACTTGGGATTCCTTGGTGCCGAAGAAGGAAGATTCTATCCAAATCCGTCAAGTTCTATCTATGGAAGACGCAATCTATCAAGACATGAAGACTTACCCTATTTAGTTTTATCCTTTCCTTATAGATTTATTTCCTTAAAACATTTTATTTATCCTTGCAAGCTTTAGATATAATTTTAGATAGAGATAGATATCTTCTTTCCTAGATTAGCTAGGGAATGAAGGCTATAAATAAAGCCCTAGGGGGCTCAGTTTCATTCATTCCAATTCCAATTCAATCTCGGAGACAATTAGTTAGTTACAAAGAGAAGTTTAGGAGTTCTAAGGTTTTTAAGGTTTTGGCTTTCTGCCAAAGTTGATTGCCAAGATTGTAAAGGCTTTTGAATTTAGTTTTAATGCAATTTAGTTCTTTTCATCAATCAATGTCTGTTATTGCGATGAGGCGTGAGTAGTCCACCCACTTCTGGGGCTGGGGTGAGCCCGACGGTGGCCATGTGAGATAACGCGATAAAGGTCAGATTTTGTTATGCAATTCATCTTCTATCCCTATAAGCATGATTCTTTTGCGAGAGTTGAAGGTGATCCTTGTTTGTGTTATTGAAGCGAAAGTGATCTTAATGCAACTTGGATTAACTATGTGAAAAGGGTTAGTAACAATTAGGGTTTATGCGAAAGCCTCTATTTGCCTATTTGTTAATGACGAAAGTTATTTGATGGAAAGCATGATCTTTTGTGCCTTTGTGTGTTACTTTGCATGGTTATCGTTGTGGTGTTGAAACCCTGGCCTTGGAAGTCTTTTAGCATATTGAGTTTATTTTCATCAAAAATCTGAGTTCTGTGTTTAATTCTGCAAATTTAAGTTTCTGCATTCTAGTCGACATAGAGGAAGCTTGGTCGAGATCGAGTAGCTTGTGGTCGATCTCGAGTAGGGTTTGTCTTAGTCGAGTAAAATTTCTGTCTTTTGTCGATTTCTGGAGTTTCTGTCGATTTGCCCTTTGTCGATCTCGAGGAGCTGTTGTCGAGATCGAGTACGCCTTTGCCTTTGCTTTTCGTTTCTGCTTTGCTTTGCTTTATTTCTTGCTTTGTTCCTTGCTTTTGTTTGTTACTTTCTGCTTTTATTTCTGTTTCTTTTCTGTGTTTCTGTTTTTCTGCTGCTTGCCTGTGAGAATTTACAGCTACCTGAGAACTGCTGACGTTCTTCCTCGTGGATTCGATCCTGACTTTCTCTTACTGCATTGGAGGAGTCTTGTATTTATTTGCTGGGGCCTAAGTCTGGTTTGATCTATTATATTTCATACTCGATTCACTCCTCACAACACTCTCTCCTGCTATATCATTATTGAGTAAGAGGGACAATCCTCTTTCCTCCCTGCTCTGATTTTACTGGTTCAATTTCACTCTTTTGTTTGAAATTGATTTAGGGTTCGTGATTTAGGGTTTAACCCACCCCGCTGCCTTTGAAGATAAGCCAATCTCCGAGGCATATTGAAGGGTTTGGGCTCGAATTGATAATCTCATGCAGAGCAGGTGAGATCGAAGCCCAATTAGTTGTTCCTTATTTTTTTTTCCTGATTCAATTCTGAAATTTTTGCTTCAGTTAGCGTATTTCGTTTCTTCTTGCGAGCATTTGACTCTCTTGATTTGTAGTCGAGTTCTGCCTATTTCTGTTGTCAAATTGATTATGAATCCTGGTGTTTGTAATGGTTCTTTTTTCGTTTCCTGAAGGCAGTTGGCTTCAAGGACAGAAGAGTATCGCCAACTGCTTCGTCTTCTGGCTGAATTAGTAAGTAGCTGTGACAAGAGGAAAACCTGTCGTTGTCCTTGCCAAAGAATACTCAAACTCACAACTAGTATAGTGCACAAGCAAGAGATCGATCCACAGGGAAATCTATTCAATTCGAGTGTCAATTCTAATCGCTAGTAAGAATATGGGGGTTTTTGGGTATGAAAAAGATCCGCCTTTTATCAAAGCGGAAGCAAACAAAAAAAGGAAATTAGTTTTAGAATGCAGTGGAGAGAAATAGGTTCACCTACAATTTATCACTTCGATTGATGAATTCGATCCTTGTTTCAGCCTCTAGTTCTTGTCTTTTCCTATCAATGTCCTTGTCTAGATCTTAGGTAAATTACTAGTCCTACGAGTCCTAGCAACCCTTATCTCTAAATAACCCTAACACGGTTAAGATTCAACCTCGAGATAGCATTAAGATTATGAATTAACCAAGGTACAAATAATATCAAACTACGAGTCGATATTCAACATGTATTCAACTTCCTACACATCCAATTAGTCCTACGAGTCCTAAAGGGATATGATTGCCACTTGGGTTAAGGTTCGCTACGAGGAATCTACAAAACCCTGGCAATTGAATGAATCTACTCTAACTAGTCGGCAAGGCCAGAGAGAATAAAACACATCCAAGCAATTAAGCACAAAGAAGTCGAAACATTGCAATAGGAATAAGAACTAGATTAAGAAACTCACAATTCAACAATCAAAGATCCAAATCGTAGGCGAAACCTCGAGAGTTTAGTTGCTCATGCTCAACGGCGCTCTCAACAATGGTGTAAAGTGCATAAGGTTAATAAAAATAATTACTAGAAAAACCTTAAAAAGTCTTTAGAAAGTCAGCCAAATAACTTAATACAAACCCTAAGTAAAGTCCAGTCTTGAATCGGCGTTTCTGTGAAGGCCGCGGGGCAGCCACCACAAGCCGCGGGGCGGCCAGGCGATCAGCGAAATCGTTCGACAGAGCTTCGAGCCGCGGGGCGGCTTTTACTGTTCACGGTAATTTTTCCGTTTCGAATTTGGTCTCGATGTGAACATGAAAGTTGTAGATCTCGGAAAGAGCTTTCCAACGCATGGTCGTAATAGTCAATCGGACCACCGAGGCCTCCAGAAAGTGCGAAACAAGTTCAGCATGTCTGTCGACAACTTCTGTTGACTTGTTCTTCACTTAGGCTCTCTAACTTCGATTCCGCTCCCGGGCTCTTCACTTTTCCTCCTCCTCTTCACGCTTCCTTCATCCATGAGCCTCCTCATTCCTAGTCGGATCCACATATACCTGAAATAATCCATAAAAGCGTGTAGATTCCGATTCCACCAACAACACAAGTATAAATGCAAATCTAGCTTAAACTATGCATTATGCACATCTAAATCATGCTAAATGCATCCTAATATGCCTACCTAAATGCATGCTATCAAGCTGCTTCTGATCTATTCATTTACTTTGTCATTGATTTTGATTTGTATATCGCTATTGTTGGGGACTTGGGGTGTTGAGTTCAATCTTCGAATGTCCTTGATTCTTGGGAGTCTTTGTTTCTTTGATCGCATGTTAACGATGGATCTTAGTTACTAATTGGGGAAATTAGCTTATTGATGCTATTTGTCAGGTTTCAATTGCTATTTTCTGAATTGGTTCTTAGCCAACTTGTGTTTCGATTCCGTTTGTTTGGATAGGGTTTTCTCTTATCTGAGTGTTTCTTGCAATGTCTCTTGCACTTTGAAAATTAGATCTTGTACACATCCATTTTTTCTTTTAATTAAATTTAATGGCAGATACAATCATCTCATATAATGTTCCTTTATGATATCTTTCTTGTAGGCTCTTATTTAAGATTTTAATTGTGCATTGCAAGAAAGTATTCTTCTTCAAGTAACATCAGTCACTATTTCTTTTGTTGAAACATTTTTCTTAGTTTTAATAAAGTCAGGTTTGAGTATCCTATCATCTATCAAACCTATTTAAGTTTTATTTCTAATTCACCTATCTCAACTCCTCTATTGTTGCTGGGTCATATGTACTTGTTTGATTCCTACATATGCTTTTACTCAAACATCTTTGGATTGAGACTAAGGTTAGCCATTTAGCTTATGCCTATGTATCTGTTCTTACTTATTGCATTTAATCCGTAAATGTTATTCTCACCACTGCATGAAAATTATAGGTAACAAGTGTCCCTTGTGCTTGACCATTATAGGTGAAAATTATAGGTAACAAATGTCCTGCCTACACGAAAATTATAGATGCGAATTTATTAGATTTTATGCTTCTTATCTTTCTTTCACTTTAATTCAATATGGTATAATTAGAGATCATGTGTTTTCCTCTTTATTTTCTATGTTGAAAAAACAGGCTTTTTCTTCTGACAGGATTGTGTACTACATTTTCACATATTTTAGTAGTCCTCTCATAGTTTATACATTAGTATCAAGAAAAATTGCTCCAGTTTGTTACTTCGATATACTAGTGTAGTTCTAGTTTTCTTTATTCAATTAATCACTATAACATGGATATATTTTTGGTGTCTGATTCTAGAAATATGGATTTCCTGCTGGTACATTTACATGTTTCCATGCTAGTCTACATTATTATAGTGTCCAAGGAGATTATGTCTTCTCTGCTGCTTAATTGCACAATTCTAATTTATATCCATAATATCTTGGTTTCTATAAGCTTCTAATATGTGTATGAAATTTGGTTCTTTTCAGCGTTACACTACACAACATGGATATCTTTTTGGTGTTGATATGATCCCGTTGTTTATATTAAAGCTCTAAAGCTTCAGGATCAATTGAATCTTCAAAAATCCAAGGTATGTTCCTAAATACGGTTTTATATATATCTTTTATATTTGATGTTTATTAAACACAACCTCTAAATTGCAAGAAGTTGGTTGATCAAATTAGTTCACCTTAGTTTGAAATGTGACCCTTGTTAGCTTAAATATAATAGATAACAAATGTGACCCTTGTTAGCTTCGAGGGGATGAAACTAAAAGGCGTAGATAAGAGATGTGAACATAAGAACAATGAAGCTGATTAGATTTAGAATCGGATAAAACTTGATGTAGTTTTTTCATCCTATATATAAGAACTTGTGTGTTATTTGAACGACTCAGATGCTTCATATACAACTCAGATGATGTGTTATGATCAAAAAAATGTTTGGTTAAACATGAAATGTAATATGTCGATAGGTTTGATTCTAGAAATTCACTGGAACCATCATTGCATCTCTGCTTCGTTTTTATTTATTGGCTCCATCTTTGGGCTTAGGACTATGAACATCAAATTGCAACTGAACAGAAGTTACTGAAAAATTGAATAGAAAAATAGCTGATGTTTTTTTATTGGCTCCATCATTCTCATGTGCACTCCATATTAGTATCATTTAGATTTGAAGATAATGCTTTCTCATAGTTGCTATTGGTTTTTTTTAATCATCATGCTAAGAAACATATGATTAATTTCGAGCTGGGTTCTCATGAACTCTGTTGCTGCTCCCGTTGAATGGATGAATGGTATGCTAGCTCCTGGCTGCAGAATCGGCCTTGACCCGGTAAGTCATAACTGTCAATCTCCTCGTTTTTCCACTTTTCTTTCACTCTAATTCCTTCTGGGCTACAAATCCATTAGTTATTAGCTTGTGTTATTCATGGAATTTCAACCCCTATATCTAAATCTGATGGTATTTTTGTTGCTTATGATGTATGTAATGCTTGTTGCCACAAGGAATTGAAGGTTGAGCAGACCATCCTCACAATTTTACGAACCATCCATCCCTTGTTGATGCTCAGACACATAAAAACAAAGCTAGACATCAACAACTAATATACAATTGTACTGGTTCTCCTTGCTCTCCACCTTATCACTTGGCAATATAAGTTGTGTGTCACCTACTGTATTTGGTATAGACTTAGTAATATGAGATGTGTCATTTTATCCAACATGAAATTAGAGGAAAATATTACTTATCCCAAAGGTTATGAGAGCTATCACGACAGCTCACTTGATACTATAATCAAATGGTATTGCTACCACTTACTAGCTAATGTTTATCTTATGGATTTTCTTGTTTCTTATCTGTTACAGGAAACAAATCGATACATACTTGGCCCATCATGGTGTTACTGACCTGGATATGTGTAAGTTTATTCCATTATCCTTGGCTTCATATCATTAGGAAGGTCCCAGCTAGGACATTTAACAAGGTCAGTGGTGGTTGACATAGAAATCGACACCGCCATCGATCCATAGCATGAGTGCTACAAGACTTTAAAAGGCTAGCTAGAAGGTACTTTACGAACTGGACAACAAGTAGATGTGAAGAGGTTGCTCTAAAGCTCTGGTCAAGCAGCATAAGAATTCAAGAATGAGGTTGCATTAGTAGCCTAGCTTCATCACATAAATCATTTAGCATAGTTAGTAGAATAGCTAGAAATCAATTTTTGTATTTAGAAAAGGTCTTTACTTTTGTATTTAGCCTAGCTTGAGATAGGATTCCTAAATTAGGATCATCCACTCCCGATCTCTTGATCAGATAATGTGTATTCACATGTTGTTACTTTAAATATATATTCCATGTTATTCTTATATTTATTCCGTGTTATTCTTAATAAATCAATATATATGTACGTTATTGCAATATAATTAATAGGTACATTTCTTTTGTATTAAATTTAATTCAAATATAATAGTTGAAATCAAGAGTAACATTATTCTTTAAATGTAACATTATTCGTTATGTGTAACACATTTAATTAGAGGTAACAAACCTTATAAAGGTAACATTCATATTAAAATGTAACATTTAAATCAAATGTAATAATTTTGTTATCAAATGTAACACTTAGTTTCACTAATGAAACAATGTTACCTTAGCAAATAAAAAATGTTACATTAGAGCAAATGCAACGGCCGCAAATGTAATCCATAAAAAGTGTTACCTTTTCCCCTAACGTAACATATTTTAGTGATAATGTAACATTTTTTGGTGATACATTAGAGGCTTATATGTAGTAGTGCGAAAATGCAAGTGGGGACATTCCATCCACGAGAGTCTTATGGCGGGGGAGCTAGTTCTTCACATGGAGGGTACCATGGAGAGTCTTCTGATGGCTTTCCCTCTCATGGTTATTTTGAGAGTGCCTTCCGTCATATCACTGCGCCTCAAGATGCCACGGATCGACGAATTGAGGAGAAGCATACCATTCTCTTGGAGCAACAAAGAAGGAATCATGAAGAGATCATGGCCCAACTCAACACTTGGGCACCCTTTGGGTGGCAAATCCAATTTCCACCACCACATTGAGCTCGTGAGTTTCCTTCTCCCTCACCTATTTCAATTGTTTAATTTTTGTTGTCTTTATTTCATTAGGGACAATGAAATCTTCAAGTGTGGGGGAGGGGTTTAGTGTACATATTGCATTAGTTAGGTCATATTTAAAATTTTCACATGCATATCATGTTTATTTCTAGCATTTATATTGCATTAGAAAAAGAAAAAAAATTGAGAAAAATTCAAAAATCCAAACATATCATAGTTAGGTCATATTTAATACCCATCTTGCCTTAATTGTCCTCTATTTTATTTGAGTTTTTGAGCTTAACCTATAAATCCCATGATATGTTTGAATTGGCTAATCTTGTCACCTAATTGTGTTGATTTTCATTGGAGCATGACTTGTTAGTTTAATTGAGCAAGTATAATTCTTATAGGCATTATGGAAATCCAACAAAACTTGTCCTAGTGAGAAATTTTGGCCTTATAAGGGATTTTCATCATATTTATTCCCTTTTGCTTTCTTGTGTGATATGATACTCTCCTTATGCACTTACCTCTTGAGATTGACATTGTTATCTATATTTGAGGCCGAATTTATATGTCTATTGCTTATGAGTTTCAAATGATAGAGGCATGATTTTCTTAGCCTTATTATTATCCATATCCACCATACATATGTGTCCTTTGCTTGTAGCAAATGTGAGCCTTAGCCTTTTCTTTGAAGCTCCATAAAAATTTATCCTAGCCAATGATGAGCCTTACCCTATCCGGGAATTAGGATTAGAATTGGTGAATGATTGATTTGGTTGAGTGGAAAAGAGATTATTGTTGAGAAAGCTACAAGTTTGGATGAGTATGTAATTTTAGTTTTATTCCTCACATTGTGCATTATTGTTTTGGCTCTAAAGAAAGAGAAAATGAATGAATGAAGAAAAAAAAGAAAAAGAAAAGAAAAGAAAGGAAACAAAAAAAAAGCATGAGTTTGAGCCTTTTATCTTCATTATGAATGTGAGAATTGAAAATAATCTTTGGTTGAGAAATGAATGTTGTTTGTAAAGATGTTGTGAGAGCTTGAGTTTAAGATGATGTTTTTGAGAGAATTCATGGTTGATGTTTGATTGTCTAGGATCTTGATTCCCGGATTTTGAGCACCACATGACCATAAATTCTCCTTGCCCTTAATTCCTTACCAAGCCCCATTACAACCTTGATAAAAGACCTCTTGATGTTGCTTGTGAGTGATGCCATCCGCGGTGGAGAATATGTGATATGTGTGTCAATTTCTATGTAGCTTTTTGCATTTTGGATTGAGTTGAGAGATATATTATTAAGCCTAAAAACAATGAGAGTGAGAGCAAACACATAATCCCGGTGATTTTGGATGAGATGTGCCTTATTTTGAATCGTTCGTATACTTGCTAGGATGTTAGCTTTCATGTTCATGGCTCCTTCACTTTGACGTTGCTTTTGACAAGGTTAGTGCTTGAAGATTATATGTGTGGGATATTGGTTTTGCTCTTCTTTATTTTTTATTGCTTGAGGACAAGCAAAAGGTTAAGTGTGAGGGAATTTGATAATGCACATTTCTAATGGGCATTATAGGGTAGTTTAGTTGCATTTACATTGTAGAATATACATGTTTTAGTGTTAATTTAGATTAAACTCTTTTTGTGGCAAAGTTCGGAATCTACGCTATTTCGGTTGAATTGTGCAGAATCGTAGATCCGACATGGTGAAAAGCAAGGGAAAGTTGTTAAACATGGCCAAGTGAAGTAAAGAAATCAAGATAAGAAGATAAAGAATGGAGGAAAGAAAGAACGAGGGAAGAACGATGAAGAATCAAGTCTCTGGGCAGATTTCGCTGCTAGCGAGTGTTGCTCGCTAACAACGAGTGGAACCAGGAGCCCAGCTGCCCGGCAAGTGAGCAAAGGAGAGCCAGTGAGGGAGCCAACGAGAGAAGAAGAAGCCAGCGAGAGAGGAAGAGCCGAGCGCGCGAGCGAGCAAGCAGTCCGCTGCTAGCGACTTGTCTCGCTGCAGCGAGACACTCGCTGCTGCGGAAATACCCGCTGCCAGCGGGGTGCACCAGGGCGACGGAGACACAGGGACTCGCTTTAGCGGAAGAGGGCTCTCGCTCCCGCGGATGGACGAACTCGCTGCAGCGGATTGGGGGACTCGCGGAAGCGGAATCATGAGGACCATGGAGGCTTGAGAAAATTCTTAGGCATGACGATTCGCTGACAGCGAGTGTGGTAGCGAGGTGGTAGCGAAAATCCAACAGTAGCTCGATCAAGGCCATTCGCTGCTAGTAAAATTTCTCGCTGCCAGCGGAATGTGACGCCGAATTAAATTAGGAAAGTCTATCTTTTATCTAGTTTATTTAGGAAGTTTTTATCTAGTTTATCTATCTTTTACCTTGTTTATGGAAGACATTAGGCTTATAAATAGGATGTTCTAGGGTTAGTTTCTAATTAATTTCAAGTGGAGCAATCACCATAGAAGAGAAGAGAGCTTAGGTAAGCCATGAGCGGCTAATTTTCCTAGTGTTTCGCCTACGTTTTCGGAGACTTGGTTGGTGAATTGTGAGTTTTTAATTCAAGTTATCTTTCCTCTATTATAATTCCTTCAACTTCCTTGTGCTTATTGTTATGTTATTAATGTTATCTTGCTTGGCCAACTCGATAATATTGATTTCGTGCTAGGATTTAATGCTTTTGTATTTGTGTTATTTCTATAGTAGCATGCATAAGATTGTGGATTCCGTGTTTGAAGCATGCTTATTTAGGAAGTTGACATATATCTTAAACATCGATTTACCGTGTTTAATTGGTGTTATTTATGTGCTCAAGTTCTTGGGATGTTGTGCTATCTCTTTGTTAAATCTTAACCGTGTTACGATTGCATTGAGGTGTAAGGGATTTATTGGACTCGTAGGACTTTTAATCTATATAAACCAAGACGAGAGGAATTTGTAGGAAAGTTAATAGATTGAAAAGAATTCGATGATCGATAAGCCAACCAATGTCAAAGAATTAGTGGGTGAAACCGTTCTCTACTCTTGATTTTACAACAAAAATTCCGTCTTTACTTTACATTACTTGTTCTTATTTAAAAGTTGCATCTTTTCCCACTTTTGTTACTTATTGGTGATCAAATTGCATTGTGAAATCTTAAATCTTCCGAGGATTCGACCCCTTTCTTGCCAATTATACTAATTTGTGAGAGTGGGAACTATTTGATTGAGAAACAACGATTTTCATCCCGACAGTATCCCTTATTCTGCTGCTGTTTTCCCTAGTTAGGACCCCCCATCTAGTGTGCCTTGTCGTGGGTCTCTGCAAGCTGGACTTGCTTGGAATATGGGCAGGTGGTGGTGTTGTACCTGACAGACCCACACTCCAAACATGGTTGGTTGTTGGTGAGGAACTTAACTTTTTTCTATAGCTGCCGCACTTGATCATTTGTGAATTGCTCCCTCACTTTAGGATCAATCTCCTTGGATGGCTCGTATAGTGGCATAGATGGGGCAGGCCTCGTGTTAGAGACCTCAGGAGCCCCATAAGTATTGTCGAAGTTGACCAATCTCTCGAGAGTTTCCCAAGCACGTTGTGGTGTGTACTCGAGATACCTATAAGAAGTGTAGGTGTTGATCCGCTCCTTTGCAGGCACGTCTAGGGAGTTGTAGATGATTTCCTTGATGACATATGGCGGTTGCCCATGCGTAGGGCAAGATTTCAGCAGACGTTTGTAGCGTTCCCAGACTTGTGCAAGCGTCTCCCTTGGCTTTTGCTTAAAAGCCATGATCTTTTATCTGATTTGTGCCGTCTTTGCCGGTGGAAAGAACTTGTTGAGAAACGAGTCCTTATGTTCTCCCCACGTCCGGATGGATTGTGGGGCCAAACCCTCCAGCCACTGAAAAGCCTTGCTTGCAAGCTACCAACGAAAATCTTTTAGTTTAACATACTCAAGATTAGGGCCATCAACAATAGTTTCGCACAAATCTAAGTATGTAGTAATGTGTTCCATAGGGCATTCATAGGGCTTTCCCTCATAAATATTCTTCCTAATTTCATAAATAAAAGAAGGTTTAATTTCAAATGAAATGAAAGGGAGAATAATAGGATATTCTAGCACTGCCAGAGTAGGATGCAGGTATTCTTTCGCATTCTGAGGGATATTCTGTATTTGTTCCTCGAGCTCTGTTCTGGCTTCGACGTCACGATCTGCCCTTGCCTCCCACCTTTTCTAATTTTGTGTGTATTCAGCCTCTCGCTGATTGAATTCCATTTGCCTAGTGGTGAGCTCCTCCACTTGCTTGCGGAGCTTCTCGAGCTCCTGCTCCATTGTAAGAACCGCTTCTTGTTGGTTAGACATAGTCTTTTCTTTAGCCTTTCCTACAAACGAAGGAAGCGTTCCGGTTCAAGTAAAGGTTCAAACTCTGGTGTGCGATCAGCACGTCGCATACACCTACAAACACAACACTAAAGAGAAAGAGCATAAAAAGAGACTAAAAAGGGCACGATGGTTTCCCCGACAACGGCGCTAAAATTTGTTTGGTGGAAGAATTGATGAAACAGATATACATATAAATCTAAACTAATCCCTATCCGCTCAAATAAAATACAAAGCTTGATTCCAATGTAATGGAAGATCGATCAGCGCTGGCCGATCTAGTCTCGTAAAACCGTCTGATATCGACCATAAGTCACTCGATGTCGACTGAGGTCCAGTCGATGTCGAGTCAAGCGGTCGATTCCTAGTGCCAAACCTTCAAAATCACAAAACACTCGACGTCGAGTACAAGGACTCGATATCGGGTCAAAACCACTCGATATCGACTGAAAAGATATCCCAAAAACACACATGGGTCATGCTCCTCTTTCCAAACTAAGGCATGTACCTTGCATTTCTACACACTCAATAAATCAAACTGAGTTTGTTTGTTCTGTATACCAATGTCAAAATTTACCAAATTACCTTTTCCTGTCGGAGAACATATACTACAGTTACTTGTTTTGATTTGATACATTTTGACATTTGGGGACCATATCGAGTGCCTACAAATAATGGTTGTCGATTTTTTTGATAATTTTCGATGATTCTAGCCGAGCTACTTGGATTTATCTTCTTCAATCCAAAACTCAATCCTTAACTATGATAAAGAATTTTTGCCTATTGGTAAGCACTCTGTTTGACAGCAAAATTAAAATCATAAGGTCTAATAATGCTTTGGAGTTTTCTAGTAGTGAATGTACACACATTTACTCTGATCAAGGCATTGTACATCAGACCTCTTGTGTTGATAGACCCTAACAAAATGGAGTTGTAGAACGTAAGCACAGAGATATGCTAGAGATTGCTAGAGCTTTGCATTTTCAAGCTCATCCTCCCTTGAAATTATGGGGTGATTGTGTTCTTACTGTAGTCTACCTTATCAATCATTTACCATCTTCAATTTTGTCTAATAAAACTCCTTTTGAGGTTTTGTGTAAATATCCTCCTACCTATCACCATTTGAAAGTGTTTGGGTGCTTAGCCTTTGCTGCTAATCCTGCATGTACACATGACAAATTTGATCCCGGGGTGTCCCATGTGTGTTTTTGGGATATCTTTCCACTCAAAAATGTTATAAACTTCTGAATCTTTTCACGATGACCACCAATTTGTATCAAGAGATGTTCAATTCTATGAACAAGTCTTTCCTTATCAAACTGAGTTTCCATAAAAGATTGCCTCTCCTCAACCTTTGCTGTTTCCCTCCACAATCCCTTGGTCAGATAATGTTCCTCTTCCTGATATAAGAGAGTTGTTGTGAGCTGAATCTGCCATGTTTTACAGTAACTTTTATATCGATTTCTGCATGCATTTCATTCATTTGGGCTAAGGTAGTACAGAATCTATGTAGTTTATGTTTGTTTGCCAAATTATGGAATCTACACCAGTTTCTGTTTAATTCGCAGAATTCGAGGCATTTTACAGCAATTCTACAGAAGTTCAGAAAAGCTCGGAAATCAGCTACAGAAGTCCAAGGTCAAAGAAGTAGTGAAACCAGTCGAATAAATCTGAGAGTCAAGGTTACTCGATCTCGAGTAGACCTTACTCGATCTCGAGTAGACCTTACTCGATTTCAACGAGCATGTCCGAGCACAGCCTTGGTCGACAGAGCCTGATCGAGAAAGCCAGACCAACCCAGCTCCGGAAGTCTACTCGATCTCGACAAGACCCTGGTCGAGATCGACGAAGCCCAGACATCACACCCGGAGTCGACGAAGAGAAGAGCCGATCGAGAAGCCGAGGACGAGGACGCCGAGCAACCCTACTCGATCTCGACAAGCCGTAGTCGAGATCGACCAGCCCCACAACGCCAGTCCGAGTCCGTGCCGAGGAGAAGCTGCTCGACCAGAGAAGGCCACACCTTAGTCGATCTCGAGGAGCCCTAGTCGAGATCGACGACGCCCAGAGCCCAGATCCGAGCTTGTCGAGCACACCTACCCGAGAAGACCTAGTCGGTGAACATCCCTACTCGATCTCGACAAGATGTAGTCGAGATCGACGAGCGCCAGAAACCCAAGTCTGAGCCACATCGAGCAGATCTAGCCGAGAAGTCCAGTCGACAAAGAATCCTACTCGAGGTCGACGAAGCCTTGTCGATTTCGAGTAGACCCAGTTTCCAGAAACGCGTCGACGTGACGAGTCCTACTCGACTTGAGATTCCTTGGGCGTGAAGGAAGTCGATTTGGCCGGGATCTATCCAAAGTTGATCAATTCTATCCAAGGAAGCAAGATCTATCAAGACATGAAAGCTTTAGAATTATCTTTTCCTTGTTGATTTATTTCCTTAAAGCATTTTATTTATCTTTTAGCAAATTAGATATAATTTTAGATATAGATAGGAGATTCTATCCTTGATTAGCAAGGAATAGAAGGCTATAAATAAAGCCCTAGGGGCTGGTTTTTCATTCATTCCAATTCACAATCAATTCAAGTAAGTAGGATAGAGAAAGAGAGTTTGTAGCAAGCAAGGTGGAAAGGCGAAAGCGGATTTGTCTTGTCGGTTGTAAGCTTTCTTTATTTAAATTAATGCAAGTTTCTTTTTATACATCAATGTCTGTTATTGCGATGAGGCGTGAGTAGTTCACCTACTTCTGGGGCTGGGGTGAGCCCGACGGTGGCCATGTGAGGTGACGCGGTAAAGGTCAGATCTTTTTGTGCAATTCGTCTTCTATCCCTATGAGCATGATTCTTTTGCGAGAGTTGAAGGTGATCCTTGTTTGTGTTATTGAAGCTAAAGTGATCTTAATGCAACTTGGATTAATTATGTGAAAAAGGGTTAGTAACAATTAGGGTTTATGCGAAAGCCTCTATATGCCTATTTGTTAATAACGAAAGTTATTTGATGGAAAGCATGATCTTTTGTGCCTTTATGAGTTACTTTGCATGGTTATCGTTGTGGTGTTGATACCCTGGTCTTGGGAGTTTTTTATTATATTGATTTATTTCGTCAAAAATCTGAGTTTTAGTTTCGAATTTGCAATTTAAGTTTTCTGCATTCTAGTCGATACAGAGGAGAGCTTTGTCGAGATCGAGTACGCCTTTCTGCTTTGCTTTGTCTTTTCTGTCTTCGTTTAGTTCATCGCTTTTGTTTGTTATTTTCTGTTTTATTTCTGTTTCTACTTTTGTCCCTTTGTTTCTGTCTTTCTGCTGCTTTGTCTGTGAGATTTACAGCTACCTAAGAACTGCTGACGTGCTTCCTCGTGGATTCGATCCTGACTTTCTCTTACCGCATTGGAGGAGTCTTGTATTTATTTGCTGGGGCCTAAGTCTGGTTTGATCTATTTCATTATATTTCATACTCGATTTCCTCCTCACAACAAATTGGCGCCGTTGCCGGGGAAGCTATCAATCGCGCCTTAGGTAGTCAGTTCTCACTTTTTCTCTTGAGTGAATTCGCAGGTGTATGTGCCGTTCTGGTATCCCACCTGAGTTTGACGCCTTAGACGAACTGGAACGCCTTTTTCACATCAGAGCTAAACTTCAAAGAGCCATGGCAGCTGCGTAGACACAGGAACAGCTGATCGCAAGGCTTACCAGGGAACTAGCCGCAAAGGATACTACTATCGCCAATGAGAGGACGGCGAGGGAACAAGCAAATGAGCGCGCAAGGCAAGCAGAAGCTGAGCTTGCCCAATATCCAACCACTGCAGAGGATTATATGCATCCCACACTCGTCGTGCTTGAATCGGCGATTCTTATCCCTGATAACTCTTTTGAAATTCGCACTCAATTTCTTATAGAGCTTAAAAATAATTCCTTTTATGGTAGATTTAATGAGTGTCCTCTTGAACATATTACAAACTTTGCTGACATGTGCCGTACTCTTGCTGAAGGTACAACTTTGGAATATGTCAAGATGAAAGCTTTTCGCTGGTCTCTCGCTGGGCCTGCACTGAAATGGCTGGAAGGGCTGAAACCAAGATCACTCACCACCTGGGCCCAAGTAGAGCAAGAGTTTCTGAACAAATTCTTCCCACCCGCCAAAACAGCACATCTCCGCCAGAAAATCACCGCCTTCAAACAGAAGCAAGGGGAACCGCTGGCAAAGGCATGGGAGCGCTACAAGGAACTTCTGCGATCTTGCCCTACTCATGGACAGCCACCCTACGTCATTCAGGATATCTTCTTCAACTCTCTTGATCAAGTCACTAAGGACAGAATCAACCATTATACTCGCTATGAGTATCTGACAATGCCGCCAAGTGACGCATGGGGTGTGCTAGAGAAGCTCACTAACTACGACAACAAGTATGGGTCTACTGCAAGTTATGAAGAGAACCCATACGCCAGGCCAGCACCATCCATGCCCCTATATGATCCCCCTAAGGAGATTGATCCAGATGTTAGGGAGCAGTACTACAGGGACCAGAATAAGAAGCTCATCAAGAAAGTAAAGTATCTCTCTGTCAACCAGCCTTGTATTGAATGCGGATCACAAAGGCACACCACTCCTGAGTGCCCACACACAGAGCAAGTCAGGCTGGCAGAGCACCATGAGGAGGCAGCTTACGCAGGGGGTCCCAATCGCTACATGGGGGACCAAAGGTTTCAGCAACCACAATGGAACCAAGGTGTCCCTAGGAACCCCCTGCCCTACAGAGCTCCAGGACATCCGGAAAGGGACCAGAAAAAGGATGATATACAGACAGTCCTGGAGGAAATACGGAGGAACCACTCAGAAACTAGGCAATCTTTCAACTCCGTCTATACTCAGATGCAAGGTGTCAACTCTAGGCTTGGGGAAATTGATATATGGAGAAAATCAGTTGATACACAGATTGGTCAGCTAGCAGCGGGAATCCCCAAACAGTCAGGTGCGCTCCCTGGATCTTCAGAACCAAATCCTAAGGGAAAGACTGGACACATCGCTGCTATAAAACTCAGAAGCGGCCATCAACTGCAAGAGCCAGAGGTCGGAAAGCAGCAGAACAACGAGGAATAGCAAGTCGACATCGACCAGGGCCTAGTCGACCTCGAGGAGGGTCTAGTCGACCTCGGGGAGAAACTTACAGAGTCGTCGTCTGCACCACACAGCAACTCGACAGCATCAAATCTAGTCGAGATCGACAAGACTGTAGTCGATGTCGAGGAGCCCTTAGTCGACATAGAGCAGCCTGCAGTATCTCCGACTTCTGTTCTGGCTACGACTCAGAAAAAAAAGCTGCCTTTCCCCACAAAATCTCTAAAGGACCCGGCAGAAAAGAAATTTCAGCGCTTCATCAAGATGCTTCAGAAACTCAACGTCACCATCCCCTTCACAGAAGCTCTCAATGAAATGCCATCTTATGTCAAGTTCCTAAAGGAGATTCTGAGCAAAAAGCGATCGATGGCAAAAATCACAGAGGAGTGCAGCCATCTGGACATATTGGAGAAGAGGCCGGATCCAGGTAAGTTTGCTATAACTATTGGGTTTGGTCCATACAAAATTAATGCCTTATGTGATCTTGGAGCTAGTGTGAGTATAATGCCTTTAACAATTTGGTCCAAGATTAAGATAGGTGCCCTAGAGCCTGTGGATGCTAGACTTTACATGGCCAACAACACGGTGGTCATTCCAACAGGCATGGTGGACAATGTGCCAGTACAAGTAGGTAAATTCTTTGTCCCTGCTGATTTCCTAGTTGTTGATATGCAAGAAGATCCTGCTTGTCCAATTATTCTAGGGAGACCCTTCTTGGCAACGGTGGATGCCAACATAAGCGTAAGGAAAGGAGTGCTCACCTTCAACATCAGCGATGAGGTAATTGAGTATTCCTTTAATAAAACTGAAAGGCATACAGGTCCAATGGAAGAGGTCAAATCTATCTCAGCTGGCTACATCACCTGCGGGGAACCCAAGGTCAGAAATATGACCCCTCAAGAGCTGGAAAAGAGGGACATGGAGGCCCAGGTGGAGGAGATCATGGCAATCCTCAAGGAGAACACAGAGAGTCCAATCGACACAGACCAAGGTAAGTCGTTGTGGATTAATTATTTTTCGGATGCCTTGACAGGGACTAAGTATGGGGTCAAGATCGACCAAGACTCCTCGACATCGAGGACCCTAGTCGATCTTGACCAGACCAAGGAGACTCCACCATCACCAGCCTCGTCGAGCAGCCAGACGGAAGCAAAACCCTACTCGACCTCGAGTAGACTCGTCGAGATTGACCACCACTCGGCCAACTCGACTTCGCCTTCCTCGACGCTGACGACTCCAGCACCAGAGCCCTTGTCGATCTCGAGTAAGCTACTCGATGTCGACCAACTTCAGCATCCTCGGGCACCGTCTTGCTCGACACAGATTCCAGCAGACGGACCAAGCTCGTCGATCTCGACTAAGCTTGTCGAGATCGACCACCGTCCGGCTCCACCAGATTCTTCTTCCTCGACGCTGCAGCCACCAGGAGTGGAGCCCTACTCGATATCGAGTAGGCTACTCGAGGTCGACAAGACTTGTTCTTCGTCGACTTCTGCATCTTCGAGCAGACCACCACCAGAACCTGCAAACTCGTCGAGATCGACTAGCCTTAGTCGAGATCGACCAAACACAGTGGTCCCCGATTCCGTCTCTGCGAAGGTAAGCCAAGGTATGGATCTTTCTTCTCCTATTTCCATTAAAGATTTATCTATACATGGGAGAGGTTTGCCTTGGTATGTGCGCTTATGTAGGATTTCCAATGATGAGCCCAAAGAATATGAAGTTGGAGACAAGCTCTATGTCTCTAAATCAAAGGATCATTGGTTTCCCAACAAATTCAACAAGAAGCGGATGGGACCATTCGTGGTGAATAAGATCCATTCTTGAGGATTACAGCTGATGGACAAGAATGGAGTCCTATTTGAGGCCCAAGCTACATGGGCCCTGCAGATGCCACCTTGAGTTAAATGGAAAAGTCGGCCTAGCGACTATAAAATCTAGAGCATGTACATAGACTTTTTAGGACATTCCTTTTGAGACTTTGTTGCTTTTGTTTTTGCTTTGAAACACTTTTAGTTTGCTATTATGGGTATATGTCTTCTGCACTTTTCAGGTCCATGGATAGTAGCAAACCATATTCATACTCGGCCCAGGAGGTGCTTTCATTCAAAATTTAGAGGCCCTGCACACCTGTCTAGTGAGTCTCTTTCTTTACCCTTGTTTTTATACAGTGAGGACACTGTAATGTTTAAGTATGGGGTGGGGGAAGGGCTTACTTCATGCATAATTGCCATATTTGACATTTTTTGTGCATATTTAGAATTTATTACTTGGAATTGCTACATGGCTATTTTGGAATGCATTTATTGATTTATGTGCTTATATGCATATGTTTTCCAAAATTTGAGAAAAAATGACCCCCATTGAAAATTTTGAATAATGTCATGGAAGCTTATATTGAACTCGACGATGCAAAATTAGATTCATTAGAGATATAGCATGAAATTGCCTAGTAAAGGGAAGTCACAATAAAGTGCATTATTTCTTGAAAACCATGAAAGGAGGTAAAATTTGAAATTGCTTTTGACATGTTGCATGATAAGATGATGGAGGACTTTATATTTCCATATAATGCTCATTGTTTATAATCCTAGCCTTACCTATGCTTATGCATTACACAAAGCCATAATATGCCTTATTTCATATATTGCTCCACATAATCTAAATATTTGCCATTCTTTACCTTATCCGGGGATTATGTTGAGAATGATGTTACATTATGGAGATGTTATATGGTGTTTGTGTTGTGATTATTATCATTATTGGAGTTTGGCAGGAAATTGTTTGAATTATATGGAAAATTTAATGAGTGAAAGAAAATCCGATCAAAGATCGACCCTGCTCTCTGAGATAATAGTTTGGAGAGATGGGACACCAGGTGAGGAGTCCGACGCACTAAGTATCCAGGGCCATTCATGACACCCATGTTTGCGACTCGCGAGAAGGCAGTGCTGAGGTTAGAGAGGTAAAAGCAATATTATTGAAAAAAAAGCATTATGAAAGGTGATGAATCAAAGGAAGAATGTGGTATGAAATTCAGTTTGGAAAGTACTCCATTTCCCCGGATCATTAGCACCACATTGCCAAAAATTGCCCACCTTTAGCCTTTTACCAATTCTACTCCTTATATGAGCTTAAATTAGAGTCCTCTTGATTATTAATGCTTTGTCACAAATGAAAGTTTTGCATAACCCTCCTTTTGTGAGTAGATGTTGCTTTTATATATTTGCACATGCATGGATCTGTGACACTAGTACCTTTTCGAGGATGGTAATTGATTGCAGGGTTATATAAGAATGAATCTAATATGTTGAGAGTGTTGATTTCTTCCCCTGATTGACAAATAAAAGGATTGCTTGAGGACAAGCAAGCTTAAGTATGGGGTGTTTGTTGTGAGTTGAATCTGCCATGTTTTACAGTAACTTTTATATCGATTGCTGCATGCATTTCATTCATTTAGGCTAAGGTAGTACAGAATCTATGTAGTTTATGTTTGTTTGCCAAATTATGGAATCTACACCAGTTTCTGTTTAATTCGCAGAATTCGAGGCATTTTACAGCAATTCTACAGAAGTTCAGAAAAGCTCGGAAATCAGCTACAGAAGTCCAAGGTCAAAGAAGCAGCGGAACCAGTCGAATAAATCTGAGAGTCAAGGTTACTCGATCTCGAGTAGACCTTACTCGATTTCGACGAGCATGTCCGAGCACAGCCTTGGTCGATAGAGCCTGATCGAGAAAGCCAGACCAACCCAGCTCCGGAAGTCTACTCGATCTCGACAAGACCCTGGTCGAGATCGATGAAGCCCAGACATCACACCCGGAGTCGACGAAGAGAAGAGCCGATCGAGAAGCCGAGGACGAGGACGCCGAGCAACCCTACTCGATCTCGACAAGCCGTAGTCGAGATCGACCAGCCCCACAACGCCAGTCCGAGTCCCTGCCGAGGAGAAGCTGCTCGACCAAAGAAGGCCACACCTTAGTCGATCTCGAGGAGCCCTAGTCGAGATCGACGACGCCCAGAGCCCAGATCCGAGCTTGTCGAGCACACCTACCCGAGAAGACCTAGTCGGTGAACATCCCTACTCGATCTCGACAAGATGTAGTCGAGATCGACGAGCGCCAGGAACCCAAGTCCGAGCCACATCGAGCAGATCTAGCCGAGAAGTCCAGTCGACAAAGAATCCTACTCGAGGTCGACGAAGCCTTGTCGATGTCGAGTAGACCCAGTTTCCAGAAACGCGTCGACGTGACGAGTCCTACTCGACTTGAGATTCCTTGGGCGTGAAGGAAGTCGATTTGGCCGGGATCTATCCAAAGTTGATCAATTCTATCCAAGGAAGCAAGATCTATCATGACATGAAGACTTACCCACTTTAGAATTATCTTTTCCTTGTTGATTTATTTCCTTAAAGCATTTTATTTATCTTTTAGCAAATTAGATATAATTTTAGATATAGATAAGAGATTCTATCCTTGATTAGCAAGGAATAGAAGGCTATAAATAAAGCCCTAGGGGCTGGTTTTTCATTCATTCCAATTCACAATCAATTCAAGTAAGTAGGATAGAGAAAGAGAGTTTGTAGCAAGCAAGGTGGAAAGGCGAAAGCGGATTTGTCTTGTCGGTTGTAAGCTTTCTTTATTTAAATTAATGCAAGTTTCTTTTTATACATCAATGTCTGTTATTGCGATGAGGCGTGAGTAGTCCACCTACTTCTGGGGCTGGGGTGAGCCCGACGGTGGCCATGTGAGGTGACGCGGTAAAGGTCAGATCTTTTTGTGCAATTTGTCTTCTATCCCTATGAGCATGATTCTTTTGCGAGAGTTGAAGGTGATCCTTGTTTGTGTTATTGAAGCGAAAGTGATCTTAATGCAACTTGGATTAATTATGTGAAAAAGGGTTAGTAACAATTAGGGTTTATGCGAAAGCCTCTATATGCCTATTTGTTAATAACGAAAGTTATTTGATGGAAAGCATGATCTTTTGTGCCTTTATGAGTTACTTTGCATGGTTATCGTTGTGGTGTTGATACCCTGGTCTTGGGAGTTTTTTATTATATTGATTTATTTCGTCAAAAATCTGAGTTTTAGTTTCGAATTTGCAATTTAAGTTTTCTGCATTCTAATCGATACAGAGGAGAGCTTTGTCGAGATCGAGTACGCCTTTCTGCTTTGCTTTGTCTTTTCTGTCTTCGTTTAGTTCATTGCTTTTGTTTGTTATTTTCTGTTTTATTTCTGTTTCTACTTTTGTCCTTTTGTTTCTGTCTTTCTGCTACTTTGTCTGTGAGATTTACAGCTACCTAAGAACTGCTGACATGCTTCCTCGTGGATTCGTTCCTGACTTTCTCTTACTGCATTGGAGGAGTCTTGTATATATTTGCTGGGGCCTAAGTCTGGTTTGATCTATTTCATTATATTTCATACTCGATTTTCTCCTCACAACAAGAGTCATATGTTCCCTTGCAACCTGAGTCAATCTCTCAATCTGAGGTTTTTGTTCCTCGAAGATCAAGTCGTGTCTCTCGTGCTCCCTCTTGTTTAGCAGATTACACTACTGCCACTGCTCGTACCATATCCTCAAAGGTAACCTCATATCCCATTAGTAATTTTGTTTCTTATTCTCATCTTTGCCCCTCAAATCAATCATACATATTTGCCCTCAATTATGTTTTTAGCCCAACCTCTTTTAACCAAGCCATTGATGATCCAAAATGGTGTGAAGTAATGAATCTTAAGCTTCGAGCATTAGAACGAAATAAGACCTGGATCGTCACTGATTTACCTAAGAGAAAGAGCGCTATAAGCTGCAGGTGAAGCTATAGAACCAAGTTTAAATCTAATGGTTCAATTGACAAGTACAAGGCAAGTTTGGTCATCCAGAGTTTTAGGCAAAAGAAAGGGGTCGATATGATGAAATATTTACTCTTGTGGCAAAAATGACAACTGTAAGAACTGTTCTTGTAGTTGCTGCTGCGAAGCGATGGCATATCAGTCAAATGGATGTGTCAAATGCATTTCTGCATGGCGATCATCATGAGGAAGTATACATGAAGTTGCCTCAGGGTTATATTGGTGAAGGGGAGTCTGTGAGAAATGAAAGGCTCTTTTCAAAGGTGTGCAGATTAATCAAAAGCTTGTATGGTTTAAAACAAGCTCCTAGGCAGTGGTTTGCCAAGTTATCTTCAGCCTTGCTGGGTAATGGGTTTCGATAGTCAAAAGCTGATTATTCATTTTTCATCAAAGCCTCTTCTGGAGTGTTTACTGTAGTTCTCATATATGTCGATGATATGATTGTTCTAAGTAGTGATGTCACTCAATTGAAGAAGTTAAATGAGATGCTCATTAGGCATTTCTCTATCAAAGATCTTGGTGACTTGAAGTATTTTCTGGGTTTAGAAGTGTTGAGATCGATCGGATAAAGGAATTTTCTTATCTTAACGAAAGTATGTTTTGGATTTACTAAAGGAGGCAAATCTCCTGGACTAAAAACCTCTCAAGCTACCTTTGGATCCGAATGTCAAGCTCTCCATTGATACTGGCACTTTGCTTGGGAAACCAAATGATTATATGAGGTTGGTGGGTAAATTGATTTACCTCACCCTGACACGCCCGGATCTCAGTTTCACTGTACAATTGCTGAGTCAATTCATGTGCAAGCCAACTGACTTTCATATGGCAGCTGCCATCAGGGTGTTAAGGTTTCTGAAAGCGTGTCCAGGCCAAGGTATTCTCCTATATGCTAACTCGGATCTCAAGCTCATAATCTTTTGTGACTCTAATTGCGCAAGTTGTGCTTTCTCCCGACGCTCTACTACGAGGTACTATGTGATGTTGGGCGACTCCTTAGTGCCCTGGAAGTCCAAAAGGCAATAGGTTGTGTCCCTTTCTTCCGCTGAAGTCGAGTATCGTGCAATAGCCAATGCCTGCACTGACTCAAGTGGCTTGGGGATTTGCTCCGTGATCATAGATGTTCTCAACATCTCCCACAGCTTTGTTCTGTGATAATCAAGTGACTCTTCATATCTCTCAAAACCCGGTGTTTCACTAGAGAACTAAGCATGTAGTGACCTCGTATGCGCCTACTCGTTTTCAGCTTGTTGATTTGTTCACAAAGTTGACCATTGTTGATTGTTTTACTCGGTTCCTTCCCAAGCTAGGTGTTCTTGATCTGTTCTCACACTCCAACTTGAAGGGGAGTGTTACAGGATAATAAGTGTAGTTTGTGATTCTTTGTGTATGTTTGTTTAATCAGGAGAAGGTAAAAGGACACGTGTATGATGTAGGTTTGTTCCCACCCTTTAGTTTGTTAGCTCCTTGTGTATAAAAAGTGGGAGACGACGAACCCAGACAGATCAAGTGGTTGTAACCTCTTTTTCGTGTGTTCATCAATGGTGAAACACCAAAATCTGTTGACCTCTTTCTCTCATTTGTTCATCCAATTTTGATTCTCTTTCTTCATTTGGTTTGCTCGATCTTTGATCCACAGTGGGAGAAGGCTTTTTCGTTTATACCGACATGATTAATTAGGAACATCTTTGATCTCTTTAAAGATTTAACCTTTATCTTGTGTGAATTTTACAAAAGTAGAAATAGTATTATTTTTAACGAAAAAAAATTATCAATCACAAGTTGGTGTAGTGATTGTTGGACTACGTCTCATGCCAAAAAATAAAAAATAAAAAGAGTGAAAATTAAATTCCAAACCTTATCGAGAAGCCCTTGGAAATCTCTACAAGATTTGGGAGGTGCTATGTTTACCAAGATATCGTAATGTATGTTGAAAAAAGCCACTAGAAAGGCTATATTAAACTTGATTTTAAAACGTCTTAGAAAGCGGTCCCGATCCGGTAGAGTTGTGGAGAAACTCTACCATGTAGAGTTCATTTTCCCCTCACAAAAAATAATTAAAAAAAAAGGTTGGTGGGCCCGAGCTGGTGGGGTAGAGGGGAAGGAGGGGGCAAGATCTTGTCCGTTAATTTTTATTTTAACGGTTCAGATTTTATCAAATCTACCCATAAAGTTTTTTTAAAACTCTATTGGAACACAATCCCTTAGCAAGGTAAAGGAACAGGCTTTATTAGCCTCATTTTTCAAGGACAAAAATTGTTGTGTTATCCGAACTCGTAAAATGCGTGTCCACTTTGATAGCATCCAACGTAGAGAAAGGATGATTGAAGAAGCTTATTATTGAAGGTAACGTATGTGGAAAGATGTGAAATGATATCCCACATTGATAAAATGATGAATCAAAACCTTACATATAAGCCAGTGGACTACCCCACCTAACACCAATTGGTTTTAGGATGGAATTCCATTCGACTTGTGTGCTCGACTTGATTGACGTGTGTTGTGCTTGGGTGTGCGTGCCCTCTCCCCCCCCCCCCCCCAATGTTGTATGACCCATCGTGATTTAACAACACCATCGCATTCATCAATCAATACTCTTAAGGCGAAATTTCAGCAAATTAACCACCCCTTATGGGGCACTTTGCAGAAAACCACCCATTAAATTTTACATTGCAGAAAACCACCCTTTAAACGATACCCATTTAAAAAACACCACCCACCACCACTTTTCGTTTAAAATCTGTTAAAGTAAATGGAAATGACACTTTTACCC
Source organism: Persicaria maculosa (assembly GCA_963922045.1). NCBI lineage: Eukaryota > Viridiplantae > Streptophyta > Magnoliopsida > Caryophyllales > Polygonaceae > Persicaria > Persicaria maculosa. Next base: position 54,895,605 of record OY998259.1, on the reverse strand, counting down.
TTCTTATTTTAAGGTTGTTAGAAAAGAAATTGTATTTGTATGTTTTACCCACCACCACATTACATTTGATTTTTTTTTACTCTCTCAAACATTTCTTTTGCTACTGATATATTAATCAAAATATTTTGCTATTATAATATAATGGAAATATACTAGTTTTACATTATGCAATATACTATACCAAAATATGCTTGTTTCAGCTTGACATTCCTCACAATGTAACTACATCAATGTTTGGGAATGTACTAATATTTCTCATCAAAGTTTGAGAATAGATAATTATAAAAACAATAATAAAATACCCAACTTTGGAACTATGATAGCCATACAAAAATATGTCAAACGTTAATTATAACCAAAGTCTTGATCCATATAAGTCTAAGGGTTCCAAACATCTTGGGAGACCATTTGCGAAGATGATGAAGCTTGCGTCCCAATCTGGCATTCAAGTCTTCCAAATGATGGCGGGTTGGTACTTGAAACTCCAAGCACTCGACCTTCAACTTGAGGCACCTGAAGAAGATTCATTAGTTATCACCTTTAAGCTCATAATTAAGCTTGGTGAAAAGCACATGAAGAAAGTCTTGTAAGTGGTAATTACCTTCTTAACATACTCCTTCTATTGAGTACCAAGCTGGACGGTTTTTGGATTTCTTGGCATGCCTCCATGACCCCAAAGATAAGTAGGAGCTGCTTGTGGTGCTTTCGAAGGGTTTGAACATTTTTTCTTGTAGTGACCTTCATTTCTACAGGTCTATAATGTCTTACCCTCTTTGGTTTATCTTCTCCCAACTCCTTTCTTCGAGCCTTTTTAGTCCTTCCCGGCTGCACAACATACTAATTAGGTGGCTCTGGTGGGGTGTTAGATGTTTGCACCCAATTTTTAGGTCCAAGCATTGGTTCCACTATATGAGAATGTGCCTTCATGTATGTCTCCTTAGTGTAATACGAGGCCACAAAATCCTCAACCTTTAGTCTACTCTTCATAATACAAGATAATGCATGAGAGCATGGGATACCGGTGAGATCCCATTTGTGACATCCACAACTTCGAAGAGCTAAGTCAATAAGATAAATAGTCCCTTTATGGTCTACCTCATACCTAGTCCCTCCTCCCCAATGATATCTACACATCTTAAGCCCTTCTTCCTTAGCTACTTATATCCTCTTGACCGTATTTGGCGTCAATGTGCCATTATACTTGGTCATGCCATCATGCTTAGAAACAAACCACTTCATCAATTGTCTCCTAATCCACTCACACATGCTAAGAATAGGCTTGTCTCTTGCTCGTAGGATGTATGAATTAAAGCTCTCACAAACATTGTTCAAAAGCATGTCATACTTGGTGTAATACTTGAATGCATGTCTTGACCAAGTATGAGGATTCTCCCTTAGCAAGTAGTTATATGCTGCTTCATCCAATTACTTTATTTCTTCTAGATCATAATCAAACTCAGCTTTGTTACATGCCTTAGCTACAGCGCACAGTGTGTCTTTGTAAGTCTTACCAGACCACTTAACTTTGAAGTTGTTGTACAAATGTCTCACACACACCCTTGTATCAGCCATAGGGACGACTTCATTTAATGCCTCAATTAGTCCCTACATGTGAAAATCCCAACAAACTAGTTAATATGAATGCAAGCAGTAGATAGGTGATTATGAATTTTGAATGAAATATAATAAAAATTAATTTTTATACCTTTTGTCTATCAGACATAAATGTGGGGTTTGAGGATCCAATATCTCGCATTAGGATATCTAAGAACCAAGCCCAAGTTTCCTTCCTCTCCGCCCCAACTATAGCCCATGCAATTGGAAATATGTTTTCATTTCCATCCTTGCCCACTGCAACCAATATTTGGCCCGTATAGGCACCCTTCGAATGACATCCATCAAGCCCAATAATAGGTCTACAACCCTTTCGGAATCATTGTTTGCAAGCATCTAAGCAAATGTATAATCTCTGAAATAGAGGCTTCTCTGGATCCTCTAGACAAACCTTCACATAAATGGAGCTTCCTGGGTTCCATTTCTGAATAGATGCTGCATAGTCCCAAAACCTTCCAAATTGTTCCCTACTATCACCTTGAGTCATCAAGCAAGCTTGAAGCCTAGCCCTTCATGCTTGGTAGTATGAGATATCAATAGCACAATCCCTTCGAACAACATTCATGAATGATTTTAATTTCCAATCTGGATCATCCCTGATTAACTCTATATACTTCTCTGCCAGCCATATAGATGACACTTTGGTGTTCTCATGTTGCCATATAAATTCATGATTTGGAACAAAACTCTTTAGTTGAAAAGTACCATCAGTTCCCACCCTTCTAGCACAAGCTTAAACCCACATAAATTCAAACTGCAAAAACATTTCTTCCTACCATGAACCATAGGAAAATAACACTTGAATTTACAGTAGGCAGACACCTTATTTTTGTCATTGTGCAGGTAATAGAAGTCACCCCCATTCTCTACAGAAAATTGTCTTAAAGCCCTTCTAAAGATATCATTGTTACCAAATTTCATGCCAACCTTCAAATAAATACACTTTGTATAAAATCAACTAAATTATTAAATTCAGGATATCTAACATGATGTGCGTCGTCATCAGACCTAGTAATACTCATCAAATCCTCGGAATCATCCACAACTTGCTCATCATCTTCATAAACAATGTCCTCATCTCCTAGACCAAAGAAATCTTCATCCACACCCTTATCAACATAATTCTCAAATAAGTCATCATCCTCATCTTCACTGTCTTTAAAGTTAAAATCATCATCTGAGTTTGAAGATTCTCATCCCACTACACTTCCTTCATTGTCTGAGCCTAATACATCATCTCCAATAATAAAACACAAAATAACTTCAACACACATGCATCAACTGTTTATCCAAAAAAAACACATATAGACAAAGGAACATGTTTTTTGGCCCTCACATGGAAACAGAGAAGTATTGACAAAGATTATTATAACAAACAAATCAACAATGGCAAATTTATTGAAAATATGACCTCTTTTACTGATTCCATTCACCATCCACTCACACAAATATATTTGCAAGTAAAATAGTATAAAAGGGGGCAACGGTGCTTGCATCATAAACAAGAAATTAAAGTCCTTTTTGAAACCTTTTCCTACTCCTCTTATAATATATCACTCACACACAAACATATTGACATTCAAAGTTATAAATGAGGGAAAGGGTTCATCACAAACCACAAATTAGAGTTTTTATCTCTTCATAAACAAAGAAGTTTAAGACTAGCTATTGAAACATACCTAGTCATCAGAAAGAGGGATGGAGTTCATTTAAGCCATACCTTTGCTTTAAAATACATTTCCTCCCTTTTGATTTTTGAAATTGGCCACGGAAGTTCAACCAAGAAAGACAGGGGGATGGAGTTTAGTTGCAACCGTGTGTGTGGTGGGATTAGATAGGGTTAGGATTGGGAATTGGGATACTCTTTCATAAACCCATTTGATTTTTTTAACGTTTGATTTCTTTCAATAATTTCTTTATTTTCTTTTTCTATCTAAAAGCATTAAAATATAATTAAAAAAAGAAAGGTAATGATTAAGTTTACAGTGTTTAAACGATGAGTGGTGGTGAGTGGTGGTTTTTAAATAGGTATAGTTTAAAGGGTGGTTTTCTGCAATGTAAAATTTAATGGGTGGTTTTCTGCAATGTACCACATTTAACGGGTAAGTGAACTGAAGTGAGTCGTCAAAGGCAGCATCGATGACCAATCGGTGAGCAGCTTCGGTGGGATGGTACAAGTCCCAGAACAAATGATCCGTCCGGTTGTGGTAGTACTCATAAATAGGTATAATCGACACCTGCGTCCTCAGGTTTCCCAAGACGCAGCAAGCTGCTTTCGCCTCCTTGAATCCTGCGCGCATTTAGCAAGCTAGCTAGTTAACCACCTCAATCCATCGATCAATTGCGAAATCTAGATTCGAGTTAATTAATGATATATTGTACCATAAACTGCAGGGTTATGTATGAAGTTGAGCAAGATATTGTAGGTGTCAAAGTAAGTGTAGTGAAACCCCTGAATCTGTGCGCTGAGATTAGTGAGGACCGAGCTAAGGCCCTGGTTTTAGCTGAATGCCATCTCATTCGCAGCTTCGTTACAGTCACCGGTGTTGGTCTTTTTCCTTTGCTGTGGACAACAACCTATTGTAGGATAATTCGATGCGCAGCGGAAGTTTTAGAAACTATTTTATGTCATCTAATCGCAAGATCTTCATGCATAAAATCGATAGATAAAATCATTGTTCATAGAAGATACTTGTTGATGCGTGAACCGGATCTTATCGGATATGAACGGAAAGATGAGAGCCTCACGCATTGCTCCTCTACTTGGTCCACACGAGCCCGGTCTAGATCTCCTTTCCCTTCGACCGCTAGGACGAAGATTGAAAGGTGAACAATCAAATTGCTCTTGATTGATGATGGTGGAATTCAGCCCTCACAACTAATTGGTGCGGCCAAAACTCACGTTCCTCTCTCTAGGATGTGTTAATTAGGTCAAGTCATCATAAGCCTATCTTTATAAGCTCATATTTATACCCTATTTAATTAATTATATATTTCACAAATAAATCTTATCCCGTTATTATTAATATATAACTAATATACACTAATAATAAAACCATCTATCTTTTGATCAAGTCCGTCAACTCTAAGTGTGTGACTGCATAGGACCCGTTTATAATAGCCATGGGTTTAACCCGTTTAAGCCCATTAATCGTAGTTGGCTTCTAGAAAAGCATTACGACTCGTAAAATAATCGGATTCAATATCTCTATCAATTGTCCTATTCCATAATTAGTCATTGCACATTAAATTAAAGGACACAATTCCTTCAATCTCCCACTTGTCCTTAAACAAGTGTGCAATTTAAGATACATGTGTCTCTTAATGTCATATTTGATGATATGGTGACATTCATATCTAGTATCAAATATATGAGTTCGAACTGTCAATTAAACGGATGATTACAAATAATCCATCCGAGCATGGCCATGCATTTTGAGTTCTTGCACTTCAAGTGGCCCACCATTCCTTTCCAATGCATCACAGTATGCATGAAGAAGGAGGACATCTACAGTCTTGTATGACTATGGCTCCCACTCAACTTTTGGCAATCCCAACTACGACCTTTATAACTCCCTGTTACGGAAAGCGTTTAGTCATGTCAAAGAAATACCAATCATCAAGAGAGACCATAAAACACTTATGTATGAGTAATCTACTAATAATGGTTTAACTTAAAACTCCGCAATCCCTTTTGTAGAGTCTTAAGGTGGGTCTGTCCTATATGTATCATCCATACATATATATGTAGTTGATTAGACATCTCCATGTCCCTATAGCCCATGAAACCTAGCACTATCAGTCAACTTACAATATAGTCATTTAATAAAATCACCTATGTCCGATTTGATGATTTCAGACTACGAACTTGTGATAATTCATAACTGCATTTCACTTAATGGGGTTTCATTTACCAGAACTCTTAAGATAAGCCCATTTGCGAACTACGAATTATTTGGACATTTTATTTATTATCGTTCAACACAATATATAAATAAAGATTAAATATCATTTATCATAAAATCATCCTGTCAAACATAAACTTAGTGTCTAAACTCTAAACATAAATTATAATACAAAGCAGTCTTAAACCCATTCTCCAATGTGTTTGAGACCCTTAGCCCTAGTGTGACTATCATTCTTGGGCCTAGGCATAGGCTTTGTCAATGGATATGCAATGTTGTCATCTGTATGCACCTTACACATCTTGATGTCACCCTCCGTGACTATGCGTTGAATAATGTAAAACTTCCTCATCACGTGTCTAGATTTGGAGCTCGAGCTCGGTTCCTTGGCCTGGGATATGGCATCATTGTTGTCACAATGGATGTCAATAGGCCCTGATATGCTAGAAACAACACCGAGTTCATCTATGAACTTCCTCATCCAGACAGTCACCCTAGCCGTTTCACTAGCAGCTATATATTCAACCTCTGTCATTGAATCGGCAACTGTGTCTTGTTTAGAGCTCTTCCAACTCACAGCTCCACCATTAAGGACGAAAACATATCCCGATTGAGACTCAAAGCCATCTCGGTTAGTCTGAAAGCTCGCATCAGTATAGCCTTGCACGATCAAGTTGTCATCACCCTCATATACTAAGAAATCATCCTTAGTTCTTCTCAAGTACTTCAGGATGATCTTAGATGCACACCACTGTGCTTCTCCTGGATTCGATTGGTATCTGCTACACATACTCAAAGCATATGCAACATCAGGTCGTGTACACACCATGGCATACATGATAGATCCTATAGCAGAAGCATAAGGAATCTTACTCATCTTTTCTAGCTCAGTAGGTATCTTAGGACATTGCTTCTTGCTAAGATGTACCCCATGTTGCATAGGTAAAAATTCTTTCTTGGAATCTTGCATTTTGAATCTGTTGAGAATCTTATCTATATAAGTTCCCTGACTCAATCCAAGCAATCTCTTAGATCTATCTCTATAGATCTTTATTCCAAGTATATACTCTGCCTCTCCCAAGTATTTCATTGAGAAACATTTCTTCAGTCATTCCTTAACGGACTCTAGCATCGGAATTTCATTCCCAATAAGTAGTATGTCATCCACATACAAAACTAGGAAGACCACTTTACTCCCACTAAACTTCTTGTATACACAAGGGTCCTCTTCACATCTGACGAAATCAAACTCTTTGATCTTCTCATCAAATCGAAAGTTCCAACTCCTGGATGCTTGCTTAAGTCCATATATAGATCTCTTAAGCTTGCATACCTTCCCGACATTACTTGGATCTTCAAAACCCTCAAGTTGTGTCATATACACATCCTCTTCCAAGAATCCATTCAGGAAGTCGGTTTTGACATCCATTTGCCAAATCTCATAATCATAATAATCGGCAGTAGCAAGGATTATCCTAATGGATCTTATCATGACAACTGGTGAAAAGGTCTCATCATCGTCTATACCATGAATCTGTTTAAAACCTTTGGCAACTAATCTTGCCTTGTATATAGATACCTTTCCTTCCTTATTTGTCTTAAGTTTGAAAACCCATTTGCTCCCTATGGGTTTTACCCCATCTAGCAAATCTATCAAGTCCCATACTTGATTTTCAAACATCGAATCCATTTCAGATCTCATGGCCTCAAACCATTTCTTGGAGTCTGGACCCGTCGTTGCTTGCTTATAAGTATTAGGCTCATCATGTTCTAACAGAAGAACATCAAGTTTTACATTCAAGATGAAATCATCATAACGTCTTGGTTGTACCCTTGGCCTATCTAATCTACGGGTGGGTTCAACTGGTTCAACAACTGGAGCTGGAATAGTTTCCACAACTATTTGTGGATCCTCTTGTTTTGTTTCTTGGATGATTTGGGACCCTTGGCCTTCCAAAACCATCAACTCGTCCTCGACATCATCTATGTCATCTCGTTGTTGAGTTTGTTGCTCTTCATCATGAACTGGTTCAAGATGAATATTTCTCCCACTTGACTTATTGGAAATGAACTCTCTTTCCAAAAAGACACTATCCCTTGCAACAAACACCTTTTGTTCAGCGGGATTATAGAAGTAATATCCAAAACTACCTTTTGGATACCCTATGAAATAGCATTTATCTGATTTAGGGGCAAGCTTATCCATTTGTAAACGCTTTACATAAGCTTCACATCCCCATATCTTCATAAAAGACAATTTTGGAACCTTTCCAGTCCATATCTCATATGGAGTTTTGTCTACAACTCTAGACGGAGTCCTGTTTAGTGTAAGTACGGCAGTTGTGAGGGCATATCCCAAGAAGGATACCAGAAGGTCAGCAAAACTCATCATAGATCGGCCCATGTCTAAAAGGGTCCTATTTCTCCTTTCAGATACACCGTTAAGCTGTGGTGTTCCTGGAGTAGACAACTGTGTTACTATCCCACAATTTTTCAAATGATGATCAAACTCACAGCTCAAGTACTCACCACCACGATCTGATCGAAATGCTTTTATTTTCTTGCTAGTTTGAGTCTCTACCTCATTTTGAAATTCCTTGAACATTTCAAAGGATTTCGATTTATGTGACATAAGGTAAATATATCCATATCTACTCATGTCATCAGTAAATGTGATGAAGTATGTATAACCCCCTCTAGCCTCTGTACTCATTGGCCCACATACATCAGTATGTATAATGCCCAATAGCTCAGTAGCCCTTTCATTTGTTCCTTTGAAAGGTGATCTTGTCATGTTGCCCATCAAACATGACTCACATGTATCAATGGATTCACAATCCACGTATTTTAGAAGTCCATCTTTATGGAGCTTCTTCATGCGGTCTAAACTAATATGACCCAAACGACAGTGCCATAGGTAGGCTTCACTCAACTTACTTCATTTTTGCCTTTTTGTATTTATGTTATAAGATTCTGTTGTAAGGTCGAATACAAATATTCCATTAATATCTTGAGCACGAGCATAGAAGATATCATTCTTGTGAATAATTATACCTTCATCTGTAGTGCTAAAATGAAAACCTTCAGAATAAATTACTGCAGCCGAAACAAGGTTCTTTGTAATGCTAGGAACAAAATAACAATTATTTAGTTCTAAGATTAAACCAGAAGGAAGAGATAAACTAAAATCTCCTACGATAAGTGCAGCAACGCTTGCTCCATTTCCAACGCATAGCTCTATCTCCCCTTTCTTCACTTGTCTCCTATTTCTTAGTCCCTACACATTTGAAATAATGTGAGCACCACATGCAGTATCTAATACCCAAGTACGACCATTATCTAATGTGCAAACATTGGTTGATAGTAATTCAATAACATAAATACCTGAAGTGTTGGAACTCAAAGTCCCATTCTTCTTGTCTTCCAGGTACTTGGGACAGTTTCTCTTCCAGTGTCCCTTTGCCTAGCAATAGAAACAATCATGGTTTACAACCACTCTTGGCTTCTCACCTCCCTTAGGTTTTGCAACTTTATTGCCTTTCTCTTGGGGATTGTTCCTATTCTTGGCTACCTTCATAAACCCTTTCCCTTTATTGACATTAAGAACTTCTTTCTTGTTGTCAGTAGGAGTATTCTGCTCAGCAGCTTTGAGCATACCATGGAGTTCGTTCAGGTTCTTCTTGAGACCATGCATATGATAGTTCATCCTGAATGAGGCAAATCCATTATGCAATGAGTGCAACACGATATCTGTGGCCAACTCTTGGTCATATGGGGTGCCTAGTGTCTTCATACGGCTAAAAAGCCCGATCATGTTAAACACATGAGGACATATTGGCTTCCCCTTCACAAGCTTGCTATCCAGTATAGCCTTGTGAGTTTCATATCGTTCAATCCTTGCATGTTCCTAAAACAACACTTTCAGGTTGGTGATGGTTATGTAAGCATCCTGATATTCAAACCTCTTTTGAAGATCAGGTTCCATGCCTGCTAGCATCAGACAAGTGACAGAAAAAGACTCACTCCTAAGCTTTTCTTCATTAGCCTTCTCCTCATCTGATGAGGTATCAGTAATGGCAGGGATAGGAGTTGATAGGACATCTTCACGCCCTTCACACCCGAGGACGATTCTCAGATTCCTTTCACAATCGAGAAAATTCGTTCCATTCAATTTGTTTTTCTCAACTATTGAGCGTAGGGTGAATTTCAAGTTATCGTTCGACATAATGCCTATATAAAAAGGAAATGACATACAAATCAGTTTATGTTCGAAATGCAAATTACTTAGGATTAAACACCTTTAAAATAAGTAAATGCGCATTTTATTCAAATTGTTATTGTTCCTGGTGAATAAAATGATTCCAAGATCCCATTACACACAAGACCCAACGTACTTTTGCACTGCCTTGAGTCTTGTATGCTCAAGGTAAGTAACAATTACTAATTATAACTCCTTATAATTCTTGGTTGATGATCCACATCCAATGTAAAATCATCCTATGCCTCAAGATCCAAAACTTTGCCTTTTGGTCGCTCGTTGTGTACAACCATATCAAAGCTTATGAACCCCTTGTATAGATTCACCCTCATTAGCCCAAGATTATGGAAAGACACCCTCACTTTTTTGAAGCCCATCCAACCAAAAATCCAGAACTTAATGGGTTATAATATGAAAAGGCATTGCCCCAATTTACCTTAGGAACTTAAGTCTTTTATTTGTCTTTATTTATAAGTGAAAAAATATCATAAATAAAAACAACATAAAACTTAAAATAAGGCATTCAAAATGCAATGAAATTGTGATCCTAGTATGGCCCCTACGATGCATAAAATAAAGATCTAATCTTCATGGGTCTCCACCCTCGCGCCCTTAATGGATCTCCATCCTTGAACTTCTTATGACTTCTTGTCTTCTTGTATTAATTACAATATTTTCTAATAATCTAATTACCGAAAATAAATTACAAAAATACATAACGATACGCAGATCGTGTACAAAAAAACATAACGATACGCAGATCGTATTTATGGGCCATACTAGTCACCTTATGTATGCAAGCAATATATCATAATATAAAACAATCATAATAAATCCATGAATATTCTTGATATTTTAATTCAAAAACTAACAATAATATATATGGAATTAATTTTATGGTAACTATTACCTTGTATAATTGGATAGAAATTTTTTATTAGGCATAAGATATCTACCATATCTAATTAAGGTAATTTAAGATTTTACACTAAAATCATAAATATCTTCCATAACCCTAATTCCACCTCCCTCAACTCCCACTTAAATTTTATAACAATTACAAACTTGTAAGATGATAAATTTTGATAAATTAATACATGAATCAGATTCATATCAATTTTAGGGATCAAAATTATAAAATTCTGAATTTCTTAAATTCAAAATTAATTTCAACGTGAAATCACTAATTAAAACACATTCTAATCGAACGTGTGCGAAAATCATTAATTTCAACATGTAATAATTACAGACTCATTCCGATCGAACATGTAATAATCACTAATTCCGATCGAACGTGTGCAAAAATCATTAATTTCAACACGTTCGATCGAACGCATGGTTGATTACTAATTAATTAGAACAAGGTTGGTGGACGGTGGTTATCGAAATCACATTCTGATCATGAAAACAATTTGTTGTATTAAATTTTATACATATCCAATTAATCAAAATCAAAATTTTAATCATACAAAGGATCCCATATATCAAAATTATTGCTAAATTGAATCAACACTAAAAGGAAAATCAATTGATCATATCAAATTATGCAAGATGCTCAGATGCCAATGTAGGATAATTAGATACGCAACGGAAGTTTTAGAAACTTTTTCTATCATCTAATCGCAAGATCTTCATGCATAAAATCGATAGATAAAATCATTGTTCATAGGAGATACCTGTTGATGCGTGAACCGGATCTTATCGGATATGAACGGAAAGATGAGAGCCCCACGCGTTGCTCCTCTACTTGGTCCACACGAGCCCGGTCTAGATCTCCTTTGCCTTCGACTGCTAGGACGAAGATCGAAAGATGAACAATCAAATTGCTCTTGATTGATGATGGTGGAATTCAGCCCTCACAACTAATTGGTGCGGCCAAAACTCACGTTCCTCTCTCTGGGATGTGTTAATTAGGTCAAGTCATCATAAGCCCATCTTTATAAGCTCATATTTATACCCTATTTAATTAATTATTTATTTCACAAATAAATCTTATCCCATTATTATTAATATATATCTAATATACACTAATAATAAAATCATCTATCTCTTGATCAAGTCCGTCAACTGTAAGTGTGTGACCGCATATGACCCGTTTATAATAGTCATGAGTTTAACTCGTTTAAGCCCATTAATCGTAGTTGGCTTCTATCAAAGCATTACGACTCCTAAAATAATCGGTTTGAATATCTCTATCAATTATCTTATTCCATAATTAGTCATTCCACATTAAATTAAAGGACACAATTCCTTCACCTATCGCCCCTACCCCCATCACCGCGAACTTACGCCCTCCCTTTTCATATATATGCTGCAGCACAAAAGTAAACCACATTAATTGTATGTCATGACTCCATCCATCTCTTACACTTTATACTAAAAAATTAATAGCCCATCCGACCTTGCATTTGAATTATTCGATCTAGCTAGCTAGCTAGATCAACTCGATCGAAGCCTAGGTTACAATTTTAGATCGGACGATTTATACAAGAATAAGCGCAAAAATAAATACAAGTACACATGCATATATATTTTTAAACAAAGTACGCAGTACAGCATAAATTATAATATTAAGACTGGAAAAGTACGTAGTGCAGGTCTTAGGAGTTACCTGAATCTGTGATTTGATGGTGGTAACCATCAACCCAACGAACTCGGATGGATTCATTTGCTTGCTCATGTTGGAAGATGGAGCATGGTATCCCAGTATGTCATTGCTCCCTATTACGATCATGTGGATGGCTTTCAATTGAAGAGTCTGCAACTTGGATTGCCCAAACTGTGCCTTCATCTCCTCCCCGACTGTCGAGTAGTACTCAATTTGTGCGGCCATGGGAATTGATTGCTTCTGAATATTATATCATACCATATCATATATCATTGAGTAGCTGTAGCCATTCACTCACTTGAATAATTTAGCAAGCATGTAAGGCATAGAAGATTAGGTTCAGATTATAGATTTATAGATAGTAATGACGGACGAATAAGTTAAAAAGTAATAATAGAGGCTTACGAAATGGAGGCCGGTGGCGTTAAAGATGCCAGCGCCACCGGATGCAAAGTTAATATTATGGTTTTATATGCTTTTATAATATGGATCAGCCGGGCGTGAATCAAGCTAACGGGATGGGTTAGGATTGAGGGTAAGATAGAAGGTGAGAGATACAATTGTGGAGTCTTGTTCGGTATTTATTTTTGTACCCTTGGTTTAACCACCATGTCTATATATTTACATATTCAGGAGTTCAGTCGGGCATGAATCTAGTTGTTTTTATGACACTGTTACCCCTTTAATCAAGGCACCTTCGAATTTGGAGCGGAAAAAGGTATAATAGCTTGTTTACTGCGTATCTCTGTAATAACTGGGTTCATTGCAGTCTAAACTTTAATTTTGGGTGCAAAATATCCTGCTGTGTTCGTATTATGATCTCAGTTGCCTGTTCCGAGGGGTGTTAGCAGCTAGTTATCTGTCATATGTTTGCATGTTTGTTTTTTCCTCATTCTTTAATATTTTGATAAATGAACTCTGATTGAGTTGAATTTAGTGGAATTGTTAAGAAACTTGTAGTAAATTGTGATTAAAATTACTCGATAGGAGTACAATTTCAAAGGGGAATAGCTAATTGTGATAGTTTGCAAGCAGTACAAATCTTAGGGATTTGGTCAAAGATCTTTGATAGTTTGGTATGGCGAAATGGATAAGTTATAATTGAGCAATGGATATAAATACTAGTATTAGTTGTTTTTATGACAATGTTGAAATTCATATGGCAATATCTTTCATGGGAGAAAACTAGGTTGACATTGTATGGGGAAATGTTGTCTAACCTTTATATATCATCTTCCTTGCTTGAAGCACTGAATTCTTGTGTTGTGATAAAAGCACTGTAGTACTGTACATTGAATTTCTCGACTATATGATGAGAGAAGCTAGGCTCATTTGATGACATTGAGGCACTTTATTGTGCCTTGATTAAGTGAAATATGCCAATATGGAATACACTTGTATGTGCTACCATAAAAACCATAACACATAGTTGCACCTTATTGCAATTTGTGAGATTGTAAGATGTTGTTTTGGTATGTATGTCAATCATGTTTCACTGGAAGATGGTGAAAGTTTGATTTCCTTCAGATTGTCTCACCAGGTTCCGCATATGCAAGAACATTTTGTGTTTACGAAGAGGTATATTCGAAGCGCCTGTTTCAAAATATTTATTTACTGCATTAAACCTGGCCTTTGGATGAAGTTCCCAAACCGATCAAACATTCAGTTTGTTTTGTGCAAATGTTTTCTGTGTGGAAAGCAAGTGTTTCTCTAGAGGTTGCATCTTCTTGAAATTTTAAAGGCATCTTTGGAAGCATTTCAAAGCAAACTTTATAGAAAATTTTCACATTGCTTAGTTTACCTTAAGATGTGCAAAGTACTTGAGCTTCTCTAGAAAATTGATTTTCTTACATGTACCACTTAATTATCACAATTTTTATCCATGCTTGTGCTAAAAGATATTAACAGTTGTACAAGATTTCCATTTGACATTTATTCTTTTCCAATGCAAGCCTGTAATTTGTATTTGCTAACTGCTGCTCAATATTTATACATGGGATGATAGTTGGAAAAAATGCAAAAAGCGGGGCTCATCAAAGGAGGATCACTGGAAAATGCCATTGTGTGCAGGTAGGACTTTTTCATCTTTTTAATTTGTTACTGATCGATAGAGACATACATTAGATGCAACTTGTAAGAGAAATGCTTTAGCAAAATTCTGAGTTGAGCAGTATATCATGTGCAGTATTAAGCTGTGAGATCTTTCATCTGGGGTTGCCAAAGGAAATTAGAAAACTTTACTGATTTAGGCATTCTCTGTAATAACTGGGTTCATTGCAGTCTAAGTTTGAATATCAGTAAAAGACTTGTTAAGTTTGAATACCATTGTTACTGGAAATCTTCATTTTGCTTAGAAAAAATTGGGGGACCAGTCTGGTATAGGTCTTGTAGGAGTTGTTGCCTTGGCTGCAAGAATAATTTCTAGAAAAACCGTATCTGCTTATGCCTGCTTACTCAAGAGATTTTTTATGCAGTACTTTGTAGTTGAAGCTACATGGACCAGAAGATCTCGTGGAGAGGCTGCTAAAAGACCGAGCAGCAAATCATTTTCGCAAAGAACTGATATGTACATGAGGCCTTTCCTACTTAATGTCTTCTTCTCAAAGCGCTTTGTTCATGTGAAGGTCATGCATCGTGGAAACAGCAAGGTTTATATCAGTTGCTACCACAAATTCAAAGGAATTGAGGACTACCTTGCCATCTCTAACGGGTGACGATGCCTGTAGAACAATAGGCAAGCTTATAGCTCAACGATCGAAAGAAGTTGATGTCTATGCTATTGCATTTTAGTAATAGCATATTAGTTCTAAGGTTGATATATCATATGATGTACCCCGAATGTGATGTTGGTGGGTGAACTTAAACAATTGATTTGTAGTGGTTATTGCTATGGTTTGGATAATATTTATGTATGTTTTTTATGACATTTAAGAGGGGGTTTATATTGATATTCGAAAAGTGCTCTTGCAAAATGACATTAAACTATATATTCCGGAAAACCGTCCGTTATAAAAGGTCATATTATATACCGGCAAGAATTAAAAAAAACATTAGTATTTATGCCGGACCTGGATATTTTACACCCGGCATAAATAGCCTGAGCTTTTTTTTTCATAAAAAGAAAAACTTCATTTATGCAGGACTTGTGTTAGAAATATCTGACATAAATAACTGTATGTATAAAAACACCCTATTATTTATGCCGTGCGTGTGGCGTTTTATATCAAGCATAAATAACTGCATTTAAAAAAACACACGATTATTTATGCTGGGCGTGTCATATTAATATCCGGCATAAATAAAACGCCCCCTTTTTTATTCCATTTACCTATAGCCCGGAGATAACTTTTCGAATACCCGGTATAAATAGCCCAAATATCCTGCATAAAATCTAGTTTTTGTAGTAGTGAGAGTCTCTCACACTCATTTGGTGGACAATATAATCCCCATTCCAAACCAAGATCAAAATTGTCTAGAAAACATAATAGAAAGGTAGTCACTTGGCGGAAAGCCTTGTTGGGCACTTTTAAACTGACTTCTGGTGGTTCTACTGGTGCAAATTTTAAAAGTAAAATCGGGGGTAGTAATACGTGATTGGAAGGGACAACCCCTTTACATTGGTTCTAAAAAATTAGGATATCAAACATTTTTCGAATCTGAAGCACTAGCATTAAAACATGGTGTACCGCAACTCCTGCAATTATGTTTAAACAAAGACATAATAAAAGGGGACTCTTTAATAGTTATGAAGCCCTAGCATTAAAAACATGTCTTTGGGGTAGATTGTCATCTCGAATTCTTTCATAGTAAAAAAAACATATTTATGCAATTGATTTAACTTTTTTTTCATTTTCCTTTTTATTTATTTTTTCAAATCGAAGGCTTATCTGTTAATTTTTAATATGGGCGGTTAATTTTTATTTTTTATATTAAAACAAAAATTAGCATTTACCAGTTTACCACACACCTCAATCCATGGGAAAATTGGAAACTACCCCTTACCAATAGTTCAAGTCCTGCCGGCCGGTTACATTGCTACAACCGATGCAACAATTTCAACTGGAGGTACGTTATGGACGAAATCATCCAACCAATTCATTAGTTAGTAACTTATCGTGGGAAAATACCGTAGTACTTCCGCCTCTCTTACTTCCTTCTATTCCTCACACGAAACGTCAAAGCACGCACAATGTGCATGAGTGGAGTGGAGAGTTCTCACCGGCCTGCTCTAATTTCTCCTCCCTTCCTCTTATAATTTGAAACAGAGAATTTGCTCATCTGATGCATATTTCCTCTACATTTCCCGTCTTTTTCCGACTAGCAACAGTCTCTGAAGACTTGCTTGTTATTTATTCCTTTAATATTTTTTCTTTTTATAACGACCACAATATCCGATCATGTCCAGGTTGACCTAGTGAACAAGATGCCCACAGATATTGTTGTGCACTGTAAGGACAAAAATATGGATTTTGGGGTCCACACTGTTGGGGATAGCGACACAACTCAAGTCCCGTCGGTGAACCCTTTTCCAAGTGTGGAACGCGGCTCTCAGCACAACCCGGCTCTCCCGACCGCCCGGGACCACACCGAGACTCTAACACTGACAATCACAGACTTCCCTCCAGGAGAGGTGCACAACCTCCTCAAGCCTAGCACACAAGCAAATGGGGTTTCAACCCAAAACCAATTGGTATTGAGTGAAGTAGCCCAACTACTTATATGCTAGCTTGGAACCCTCCCAACTTCCGATGTGGGATTCCTTGTTTCACATGTGCACACCCAACAATCTCCCCCTCACATGTGAATCACTTCCCCTTCCGCTGAAATCCAGGGCCAAACCACGCACCGAACCCACCAAGAAATGCCTTTGACTTGCACGCTTCTCATCGTGCTCATTCTTAAAACCAGAACCTCCACGCAACTCCAAATCAACCTAAAATTTCAGAGTTTAAATTGTACTAAACAACTTCTAATACACACTTATTTAAAAATTTAAAGATTAATGTTATGAAAAATCAAGCAACATACCCACTGTTAAAAATAAAGATATTTTTTAGGGAAATTTACAGAAAACTACCCGTTAAATAGAGACTTTTACACTTAACCACATGCTATGAACGAAATTAGAGAAAAGAACACCCATTAAGTATTAGGGTGTAAAATTTTACTTATATATATACCTATATATATATATATATATATATATATATATATATATATATATATATATATATATATATATATATATATATATATATAGGCAATGGTTCAAATGTAAAATTGTCTTAGGGTGTAAAATTTTACTTAAGGTGTAAAATTCTAAAACACTGCGTTTTTTGGGCTTTTGGGGCGATTTTACTTGGCGCTTCTTCCTATTGCTTCTCCTTCCTCCATCATTCATCATCCTCAGATCTGATTTTCTTGCGCTTCCTCTCTCACCCTAACTCACCCTCGCTGGTCACCCTCTGTCGCGCATCGTCATCATGTCTCTACTACGGTCTTTGAGGTTTCCTGAATGGAGAATTGCAATGGCGAAGGAGATGGCATGTCATCTTCTTTGAAGTCGCGTCTGAGAAATTCGGTGCTTATCTCCCTCAAAGGCGCCCAGGTTTTTGCTCGATTTCTTCTCCTCTTCACTCCCTTCAGATTTTCTTCAGATATGCTCCTTCGCCCGTCCTTCTTCAATTCCTATCGATCCACCTAGGTTTTTCCCTATTGTTCTGTCAAAAGTAGGATTTTGGTTTTGAGTTGCAATTTGTTCGATTAAGATGCAATTTGTTCGATTAGGTTGCAATTTATTCAATGTGGTTTTGAATCATCACATCAATTAAGCTGCAATTTGTTTGATTAGGTTGCAATTTAGGGAGGGAAGCACCTAATGGTTTTAATTCATATTTCTGAGAAATGCAAGTTTATTTTTTTAGGTGATGCCAAAAACTGTGCCTCTGCTGATGCAGTCAACAAGGCGAGACATCAGATCACAGAGCAGATGCATTTATGGCTGTCCGAGTGCCAGGACACTGATAATGGCTGGTGCTCAATTACACGAAAAGTTCTTATCAATTGTGTTTCTCATTTTGCCCTGCATAAGGCCAAATTTTACTTATCGATTTCGATGCCTATATATATAATTTATTCTCGACTGGTTGTATTGTATTACGGCGTATGAAGCTAGTATCTTAAAGGAATGAAATTCAAAGCATGTGACATGAGCCAACTAGAGCTTATCGAGAGTTATCTCAATGATATAGATGAAGTTGAACAGCTAGGATCCATAAATCATGCTTTGCAAACCAAAGTCTAACATCTCATGCATATCCTTCCTGATATTGAAAACTTCCTTGACACAATCACCACCCAGAAGACTAGTAGTTTCAGAAAAAAATTATGAGTTTTGAGCCTATAGGATTCGTTATTGAGCAATCGTATGATCTTAGGATGTATGAAGCTTCACCCATGAAATAGTCTCTCAGGTTCCTTTAATGAGGAATTCGAAGCTACCACTTCTATGGAAAAGGTGGGTATACAAAAAAGGGAGTAATTAAATTGAGTATCTTTACCCTTTTCTGAGGGCGTGGGACTAATATCTAAAATTTTAGTTTAATTCTAAGCAAAGATAATAAATCTGAGGGCGTGTGGGACTAGTTCTTTTTAGATATTAGAGATATTTAGGTTTCCAAACTAAGCTACATTATTATTTTTCACGAGGAAAACAAAACTGTGATGATAATTTGACATTAAGATTTTGATTTTTTTTCTTCTAGAGCTTCAAAGGATATAGATTTAATGCAGAAAAGAAGAGTTGGTTGAAGGAGAAGATTGGATGATAGAGCTGGGAAACAAGTAGGTGTGCATCAAGAACATCTTATCTAGGCTTTGGGGGTTATGTGCACTTGTGTGCACGATCATATTGTGGTATTAACTCTGCCTATAAGATAATCAATTTGCTGAAAGCGCCACCAATTTGGTGCAGCGGTAAGGGGTGGAGCGGTGGCAGCCGTGATCTTTCTAACCGTTAGAGAGATTGGGAGAGAAAAACATTCTCTATATGAAATAAAATCTCTGATGTAGTAAACTTATGTTGCATGTAATTTTGTTGTATCTCTGAGCTGTACATTGTCTATATGAAATAAAATCTCAATTTGTCCCCTTGAATCACAGAAGCTTGCGCTTATCATCTGAAGTAAACTAACCTAAGTTCAGGAGTCATTGCACTTACATTATTGTTACATATATAGCCTGTGCGGTGGTTATAAGCAATGGATACTTGCCCGGTTGATCATTAGAGTTAGGTAGTTTCAGGTATGTCATTCAGCAATGGATACTTTCCCGGTTGATCACTGAATGGAGCTTGTGTCCCCACCTGCATGTTACGGATCTGTGTGGTTGGTAAACGAGCATTTAGATATAAGCTCTTTTCCACATTGTCCTAGCTACTTCAACCTTTTGAAGTTTTGCACTAAAGCCTATTAGCTCAAAATGGGAGAGCAATGTGCCTAAGCACAAAGATGCAGGTTCAAATCCCGCATAGGCTATATATGTTTATCGCTTACAAGTAATATGTTTCTCTTCATGCATAAGAGTATAAGGTGCAAAAATAAAATTGTAATGTGCAAATATAATAACATACATTGCAAAAATAAAATTGTAATCTGCACATGGCTAGCTTACAGGGCTACCTTCCCGTTCTAGTCAGCACAAATCCAGGATTAGGTGGGCACTGCAAATATAGGACCATCTCACATTCATGGATTTGCACAAGAGGATAAAAATAAAGACTTTATTATCATAACTCATTACAAGATATATAACAGAAAGATAGGATAATTAAAGGGTCCTAAATTGTCATTTCCAGAGGGAAACAAAAATGTAATATTGCAGATAGGTGCATACTGATAAAGTGCTAACGACTGGGTGGAGCATCTTTGTTAGCCAAAAGAATCTCGTTTCAGGGGATGCGACTCCCCGAAAAGGAGGTTAGTGACCGGGCTCAATAAGTCAATATCTTTAGCTTGTATTTCTGCTACATTGTGATCATTTTGTTCTAAAACTTTGCTGGTCCTCTTTATAAGGTGCAATGGTATTGGATTTTTACACTGACGATTTAAACTATAATTGTGCAAAAGTAAGATACAATTGTGCAGATTTAGAATACAATTGTGCATATTTAGAATACAAGTTTGCAAAAGTAAGATACAATTGTGCAGATTTAGAATACAATTGTGCAAAAGTAAGATACAATTGTGCAAATTTAGAATACAATTGTGCACATTTAGAATAATGCATATATCATAGGCTTTTAAATTAAAGTGCATAAATAAGATTAAAATGTGCAAATATAGTGGTATGTTGTGCAAATATAACATTATGATGTGCCTATATAATAGGCTTTTAAATTAAAGTGCATAAATAAGATTAAAATGTGCAAATATAATGTTATGTTGCGCAAATATAACATTATGGTGTGCATATATACATATATATATATATATATATATATATATATATATATATATATATATATATATATATATATATATATATATATATATATATATATATATAATAGGTTTTTAAATTAAAGTGCATAAATTAAACCCCGTATAGGCTATCTATGTGGTATCTCTTATTATGTTTCTCTTCGTGAATAGTATAAGGTGCAAAAATAAAATTATAATGTGTGCAGTTGTGCAACTATGAAGTGCATTTGTGCAACTTTAATGTGCAAATATAAGAACATAAAGTGCAAAAATAAAATTGTAATGTGCACATTTAGAATACAAGTGTGCAAAAGTAGGATACAATTGTGCAAATTTAAACTACAATTGTGCAAAATTAAGATACAATTGTGCAAAAGAAAGATCATAATGTGCATGAATAAGACCAAATATGTGCTTTTGAAATCGATGTTTTAATTTTGTTTTTTTTATTACTTTTGAGAGTTTGGGTTCACATCTCGCATAATTTAGGGTGATAGATGTGAGTTTGAAATCGATTTTTTTACGCATAACAATTTCAAATTAAAGTGCATACTTAAGGTTAAAAAGTGCATAATTAAGGTTAAAAAGTACATAACTAAGATTATAATGTGCATGATTAACAATTTGGGATTGATGTGTTCTTGTTTATTATTTTTTTTTATAAGGAAATAATTCGAGGCCGGACAGGCCCGGACATCGAGAGGCCAACAAAGTCGGCAGACGGCAAGCCGTCTAAACATACAACATAGCAAAAGAAATACAACAGAAAACAATCACCTAATACAACAGAAGAACTACACAAAACAAACCCGGAAAACCCCAAACCCTAAGCAAACAAGCGGACACAGCAACGAGAAGATGGAGACTCGATGTGGTGAAGTGGATAGCGAGCGCATGGGACAGCACAGCTGACACGATGTCTCGCCGCTGGAAAGACGGAAAGCAGAAATCCACGTAGGGCAAAGACGACTCCTGGGGAAGTGTGGATCACACGACGTTCCCTCCACCTAGATGAAGGATCTTCGGAGACGGCAAGCCGTCTAAACATACAACATAGCAAAAGAAATACAACAGAAAACAATCACCTAATACAACAGAAGAACTACACAAAACAAACCCGGAAAACCCCAAACCCTAAGCAAACAAGCGGACACAGCAACGAGAAGATGGAGACTCAACGTGGTGAAGTGGATAGCGAGCGCATGGGACAGCACAGCTGACACGATGTCTCGCCGCTGGAAAGACGGAAAGCAGAAATCCACGTAGGGCAAAGACGACTCCTGGGGAAGTGTGGATCACACGACGTTCCCTCCACCTAGATGAAGGATCTTCGGAGACCACGAACACCACCAACACGATCACTTCGATCAACCAGGGCCGAAACTAACCACGAACCAACAAACAAAACTCCAACCAACCTGAGAAAATGAAGCACGACCGCGAGAGGGCAAAGAGCGCAAGAGGATTCCGGATTATATTATATTTTTATATTTTTTATATTTTATTTTTTGGTCGGGCCACTTGAACCCGAAGTATTTGACCTTGGGCCCCAAGGAGGCCCAGACTTGGGCCCAATGGAGACCCGCCCGAGGCCCGCATGAAGGGTTGCGAATTCAGTCCTTGCAAGGCACGCGGGGCAACGATCGCCGACGAGGAAAGAGGGAGGCAGAGCCAGGAGGAGCAGCGGCGACTACCTGACTCCACGCCACACTGCAGACGACGCCCCACCATGGGATACCAATTTCGGCGGCAAGCCGGACAAGCTGGCAGCAAACCAGGCGCCAACTTCGGCGATGACTTCCAACCACAAAGAAGCGTGCGAGAAAGAGGAAGCCAGAAATCGAGGCTTAATTGTTCGATTTGGACGAGAGCGAAAGAAGATCCAAGCTCTACATCCTAGGATTCATCAAAGCCCCCAAAAAATTGAAGAAATTGATCGCTTACGATGGTTGCGAAGAAGACAAATCCGACCCCCAGGACGGAGAAACAGGTGACCGAAGCCGACAAAGGGATCCAACGGGAGGTCGGAGCCGAGAGGATAGATCAAGCACGAAACTAACAGCCCTGGGTGGAGCTCTTCGCCTGAATCCAGGAGGAAGGAAGGAGGCGGAGGGGTTGTGCAGGCCGACACCTAGATCCGACGGGTTAGATCATCGACCTCTGAAGAGGTGGTTGTTAGCCTCCGAAGAGGGGATTTTAGGCCTCCGAAGAGGATTTGGGCCTCCGAAGAGGATTTAGGCCTCCGAAGAGGTGGTTGATGTCCTCCGAAGAGGTGGTCGGCAGGAGGCAAGCTGTGTATGGCGGTGCCGGTGTTCTTCTACCCCAAAAGGGTTTTTTCCATCGCTCTAAAGAGAGCGTTTTTTCCGGAAAGCTATGATGTGTTCTTGTTTATAATATAACCTATGTGGGATTCAAGCCCACATCTTTGTGCATACGCGCATCGCTCTACCAATTGAGCTAATAAGTCAAAAATATTCCATCATAGTTGTAAAAATCAAGCAAATAAGTAGCATTTTTCTTTTATAAATCAGGCATTAATAAACTCCGATTATCATTTCCAAAATAAAATAGAAAATGTGGCATCCGATTTCCCTAAAGCATCTTGTTAAACCCATACAAGAAAACACGAGACTACAATTCATATACGGACTACAATTCATTAAAATAGCAAAAAGAAACAACCATTAGAAACTTAGGCATAGTGCTTAATCTGCTACCAAGAGCTGTTGGCAAATACCACTAAAGATTCAACTCAATAGAGAATCATCAATGTCTAATTTGATTCATTTTCAATACAAGATATAAGGAATTTGCAAGCCAAGCTCCATTGCACTAGCTTTGTGAGATACCGAGAGCTGTTCAAACCGAACAAAAAAAAATGTATACCAGAAAAGATCCTAGAATGAACCGCTGTTGGTCGGACACCAGAAATCAATAGATGCATAGATTGCCAGTGCATCATCAAAAGGTAATTGTGGGCTAAACAGAAGGCATCATCAAACATTTATGCAGACTAGTGAGAAAAACAAGCTAATTTGCCCTTTTGCTGATGAAAATCACAGTCTTTATGTGTACCCTACACCAACTCAGCACCTCCTTTAAGCAATGAACTCATCTGCGATCTTCTAGCATTTCCAGATGCAAGAAAGCAAATAGAAGAAAGAGAAGGATCTATAACAGGTTCAACCTCAAGGAATTTGAAGTCAAAAGTGTCAAAGGGACAATCACGGGAACCCAAGCAGCAGCACGCAAGCAGATTCAGGAAAAATGGGGAGGACATAAACTACTTAAACAAGCAAAATCTCAAGGGAAACTAATGTTGTCTAATTCACAGCACTAAATTACACAATGACAATATCATCAGTATGCATGAAGAAAAAGATATGTCCACTCTTTCAATAAAAATAAGTGACGCCATCAATCGCAAGAGAAATGGAACAACATTTGCATCCATATGTAGAAATCAAGCAAGAACCCTAGATCTACACAAATCTCATCAGGACAAGAACTCAGAAAATAGAAATCACGGCACATCACAAGTCTCATCAAACCTCAAATTTGTTTCATTCACTAAAAAGAGAAAGCTGGCATCCCTCCTAACTTAACCCTATCAGAAGATTTCAGAACACAAATTCCCATCTAATAGCTACGATATCAGAAAATATCCCAACAGAAATCGCACAAATTAATCAAACATTGCAATAAACAACAGCACACATCCAATATAAAGTGTTATTAGACATCAAACCTCGCTCAAAACACGATTGAAGCAATAAAAAGAAGGCAAGGCAATCATGAACTCGGGATCGAGCTAACAATGCGGTGAAATGGTTCAACATGTTTCAGATTCGGATTGAACAAGGAGCGATAGATACAAAGAGAGATAGAGAAATGCTTACTTGAGAACCAGCAGCGGCCATGGCGGATTGGCGAGCACGAGCGAGTGCGAACGAGCGAGGGAGAGTGAGAACGCGAGATCAAGCGAGCGAGGGATATTGCGATCAGAGAGGGAGCAAGGAAGATCTGAGATGATGAAGAAGAATCAATCGCCGCTCCATGTCCTACCTCCGCCTTCAATCAGCGAGCAATCAGAGAGAATTGGCGGCAGCAACCATGTGGATTGGCGAGCGCGAGCGAGGGAGAGTGCGAGAACAAGCAAGCGAGAGAGATTGCGAGCAGAGAGGGGTCGATGGAGATCTAAGATGATGAAGAAGAATCACTCGCCGCTCCCTGCCCTACCTCCGCCTTCAATAAGGGAGCAATCAGAGAGGAGCGTGTTTCTATTTTTCTGGTTTAGCCTTTTTTTATGAAACGGGTCCGGTTCGTTTTTTTTAAAAAACAACCAGCGTGTCCGGTTCTCTATTAAAAAATAAAATTTTACACCTTAAGCAATTTTACACCCTAACGATGTTTTACATTTTAACGCTTCCCTCTATATATATATATATATATATATATATATATGAGGTTGGGTCATGTGTTTACAACTCATACGGTGTTAAATGTTAACAAATCAATATTCGACAAAATTTATCAAATATTCATCACAGTCACTCAATTATTCATCAAAGCTTTTGTTAAAATTAATCAAATATTCATCATAGTCACTCAAATATTCAACACAATCACTCAATTATACACAATTTCTCAAATATTCATCAATATTCGGCAACATTTAAGAAATATTCATCACAGTAACACAATTACGAGATTGAGGGTGGATACACGCGTAAGAGTTTGAGTTTTTTTGGTGATATTTTTTTTAATTGGCAATAATTATTAATTGAAATGAATCTCTTAAATGTTGTCGATAAGCTTTGATGAATAATTGAGTGACTGTGATGAATATTTGATAAATTTTGCCGAATATTAATTTGTTAATATTTAACACCGCAAGAGTTGTTAACATTTGATCCAATTATTTTACCAAAATTTTTAAAAAATATTATTTAAAAAACTTGATGTATATATGAACAAATTCTCCTGTTATTCCTAAAAATGGTTATAAATTTTTAAAAATACCTTATAGACTACTTTTTAATCAAAATTAAAATAAGTTTATAAGTCATTAGCATTGTTTAAATTCAATATCATTTTTTATATTTATAATTTATGTCTCATTTTCTTTCATTTTTAAACATCTAAACTATATACTAAAAATGAAAAAATTATCTAAATAGTTTTTTATAAAAAAAATTCAGGCTAAAAAGTTTTTTAAAATTCAGGCTAATAAGTCATTAGTATTTTTTTTATTAAATAAAATTCAATAATAAAAAAATTCAATATCATTTTTTTATGAAAGTTTGATTTAATTTTTAAATAAAATTCAATAATATTTTCCATAGTTAAAACCTTCAAAATAAATATAGAATTTAAAATTTTACACATTTTTCCCCTAATATATTAATATAATTTTTTTATCCATACGATAAATTTAATTTAAATATATTCAAGTTTAAATATTAAATTTTAAGTATATATTATTAAAATGTACTATATTTAATTGAATTCTAATGGAAATATATGGTGGATGGTGATATGTGAACAAAACCATTTAATGGGCAGTTTTTTGTAATTTGATATCTATCGGATGGTTAAGTTTGAAAGTCTATATTTAACGGGTAATTTTTTAAAAAAATTTCCCTATTTTTATATACGATACTTTATTTATCTCACTCAGCATCTTTAATTAACGAAATATAAAGTCACATAGCAAAATATAATGACTTCAAATTGAACTACTTAATTAATCTATTAGTCGTTCAAGTAATTACCATTTCAAAAGGAAATATAAAAACTTTATTTGTCATGATATAAAAATGGCTCAGTTGATATCGTATAGAATTCGATCTATGTCATTTTTGTTAAGTTGTAAATGATATGGTATTGTATAGGATTGGGATGATAGTTGCCTACCAATTACAACCGGTGATTGGATTAGCCAAAACAAAGGCAAAATGATCGGTGTAAATATTTTTTGATTTGGCAAAACAAATATATACGTAAATCTTGTAAAAGCATATAAAAAGATATCTATATATACACAAAAAAATATACACATGTATATGTAAGGACCGAAATTTAATTAATATTTATAAAATATCCGTAGGATAATCCAAATATTATCCTCCCTTATAATTATGAAAACCCGAAAAATTTAAAATTTTTATGCCTAGCTTTACATGGATTCAATGATGGGAAAAATATACCCAAGCCACTTTTCTCGTATCTTATAAACGTAACGGATTTTAACGCTTCGCGAGCTCGGGTTTTACGTTATGTTAAAGAGGTCAGCCGCCATATCTAAACTAATTGCCCAACATTAAGCCACCAACCCTTGACTTGTGGCTTGCTTGTGAATGTAGACATTCAACCACCCCCATCACTTCCTTTCCATCACACCCATGCTTTGACTTAATGAGCTCCTTACCTCGTCCTTCTCTTTATAAACTGACCTCAGCAGCTCAAGGAGTCCATCCACAAAAGCCCTAGCGGGCAATCCCCTTGAAAACCCAAAGAAAAACTCCCCTCCTCCATTGTAGGTTCTTTTTGGACACCTTGCACCAAAACTTGCATATCTCCCTCCATACTTATCCAAATTGAGCAAACTGGGTAGCCATGGATCCGTCTTGAACCCAGATTTCCATACATATCTCAAACACAAAAATCCAAGGTTGTTTGCTGAGGCAAAATCATCTATTTTTGGAGCTGCAGAAAACTGTTTTTGAAGGGTCTTGAGAGTTTGACTTGATTTCTTGGTAAGAACCCTTTCTTTCTTTAAAAACAGAGTTTCAACATATGTTATAACTCCTTTTCTTCAACTTTGAGTAAGAATCTAAATCATGTTTTGGGATTTTTTGGTGACAAAATGGCAAGGTGTTTGAAAGGTGCTCCGAAGGACTCCCGAGGGTGTTCTTGAGTCATATGTGTGGGATTCTTCGAAGGTAATCCCTCATCCGCCTCCCCCTCTCTAGGATAGATGTATTTTGATGTGGAAAAGGCTTAGAAAGTGGAGCCTCTATGTGTTTTTGGTTGCGTTTTGTAGCAAACGTCAAGAAACAAAATGGATATATATGTGCCTCTGTAATTTGGACTTTATTTCCAATCCAACGATCTGATCAGGCTCAAATCTTAATATGATGTTTATGGAAATGTTACCTAACTGTCCTTGGCGATCCAATAGTTGGATCAAGAGTTATTATAATTTTAGTAACCAGTGTTTATAATGACTCGATTAAAAAACTTGGTTAAGGGAATCCTAAGAATATGGTTAACTATATGATGGCATAACCGAAACTTAGAGCATGTAAAATACAGAAATGAAGTATACCCATAACTTGGCTTATGATCTGATAAGAAGAAAATCGATTATGTGATAATACGATTTAGATTATAACTGGTTAAGTTCGGATCACTTAACCAAAGTGCATAATCTATAGAATCGTGAACCTCATATGGATGTATGTTGATTATTAGGTTGGGCACCATGCATTATAATACCACCTAATGAGAGCTTAATGAAGTAACTAGGCTCTCGTTGATTGGATCATTGGTTGCGCATCTTATTGCTTGCTTATTCTTCAGACTCCAGGTAAGTCCCCTGGACTTACTCATGATGGATTTATGTGATACTCTTTGTCTTATCGAGAGTCTTCATGCATCACGCGACCTAGTAACATGTTTAGGAATATAAACCGGTAATATGACGTAGGATGAACTTAGTCTTCATGCATCACGTCAAAATCTGTATAAATGACTTATACTAGATGGAACACGAATGAAATGATGAAAGACTTATGATGAGAAAGAATGAGTACGTTTGAGAAGGATGAGTACGTTTGAGAAGATATTATGATATGATGGTGATGATGATGATGATTATGATGATGATACAGGCCCTTGTGTGTTTATTTCGCATTTTTATATATATCTATATACTTGCTTATGTGTTACATTTTAACATTCATGTAGTTTAAGTATGCCTCTTTATATGGCATTGAATGTGCATATTTCTGATGATTGACCCCGATTTCTTTCTTGTTTTTAGATTCAGGTACCCCTTACCCGATATGACTTACTTATGTGGATGGTTGTCGGGACATACCTTTTGGGATGATTAGAGCGAGTGAGGCATGACTGACGCACTCTTTACTTTCTCGCTTACTTTGATTTGGTTTTGACCCGGCTATGCCGCGGCCACTTTGATGTACATTATTTCCGCACTTTATATTTTTGACTTGAAAATCATTTACACGATAGTACCTAGGATAGGTGAACGCCTCCAACGGGCGCGCGCATTTCTAGGGGTTCAGAATCCCCACTTTCGAAAACCATTGCTTCCGCTAAAAACAAATAACTTAGCTAAAGAACTCGTACTCGGTCGTAAGATCTAAAGCTCACGGAAGAATTCAAAACTCTTCTATAACGTTTCCCGAATAACCGGATCATCCGAACCTTATAAATCCTCTAAGTGGATTTATGGAGGCATATTCGGATATCCATACTTTTGGGTCGTTACAAAGTTGGTATCAGAGTTAAGGTTGCTCGATCTGAGTACACACGAATTATAAAACATTTTCAAAACCCGCCCACCATTTTGGAAGTTTTAAAGAATTTTAAAAGGTTTTAAAGGGGAAAGTTGAAAACCCTTTGGAAATGAAAATGAACTAGGATCCTTCTAGATGAGAGATTGGATCGATGGGTAGTTTAAAGGCGATAGACATCTTATAGAGATGTAGAACGGGATTTTGGTAGGCAAAATACTAGTTTTCCTTTACAGGTAGTCGACGAAGACTCCAAGGGAGCAACCATGGTTGTTGGAGTAGGATAGGATTTAGAGGCGGGCTCGCCAAGCTATCCCTCGAAGGATAGCTATCTAGTTAGCTTCCGTGTGATATAAAACTGTGCATGCGGGCCATCCCCTTGAAGGGATGTAATTATGTGAAATGAATGTGCCTGAGGGCCGTCTTCCTTGAAGAAGACGTTTTATTGAGGTGTATATTGAGTATACTTAAATGTCCAGTTGTCATCATGGTCGACACCGAGATTAGTAGAGGACGCGGAAGGCCACGTGGCCGAGGTCGTGGCCGCATTCCCGAGACAGAGACTGAGACTGAGACCGACGCTGAGGTCAAGATCCCCGGACAGCAGGGATCGGCTGATAGACAGCAGCAGGGATCAACGATAGAGAGGGCATTACTCGCGTTGCTGGAGCGAGAGAGATCAGCTGGTGTCACCGACTGGGTGAAGAGACTATAACAGAGTAGCCCGCCTATCTTCCAGGCCGGACCCGGAGAGGATATCGAGCAGTTCTTCAGAGGACTCGAGGGAGTTTTCATCTTGATTGGAGTACCCGATGCGGAGAGACAGAGGCTTGCGGCTGGGCAGCTTAGAGGAGATGCTTTTGACAGATGGCTTGTCTACCGTGATAATCATACTACATGGACCTACGAGGAGTTCAGGAAGTTGATGCTGAGAGAGTACTATCCATCTGGGACACAGGCAGCACGAGAGGTTGCGTTCTTCAGCACCCGCTACGACCCACTGCTATCTATCTCCGAGATCGTCTGCCAGTTCAAGAAGGAGCTCGTTTATTGTGAAGGGGTATGTAAGACCGATGAGATGCGCATCTGCATGCTTTTTATGAGGCTTTCGCCAGACGTTCTTCTGATCTCTACCAGCATGGAGGAAATGACATAGGACAGATTCCTAGAGATGATCCTCCGCTATGACCAGCAGCTACGTCTGACAGCTGCCATGTCTTCAGCTTTCCGCACTCCATCTGGCGGAAAGAGGCCACGACCCGCAGAGCACAGATTTGATAGGAGCCCATGGAAGGGGCCAGCGAGAGGAGGATCGACCAGCGGGACCACTTGGGCCATTCCAGCTATACCTGTATCATCATACAGCGAGGCTAGAGTGAGAGCTATTATCTGCCACAGCTGCCGCGAGGAGGGCCACTACCAGACAGGCTGCCCTAGGAAGTTCATTTCATGCTACACGTGTGGAGGGGTAGGACATCGTGATGTCATATGCCCGCAGGGCGAGAGATCTTCAGTCACTCCTGCAGCTTCAGCTTTACGCCTTCTAGAGGCACCGAGACCCGCTCAGATTTCTTATGCACAGGGTCAGGGGAGGGGGACTCCCTCGGGAGCTGGCCGAGGAGATAGTAGCTACGGAGGTGGTCGAGGAGATAACAACTTTAGAGGAGGACGAGGCGGAGGTAGAGGTAGAGGAGGAGGTCGAGGCGGTCGAGAATCTTACCAGCATCAGCAGGCACAGTCGTCTATAGGGTCGGCAGGACCAGGCCAGGGCAGAGGTTTTGCACAGCTGGCAGCGATAACTGTAGACACTGATTTCTTACCACCCTCGTCGCCCCGCGCGTTCTCGATGCGGAACGGCGATTCGACAGCTCCGACTTCCATAGGTACGATATCGTTCTGTGGCTCTACTCTTCGCATTCTGTTCGATACCGGGGCAACACACTGCTTTATAGAAGATTCTTGCGTAGCTAGATTTAAACTTGTATGTTCGATATGTCACGCGTTAGTAGTGCGTATGGCGGATGGGGCTAGGGTTAGGATAGGGCATGAGATCCTAGGATGCCCCATTCGGATAGGAGAGCGAGAGTGGCCCACTGACTTGATGGTCATGCCACTGCGGACAGACGAGATGATCTTGAGGATGGATTTTATGAACTTCTACGGGGTGATCCTCAATCTGAGGACCCGTACAGTTTCCATCCTCGCGGAGGATGCGACTGAGCACGAGGTGTGGGGGAACGACCCCAAACGGAACGGAGCCCAGATCAACGCCGTTCGAGCGGCGAGACTTCTAGACCAGGGATGCACGAGCTACTGGTGTTACGCTTTAGAGGTGAATCGCGAGCGACCCAGCCTGACAGATGTCCCCATTGTTAGTGAGTTTGCTAACGTTTTCCCGGATGAGCTACCGGGACTTCCGCCACAGCGAGATGTTGATTTCGCTATACAGTTGGAGCCGGGCACCAAGCGGATTTCGAGGGTGCCATACAGGATGGCGCCGATAGAGATGGCCGAGCTGAAGGCACAGTTGGAGGAGCTAGCCGAGAAGGGCTACATCAGGCCCAGTGCTTCGTCGTGGGGAGCACCAGTGTTGTTCGTGAAGAAAAAGGATGGGTCGTTGAGGCTATGCATAGATTACAAAGAGCTGAACCGGGCTACGGTGAAGAATCGTTACTCGTTGCCGAGAATAGACGACTTGATGGATCAGCTGCAGGGAGCTGTCGTCTTCTCGAAGATAGATTTGTGTTCGGGTTATCACCAGTTGAGGGTGAAGGCAGAGGACATCCCGAAGACGGCATTCAGAACCAGATACAGACACTACGAGTTTGTGGTTATGCCGTTCGGGCTAACCAACGCGCCAGCCGCCTTCATGGAGTTGATGAACAGGGTGTTCATCGATTTTCTTGACAGATTTGTGGTGGTGTTTATCGACAACATCTTGATCTACTCGAGGAGTAAAGAGGAGCATGCTGAGCACCTGAGGATTGTGCTGAGGATTATGCAGAAGCATAAACTATTCGGGAAGTTTAGCAAGTGTGAGTTCTAGCTCTCCGAGGTGATGTTTCTTGGTCATGTTATATCTGCAGTAGGGATATCAGTAGTTGCATCGAAGGTTGATGCTATCGTTGCTTGGGGGGTCCCCAAGAACGTTAGAGACATCAGGTCTTTTCTAGATTTGCCTAGCTATTACCGACGATTCGTCGAGGGCTTCTCCAGCATAGCTAGGCCGATGACGCAGCTGACGAAGAAGGGAGTACCCTTCGAGTGGAGTCCGGCGTGCCAGGCCAGTTTTGATCTGCTGAAGCAGAAGTTGACATCCGCGCCAGTGTTAGCACTACTAGAGGGGACGGAGGACTTCGTGGTCTACACGGATGTTTCGAGTTCAGGTTTAGGTTGTCTGCTACAGCATAGAAATCGGGTCATCGCTTACGCTCCACACCAGCTGAAGCCAGGGGAGGAGTCATACCCCACGCACGATCTTGAGCTAGCCGGAGTGGTACATGCGCTCAAGATCTGGAGGCACTATCTATATGGAACGTCAGTGAGGATCATGACCGATCACAAAAATCTGAAGTACATTTTCACGCAGAAGGAGCTGAACATGTGTCAGAGGCAGTGACTCGAGTTGATCAAGGACTACGACCTCGACATCGTTTATCATCCCGGGAAGGCCAATGATGTAGTGGCCGATGCGCTGAGTAGGAAGACTCGTTCGGAGGTTACCTTATCGAGGTTGACAGTCTAGCCAGAGTTGTAGAGAGATCTGATGAGTTGCGACATCGAGGTCTGGTCACGGAGAGAGAGTGGTCAGTTGAGTTTCCTCGAGATACAATTTGAGTTGATGGATGAGATTCGCCGAGCCCAGGTAGAGTGTCCACGGATAGCCGACATTTGACAGAGTATGACCCAGGGTCACTGTAGAGCATTTTCTGTCAAAGAGGATGGGATGTTGATGCTACAGGGTCGAGTTACAGTGCCGGAGGTGCGTGATCTGAGGCAGAGGATTATGCAAGAGGCGCATTCTACTCCTTATTCGATCCACCCGGGATTGAATAAGATGTATTAGGACCTGAGGAGGACCTTTTGGTGGCGTAGGATGAAGGCCGCCATTGCAGGATTTGTAGCGAGATGTCAGGTCTGTCAGCAGGTGCGGATTGAGCACCAGAGACCCGGAGGGGTGACCAGGTCACTTCCCGACCCCGCATGGAAGTGGGCCGATATTACCATGGACTTTGTCACTAGACTAAGGAAGGACATCCGAGGCTTTGATGCCATATAGGTCGATAGGTTGACCAAGACCGCCCATTTTATCCCGATTCAGGAGAAGTGGTCGGTATCCACACTAGTGCAGTCATTCGTGCAGCATATCGTGAGGTTACAAGGAATCCCGGAGAGGATTGTTTCAGATCGAGATGGTCGGTTTACCTCGAGATTCTAAAGGCAGGTGCACGAGGCTCTAGGGAGCAAGCTACATTTCAGTACCGCATATCATCCGCAGACAGACGGACAGAGTGACCGGACGATCCAGACATTAGAGGATATGCTGAGAGCATGCGTGTTAGAGTGGGGGAACCTATGGGTGAGAAACCTTCCGCTAGTGGAGTTCTCGTACAACAACAGTTATCATTCTTCGATTAGGATGGCTCCTTTTGAGGCGTTGTACGGGAGGTGATGCAAGTCGCCGATATGTTGGGATGAGCTGGGGGATGTGCTTGGGCCGTTGCCCAGTATGTGCAGGAGGTTACAGATCAGGTCAGACGTATTCGTGAGCATCTAAGGATCGCACATGACCGCCAGAAGAAGTACGCAAATCGCCGCAAGACTGAGCTGGCTTTTGATGTAGGAGATCATGTATGGCTGAGAGTATCGCCGACGAGAGGGATCCGGCGCTTTGGCATGAAGGGCAAGCTGAGCCCTAGATATGTAGGACCTTTCGAGATCCTAGAGCGAGTAGGAGAGGTAGCCTACAAAGTGACTCTACCGACTACTTTAGCTGGCATCCACGATGTTTTCCACGTTTTGCAGCTGAGGCGGTACGAGCCTGATCCGAGTCATGTCCTAGATCATTCTGGTCTTTACATAGAGCCCGACCACACCTATGTGGAGCGACCGATAGCCGTTCTTGACCGTCGGGTCAAGAAGCTAAGACGACGAGAGGTGCCATTGGTCTTGATTCAGTGGGCTAGGAGGAGGAGGCCACCTGGGAGACCGAGGATAGCATACGAGCCGGTTATGGGGGAGTATTAGACGAGTTGTTAGCCAAGTATGTAGAGCCACGTGAGGATATAGTCCTCACCTCGTGAGTTGGCTGGTGAGTACCCCTAGGATGTCTATCCTTTAGTTGTACTCTTGATTGATTCGATGTTTACCTTGGTGCTGAGTATGCACTTTTGATGATTTATATGCGTGGTGGGCCCATGAGTGGTTTAATATGATGTGTTATCATTGTTTAGTGATATTTTATGATAGATGATTATGTGATGACATGGATGTGATTACGATTCGATAGATGAGTACATAATGGAGTATTAGCACGCACTTGTTACATCGTCGAGTACAACTTGCCCGATAGGCAGTTGAGTACGTGCTACTCCCTATTTATGATGATGAGATGATGACGAGATGACGAACATAGGACAGACGGAATAAGGCTTAGCCATAGAGGTGGATGAAGTCCACCCTCCTGATTGAGGAATAGATCATAGCGAGATCGTGTGTTTGATCCTTAGAAGTGGATAACCACCTCCCGAGACAGAGATGAGTCGAGACTAGAAGTGTCTAGGTCTAATGTCGAGTCGGGACGCCAAACACCTTGATTTTGAGATTTAGTTCGGAAATGAGCAATTTAAGGTTCCAATGTCCGGGTAAACCTATTATACTTCGCGAAGTGGATACGAGCTTTCCACGGGGGCGCTCGTGGAATTTTCGCGAAGTGGATACTTTCAAGGTTGAGGCGAGATGTGATGGGGGCGCCCATCACATGCTTGATGAAACCTTCGAGATTATTACGGTCGTGACAAAGGTGGCGTGAGATTCTTGGACGACGCATCCAGGATGATCATGTGCCTTTTGTTACGATTCAAGGACTCAAGTTTTAAAACCTTCTCCACCGGTTTAAACCTTTTGTCTCGGGGACGAGACTTGTATTTAGAGGTGGATGATTGTAAAGACTGG
Source organism: Persicaria maculosa (assembly GCA_963922045.1). Lineage (NCBI taxonomy): Eukaryota > Viridiplantae > Streptophyta > Magnoliopsida > Caryophyllales > Polygonaceae > Persicaria > Persicaria maculosa. Next base: position 54,860,023 of record OY998259.1, on the reverse strand, counting down.
AATTTAATTAATATTTATAAAATATCCGTAGGATAATCCGAATATTATCCTCCCTTATAATTATGAAAACCCGAAAAATTTAAATTTTTTATGCCTAGCTTTACATGGATTCAATGATGGGAAAAATATACCCAAGCCACTTTTCTCATATCTTATAAACGTAACGGATTTTAACGCTTCGCGAGCTCGGGTTTTACGTTATGTTAAAGAGGTCAGCCGCCCTATCTAAACCAATTGCCCAACATTGAGCCACCAACCCTTGACTTGTGGCTTGCTTGTGAATGTAGACATTCAACCACCCCCATCACTTCCTTCCCATCACACCCATGCTTTGACTAAATGAGCCCCTTGCCTCCTCCTTCTCTATATAAACTGACCTCAGCAGCTCAAGGAATCCATCCACACAAGCCCTAGCCGGCACTCCCCTTGAAAACCCAAAGAAAAACCCCCCTCCTCCATTGTAGGTCCTTTTTGGACACCTTGCACCAAAACTTGCATATCTCCCTCCATACTCATCCAAATTGAGCAAACTCGATGGCCATGGATTCGACTTGAACCCAGCTTTCCATACATATCTCAAACATAAAAATCCATGGTTGTTTGCCTAGCCAAAATTGTCTATCTTTGGAACTGCAGAAAACTATTTTTGAAGGGTCTTGAGAGTTTGACTTGATTTCTTTGTAATAACCCTTCCTTTCTTTAAAAACTGAGTTCCAACATATGTTATAACTCCTTTTCTTACACTTTGAGTAAGAATCTAAATCATGTTTTGAGATTTTTTGGTGACAAAATGGCAAGGTGTTTGGGAGGTGCTCCGAATGACTCCCGAGGGTGTTCTTGAGTCGTTTGTGTGGAATTCTTCGAAGGTAATCCCTCATTACTGAAAATTTAAAATCATTATTTTATTATCATTACTAATCTTATTTAATTCGATTCGGAACTTTTAGAAATAATCGTCCTCGAGCACAAGTTTTATTTTAAAGTCATTCCGGTATCATTTGAAATATTGGATTTCGAAGGATTTTAATTCCGCCTTTGAACTCCGAAATTGAGAATTTAATTTAATTTTGATCATTTGTAAATAAGTCGTAAAAGTTGATTGGAATTTTAATGTATTTCGTTAAAGTCGGGATTAGTAGGTTTCGAGTTTCGGATTTCAAGATTTCTTTTGTGAACGGATTATAGTAGAGTGGCGGGAATTCAAATTGATTTTTGGTGGGGACCTTTTAGAAATTGTTTTTATTTCCCTTTTCTTAACTCTCTCTCTCTCTCTGTCACTCTCTCTCTCTTTCTCTCTCTCTCAGGCAGAAAATCGTTGGGAGCAGATTCCATGCCCTGCAAATGTACAATTCACAGCTTGCCAGATTTGTTGTTTTGTGCTCATTCAGCACTTTTTCCTCTACCTATTGTCTGCAATCAGAAAACTCACAAACCCATAAAAAGCAATCCCCTCTCCCTCTCCTAATTGCTCTCTGCAAGAAGCCTAGAAATCCCCATCCCCAATCCTTCATTTTGTTTCAAATCGAACACCACCACCATCTCCTCTGCGGTTCTGTTAGCCGTCGGCACCACTCTCCACCTTCCTCCGATCTGTTCACAATCAGCGCCACCTTCAAGCACCCAACACCGGCAGCCTTCCTCCTCTTCATTGTCGCTGTTGCAGCGGTCACCAAGACGCCTTGGTTCCACCAAGCGAAGCCCTCGCCTCCACTCGAGCACCCTCCGAGCGGCCCTATCTCTTCGAAGAAAGGTCGAGCTTCATTCCGCTTTCTCCTCCAACTTCTCCTCCCTCCGAGTTACAGCCCTGTCGAGCCGTCAGGAGCACCGTCAAATGCCAGGAGACCCACCGGGCTGCCGCCGAGCCCCCGCGCCCTTCTTCTTCCCTGTTCTGGTTCAATCCGCTCGGTAATTACTCGTTCCTCCTCCTTTCTCTCTTAAACCCAATAAAGGTCGGCCTTTAAGTTCATTCAATCATCCCTAGTCCAAGATCTACCTGATTCCGGCACCGAGGAAGTCGTATCGAGCTCCGACGAGCGCTTTTCGGGTATGATGAACCTCGGTGAGAATCCCTTCTCTCTCTTCTTTCTTGTCCGATTCCATGTCTGTGATGCCGGGTTGAATGGCCGAAGCAACCAGCCACCACCGACCGCCCTTGCCCTCTCTTTTCCTTCTTCCAGATTTTCAATCCGCATTTGGGGGAGACAGTTGAACAGTGCAGGGTTGGGTTCGGTTTTATTTGTTTTGTTTTAATGGTCCGGTTCAGGGTTTTGTTTAACTAAACCGGTTTGATTCTTTTAAAAATCAGAATGGGTTTTGTTTTAAAGAGTTGGGCTGGGAATTCGTGGACCCATATTTTAAAATGAGAGTGGGTTTTCTCTTCTTTCCTTCCTTGGGCCGGATCTGGGTTTTAATATCTGAATTATTATTTTGGGCTCCTCTTAGTTGTTTAAAATGGTTATTGTTGCTTCTTACATACTATGTTTGGGTTTATATTACATGATATTATTTACTTATTATTATTATGATAATTCTGATTTTGTGAGAAATAGAATTCTAAAATTTTGCTATGTTATGAAATTATCAATATTATATTATGAAATTGTTTAAAGGTGATATTACTTGGAATATGTATTTGTGATGTGTAAACGCGTGATTTTGGAAATTATGAGATGTTTATTACCATTATATATAAATATAGTTTGGTGTTATTTTAAGTTGTATATTGTTTGATAAAGTATTATCTAAGAGGGTTTTCAAGTTTCCGGAGATATCTCTTAAATGATTTATTCTATAGAAAACCAAATTGCCGGAATTATTTCTATAATATGATTTGAGAAATTGTTTTAAAAATGAGTTGACTTAACTTGAGATTTAAGGGTTTGGAAAACTTTGGGAAATGAGTTTGAAATGTTGTTGGTAAGATTTATCGATGGGTTTGACTAGAAATGAAATGGTTTTGGTCGATGTCGATCGTATCGGAAAGATTTTGGAAAATGGTTTTAATATCGATTGGTTTTGAGTATGTTGAGAACTTGGATTTCCTATGTATGAATGTCGACACGGTAGCTTATGGAAATGGCTTGATGATAGGTGTGTGTATTGCTTTTGGATTGCTTTGGACTTGCATTTGGGCCCTTACTTGTGTTATCATACTGTTCTGCATCTTCAGGTAAGTTCCCTAGGGAGCTTACTCAGGTTGGACATTCATGCCTGTTGTTGCATTTTATGTTAGGTGTTGCATATGCATAAAAGCATGTCATGTAGTATCCTGCTAGGATTGCACTGATGATTGAGCATTCGTTTATTCATTGCATTTGTAAACAGAACGGTCGTTATCTGTGATAGTCCTAGAGTCTTTGCTAGGGTCATAAGGTAGCCCATCCTCATCGGGTACCCTGAGTCAATCGAGTCTATATGAGCATGATATGATAGCCCAGGACCATCGGGCAAGCGATGAGACGATATGATATGATGATGTCATGGTTTGTGCACCACCACGAGGAAACTGCTATGCTATAGCACCGAACTGGCCAGTCTCTGCACTAACAGGAAGGGGTGCAGATGTAGGAGAGGGATATGCCACTTGGCATTGTCTTGGGCCCTTTACAGTATTTTTACACATTATTATAACTAGGAGCATGCTAGTGTGTTTGACTTTCGTACTGCATTAGAGCATCTTTATTAGGTATAGCACATACTATGTGGCCTCAGCGAGGACTGCCGGTCCCGCATGAGTGGCCTGATCTGACTCCTTTGCCCGTTCTTTTCTTTAAGGGTATTTTCTGCAGACTTTGAGTGCTCGATGTCTATATGACGGGGTTCCCTTTTTGCGAATCGAAGAACCTGACTAATTCTCTGACTTGGTATAAATGGTATTCATTCGCTTATGTTTTAGTTTTGACTCGGCTCTGCCGTGACACTTTGTATCTTAACTTTGCTTCCGCTTTACTTTTTTCGAATTGAATTTCGCGACATAGTCATAAGACAGGTTAAGGGTACCCAACGACCCTTCGTGACTTTTAGGATTTGAAATCCCTCTTTCTACTAATCTTAAAATGAGTTTGAAACCTCGACCCGTACCTAGATTGCAAGATCCGAACAGGGGTTTCATCCCTTGAAACGTAACCCGGAAATCATAATTCTGGGCCGTTACACTCATCCGCCTCCCCCTCTCTAGGATAGATGTATTTTGATGTGGAAAAGGCTTAGAAAGTGGAGCCTCTATGTGTTTTTAGTTGTGTTTTGTAGCAAACGTCAAGAAACAAAATGGATATATATGTGCCTCTGTAATTTGGACTTTATTTACAATCCAACGATCCGATCAGGCTGAAATCTTAATATGATGTTTATGGAAATGTTACCTAACTGTCCTTCAAAAATTAGGGCGATCCAATGATTGGATCAAGAGTTATTATAATTTTAGTAACCAGTGTTTATAATGACTCGATTAAAAAACTTGGTTAAGGGAATGCTAAGAATATGGTTAACTATATGATGGCATAACCGAAACATAGAGCATGTAAAATACAGAAATAAAGTATACCCATAACTTGGCTTATGATCCGATAAGAAGAAAATCGATTATGTGATAATACGATATAGATTATAACTGGTTAAGTTCGAATCACTTAACCAAAGTGCATAATCTATAGAATCGTGAACCTCATATGGATGTATGTTGATTATTAGGTTGGGCACCATGCATTAGAATACCACCTAATCAGAGCTTAATGAAATTACTAGGATCTCGTTGATTGGATCATTGGTTGCGCATTTTATTACTTGCTTATTCTTCGGACTCCAGGTAAGTCCCCTGGACTTAGTCATGATGGATTTATGTGATACTCTTTGTCTTATCAAGAGTCTTCATGCATCACGCGACCTAGTAATATGTTTAGGAATATAAACCGGTAATATGACGTAGGATGAACTTAGTAAATCCAACAATTCATATGTATGCTATATGTCTATGGTAGGACGGCTGTCAAAATCTGAATAAATGACTTATACTAGATGGAACACGAATGAAATGATGAAAGACTTATGATGAGAAAGAATGAGTATGCTTGAGAAGGATGAGTACGTTTGACAAGGATGAGTACGTTTGAGAAGATATTATGATATGATGGTGATGATGATGATATGGGCCCTTGTGTGTTTATTTCGCATATATATATACACTTGCTTATGTGTTACATTTTAACATTCATGTAGTTTAAGTATGCCTCTTTATATGGCATTGAGTGTGCATATTTCCGATGATTGACCCCGATTTATTTCTTATTTTTAGATTCAAGTACCCCTTACCCGATATGACTTACTTATGTGGATAGTTATCGGGACAGACCTTTTGGGACGATTAGAGCGAGTGATGCATGACTTACGCACTCTTTACTTTCTCGCTTACTTTGATTTGGTTTTGACCCGGCTATGCCGCGACGACGTTGATGTACGTTATTTCCGCACTTTATATTTCTGACTTGAAAATCATTTACAAGATAATACCTAGGACTTGAAAATCATTTACACTATAGTACTCAGTCGTAATATCTAAAGCTCACGGAAGAATTCAAAACTCTTTTGTAACGTTCCCCGAATAACCGGATCATCCGAACCTTATAAATCCTCTAAGTGGATTTATGGAGGCATATTCGGATATCTATACTTTTCGGTCGTTACAGTATATAATAGTACACAAATAATATTATTACCATATATAACAAAATAATTATTAAAATAAATAAATTAAAAATAGGTGACAAAAACATAACATGTGGCACAATATTAGTCGTTAAAAAAAGGTGGGAAAATATTAAATCTGTAAAGGAACCGGCCATCTTAAATCTATAAAGAAAATTAGAAAAGAAAAATCGAGTGAGTTAGATAGACAATTCAAATAAGATGCTTTATAAAAACATAATAGGTGTAAATTACATGAAAATACAACTGAAGTTGAAGATGAAAGGAAAAATGAATGTCACGGTATATATAGGAAAAATACAGAAAATAAAAAAAAGTATAGGATTGAGGTGATACGTGTGTGATTTGATTTGGAAAAAAAGGGAAGAAGATATAATATACAAAGAAAAAAGGTAAGTAAAATATAGAAATAAAAAATAAAGTAGGATTGAAGAGATACGGTATAAAGTGTGATTTGATTTGGAAAAAAATAGGGAAGAAGATATGTATACAAAGATAATAGGTAAGTCTATAGGATAACAAATATATGTAATATAATATATGAGATATATAGGCAAGTTGAGCTACTACTACAATGAGTTGAAAACAAATATGTATATATATAATAAATAAGATATACTCCCTTCTATACCTAGTGTAGAATGTAGATATATAATATCCTAAATAGGAAAATCTATATATACAGGCGATTCGGATGGTTACCATAAATAACAATTATTTTCTAATTTAATTTTGAAAAGAAATAAAGGAAAAATAGTTGGAAACAAAAATTGAAACGTGGGACACTATTATTAAGAGTTAAAAAAAAGGCGGGAAAAAATGCAAGGAGAGCGCGACATGTGTCCTAAATATGTTCTACTTTAGTATTGTTTAGGATGGTTTTCCTTCCGATGATAGTATCACCGTTGATGAAACTATTGATAAGAGAGGTGAAATTGTTGGTGACAGTTTTCTCGTGAAAAAAACCTTTTAAAAACAAAGATGTTACCGTTCCCCAAAGAAAAGTTGTCACTACATGTGTCACCAATAGTGTCAACATTGATCCATAAGATGGTGACACCACTAATAAAAGTGGTGACACTAACATCATATAAAAACCAATTGTCACCAAAAAAATTGTTTATCACCATACATGTGTCATCAAATTTGTGTCACCATGTCATTGACTGGTGTCACCACTAATAAAGGTGGTGACACGAATCTCGTAAAAAAATTGTCACCAAAAAATTTGTTTATTACCGTGCATGTGTCACCAAAGTCATTGACCGGTGTCACCACTAATAAAAGTGGTGACACGAATCTCGCAAAGAAAAAAATTGTCACCAAAAAATTTGTTTATTACCGTGCATATGTCACCAAAGTCATTGACGGGTGGCACCACTAAAAAGGTGGTGACACGAATCTCGTAAAAAAAACTGTCAACAAAACAATTGTTTATCACCATACATGTGTCACCAAAGTCATTGACCGGTGTCACCACTAATAAAGGTCGTGACACGAATCTCGTAAAAAAAAAAGTTATCACCAAAAAAATTGTTTATCACCATACATGCGTCACCAAAGTCATTGACTGATATCACCACTAATAAAGGTGGTGACACTAATATCGTAAAAAAAATTGTCACCAAAAAATTTGTATCGCCATACATGTGTCAACAAAGTTGTGTAACCAAAGTCATTGATCGGTGTCACCACTAATAAAAGTGGTGACACTAATCTCGTAAAAAAAAACTATCACCAAAAAATTTGTTTATCACCATACATGTGTCAACAAAGTTGTCACCAAAGTCATTGTACCGGTGTCACCACTAATAAAGGTGGTGACACTAATCTCGTAAAAAAAACGGTCACCAAAAAATTTGTATCACCATACATGTGTCACCAAAGTTGTGTCACCAAAGTCATTGATCGATGTCATCACTAATAAAGGCGGTGACACTTATCTCGTAAAAAAAAATTTAAAATAAACTGTCACCAAAAAATTTGTTTATCGTCATACATGTGTCACCAAAGTTGTATCACCAAATTCATTGACCTTAACCGGTTAATGGTCAAAATAAAAATGGGAAGAGAGGAAGGGAGTCAAATTAAAAATGGGAAGGAAGGGCAAAAATGTCATAATGGACATTTTGCAAAAAGGATTATATAAGTGGACATTTTACAAAATGCCTTATTAAAAATGGACACTTAGCAAAAAATTCATATATATAATTATAGTTATTTTTCTAATTTTCATATTATATTATACTGTATATGATTAGTTATAAACAAGAAAATTACATCGATAATATACTAGTTGTAATGATCAGTAGTTTGTTATTTTTTCAAAACATTTTAAAATATATATTTATTTACAAATAAAATTTGGTATAATCTAATCAAGGAGATTTGTTTTTTTCTTTAGTAAAATATAAAGGTTTTTAAAAAAGAATTTGATAAAGGTTAGTTGATGCCTGATGATCGAATTAGCAAGACTCATGAAATAGGAGTATTGCAATGATAATGATAACACATATAAACAGATCTTAAGATTATTCCAGTATATGCATTAATAATCTAAAAAGTATCGTTTCTAACTAGACCCAGGACGGATTTGGGTCGGATCGTCTCGGGTTCGGATTCATTACGGGTCGAGTTATTTTGGGTTACGGGTCATGAAATGCTCAACCCAGACTCATATTTAACGGGTTCGGGTCGACCTAACGGGTCAAAACCGTTACTCATCCGGAATTTTTTAAATATCATTTACTATTCATACACATTATTTTAGTTTGAAATATAAAATTATATATAATATATATAAATTGATATTTTATATAATTTTTATAATCCTTAAAACCATATATGAAAATAGCATACGACATTTCAAACTAAATAGATGGAGTATTTTTAATGACTATTTGCATAGTTCCTAAACCTAAAACTGTTATGCTACCCTAATAATTGTTATATTATTGAAAAGAAGTAATTAATGTTGCTAGAATAGTAATATGCATATATCTATACATAACAATTTGCATTGTTAAATTATAAAGTAAAGTTGATTATAAAAAAGATAATATTCAATACTAATTATTATAAGTAATAAATTTTAATATTAGGTTAAATTGTAATTTATTTATGTTTTTATTATCTTAGACCTTGACCCAACGGGTGACCTACGGGTTGACCCAACCAAACCCATAAAATTTTGGGTTGAACATGTTCGGGTTGCTTCGGGTTAAAATATTTGCGCCAAAATCCACGTTTTACGGATCGGGTTGGATGGGGTCACGTTGTGACAGGTCTATTTCTAACCATATGCTTCATTACACACCTCAGTATACCAGATGCAAGCGGAATCAATATTAATAATTTAAATTTATGACAGTAGCTGCTAGGTACACATGCTCAGCCATCCGTTTTTCGTATTCTGTTATATTGATTTGACTGTGCTGTATTACAGAGTATTTTGTATGCTAATCATGATGAATAACATAGCAACGAGCCAACGAGTGTATATAGATGAACACTAGCTATGTCGACAGAGCCATAACAGTACACAAGTTAATGAAGTATATATATAGTTTATGATAGACCCGGGCAAACGCGGGCGCAGGTCAGGCTTCAGACGGGCTATACTTGAAAATTTGACCCGCTATTGCGGGTCGGGCTAAGTCCGTTTAATGGGTTGGAAGTCGTGTCCAAGCCCGTTCGCGAATGCTGGTGCTGGTAACCCGCGGGTACCCGCAAAAAAACATTATAAAAAATGTAAAATTCCTATATATTTTACGGTTTTCAAAGGCGAAACATATATAGATTTATAAAAAATGTAAAAAATGTAAAATTCCTAGACACAATATACATGTAAATACAAAATATAGATTTATATACCCGTATATTTGTATGCACACTTCTTGCACATTGTAAATATACACGTACTACTGTAATTTCAAAATGAGAAAATTTGTGCCGAGGGCACAAATTTTTGCTCTAATTAGAGAAGTGTCCTAGTTTTTGTAAAAATTAGTGCAATGTCCATAACTCCTAAAATAAGAAAAGAAGATGTCAACGTAAATTTTCTCGTGAGATCTCAGAGCTCAATTCTCCATGGCTAACTTATACTCTTCCTTCTGTCTCTCACCTCCATCACCGCCTCCCTCACCACCACCGCTCCGCCGCCACAGAAGCCCGCAGCCGCCGTCGATTTGACCATAGAACGACTTCGGCCCTAATTTGTTTCCTAGGCGGATCTTCAACTGCCATTGATGCATCTCCTTCTGCGTTGTCCAGAAAGGGGACCTGAACGAGCGGGATCTGGGCTTGGATAGGCGTGGAAGGCGCCGATCGGGCTCGGGTTCGGAGAAGTGCCAGCGAGGTTCTGTCAAGTGTGTCGAGAGATCTGTCAATTTGCCGGAGAGGTGAGTCTGTATTACATTCTAGGGGTTTATTTTTCTGTTTGTGAAATTCGGAATTTCTGTTTCCATGGGAGTGCAGACCACCAATTTCTTTGTGTATTAGGCGTTTTCAGTTCAACATCAGAAAATAGGTTATCAGAGGCTGTGTGAAATTAGGCGTTTTGAGTTCAATCTGTTTGTGCTCTGCACAACAGAAATTAGGGCGTTTTCAGAGGCTTGACAATTTTTGTGTTCTGAATTCTGATAGGTTTGTGATGTTGTGTGAATTGTAGGAAGTCTTGCATTTTTCTTGAGTTTTTGGAAGACGTGGTTTTAGTAAGTTGTAAATTTTGTGTTCTCTATTCTGTGGTTTTTGTGAATTTGTAAACTGTGATTTTTGTGTTAGTTTACAACCTATGTTAGTTTCTTCTGGCTGATATATTCCTCAAAATTTCCTTTTCATTGTGCTGACATGTTCTCTTTTTGTGCTGACATATTCTCCTTTTGTGCTCGAATCTGCATATTTAGATCTGAATTTAGGGATTTGCTCGAATCTGAAGTCGATGGACTTGCAATTTGCTCGAATCTGAATTTAGGGATCTGAATATAGGCCTTTGCTCGAATATGAAGTCTGCATATTTAGATCTGAATTTGGTTTTTAATTGAAAAGATGTAAAAGAAGCCATTGTTGTTACTACATCTTTCTACAAACTTTTTCTGAATTTAGTCTGCATATTAGAGGTTTGTAGAAGTTTGTGCATGATCTTCTTTGTAAACGGTATGATTCATCAAACTTGTAAAGGCTGACATCTTCTGGAAACTTGTAAATGTTTGGGTTTTTTTTTATTTGGCCAACTTTAGGGTTCTATGAAAACGCCCCAATATCTCCTTTGTGTAATTGTTGTTCTTGTGTAAGTCATCTATAAATGCGTTCGTGTAATTGCTTGTTTGAACCTGAGGATTGGTCTGAATAACTTTTAAAATATATTTTGTTTGCGATTTATTGAATTATTCAGTTTCTCATCTCTGCCTTTAGCCTTGACGCTCTTTCATTGTTCTTGCTCCATTCTGATTCAATTTCAAGGATTGGAGTTTGAAAGTGATAATCTGTATAATTTTCGATAATGTGGCAGTTTGCTTCTCCTAACCTATTTTCATTGGGGGTGCTATTGTAATGACTAATGAAAACATCTGTTTGGTGGTAAATGGCAAATGAGTTTATCAACTGATTACACAATGACAAATGCAATTGCTGTAGTCCTTCGTTTTGTAGCTTATTGATCCTTTTTTTCATCGAATTCTGTTTGTGCCAAACTTACCCTAAAGTCTGTGGGTCAGAATTGGGGTTTAGCCATTGAGGTTTTGGGGGTAATCCAAACCAATTTATGGGCTAATACTGAAATCAAGTTGCAACTAAATGCCAAAGGTAGCAGCCCACCTAGAAAATTTAAGAGCATGACATGGAAGCCAGTTTTGTTCACTGGACAATTGGTTCGTAGCTTTCATGTTTGAAGTTCCATTCATGTCATGCTTTACTGTAAGTGTCTTCTACCACCCCAAAAAGGAAAAAAAAAGTCTCACTTTACTGTAATTTGGCATTTTTCATTGTGTGATCAGTTTACCAAATGAGTTATCTCGGATTTTAGATCTAATATTTAAGAATTTATTATCTGAATAATGATTTATTTACTTAACTAAATATGAATCCATCTGTGGTATGCATGTGCTACTTGGTTGTTTGATTGTCACTTTGTGGTCTTAAGCAATTAATTTCTGTAATATATACGTATCTATAATTTGTTATTCAATCTTTTCTAGCAACATAAAAGTAGATGGATGCAAGTTCCAAAGGGTCCAATTTTATTTGGACTAAAGAAAATATGAAGATCTTAATTGATGTTTGTCTACAATATCTGATGCCGCTCAATTATCGATGACTCCTGGTGACATTGAGGACAACATGAAGGTTCCATTTGATGGCCCTGTCACTCGTTCAAGGGCCAAGAAGATTCAAAATGCAACTAAGGCCTTTCTTGTCCGTCACCATGGAATGTTAGAGCAAGGGTTCAGGCCACCCTGGATCACTTGGCTCAAGGTGACACCATCAGCACCGGAAGTGAGCTTACGTCCACACACGGAGCTCATGAAGACTCGTCAGCACCCTCCTTGACTCCACCAAACTCGGCACCGTCATGGACCACTCGACACCATCACATACCGAGTGGGCCAAGAAGATGTCGACTAAGGCCCATGTCGAGTACACTAGTGGTGTTGGGCCGAGTTACATTAGTTAGTTAATTAAATTGTTATTTTATGCAATTAGATAAATAAGGTGGAAATTAATTATATCTCTTCTAGATATATTACTTACCCACCAAGTTATTAAATATCTATCTTCTTAGGTTTTATTTATCTTAAAGTTATTTCACTTATCATTAGATAGAATTAATCTATCCAAACCCCTTTCCTTTGCAAGGAAGGATTGGTTAGATTTCTCATTAGTTTACTATAAATTCATGTTATGCACTTTGAAATTAATCAGATTGAAATAGAATTGAAGAAACCCTTAACGGATCAAGGGTTCTTCGATTATCAATCCCAAAGCTATTGTGTTCTATGTCCTTGATATTTTCGGCAATCACAAACCCCAATCATCACCCTCACCTTGAATCAAATCGGCAACCCTAGAGCCAAACACAAACCAAAATCAGAAACTGTCGCAAGAAGAAGGAGGTCGAGCACTTGGCGCCACCCGCGAGCACGTTCGCTCCCAGCGAGCGCAAGCGCCTAGCTTCGCAGGCGCAGGCGTCCGGACATCCCCAGCGCAATCCCTCCCTTCCGCGCTTCGCTCCTCGCTCCCAGCGCACACCTGCTCGCCCTCGTAGCCGCGCTTCCCCAGTCGCTGGCACCTTCGCTTCCAGCGAGCGTTGCCCCGAGCGCATCCGCACGCACACCCTGAGGACCCGTGTCCTGTGTGCCCGAGACCTGCGCACCAGCTTCGCTACTTCTTCGCTGTTCTTCGTTTTTAGTTTCTGTCGCTATTTCTCTGTTTTCAAATTGCTGAATTTTACTAAGTACAATTCTGTCGCTAAATCAGAATTCTAATCACTTGTCTAAATTGTTCCAAATCAGGAGATATCAAAGAGCATTGCAAGATCAGAGCAAATATACGGCGTGGTTCTTGTTCTGAAGCCCACAGGCGAAGGATCGGGTATCCCAAACGTATCAATATCGATAAAAACATGGGCGTAACCAAAAGTTTCAATGGCCGCATATGTGTATGCTCAGGTTCCTTGCTTCGACTTACGAGTTATGTGTGTAACTATATGAGATTAGTCCATAGGAGACATGAAAGAGGGCTATAAATAGATTTGTTATTAGTTTTTTAGTTCTTTTTTTCTTATTATAATGAATCGAATTTAAAGATTATGCATTACTATATTAGAACTTTTTCTTTCATTTTTTCTTCAACATAACAGCAAATTTACTTTCTATGAGTAATTTCCCCAAGTTCATTCATCTTCATACAGAGCAATAGTTATTCTGTCTAGTGAAATCTATTTTAATAGAAATATAAAATAGAAATATGTTTTTACATGGAAAACAGATTTTTATAAATAGAAATCTGTTTTTACAGAAATCTGTTTTGATATAGAAAACAGATTTTTATGAATAGAAATCTGTTTTACAGAAATTTGTTACTTCTCTCTTAGAAGTTGATTTCTTGGATTCCTTTTACTGAAGTTAATTTCTATCTCTGAAAGTATATTGGATTCTAAAAGTTGTTTTCTATCAAAACAGATTTTTGTAATTGATACCGGGTGGTAATGGTACATCTGTTTTATAACATGTATCTGGCATTTTAAGAAAACAGATTTTGAGAAATCTGTTTTGAGAAATATGTGTTTACAGAACAAATTTTCTTTTTTTTTACAGAAAAAACATAAAATAGATTTTGAGAAATCTGATTTTACCGAAAACAGATTTTTATAACATGCATCTTGCGTTTTGAGAAAACAGATTTTGAGAAATATGTTTTGAGAAACCTGTTTTTACAGAAAACAGATTTTTATAATATGCATCTTGCATCTTGCATTTTCAGAATCTTGCATTCACCTATTGTAACAGACTTTCATAGAAAACAGCTTGTGCTCAAAATTTCTTGCATTCCTTTTACAGAAAGACAAATTTCTTGCATTCCTTTTACAGAATGAAATTGTTTTCTTGTTTATATATAGTTGTCAAGTACTTTCCTATATTACTGTCAAGGTGTTTTATGCTTTGCTTGTAAGGACCGAGATTTTTGAAATACTATTTATATAAATTATAGATTTTATTCTAATTAAAATTCGTTTAAGATCCAAGACTTCAGAAAATTTTGAAAATTTGCGTATTCGATAAACCGAATTACTATATTTCTCGAGACCACTCCCGGCATAAACTTGTTATTTATCTCGGGTTTGGATATTTAATTTAATTACTTCGGGTTAAGATCAGAAAGAGAGTTCTGGGATTTATTTTCGGGTAATTAAGATTTGACAAGTGCATTCATTACCCTTTCCCATCAAGCCACCCTTCCGCCTAAACCCTACAGGCTACATCGCCCCCTAACCCCCCTAGTGCCCCCTAACCCCACTATCTCTAGCTTCTGTTCGACTTTCCCCTCCTATAAACCCTGCACCACACCCCCTGTTCTTCAGCTCAAAACATCAACGTCGCACCCACTCCCCTCTGTTTCGCTGCCGGACAACCCAAACGCTACAATGCCTTCCCTTGAATGAGCACCCCTGTTATCTCCCTTGGCCAGAGCACCACCTCCCCGGGCCGTCGTCCGACATCAACTCACCACCAACGCCTCCACCTTCTCTGTCTCGCCGAATGAATCCACCATCACGCGTCCACCACATCCACTTTCTCCTCTCGCCACCATCCCCACACACCATGCCTCGGTGCTCCTTCATCGTCGTTTTCATCCTCGCGTCGTCCTCCTTCATCGAAGAGAAACAGAAGCTGCCCCCGAAGCACTCGACGTCGTCATCGACGAGCCACCGGAAGTCCACCACTCATCTCAATCACGAAACAACCTTCCGGTAAGTCGTTTTCCTTCGTTTCCAATCCAAACCACTCTTGAGCCCTACCATCACACTCACCCACATCCGACGCAGGTCCGAGGAACCATCGAGAGCCTCCGACGACGCCCAGAACTCCGATGGAAGCTCCGATGCCCGCGAACATCTCGGTGAGCTTCATTCCCTTACTTCCGTTAGCCCGTTTCATTCCTTTTGTTCTTCGGGGTCGGGAAGGGAATGTGTGAGCTGAGAGTGGATAGCGAGGGGCGAGCTCCAGAGCTCCGACGAGCTCGAGAGCGGCGAGGTCGGGCGCGACTTAGTGGGCGTGTACGGGGGACTGCGAACGAGGGCTGTGAACAGGCGAGAGAGCGGATGTGTGGGAGCAGGGGGGGTGTGAGCGTGGTCGGAGAGGAGGGTCCGAGTGAGCAAGGTCGAGGCGGAGCTGAGAGGCGCAGGCCCGGCACCGTCGTTCTCCATGGCAAGCGAGCAGGCGGGAGCATGATTTCACAAGGAGGAAGATGAGCCAGGCACGACCCCTGCCTAGTCAGCAAATGTGGCCCCACCTCCTTTGTTTCATTATTTTGTTTAACTGGTTGAGATTTAGCGGGTTCGGTTCGGTTTGGGTTAAAAGCGTTGGTTCGCTTCGGAATTATTCATTATTTAGTTATTAATTTGATTTATTAATTAATTGTTTAACCGATTTCCGATAATTGATTATTTAGAAATCGGTTTGTGTGTCGATATTTAAAAAGAGTCGGTTTAAAAGTATATAAATTGAATTATTTTGTAACGGCTGAAAGTTACTTAAGTCCCTAGAATGGTGATTTTAATTAAAGTAAAGTATGTCGTGATTATTTAATCGGATTTTTGGAAGTAGTTTTAAAGATTATATATTTTTGAATTAGAAATGGCAAAGTATAATTTTGAAGTAATTGTTTTGACTAACAACTGGACTAGCAAGTGAGATTTTATGGATTGAAGTATGATTGAGTCAGTTATGGAAATGACAATGGAATAAGATGATATAAGATGTTGAGATAAGTTGAGATAAAGGATGCTTATGGTGCTATGATTAATGGATTGATGAGCATGTTATGTAGTGGTAAATGGATTCCGTTGTGTGCAGTTTACTTATGCATATTTATTAATAATTGCTAGGTGATCTGTAACCTGCTTGCTTATATCTTGCTGCTTTTCATCTTGCTGATCTGCTACTCCAGGTAAGTTCTTTGAACTTACTCATGATGGGCACTCTATGCACTGGGTGTTATATAGTAGGCTAGTGTCCATGCACCATACGACTTAGATTCACGCTTAGGAGCTAAAATGAAAATCATATGATTGTTATATGTCCTTGCAAGAGAACGACCGTTATCTGTGAAGTAACTAGAGTCTTTGCTAGGGTCATAGGACGACCTAGTCCCATCGGGTCCCTTCCTGAGTCAATCGAGTCATGGAACTTCCTTTACTTATATTATGAGCTGCCTGCGGGCTTTAGGGTTGGGCATGCGTGCCGCCCGATTATTATGGCATGCGTGCCGTCCCTTATGAGCTGTCTGCGGGGTTTCGGGTTGGGCATGCGTGCCGCCCGATTATCATGGCATGCGTGCCGTCTCTGCCCTATCGGAAGAGGGTGGAGGTATAAGAGGGACATGCCACTTGGCATTCGGTGTGGATCCATTTATCGCTTTCTGCATTATATGAAACTATCAGTATATATATATGATTTAATTTTCGCATCGCATTACGCATTTCATCTTAGGAATAAGATGCTTATTATATGCCTCTCAGAGTATGTTTATATACACGCATGAGTGACCTGATGATTGACCCAGATCCCCCTCTTTTTTTTTAGATTCAGGTAACCGTTAGCCGCTATCGTTGCTTATGTGGATGCTTGGCGGGTTCAGACTTTTGGCGTTGGATTGAGAGGTTGAGAGACCACCACACTTCCTCTCTTTTATACCCCTTTTTGGATTGTATTTAAACTCAACTTCATTTCTGCTTTCGCTCGATTTCACGATTAGACTAAGGCAGGTATTTGGTCCCTAGTGGATCCGCGATCTTTAAGGGTTCGAAATCCCTTCTTTTAGTACAAATATTTTGTTTTAAAACTCAACCCGTACTCGAATTGCAAGATCCGAACGAAGGTATTTAGTCCTTCGAAACGTTACCCAAGTTCCTTAGCTTGGGCCGTTACAAAGGTGGTATCAGAGCTCAGGTTGTGCAATTCGGGTACACAAGGGTCGAATGTATGTATTGAGAACCGCCCACGAGTTTCAAGGACTTTTTGAAAAGGATTTAAAGGGGCAAAATGAACTTAAGATGCCTAACCCAAATTGGACTAAGTAATGAACTCGACTTATAATAAATGAGGAAAATCGACCAAACGGGGACACGAGTGGGTAGTAAAGGCGCTAGACCACCCATATTGGGTGTAGTTGGGAACGATAGGCAAAATACTAGCTTGCTCTTTACAGAGGGTCCGGAAGACTCCAAGGAGATTGCACCAAGATGGTTGGAGTGGCGAGTTAGGTAGGATCGCGAGGTTTTTGCCCCTCCGGTCAGTCGCTCATTGAAGAGCGACATTAGATAGCTTGATGTGCTTTATATATTGAGATTGAGTACGATCTCCCTCGAAGGAGGTCATTATAATTGTCATTGACTAATTCTATGCTGAGTGCTTGATATGTTAAAGTCTGATTGGTATGCCTAACAATTAAATGTGTATCGACTGATCTGTACAAACGGGATAGTGGGAGTACCCTTAATTCTATGTGGTCAACCCAGCTTGTGTGAAACAGCCCCTTCCACTATGTTTGTTAACCCTTTGACGGTCCTATCGAGTCTTTCTCCCGGATGTCAGTATCTTTCATGGGAATCGGGTTGGTAAACACATTGCGTCAGAAACTCATGGATATATATAAAGGTTGTCTGAGTGAGTATTGGAAGGTAGTTCTTGATGTCATTTTGAGTCAAAAGTAAGGTGTTTTTGGGGTTGTCTTCCTTGATTCTTATGATGATCAACCGAGGTTTTCTTGCCACAAAGAGTCGTACGTACCCAGTTCCCACGAGAAATAGGGGTGATGAGTTAGTTGGGGAAGGTCAATGGTTGCCCTTAGGGATCTCTGTCCGGTTGTAATGGTGACTCTCTCTGAACTGCATGACATGATTTTGTAACCTCATGCATGTACCTTGCAAATGCTCATTTGTAAAATGTTGCTCATGTTATTACATCTGTGATTAGTTACATTGATCAAGTCTTGTGTTATGCCTCACTCTCTATCGTGATTGCGTTGTCATAGCATGCCTACTTGACTTATTGTATTAATTGTACTAATGATTTATTGGAAGCGTATAAACCACATGATATGAACCTACATGATAATTGTTTTCTCCTAGGTTAGGTCCATGATAGTGTGATAAACTCTTCTTCGTATGAATGCCTGTAAATGATCTCTTTAGCATACTAGCGGATGACGCCTTGATGCTTATTACTCATTTTATGACAAGAATCTACAACATGCCCTTCTATTTTGTATTCGTCAGATTAACGACTGTTGGTTGTTTTGCACTTGATATTGTTGTGTGATTAGTTGCGTTGGATGGGGAATATGTGGTATAATTGAGTCTTCATGAATGCATGCTTTAATGTTCATGATGGCCATTGTGTGAGTCCAAGTTACACATGTTACGTCTCTATCATCCCAGAATGCCCTACTCAGTATGTTGCATCGTCATACTAGTGCATGAATGTAAATGTCATGTGTTAGGAAGCCGCATGATTAATGTTCTCCCTGTAAATAGGTTCATGATAGTGTGATCTTTCAGTTCTGGTATTATGATAGAGTGAGTTCCATACTTGATGAATATGTGTTACAACTTGATGTCAACATGCCTTATATGATACGTAATTCCCAGTACATGTTAAGATGATGATCCTTAATGTAAATTCGTGGTTGTATGACATTTTGTACCCATGCTTGCCCCATTGCTTAGGTTCCGTGTTGCACCTTGCTTCCTGTCCTCATTATATTTCGCATTTGCATGTCTAATTGACCTGTTGTATTGGTCGTACTAACGACTGATTTGAAGCATGAATTGCATGATAAGTGTTTGTATATAGTTATTGTCTTTCCCTAGATTAGGCCCATGATAGTGTGCTACACTTCCCTTGTATGAATGTCGTAAGATGATTTCCCCTGCATGATTAGTCGATGTTACCCGTGGTTTGTTGACTAAATTAGTAGTTCAATTGTGATCATGCTATTTGACGTGATGTCTTGGTAAATGCATACCTTATTCAAATGGTTGTTGAGTTCGAATACATACCTTGTATGCTAGTCATATTGCCTGTTGCGTAGGCTTGCATTATGCATTGCTATATTCGTTCCATGCTTCTATGTCGACGGGCTATGTTAATATGATTTCTTGCACATCGATGTATTGGTCATTCAAGCGCATGTATGTATCAAATCTCATGTTGAGCCTTTAGTATCAAGTAGGACCATTGGTTGTGAGTTGCGCTAATTTATACCTTGCTTGCATTATTGCTAATTCCCTCTTGAGATAGGTCTCTCATAGTGTGATCCTTCCCTCTTTCTATCACCTTGAAATATCTTACTCATGCAAATTAGATTTATGTTAAATTCGATGATCAATTGCTTTCTATGATGGTTTATCCTAGCATGCTTACATGTTATCACACGGTAGTATTTCCCCTATTACCTTATGAATTCCTCAAGTGCTGGAATAGATGTATGACTTGGCACCTCACATGATCACACACCACGTTATATCATTTCGCATATGCATGACGCATGAATGTTATAATGAATTTAGTCGAGTTACCTTGATTGTGGTCATGATTCGATATGTGCTAGTAGTATCATGTAAGGCTTATGATTTCTAGTATGACTCACTAAATGATTACATGTTGTACCTGTTCTATGATGTGATAACTACTGTACCTTTATATGTGTCCTATGATGATTCGTTCCTAGCATGATTATAATCTATTGCCCGTGATGTCCTTCTTGTTACTTTTGATGATGCCTCATGTTTCGTGAACATCCTATTGAACCCCTTTTAATGACTCTTGACTATGCTTGTATCACATTATGTGTCGCTAGTATGATATAGGACATGTGCTTTCTAAATGTATCTCATCGAATGATTACGTGCCATGCTTGACCTATTATATGACCAGTGTGTTCGGATGAGATAGTTACTAGGTTGCTCTGTTGGTAGGAGGAAATCAAGTTTAAAATATAATGAAATAGATCAAACCAGATTCGTGCCCACACAAATAATTACAAGACCTCCTCCTGATGTAGTAGCGGGAAGTCAAGATCGATCCACGAGGAAGCACGTCAGCGGATCTCAGTTAGCTGTAAATATCAAAGATGGAAGTAACAGAAAGAAAGACAGAAATAACAAAGAAAAGCGGAAAAGAAAGCAAGGCACAGAAACTACTCGATATCGACAAAAGTTACTCGCTATCGACTACAGAAATCTACACCAGAAACTCAATATCGACAATCAGAAACCAAAACTCAGCAAAGGCCAATGTCGAGTAAAACTCTCCTCGATATCGAGTACAACTACTCGATGTCGACAAGAACCAACTCAAAATCGACAAAGAACAGAAGCTTAAAATTGCAACTTTTAGATCGCAGAACTCAGATTTCGATGAATTAATTCAATAAACTAAAAGACTTCCAAGGCCAGGGTATCAACACCACAACGATAACAATGTAAAATAACACATAAAGGGATAAAAGATCATGCTTTTTCATCAAATAACTTTCGTTATTAACAAATAGGAATATAGAGGCTTTCATATAAACCCTAATTGTTACTAACCATTTTCACATAACTAACCCAAGTTGTATTAAGATCACTTTCGCTTCAATAACACAAACAAGGATCACCTTCAACTTTCGCAAAAGAATCATGCTCGTAGGGATAGAAGACGAATTGCATAAAAAGATCAAACCTTTACCGCATCATCTCACATGGCTACCATCGGGCTCACCCCGACCCTAGAAGTGGGTGGACTACTCGCTCTTCATCATCAAGAAACTCATCAAGGATTTCAGGAAAATAAATTGCATTAAATAAACCAAAGAGAACTTACAACCAATCGAAGCCAAATCCGCTCTCGCCTTTCCAACTTCTCTCGCCACAAGCTCTCTCCTCTACTCTCTCTATGTAACTAATTGTACCTAAAATTGAATGCTTAGAAATCAGCCCCTAAGGCCATATTTATAACCTTCCAATCCTTGCTAATCAAGGTAAGAAATTCTATCTATATCTATATCTACTTACTTAAAGATAAATCATGGAATAAATAATTAAATCTAGGATTATATCTAATGTGGATAGAATATCTTCTCGAAAATATCATCATTGGCTTCGGGATAGAAACTTAACAAGATATTCGGATAACTCGGAATCCGCCACTGATATGTCCTCGATATCGACTAGGAGTCCTCGATATCGACTAGTGCTTTCTTCGTCTTATGCTCAGTAACTCCATATTGGCCAATAGAACACATGTCGACTGAACTTTTCCTCGATATCGAGGAGATTTCCTGGACATCGACTAAGGCTTGCTCGGCTCCCAGTGCTCAGCTTCGTCGATCTCGGCTCAGACATGGAAATCGACTTGGTGGTTTACTCGATATCGACTAACCTGCTCCAGCTCCCTGCTTCACTTGTCGATGTCTGGTGCTTAGCACGATATGTGGCCAACTCGATATCGACTAAAGCAAGCCGATACCGACTAACTCTCCTCAGCTTTCTCTTGCTCGATTTTGGGTAGTTTTGCTGGAAATCGACTTCTGGTACTCAATATCGACTAAATGCAGTCGATATCGACTTGATTTTATTGAGTCGATTTTTCCTTGTTTCCAGCTTGATTTGTCCTGGCTCCGCTGCTCCTTGAACTTGGACTTCTGTAGTTGAATTTCGAGCTTTTCTCCTTTTCTCAGAACTGCTGTAAATTGCCTCGAATTCTGTGAATTTAAACAGAAACCAGTGTAGATTCCATAATTTGGCAAATAAGCATAAACTACATAGATTATGTACTATTCTAGCCCAAATGTATGAAATGTATGCAGAAAACGATATAAAAGTAAATATAAAACATGGCGGATTCGGCTCACAACAAACACCCCATACTTAAGCTTGCTTGTCCTCAAGCAATACTTCTAAATGTCATTCAGGGGAAGAAACAAAACTCTCAACATATTAGATTCATTCTCATATGTCCCTACAATCAATTACCATCCTTGAAAAGGTAGTAGTTTCAAAAATCTATGCAAATGCAAATAAAAAGCAATATCTACTCACAAAATGAGGGTTATGCAAAACATTTCATAAGTGACAAAGCATTAATAATCAAGAGGACTTTAATTTAAGCTCAATAAGGAGTAGATTGGTAAAAGGCTAAAGGTGGGCAATTTTTGGCAATGTGGTGCTTAATAATCCGGGGAAATGGAGTATTTCCAAACTAAATTTTCACATTCCTTCTTTAGATGATTCATCACCTTCCATATTGCCTTTATCAATAATAATGCTTTTACCTCTCTAACCTCAGCACTGCCTTCTCGCGAGTCGCAAACATGGGTGTCATGAATGGCCCCGGATACTTAGAGCTTTGATCTCCTCACCTGGTGTCCCATCTCGCCAAACTATTATCTCAATGAGCAGGGTCGATCTTTGATCGGATTTTCTTTCACTCATTAAATTTTCCATATATTTCAAACAATTCCGCCAAACTCCAATAATGATAAACACAACAACCATATAACATCTCCATAATGTAACATCATTCTCAACATAATCCCCGGATAGGAAATAAGGTAAAGAATGGGCAATATTTAGAACATGTGGAGCAAAATATGAAAATAAGGCTTAATATGACTTTTTGTGATGCATATAAACATAGGTAAGGCTAGTATATAACAATGAGCATTATATGGAAATATAAAGTCATCCATCCTCTTATCATGCAACATGTCAAAAGCAACTTCAAATTTTACCTCCTTTCATGGTTTTCAATAAATTATGCACTTCATTGTGACTTCCCTTTACTAGGCAATTTCATGCTATATCTCTAATGAATCCAATTTTACATCGTGGAGTTCAGTTTAACTTCCATGACATTATTCAAAAAATTTCAATGGGGGTCATTTTTTCAAAACTTTAGAAAACATGCATGTAAGCACATAGATATCAAATATGAATTCCAAAGTATATAGCCATGTATAAGCAATTCAAGAATTAAACTCTAAATATGCACACATAATGTTAAATATAATTAAATATGAACAAAGTAAGCCCTTCCAATACCCCATACTTAAACATTACAGTGTCATCACTGTATAAAAAACAAGGGTAAAGAAAGAAACTCACAAACAGATGTGCAGGACGCCAAAAATCGAGTGCTATGCTGCTGGGCCTAGTCCGATTTTAGCTTGCTTTTATCCCCATGGACCTGAAAAATGTAGAAGACATATACCCACAATAGAAAAACTAAAAGTTCAAAACTAAAAACAAAAGCAACAATGTCCAAAAGTCCCAAAAATAAATGTCTATTTACAAGCTCTAGATTTTATAGTCGCTAGGCCGACTTTCTCCATTAAGCTCAAGGTGACATTTGCAGGGCCCATGTAGATTGGGCTTCAAATAAGACTCCATTCTTGTCCATCAGTTGTAGTCCACCTGGATGGATCTTGTTCACCACGAAAGGCCCCATCTTTTTCTTGTTGAATTTGTTGGGAAACCAATGATCCTTTGATTTGGAAACATAGAGCTTGTCTCCAACTTCATACTCCTTAGGCTCATCATTGGAAATCCTACATAATCGCACATACCAAGGCAAACCTCTCCAATGTATAGATAGATCTTTACCTCACAGTCTACTCGATATCGAGTAGTTTTACTCGACATCGAGGAACTCTCTACTTCTGGTGGGTTGCTGCTCGAGGATGCTGGAGTCGAGGGTGGCAGTACTTGGTCGACATTGACCAATTTGGTCGATATCGACGAGTTCAGCTCGTCTGGTGGAATCAGCATCGAGGAAGGAGTAGTCGAGGACGCCAGATTTTGGTCGATATCGAGGAGTTAGTCCCGGCTTCTAGTCGATTGCTCGTCCATGAAGGCGGAGTCGAGGCATTAGATATTTGCTCGATGTCGACCAAGTTGGTCGATGTCGAGTAAATCTCGGCTTCGGGTTGGCTGCTTGACGAAGCTGCTCCTAGTGGAGGGTTCTGCTTTTGGTCGATGTCGACCAAATTCTTCGATGTCGAGGAATTCTGGGTGACTTCGACCCCATACTTGCATCCTTTCAAGGCATTCGAGAAATAATTAGTCGACGTCGACTTACCTTGGTCGATGTCGAGTAGATCATCTGCGTCATCGTTCAGGATGGCCATGATCTTCTCCACCTGGGCTTCTATATCCCTCTTTTCCAGCTCTTCAGGAGTCATATTTCTTACCTAAGGCTCCCCGCAAGTAATGTAACCAGCTGATATAGATTTTACCTCTTCCATGGGACCTGTGTGCCTTCCAGTTTTATTAAAAGAATACTCAATTACCTCATCGCTGATGTTGAAAGTGAGTACTCCCTTCCTTACGCTTATGTTGGCATCCATCGTCGCCGAGAAGGGCCTTCCTAGAATAATTGGACAAGCAGGGTCCTCCGCCATATCAATAACTAGAAAATCAGCAGGGACAAAGAACTTACCTACTTGCACTGGCACATTGTCCACCATGCCTGTTGGGAGGACCACCGTGTTGTTTGCCATATAAAGCTTGGCATCCACAGGCTCTAGGGCACCTATCTTAATCTTGGCCCATATTGTTAAAGGCATTATACTCACACTAGCTCCAAGATCACATAAAGTATTAAATTTGTATTGACAAAATCCAATAGTTATAGCAAACTTACCTGGATCTGGCCTTTTTTCAAGAACGTCCATCTGGCTGCACTCCTCTGTAATCTCCGCTATTGACCGCTTCTTGCTTAGAATCTCCTTGAGGAATTTGACGTAGGATGACATTTCATTGAGAGCTTCTGTTAAAGGTATTGTGACGTTGAGCCTTTGAAGCATCTTGATGAAGCGCTGAAATTTCTTCTCTGCTGGATCCTTTGGAGATTTCATTGGAAAAGACAGCTTCTTTTTTTGGTTTGGAGCCAGAACATATGTCGGAGGTGTTGCAGCTTTCTCGACGTCGACTGGATTCTCCTCGACATCGACAAGATCCTTCTCAATATCGACTACTTTCCTCGATGTCGAGTTGCTGTGTTGTGCAGACGAAGGGTGTTTCAATTTGTCCTCGACATCGAGTTGGCCGTCCTCGACATCGACCAAAGTCTGGTCGATATCGACTAGATGTTCGTCGATATCGAGTTGCTGTTCTGCATTGTCCTACTGCTTTCCGACCTCTGGCTCGCGTAGTTGGTGCCCGCTCCTGAGTTTTACAACTACGATGTGTCCTGTCTTCCCCTTGGTATTTGGTTCAGAAGATCCAGGGAGCATTCCTGACTGGGACGCCTGCTGCTAGCTGGCCAATCTGTGTTTCCATTGATTTCCGCCATATATCAATCTCCCTAAGCCTAGAGTTGACTCCCTGAATCTGAGTGTAGACGGAGTTGAAGGACTGCTTGGTATCTGAATGGTTCCTCCGTATTTCCTCTAGGATGGTCTGTAGATCATCCCTTTTCTGGTCCCTTTTCGGATGTCCTGGAGCTCTGTAGGGTGGGGGGTTCCTAGGGGCACCTTGGTTCCATTGTGGTTGCTGAAACCTTTGGTCCCCCATATAGCGATTGGGACCCCCTGCGTAAGCTACCTCTTCATGGTGTTCTGCCCGCCTGACTTGCTCTGTTTGTGGGCACTCAGTAGTGTTGTGCCGCTGTGATCCACATTCGATGCAGGGCGGGTTGACAGAAAGATGCTTTACTTGCTTGAGAAGCTTCCTATTCTGATCTCTGTAGTACTGCTCCTTGACATCTGGGTCGATCTCCTTAGCGGGCTCATAGAGGGGCATAGATGGAGCTGGCCTGGCATAGGTATTCTCCTCATAGTTGATTGGAGTCCCATACTTGTTGTCATAATTGGTCAGCTTGTCGAGGGCAGCCCATGCGTCAGCTGGCGGCATTGTTAGATACTCATAATGAGTATACGTGTTGATCCTATCCTTAGCAACCAGGTCAAGAGAATTGAAGAAGATCTCCTGAACGACGCAAGGTTGTTGTCCATGTGTAGGGCAGGATCGGAGTAGATCCTTATAGCGTTCCCATGCCTTTGCTAGCGGCTCTCCGGGCTGCTGTTTAAAAGATGTAATCTTTTGGCGAAGGAGCGCTGTTTTGGCAGGAGGAAAGAATTTATTGAGAAATTTCTACTTTACTTGAGCCCATGTAGTGAGGGATCGTGGACGAAGACCTTCAAGCCACTTCAATGCTGGACCCGCTGGAAAAGCCTTCATCAAGATATATTCCAAGGTGGTACCTTCAGCAAGAGTACGACACATATCAGTAAAATTGGTAATATGTTGAAGAGGGCATTCATTAAATCTACCATGAAAAGCATTATGTTTAATTTCTATTAAGAAAGGAGTGCGAATTTCATAGTTATTCTCAGGGATTAGAATAGCCGATTCAGGCACGACGAGAGTCGGATGCATTTAATCCTCTTCAGTGGTAGGGTATTGGGCAAGCTCATCTTCCAATTGCCTCCTTCGCGCAACTTCCTGTGTAGTGCGTGCTCTCTCAGTGGTGAGAGCAGTATCCTTGGCGGCTAGTTCCCTCTGAAGCCTCTCAATCAGCTGTTCTGGTGTTTCTGCGGCAGCCATGGCTCTTTGCAATTTGGCTTGGATGTGTATAAGGCATTCCGGATTGTCTAAGGCGTCAAACTCAGGTGTTTGACCAGAACGACGCATATACCTGCAAAGTATCTCAAGAAAAACGTGAGATTTAACTATCTAAGGCGCGAATGATTGCTTCCCCGGCAACGGCGCCAATTTGTTTGTAGGAGGAAATCAAGTTTAAAATATAATGAAATAGATCAAACCAGATTCGTGCCCACGCAAATAATTACAAGACCTTCTCTTGTTGTAGCAGCGGAAAGTCAGGATCGATCCACGAGGAAGCACGTCAGCGGATCTCAGGTAGCTGTAAATCTCACAGATGAAAGTAACAGAAAGAAAGACAGAAATAACAAATAAAAGCGGAAAAGAAAGCAGGCACAGAAACTACTCGATATCGACAAAAGTTACTCGATATCGACTACAGAAATCGACACCAGAAACTCAATATCGAAAATCAGAAACCAAAACTCAGCAAAGGCCAATGTCGAGTAAAACTCTCCTCGATATCGAGTACATCTACTCGATGTCGACAAGAACCAGCTCGAAATCGACAAAGAATAGAAGCTTAAAATTGCAACTTTTCTAACGCAGAACTCAGATTTCGATGAATTAATTCAATAAACTAAAAGACTTCCAAGGCCAGGGTATCAACACCACATCGATAACCATGTAAAATAACACATAAAGGCATAAAAGATCATGCTTTTCATCAAATAACTTTCGTTATTAACAAATAGGAATATAGAGGCTTTCGCATAAACCCTAATTGTTACTAACCCTTTTCACATAATTAACCCAAGTTGTATTAAGATCACTTTCGCTTCAATAACACAAACAAGGATCGCCTTCAACTTTCGCAAAAGAATCATGCTCGTAGGGATAGAAGACGAATTGCATAAAAAGATCAAACCTTTACCGCATCATCTCACATGGCTACCGTCGGGCTCACCCTGACCCTAGAAGTGGGTGGACTACTCGCTCTTCATCATCAAGAAACTCATCAAGGATTTCAGGAAAATAAATTGCATTAAATAAACCAAAGAGAACTTACAACCGATCGAAGCTAAATCCGCTCTCGCCTTTCCAACTTCTCTCGCCACAAGGTCTCTCCTCTACTCTCTATATGTAACTAATTGTAACTAAAATTGAATGATTAGAAATCAGCCCCTAAGGCCTTATTTATAGCCTTCCAATCCTTGCTAATCAAGGTAAGAAAGTCTATCTATATCTATATCTACTTACTTAAAGATAAATCATGGAATAAATAATAAATCTAGGATTATATCTAATGTGGATAGAATATCTTCTCGAAAATATCACCATTGGCTTCGGGATAGAAACTTAACAAGATAATCGGATAACTCGGAATCCGCCACTGATATGTCCTCGATATCGACTAGGAGTCTTCGATATCGACTATTGCTTTCTTCGTCTTGTGCTCAGCAACTCCATATCGGCCAACAGAACACATGTCGACTGAACTTTCCCTCGATATCGAGGAGATTTCCTGGACATCGACTAAGGCTTGCTCGGCTCCCAGTACTCAGCTTCGTCGATCTCGGCTCAGACATGGAAATCGACTTGGTGGTTTACTCGATATCGACCAAATCTTGTCGATATCGACAAACCTGCTCCAGCTCCCTGCTTCACTTGTCGATGTCTGGTGCTCAGCTCGATATGTGGCCAACTCGATATCGACTAAAGCAAGTCGATATCGACTAACTCTCCTCAGCTTTCTCTTGCTCGATTCTGGGCAGTTTTGTTGGAAATCGACTTCTGGTACTCAATATCGACTAAATGCAGTCGATATCGACTTGATGTTCTCGAGTCGATTTTTCCTTGTTTCCAGCTTGATTTGTCCTGGTTCCGCTGCTCCTTGACCTTGGACTTCTGTAGTTGACTTTCGAGCTTTTCTCCTTTTCTCAAAACTGTTGTAAATTGCCTCGAATTCTGCGAATTTAAACAGAAACTAGTGTAGATTCCATAATTTGGCAAATAAGCATAAACTACATAGATTCTGTACTATTCTAGCCCAAATGTATGAAATGTATGCAGAAAACGATATAAAAGTAACTATAAAACATGGCGGATTCGGCTCACAACATGCTCCTATATGTTCTCATATGACGCTTAATCTGGTTGTTATGTTAGACCTCGCCATGCCATATTTGACCTCACCTATTGATGTGTACACCATGCTTGTGCATTAGTTCATATACACCATACTCGTCATCGTCGTTAAATCCCACATGACCTCGAATCTTGCATGATCATCCTCGATTCCGCATAACTTGCTTAAGTTGCTAGACATATTTGCTTCCATGAAATAATAGACTAATATCTTGTCTCGCATGCATAAGTATAGGAATCGATTGTGTCGTTGGAAATGAATACAAATGTTGCTCCCCTGAGATAGGTACATGTTAGCGTGGATTAGTGTGATTGATATGCTCCATGATGAATTCGAGTTTGCTTGTCGCGATTATAACTTAATGGACTTCCATAAGGGTATCGTTGCTATTCTTGGCTTGGAGTTTCATCTCTAGTTGTCATCTTTAGGGTTGGTCTGTGTGTGTTCCGAAAGGAACATTGAGTTGTCCGCTCTTGTCCCTCCCTTATCTTCGCTAACTTGGACTCCTACATGACACATTGGACGAGCGACCACATGAAAGAGGAAATGGGAAGTCGGATAGCGATAGAGCAACGCCGTGAAGGCATGGGCCCATAACCCGTGGGCCTCAGGATCAACGATTTCGGTAGGACAAGCACGTTTTGAGGATGACGATTACTGAGTACGATATGACTTGCAAACGGGAGTGTCGTCTATTCGAACTCTTAATCCTCTCTGAATTAATTGATGACGGTATTGCATTGATATGACGATTGAATTTATTTGTTGATGTGCTGACCTGGTAATGAATCTTGCATGATCTTCCATTGTCTATGATGATATGATTCGATGTCTTATAGTTTTCATGTACCATGATGTTTCGATGTTTTGCTACCCTATATTGCTAAGCATGATCTAAACTCTTGTGCCTATAAAAGTATGAACTGCAAATGGTGAGGAACCTGAAATGTTATCTGATAAGGTTATGTTGAAACTTGCTAGCTTGAATTGACTATGTTCATATATGGCGTTTTGCAATAATTTTGAGCATAATAGCAAATTGAGACTTGTTGACTGAGGATAATGTGGGAATTTTTTTTTTTTTGCTTACATGACTTGTTAATATGTACTGGCATGATGTTAGATAGCGACCATGAGGAACCTGGTATGGAACGATACTACATGTTGATATGCAATATTGAAATCTAGTTGAAAGTGACAAATGCTAACATGATATATTGATGATTTGCTATCACGTTATATTGTTATAGAAGCATGTTAGGATGTGTTGCGACGGGATATAGGAGATAATGATGTGTTATTATATGAAAGCATGATGTTGTATTATATAGTTAAGCATGATTATTGATACGTTAAATGATGAACATGACTTAATGGTGCCTGGTTACTAAATGATCATCATTCGATATTGTAATGAGTTGAGATGATGTCTTTCAGAGCATGCTGACATGTTGGTGATTTATATACTACTTGATCTTCCTTTTCTGAATCTTAATAGCATGACCTTGATGTGTTGATATATTGACATGGTAAATCTGCTATGACTGGTTCTACTTGTAGTGCGATGTTGGGATATTGTGAGAATTGATGTGTACTGACATACTAACCCCGTGACACCTAGCCCATTGATCTCTTGACATGTGTGCTTGCATGATAAGTTATGAGAATTCGATCATGGACTTGTGATGCCTTCAGTATGATGTAGATATGCCTTATGGCTCGTGGTATGATGTTGAGATTTTGTTATTGCTTTTGGCATGTTCTGAAGGGATGGTATGATTTATCTTATGGGTAAACGTGTTATGCGGTTGAGATGTCGACTGGTTGAGATTATCATGATTGATGTTGAGATTTGCCACATGAGAGGTATCTGATGATGTTATGAGTTGATGAGTTGGTTTACTTTTGTTCATGTTGAGTTGAGAATGATGATTGATTTGATTCGGAAACTAGGAAGAAAATACGGGATTAGTCCTTAGAGGTGGATGATTCCACCTCTCGTGATATGAAATTGCTTGACTAATGTCGGATTTGAAGATTTTGAACGGATTTGAAGAATACTAACTTGGATTATAAAAGATTAAGCGCTATCGAGAATTTTAATGATTTCGATGTCAATCTTTCCATTTATAAAACTCTTTTGAACTTTTCGGGACTGGATTTACATTATGACACCCCACGAAGTGGATACAAGCATTTATAGGGGCACTTATGGATTGCTTGCTAAGACCTAGTGGACGCCATGATGCTTTTTGAGTTATAATATAACCGACAAGTCGGGGTAATAATATGATAGAGGCACATATCACATTCTTGCTACGACCGCTTGGGGATATTATGATCACGACGAAGATACTGTGAGGATCTTATAGGGGCACCTACGAGGTACTTACGAGATCAGTAGCACGATCCTTGAACTCATCAACTTCAAACTTCATCCCCTTTGCTTTTAAATGATTTTAGTCTCGGGGACGAGACTTGTTTTTAGAGGTGGATGACGTAAGGACCGAGGTTTTTGAAATATTATTTATATAAATTATAAATTTTACTCTAATTAAAATTCGTTTAAGATCCAAGACTTCGGAAAATTTTGAAAATTTGCGTATTCGATAAACCGAATTATTTTATTTCTCGAGACCACTCCCGACATAAAATTGTTATTTATCTCGGATTTGGATATTTAATTTAATTACGTCGGGTTAAGATCAGAAATCGAGTTCTGGGATTTATTTTCGGGTAATTAAGATTTGACAAGTGCAATCATTACCCTTTCCCATCAAGCCACCCTTCCGCCTAACCCCTACAGGCTACATCGCCCCCTAACCCCCCTAGTGCCCCCTAACCCCACTATCTCTAACTTCTGTTCGGCTTTCCCCTCCTATAAACCCTGCACCACACCCCCTGTTCTTCAGCTCAAAACATCAATGTCGCACCCACTCCCCTATGTTCCTCTGTTTCGCCGCCGGACAACCCATACACAACAACGCCTTCCCTTGAATGAGCACCCCTGTTATCTCCCTTGGCCAGAGCACTACCTCCCTGGGCCGTCGTCCGACATCAACTCACCACCAACGCCTCCACCTTCTCTGTCTCGCCGAATGAATCCACCATCACGCGTCCACCACATCCACTTTCTCCACTCGCCACCATCCCCACACACTATGCCTCGGTGCTCCTTCATCGTCGTTTTCATCCTCGCGTCGTCCTCCTTCATCGAAGAGAAACAGAAGCTGCTCCGAAGCACTCGACGTCATTGACGAGCCACTGGAAGTCCACCGCTCGTCTCAATCACGAAATAACCTTCCGGTAAGTCGTTCTCCATCGTTTCCAATCCAAATCACTCTCGAGCCCTACCATCACACTCACCCACATCCGATGCAGGTCCGAGGAACCATCGAGAGCCTCCGACGATGCCCAGAACTCCGATCGAAGCTCCGACGCCCGCAAACATCTCGATGAGCTTCATTCCCTTACTTCCGTTAGCCTGTTTCATTCCTTTCGTTCTTCGGGTTCGGGAAGGCAGTGTGTGAGCTGAGAGTAGATAGCGGTGGGCGAGCTCGAGAGCTCCGAGGAGCTCGAGAGCGGCGAGGTAGGGCGCGACTTAGTGGGCGTGTACGGGGGACTGCGAACGAGGGCTGTGAACAGGCGAGAGAGCGGACGTGTGGGAGCAGGGGGGTGTGAACGTGGTAGGAGAGGAGGGTCCGAGTGAGCAAGGTCGAGGCGGAGCTGAGAGGCACAGGCCCGGCACCGTCGATCTCCATGACAAGCGAGCAGGCGGGAGCATGATTTCACAAGGAGAAAGATGAGCCAGGCGGGACCCCTGCCCAGTCATCAAACGTGGCCCCACCTCCTTTGTTTCATTATTTTGTTTAACCGGGTGAGATTTAGCGGGTTCGGTTCGGTTTGGGTTAAAAGCGTTGGTTCGGTTCGGAATTATTCATTATTTAGTTATTAATTTGATTTATTAATTAATTGTTTAACCGATTTCCGCTAATTGATTATTTAGAAATCGGTTTGTGTGTCGATATTTAAAAAGAGTCGGTTTAAAAGTATATAAATTGAATTATTTTGTAACGTCTGAAAGTTACTTAAGTCCCTAGAATGGTGATTTTAATTAAAGTAAAGTATGCCGTGATTATTTAATCGGAATTTTGGAAGTAGTTTAAAAGATTAAATTTTTTTAATTAGAAATGGCTAAGTATAATTTTGAAGTAATTGTTTTGACTAACAACTGGACTAGCGAGTGAGATTTTATGGATTGAAGTATGATTGAGCCAGTTATGCAAATGACAATGGAATAAGATGATATAAGATGTTGAGATAAAGGATGCTCATGATGCTATGATTAATGGATTGATGAGCATGTTATGTAGTGGTAAATTGATTCTGTTGTGTGCAGTTCACTTATGCATATTTATTAATAATTGCTAGGTGATCTGTAACCTGCTTGCTTATATCTTGCTGCTTTTCATCTTGCTAA
The DNA here is from genome assembly GCA_963922045.1 of Persicaria maculosa. Taxonomy (NCBI): domain Eukaryota; kingdom Viridiplantae; phylum Streptophyta; class Magnoliopsida; order Caryophyllales; family Polygonaceae; genus Persicaria; species Persicaria maculosa. Next base: position 54,826,390 of record OY998259.1, on the reverse strand, counting down.
TCTGCTACTCCAGGTAAGCTCTTTGAACTTACTCATGATGGGCACTCTATGCACTGGGTGTTATATAGTAGGCTAGTGTCCATGCACCATACGACTTAGAATCACGCTTAGGAGCTAAAATGAAAATCATATGATTGCTATATGTCCTTGCAAGAGAACGGTCGTTATCAGTGAAGTAACTAGAGTCTTTGCTAGGGTCATAGGACGACCCAGTCCCATCGGGTCCAGTCCTGAGTCAATCGAGTCATGGAACTTCCTTTACTTATATTATGAGATGTCTGCCGGCTTTAGGGTTGGGCATGCGTGCTGCCCGATTATTATGGCATGCGTGTCGTCCCTTATGAGCTGCCTGCGGGCTTTAGGGTTGGGCATGCGTGCCGCCCGATTATCATGGCATGCGTGTCGTCTCTGCCATATCGGAAGGGGATGGAGGTAGGAGAGGGACATGGCACTTGGCATTCGGTATGGATCCATTTATCGCTTTCTGCATTATATGAAACTGTCAGTATATATATGATTTAATTTTCGCATCGCATTACGCATTTCATCGTAGGAATAAGATGCTTATTATATGCCTCTCAAAGTATGTTTATATACGCGAGTGACCTGATGATTGACCCAGATCCCCCTCTTTTTTTTTAGATTCAGGTAACCGTTAGCCGCTATCGTTGCTTATGTGGATGCTTGGCGGGTTCAGACTTTTGGCGTTGGATCGAGAGGTTGAGAGAACACCAAACTTCCTCTCTTTTATACCCCTTTTTGGATTGCATTTAAACTCAACTTCATTTCTGCTTTCGCTCGATTTAACGATTAGACTAAGGCAGGTATTTGGTCCCCAGTGGATCCTCGATCTTTAAGGGTTCGAAATCCCTTCTTTTAGTACAAATATTTTATTTAAAACTCAAACCGTACTCGAATTGCAAGATCTGAACGAAGGTATTTAATCCTTCGAAACGTAACCCAGGTTCCTTAACTTGGGCCATTACATTGCTAATATATATGCCTCCTCATTTCGAGCTTGTTGGGCATGTATTTCTAGCTTGATGATTCACGAATGTCCCTTGCAAGATGTAAGGTTGTGTTATCAAAGATGAAGAAAGGGAATAACTTGGCTTGTTATTGTATTTCTAAATGTATTTTTACATGTAATTCCTAATATAAAGATACATGGGTTAAAAATGAATTGAAAAAACGAGCAAATGAGCTCGAATTTGAGCTCGAGCTCGAGCTTGCCTAATTACTCGCGAGTCGAATATGATCATAAAACCAAGCTCGATCAAAAAAAAAATCACCTATTGACAATGTATGATTTTGACTTCATAGTCCGGTCTTGTTGCTACGCTATAAAGTCATGTATTTTTTTCTCTTTTATAAATAAACGTTATAGCCCAGACCAAATATGACCGGACTATAAAGTTATGCATCAAATAAAATAGATCCATTTTGGTAATTTTACCATTTAATCTTCAAAAAGCTTGCATAGTCAATAATCATGCCAAACAAGATATTCAGTCTTAAGCTAGATTATAATCTTAAGTTAGATTATAATTTTCATCTAGATTATAATCTTAAGCTAGATTCAAAAATTTGCATGCCAAACATGCCCTTAGTTTGAACATGTTTCACTTCTGAATTAGATTCTTAATCCGTTATGTTTGAATATTTAACTTATACTAGTCTTTCAACCTACAGAATATTCATTGCATCTATATCCTATCGACTTTCCATTGAAGATCTCGATGTTGCTCCTTGTCTTTCACGGGCCAAGTTGATTTAGCATTGTTCTATGATTAAAAAAATTAATTTATGCATATTTTAAACTTATATTTTCATATCATCAATTTATAATTGCATATCATACTTTCACGGGCCAAATTATTTTTATTTACTAAAAATTAAAATCTAAGTATTAGATATCAATAATCATATATATGTACAACGTGAATTAATTTATGCATATTTTAATCTTATATTTTCATATCATCAATTTATAATTGCATATCATACTTTTACATTTGCACAACATCAATTTATATTTGCATATTATAATCATACATTTGCACAAATTCAATTTGTATTTCCGCAACTTATTTTTATTTACTAAAAATCAAAATCTAAGTATTAGATATAAATAATCTTATATATGTACAACGTGAATTAATTTATGCATATTTTAATCTTATATTTGCATATCATCAATTTATAATTGCATATCATACTTTTACATTTGCACAACATCAATTTATATTTGCATATTATAATCATACATTTGCACAACATCAATTTGTATTTCCCCAACTTATTTTTATTTACTAAAAATCAAAATCTAAGTATTAGATATCAATAATCTTATATATGTACAATATGAATTAATTTATGTATATTTTAATCTTATATTTGCATATCATCAATTTATAATTGCATATCATACTTTTACATTGGCACAGCATCAATTTATATTTGCATATTATAATCATACATTTGCAAAACATCAATTTGTATTTTCCCATCTTATTTTTATTTCTTAAAAATTAAAATCTAAGTATTAGATATTAATAATCTTATATTTGCACAACGTGAATTAATTTATCCATATTTTAATCTTATATTTGCATATCATCAATTTATATTTGCATATCATACTTTTACAATTTGCACAACATCAATTTATAATATGCAAGAAATACTGATGTAAGATGAAAGAAAATACTGATGAGACAACAAGATATAAAAATTGTTCAAATTAAAATATAAGTCTTCTCATAGGGTTATATTGTTTATTTGAATGTTATGTTATAATATACTTAAAAGCCTTTAAGCTCAATGGTAGAGAGATGTGCTTATGCGAAAATATGTGGGTTCGAATCCCGCATAGACTAAAGTTTATAATAATTCTAGTAATTTACAAAATTTTCTAATAAATGTTGACATTTAGCTTAAATGATGACATTTAGATTAAATGTTGACATTTAGCCATTGATGTGTAAAAGCTTTATCTTTTACCATTTCTTTTATTAAAGGATTGTAGAAGTTTGAGCTTATCATCTCATGTAATATGATATCAATTTTGAGAATAATCTTATCTGTAAACTTTATCTTTTATTAAATGTTGACATTTAGCTTAAATGTTGACATTTAGCCGTTGATGTGCAAAAACTTTATCTTTTACCATTTCTTTTTTTAGATGATTATAGAAATTTAATATTCTCATCTCATTTAATATGATATCAAATTTGGAAATGATCTTATTTGTAAAATTTATCTTTTATTAAATGTTGGAATTTAACTTAAATGTTGACATTTAGTCGTTGATATACAAAACCTTTATCTTTTACCATTTCTTTTATTAGATGATTATAGAAGTTTGACATTCTCATCTCATGTAATATGATATCAATTTTGAGAATAATCTTATTTGTAAACTTTATCTTTTATTAAATGTTGACATTTAACTTAAATGTTAACATTTAGCCGTTGATGTGCAAAAGCTTTATCTTTTACCTTTTCTTTTATTAGATGATTATAAAAGTTTAATATTCTCATCTCATGTAATATGATATCAATTTTGGAAATCATCTTATTTTTAAACTTTATCTTTTATTAAATGTTGACATTTAGCTTAAATGTTGACATTTAGTCGTTGATGTGCAAAAGTTTTATCTTTTACTATTTCTTTTATTTGATAATTATAGAAGTTTGATATTCTCATCTCATGTAATATGATATCAATTTTGGGAATAATCTTATTTGTAAACATTGTCTTTTATTAAATGTTGACATTTAACTTAAATGTTGACATTTAGCCGTCGATGTGGAAAAGCTTTATCTTTTACCATTTCTTATATTAGATGATTATAGAAGTTTAATATTCTCATCTCATGTAATATGATATCAATTTTGGGAATGATCTTATTTGTAAACTTTATCTTTTATTAAATGTTGACATTTAGCATAAATGTTAACATTTAGCCGTTTATGTGCAAAAGCTTTATCTTTTACCATTTCTTTTATTAGAGGATTGTAGAAGTTTGAACTTATCATCTCATGTAATATGATATCAATTTTAAGAATAATCTTATTTGTAAACTTTATCTTTTATCAAATGTTGACATTTAGCCGTTGATGTGCAAAAGGTTTATCTTTTACCATTTCTTTTATTAAAGGATTTTAGAAGTTTGAACTTATCATCTCATGTAATATGATATCAATTCTGAGAATAATCTTATTTGTAAACTTTATCTTTTATTAAATGTTGACATTTAGCTTAAATGTTGACATTTAGCCGTTGATGTGCAAAAGCTTTATCTTTCACCATTTCTTTTATTAGAGGCTTGTAGAAGTTTGAGCTTATCATCTCTTGTAATATGATATCAATATTGAGAATAATCTTATTTGTAAACTTTATCTTTTATTAAATGTTATTATTTAGCTTAAATGTTGACAATTAGCTTAAATGTTGACATTTAGCTTAAATGTTGACATTTATCCGTTAATATGCATAAGCTTTATCTTTTACCATTTCTTTTATTAGAGAATGGTAGAAGTTTGAGCTTCTCATCTCATGTAATAGGATATCAATTTTTAGAATGATCTTATTTGTAAACTTTATTTTTTATTAAATGTTGACATTTAGCTTAAATGTTGACATTTAGCCGTTGATGTGTAAAAGCTTTATCTTTTACCATTTATTTTATTAGATGACTACAGATGTTTGATATTCTCATCTAATGTAATATGATATCAATTTTGGGAATGATCTTGTTTGTAAACTTTATCTTTTATTAAATGTTGACATTTAGCCGTTGATGTGCAAAAGCTTTATCTTTTACCATTTCTTTTATTAGATGATTATAGAAGTTTGATATTCTCATCTCATGTAATATGATATTAATTTTGGGAATGATCTTATTTGTAAACTTTATCTTTTATTAAATGTTGACATTTATCTTAAATGTTGACATTTAGCCGCTTATGTTCAAAAGGTTTATCTTTTACCATTTATTTTATTAGAGGATTGTTGAAGTTTGAGCTTCTCACCTCATGTAATATGATATCAATTTTGAGAATGATCTTATTTGTAAACTTTATCTTTTATTAAATGTTGACATTTAGCTTAAATGTTGTCATTTAGCTTAAATGTTGTCATTTAGCTTAAATGTTGTCATTTAGCTTAAATGTTGACATTTAGCTTAAATGTTGACATTTAGCCGTTGATGTGCAAAAGCTTTATCTTTTACCATTTCTTTTATTAGAGGATTGTTGAAGTTAGAGCTTATCATCTCATGTAATATGATATCAATTTTGAGAATGATCTTATTTGTAAACTTTATCTTTTATTAAATATTGACATTTAGCTTAAATGTTGACAATTAGCTTAAATGTTGACATTTAGCCGTTGATTTGCAAAAGCTTTATATTTTACCATTTGTTTTATTACAGGATTGTACAAGTTTGATCTTCTCATCTCTTATAATATGATATCAATTTTGAGAATGATCTTATTTGTAAACTTTATCTTTTATTAAATGTTGACATTTAGCTTAAATGTTGACATTTAGCTTAAATGTTGACATTTAGCTGTTGATGTGCAAAAGCTTTATCTTTTACCATTTGTTTCATTAGAGGATTGTAGAAGTTTGAACTTATCAGCGTCAGCATCTCCGATGTCGGCGTACGCCGACATCAGCGTCAGCGCTGACACGAAAAATGTTAGTGGTGTTCGCAATGTTAATGGTGACAGTGTCAGCAGTGTCAAAAATATAAGTGCTTACACGGAAAAAAGAAGCGTTGACACAAAAAAAAGCATCTTTGACGCCAGCATCTCGGATGTCGGCGTCAGCATCTCGGATGTTGGCGTCAGCATCTCCGATGTCAGCGTCAGCATCTCCGATGTCGGCGTTAGCCGACCTCATCGTCAGCCAACATGAGCTTCAGCATCTCCGATGTCGGCGTCAGCCGACATCAACGTCAACGCTAATACAAAAAATGTTAGTGGTGTTCGTAATGTTAGTGGTCACAGTGTCAGGAGTGCCAACAATGTCAGCAATGTCAGTGTCAACGGTGTTAGGAATGTCGGTGTCAGCAACATCGACGTTGACATTAATGCAATTTTAAAAGCCTCTTAGGTCAATCAATGGTAGAGCGATGTGCTTATGTGCAAATAAGATATATTAATGCAATTTTAAAATACAAATGCATGTGCATATTCTTTCCATAAGGTTGTTTAAGCTTGCATAACATAATATTATATTTGCAAATCATAATATTATATTTGCATAACATCGGGTTATAGTTGTATAACAGAAAGTGCTGACAAGTAATTTTTTTTTTAAAAAAATATATTATAACATGACTTTCACAAATTAGATTTAAGTTTTAAATTGCATATTCAAACTAAAATTGCACTTTTTTTTTCGTGTCGACACTTTTTTGAAATTTTATATTGGTGTGAAATTTCTGTTGTGCAAATATAATAATGTGTTGCGCGATTATAAGTTTATGTTGTGCAAATATAAGTTTATAAAATTGCACTTTTTAGTTTTGTATTTGAGTTATAAAATTGCACTTTTCTGTTTTATATTTGCACTTGTTCAAGCTAAAATTGCACATTTAAGTTCTAAAATTGCACATTCAAACTAAATTTGCACTTTTTTACCATGCCGGCACTTTTTAAAACTTTATATTGATGTGGAAATATAAGTTTCTGTTGTGCAAATATAAGTTTATGTTGTGCAAATATAAGTTTATAAAATTGCACTATTTAGTTTTGTAATTGAGCTATAAAATTGCACTTTTCGGTTTTATATTTGCACTTTTTCAAACTAAAATTGCACATTTAAGTTTTAAAATTGCATATTCAAACTAAAATTGCACTTTTTTTCCCGTGTCGGCACTTTTTTGAAATGTTATATTGGTGTGAAAATATAAGTTTCTGTTGTGCAAATATAATAATGTATTGTGCAAATATAAGTTTGTGTTGTGCAAATATAAGTTTATAAAATTGCACTTTTCAGTTTTGTATTTGAGTTATAAAATTGCACTTTTCAGTTTTATATTTGCACTTGTTCAAACTAAAATTGCGCATTTAAGTTCTAAAATTGCACATTCAAACAAAAATTGTACTTTTTTCCCATGTCGGCACTTTTTAAAATTTTATATTGGTGTGCAAATATTAGTTTCTATTGTGCAAATATAATAATGTGTTGTGCGAATATAAGTTTATGTTACGCATTTTCAGTTTTGTATTTGAGTTATAAAATTGCACTTTTCAGTTTTATATTTGGACTTGTTCAATCTAAAATTGCACATTTATGTTCTAAAATTGCATTCAAATTAAAATTTAATTTGGTTCTTACTAAACTGAAAATCTAATTTGTGAACTTTATAATATTAGTCTTTTAATCTAATTTGTACACTTTGTAATTTGGTTATACCTAAACTAAAAACCGAGCATTTGTAGACTGCCGAGTAGTGAATTGAGCATTACTAATGAATCTACAAAAAAACAAGGAGCATGAAGTCCTCGAACAAAAGTGCATGGTGTATCATAAATGTATCGCCATGTCAAGATAACCGCAGGCAGCAATAAGAAGTTAATATGCTTTAGAAATACTGAAGGTTGTGTTGTAAACTGAACAAGGCTTTAGAACAAATTTAGTTCCTCCTGATGAAATGGAAAGAACAGAGAAATTAGAGAATGTCAGCATCAGTTCAGAAGATGATGTTTTGTCAGCTTTGATGAGAAACAGATTGGGAATGCTACGATATCTATCAAGAAAAATCAGTTCAGCACTCCACCCTTTTCATGATTCTATGCTCCCCAACTTGAATTATTAGCTAATAATTTCACACAGTCATGATTAAATTACATGAAGAGAAAATGGAAAAGGTTGGCATTGTCCTCTTCAGGTACACTAGTAGGAGACAAAGGTTTCACATCAACGTGTGTGCATGAGTTGGGCATAAATGCTGGTAGGGAACAAGACATAAGCATAGCTAAATTAAGCTATACGATCCAGATCTCGTAATCTTCTTCTGCTGGCATTGAGATTCCTTGAGCCTACCTTGTTTCGCAATATATAAAATGCGCTGGATCTGCCTAAGGAGAGCAAGTTGTTAGCCTAAAAAAAATAGAAGCTACGAAATAGCCTTTCTTCTTACCACACTCACTCAAACAGTCTGCCAAGCGGATCAACCTTCTCTGCTTCCCAATTTGATGAGCAGCTCAACAGGCTCAGATCATCTGAATCTGCCTCTTCCTCATCCTCCACAATCAGTTCAAATGACTTTAAAGTAGTCTTCCTCTTCCTAAACTGGGAAATTCATATGCTAGGAAAACTTCAATGACTTTAAAGCAGAACACGGTCTCCAGGTTCGTGTTGAAAAATGTGGAAGAAGATCAACTCACAAATTACAGATTCAGCATACAAATTACAGATTCAGCATACATATTCATCAGGTTCAAGATTACAGATTATCACAAACTACAGATTCGACATACACATTCAGTAAGTTCAAGATTACAGATTAAAGTTTTTAAAAATTACTGATTTTTCAAGATGTAAAGACTTTTCAAAATGTATAAAATGTACAGATTTTTCAAAATGTAAAACAAATCAACCCTAATTTTAACCAAAGATTAAAACTAAAACGGATTTACTGACCTTATATGCTGTCCACAACAGTTGTTTAGAACCAACCTAGCAAAAGATCTGCACCGATATATTGTATGTATATATGTTGTGCAAATTTGATGAACGATTAGAACTTAGAAGGTTCCCTTTGCGATCCCTTCTTTGTGTTTTTCTTTTTTTTTTTCTTTGTGTGTTGCTATACTAGACAATAGACAATTAAATGAAATAAAATGGGAATATGAAAGAGCTTCATTTTTTTATGGTAAAAAAGATTAAGTTTTTCTTGTTCTTTTTTCCCATATCTTCTTTATTGTTTTTAAAATTTTTTTTGTCTATTAAGAGGAGTGACCAGATACTTGAGTTGTGAAGTCTCTTAAATAGATGGAAAAAAATTGGCGGAAATAAATTTTGTTTAAGATCACAAAATGAATACAAGTGAGAAATAGCTAGATTGGGACTTATGTCACTGCTCATAATTTGGCATAGAGATTTTCGTAGGCTCTTAAAGTTGGTTGTGCCTTCGAGTTGCTTATGCAACATCAGCCTTTAGTTTTATGCTCTTTTCTTTCTTTAATTCTTGTTCTAACTCGTCCAGGTTAATGTTTTGGATTTCTTCACTATCTATTGTACGTGACTTCGATTGCTTTTTTTTTTTTGGTTTCATATTGGGGAAAAGAGCAGGAGGGATATTTAAGCCAACAGAAACTGAGTGATGTTTATGAGGTATCTAAACAATAGAATATGCAAGTTGAGGAGTATGAGAAGGTAATTTTTCTTTGAACTCAAATGATTTTTCCCCCTAAAGTCTGTTTTACTTTTATTGTTTGTCATTCAGTAGACTATTCTTTGTCTTTAAGGTGTGCTCTCCAATTACCGAAGCTAGACTATTCTGGCCTTTTCTCCCGATGTAGCAGTGGGAAGTCAGGATCGATCCACGAGGAAGCGTGTTAGCGGATCTCAGGTAGCTGTAAATCTCACAGACAGAAAAGCAAACAAAAAGACAGAAATAACAAATAAAAGCGGAAAAGAAAGCAAAGCAACAGAAACTACTCGATATCGACAACAGTTACTCGATATCGAGTAACAATATCGACACTAGAAATAGAAATCGACGAACAGAAACGAAACTCAGCAAAGACAACCCGAAGTCGACAAGATTTCGTCGATGTCGAGTAAAACTTACTCGATATCGACAAGAAGTTCTCGAAATCGACAAACTCAGAAACTTAAAGTGCAACTTTTCAAACGCAGAACACAGATTTCGATGAAATAAATCAATAAACTAAAATACTTCCAAGGCCAGGGTATCAACACCACAACGATAACCTTGCAAAATAACACATAAAGGCATAAAAGATCATGCTTTTCATCAAATAACTTTCGTTATTAACAAGGAATATAGAGGCTTTCGCATAAAACCTAATTGTTACTAACCCTTTTCACATAATTAAACCAAGTTGTATTAAGATCACTTTCGCTTCAATAACACAAACAAGGATCACCTTCAACTTTCGCAAAAGAATAATGCTCGCAAGGATAGAAGACGAATTGCATAAAAAGCTCAAACCTTTACCGCATCTCTTCACATGGCTACCGTCGGGCTCACCCCGACCCTAGAAGTGGGTGGACTACTCGCTCTTCATCATTAAGAAACTCATCAAAGATTTCAGGAAAATAAATTGCATTAAATAAACTAAAGAGAACTTACAACCAATCGAAGCCAAATCCGCTTTCGCCTTTCCAACTTCTCTCACCACAAGCTCTCTTCTCTACTCTCTCTATGTGACTAATTGTAACTGAAATTGAATGCTTAGAAATCAGCCCCTAAGGCCTTATTTATAGGCTTCCAATCCTTGCTAATCAAGGTAAGAAAGTCTATCTATATCTACTTACTTAAAGATAAATCATGGAAATAAATAAAACTAGGATTATATCTAATGTGGATAAAATATCTTCTCCCTTGACTTGATAGCTCTTGATAGATGTGGATAGAATTTCATCTCAAAAATATCACCATTGGCTTCGAGATAGAAACTTAACAAGATTCTCGGACTGCTCGAAATCCGCTGCCTAGGTCAACTCGATATCGAGTAGGAGTCCTCGATATCGACTAGCGCTTTCTTCGTCTTGTGCTCAGCAACTCGATGTTGGCCTTCAGGACATATGTCGACTGGACTTGGCCTCGACATCGAGGAAATTCCTCGACATCGACTAACTTCTGCTCGGTTTCAGCTCAGCTTCGTCGATCTCGGCTCAGCTTGGTCGATCTCAGCTCCTCGATATCGAGTAATTTTCCTCGACATCGACGAACTCCTTTCAGCTCCCAGCTTCACTTGTCGATGTTTAGGTCTCAGCTCTGGGTGAAATCGAGTGACTTAACTCGATATCGACAAGATTTAGTCGATATCGACTAACATGTTGTTGAGTATATTTCCATGCTTTCAGCTCAATTTGTCCTGGTTCCGCTGCTCCTTGACCTTGGTCTTCTGTAGTTGACTTTTGAGCTTTTCTTCCTTTCTCAGAATTGCTGTAAATTGCCTCGATTTCTGCGAATTTAAACAGAAACTGGTGTAGATTCCATAATTTGGCAAATAAGTATAAACTACATAGATTCTGTACTATTCTAGCCCAAATGTATGAAATGTATGCAGAAAACGATATAAAAGTAATTATAAAACATGGCAGATTCGGCTCACAACACTAACTCATAAACATCACTAAGGTCCTGCTGGCTTAAAGATTTCTCCTGCTCTAGCTCCATAATCTGAAACAAAAAGAACTAAAGCAATATAAATTACAGTACAAAGCCAAGAAACCTAAAACAGCTTAGAAGAGTTGACAAGAATTCAAGAGAGAAAAGAGCAGAAAACTAAGGGAACCTGATCTTGCAAATGTTTTATCACAAGAATAAATTCTGACTCCCTTAAAGATATGTTGTGGTCCAAGCCATGAACATGATTGTTGAGAAAATTACTGCAGCAACTATGATCATCCATACTGCCTTCATTCAACTTTCTCATCAAGCAATCAAGTTGCACGTCATAGATTATACTCTGTTATCAAACATAAAGATGAATTGTTTTAGCATCTCACTTGCCCTCAATTCATTGCAGAAGGCAAATTGAAGTGTATAGTTTATTAGAACCTGGGTTTCAAACTTGAGCAATAACTCTTAATAGGGCGGATTTTTTACACCATCAATTTCGAACAAAATCACTAACTCGAAATCGCTCGATTTTTTACACCATCGACTATTGAGAAATCCAATTGTAACGTTGGGCGAATGAAATCGATAGAGAGGAAGTGAAATGAAAGAGAAAGGGAGAAGGAAGACACCTGTGTCCGGAGGTGGTCGGAGAGCTTGTGGCGGCGGCGGTCGAAGAGCTAGGTCGGACGAAAGCGCCAGCGCCACCTCATTCTCTCGCATTCCAACGTCATCTTCCTCGATCTCTCTCTCACTCCTCATCATCCTCAGTTCGTCGATTTCAATGGGGTAAATTGATTGAAGATGAATTTTGTAGGGTTAGATTGATTGAAGAAAAGTTTTGTAGAATTAGGGATTTGAAGGAAGGAGAAAGGAGGAGGGGGATAACGATGTCAGCAGTGTTCAGTTCCGTTAGAAGGGATTGGACAGTTTTGCAAATTTTTCAAATATATGGACACTCCTCAAATTTAGGCAATTTTTATGGATATTTCACAAACTGTCCCATTCAAAATATGTAGTGTATACAAATACATATATACACTGTAATTTCAAAAACAAAATATATATATAATATATAGTGTATACGTACTTACAAAGTATTATATATATATTGAATAATTAATTTTAATATTATTTATTACATGTCTCTATATATCATTATATATTAATTTTAATAAAAAAAGGCGAGTACCCGCAACAGGTTCATTACTCTGTCCACGTCCGCGCCCGCAGCGGGCGCGGGCTGGGCCTAACAGCCTGCATAGGCTTCAATCTATGTCCAAACCCGCTCGCAAATGCGGGCTGGCGGGGCGGGCCGAATGGGCCTACCTGCGTTTGCCCAGGTCTAGTTTATGATAGCATTTGTAGGTTTGTTAAAAGGTATTATGTCAATAATAATGACAGTAGTAGCGTCCCCTTTTTACAACGCATCCCATCCTTTCAAGGTATAGTAGGTTGTTCACTTAAAAAACATCTCTTTTAAATATTCAATCGATCAAACATACAAGCTCCGTATAGACGAATAATTCACACAAACTTCTTTAAACAAACAAGCAGCTCGTATACGGTTCAACCTGTCAAGGTAAATGAGGCGGCTAACTTGTATCACCTCTTAGCGTGAACGCACGGGTTCCTATGAATGGCGCTAATGAAGTTGTCCGGTTTTTCGTGTAGTCCGCCCTCGATCGAACACACTACATAGTTTGGTATTTTCAATATCGAGAGGGTTTCGACCCTTTCGGTCTTCCTCAGAGTAGAATTTGTACTAAATTGCGTATCCCGAATCATGGAGAGTTGGTGTTCAATCTCAAAATATTACGTAGTGTATTCTATCTTTTTTATTTGTACGTAGTTCTAGATATACTTAATCAATCTTAAGATATTACTTTCCCATAGTTTCTAGGGTGATTTTGGTGGATGACCTTTCTTAAATATTCAATTGAGCACTTAGGTCCCAAATCAATTTAATTAATTTGATGTAGACCCCTTCCCAATAGAGTGGGTTGGTCAATGGTCAACTGTTTGACCATTGACCGGTCAACGTTGACCGTTGACCGGTCAACGTTAACCAACTCATTTTGATGCTTTTTTTTTTATGATGTCATATTTTACCGTTTTGATGCCAAAATTTTACTATATTTTATTTTCACTTAGATGCCACTTTTTTAATGAAATGATTGGATGACACTTTTTTAATGTCACTTTTTTTAAACATTGATGACATTTTTTGTTTACAGTAATGTCACGTTGATCATTGATGCCATTTTTTTTTACTGTTAATGACAGATGCCACTTTTTTTTATGTCAATTTTTTTATGATATTTTTTTTACCGTGATGCCATATTTTTGATGATATTTTTTCAAAGTAGTATTTTGATGACATTTTTTTCTTTAATGTGATACAAATTTTTCAAAATGGTATTTTGATGTCATTTTTATAATGTAATTATTTGATGCCATTTTTTTTAATCAAATCGATTGATGCCACATATTTTTAATTTAATCAATTGTATATCGATTTATTTTCATCGATTATACTTGTATTCACTGATGACACGTTTGTGATTACACTTCATTGATGCAATCACTTGTGGTGACATATTCATTAAATTTTTATTCATGGATGACATTTGTTATTACGCTTCATTAATCACAATTATTTATGGTGACAATTTTATATAATTGATGACATAAGAGCTTAAAACGTGGAATCAAAATATTGTCACCTTATTGCACATATAAAAATACAAAGTCTTTGAAACTACGACATTAATATTGGTTGTATACGTAAAGACACCTATTATAACATGTCATCAACAAAAAAAATGCATCAATGTAAGTAATATAATGCGGAATCAATAAAATATAGGGCCAACCACTTCGGGGGTTACATATCATCTTCAGGATATGTGAATACTTCACAGGGGCAAAATATACATCCCTGAAAGTTTTAGGCCGCTTTCTGTAACTATATAAAATATAGGGCCGATTTCGTGATTTATTAGGAATTACAACACAAACCCTTCTTCCCCGTTGGAAATTTGCAGAGATGGCGGCCACCCACACCAACGGCAGATCCGAGTCCCAACAGCAGCCCTCGCCGACCGCCGCCACCCCAGATCCGAGTCCCTCCGGCCACCCACACCACAGATCCGGCCACCGAAAGCCCGGATCCGCCGCCACCGAGCCCGATTTGCAGTTCCAATTAGCAGATCTCCTCCCCCTAATTAGCAGTTTCAAACCCAATCCGCCTAGGAAGAGAGCGATGGGAGGGGAGTCGAAAAATCCAGATCCGGTGAGCTCCGATGGCGGCTCCAGCTTCGTCGGCTCCAGATCCGGTGAGCTCCGAGGGCGGCTCCGGCTTGGTTAGCTCCAGATCCGGTGAGCTCCGAGGAAGAAGATGGGAGGAAGCAGTACTTCGGCTAAAAAAAAATTAGATGGGTTGGTTGTGCCTAATAAACAAATTAAGGGGCTAACTACCTAAACAAAAATGGTAAAAGGTTCATTTCAACAAATTTCCTCTAGTTTCTATAACATAATATTAATTTCCTGTAATTTTTTGTAATATTATAATCAGACTATTTGTTTTTAAATGTAGCAAATTTATCTATATTAAGGTGATGCATGGATTTTATTCGCTGAGAAGTTATTTTTAATATAAAAATGTTAAAGATATTTATTCCATAAATATAATATTATTCCCTCTATTCTTATTTAAGTATCGATTAATACTAGTTTTATCCGCGTGTTTCACGGTTTGTTGATAATTTTTTATATCAATTATTTTTAAATTAATGTGAAACATTATGACTATTTTTTTTAATGTGAAACATTATGACTATTGAAATATGATGTTATTTTTAGTACGAATATAAAAAACTTTTTTTTTATCATTAAGGTATTATGACTATTTGAATAACCCCATGATACAAAGGAGAAAAAATTTGCCAAACAAACACTTTTTTTGGATAAATTGGTGAATTGTCCACCTTTTTGGACAAATTAGCAAAATGTCCACTATATATACTAATTCTCAAATTTTTTTTTAATCTGATAGTTGCCCCATCGTCTCTCCAATCTCTTTCTCCGCTCCCGATTGAAGGCAATGGAGGTCTCGATCTCTCCGGCGCCGGAGCCGCTGTCTGGTGGCGAGCGAGCGGCGGAGCGAGCGGCCGGTGCGAGGTCGATCGAGCGAGCGGCCGGTGCGAGGTCGATCGATCGAGCGCTAGATCCGAGATCTCCTCGAGCGAGCGAGCGAGGTCCGTCGGCAACCTGGAGCTTGTAGATCTCCTTCTCCATCCCCCGCGCCGGCCAGGGCTCCTCGGTGGATCTCGGATCCGCCGGCCGCCCTCCTTCCTCTTCCGACATCACTCCTCCTGCTCCGTTTCAAGATCTGTGGATCTCCCGTCACCTACGCCGCCCAAGGCTCCTCGGTGGATCTCGGATCTTGGCCAGGGCTCCGTTTCCAAATCTCGTATTCCCATGATTTTTCATCCAAGAGCGTGATTAGAGGTTGGATCTTCATTCTTCATCCGAGACCTCCTCCTTGCTCGAGCTCCGGCATACCGATGAAGATGGCGACGTACTATCAACATCAGGAAGGATAGAAACTAGAGGATTTCATCATGAATTTCATTTCATTCCTTTGTTCTTTTGCTCGATGCCACCATACCAGGTACTTTCACCTCTGTTCCTTTGCTCCATTTCACATCAAGAATGATAGAAACTAGAGGATTTCTATCCTTCCTGATTCTTCCTTTGTTAATTTTATTTGACAATTTTACTTTCTGTGTATGTTAATTTTCTTTGACAAATTTTGATTGCTTGCTGAAATTGAACGATAAGTTGGTTAGGGCTTTGTATCTGCTCATTTAGCTTTCCATGTTTGCTTTTCTGAACTACTTTTTGTAAACTCATCAGATTGGGATAAGGCTGAACAGATTTTCTCAAGATTCACCATACTATGTTTTGGTGATAAGTTTTTTTTTTTTCTTGACATTCTTTGCTTTGGTGTCTTAGTGCTTGAATTCCATCAACAACTCTTAATTTCCCTTCTGACTTTGGGCATGTAGAGCAGTTTTAGTTGATTAAGAGCTTCGGTTGTGTTTTTTTCCCTTCCGTTTTTTCTGATCTTTCTAAACCCAGCACAACCTTACTCCTATTATATAATTTTTAATGCAGAGAAATACTGCATCTGTCACATTTATGGAGATGCTCAGGTTGTAGTGGCATCATGCTTGCTGAACTGTAATATTTTCATGGTGGCCAGCACTTTGTTTCATGGTAAGCTTTGGTTTCCTACCCACTAAAAGTGGATGCTGTAAAAGGGAAGAGTAGCCTGATTTAACAGAGGTAAGTACTCGATTAGTGGTGGTTCATTTTTGTCATCTAAATTATATGAATCATTTATGTCCATTCAAGATTTCAATTGATCAAATTCAAATTACAAGTATTCGATTACGAGATTTCAATTATATCTTATTTTTGCACTTTTTTTAATGTTATAGGATAGATTACAAGTATTCGATTTCTATCTCTAGTCTAGTAATCCTACTTGCTTTGTTTTGTGAAGTTACTGGATGATGCAGGTAGGTTCAATTGAATCAGATGTCTGTAATTTGCTTTGTTTTCCTTGTACTAGAACTGGAAATTTGGTTGATGTGGGTGTAATGGTGCTGAATGGGTTGCTCTTGGGTCATGGTGTTGCTTTTGCTGTAATGCTTTGGTTCTCATAAATACACTAATCTATATATACATTAATCTACATTCTCTTACTGTCATGCTTGGTGCTCATGTATGTTTATATATATAAATATTAGGTATGCGTATATAAAACTTAAATGTGCAATTTGAATGTAGCGAAGTGTGCAAAATTAAATGCTTCTTGTTGCAACCAACAGAAGCATAAAGTGACAAAAGCTACAACTTCAAGCACCAAGCATTTTTGGATGTCGCTGACACCTTTAATGCTGACTTGAAGCACATGTCAGATTAAAACCGCTGAAGAAGCACAAACCGTTGTTACTTCAGGCTTTCGAGTTACACCTATCCTTGTGGTGTAACTCGATGGCCGCTCTTAGTTATCCCTCAGGCATGCCTCTTTCACCCTGAGCTTGTACTTTATGAATTGAAATCAGGAGTAGTTTCATGTTTGAACCAAATCAGCTTTGAATGCCAGTTCATGTCAAACAAACTTAGGTTTTTGGGTTCCTAAAATTAGCATACTGCTGAGCCTCGTCCTCCTACTGTCTTAAAAGGTCTTAATTCCTGTGTTAGCTCTCTCTTATTTATCAATTTCTGATTGTTGAGTTATCTCTCTCTGCTCCAGCTTAACTAGAAGCTTTTCTGCTCTTTCTTTCTTCTCTAAAGCCTGTTAGAAATAATCTAAGATAACTAAGAAGTTTGGAGGAAAGGGAAACAAATAATATAGCAAACCAAGTGACTTGTAACATTCATACCACAGAAAGTTTCATCTTGGTTCTTTCAAAATCTGATTCATTATTCTTTATTTTCCTTTCATCAGAGTCCATGCTCACTATGAAATCATTTCTTGGTGCTCCTGCAATCAAAAGTCGACTTCCAGCATAGCCCTTTGCCTAGTGATTCAAGAGCTGGATCCTTTCCTATTAGGTAGCTTATTCTTAATTTTCATTCTTAATTTCCTATTAGGTAGCTTATTCTCACTTGTGATCAATCTATGGTATTGATGTTTGTGAAGCTCATCCATGGATCATGGCTGATGGGTTGGCTAGGTTGGAGATTGATATATTTTGTAGCATTGTTGAAGAGGATGCAGAAAAACAATCAGAGAACTCGCCATGTTCAACTGATTCAGAATTTGAACAGGTTGTAGAATCCACTGAAATAGATAGCAATAGCTGATTTCCATATCACATAAAAAAAGAGCACGAATTCATGATGTCATGACTCATCTTATCTTATCTTAAATGTATTAACAGAAGCATTACAGTAGGAAGTAATGGAAGGTTGGACAGGTGCTGAAGGCTGCTCTTGAGCAGACATAATAAGTTGATCCTCACATGCATTTCGTAGTAGCATCTCAACTGGGTACTTTGTGGCACATGCTTTTTTAGTTGATGGATCTTGAACTGTATGACATCGTAGAGCTGCAGCTAAAATTGATCCTGGGTACTTTGTGGCACATGCTTTTTTAGTTTAAATATGGCTTTTAAAAAATATACAAAAGTGGAGACTTAGGAGATTTAGAGATGCATTAGTTGTAGAGCTCTCAAGTCATTAATGACATCTAGCTCTCGAGTCATGCATAAAAAGTTAGCCATTTCTTCAATACATTCATTAATGGCATCATCAAGTATGATATAAAAAGTGTGATTTAGCCTATTAGCTCAAACTGGTAGAGCGATTTGCCATGCACAAATATGTGGGTTCAAATCCCGCATAGGCTATTTATGGTTGTCTCTTTTTTGTTCTTGTTCAAGAATAAGATTATAAATTGAAAGAATAAAATGATAAAATGCACAAATAAGATGATAATTTGCTCAACATGATCTTATTTTTGCTCAACAATAGATTATATTTGCTCAACATCAAGTATTTATGAAAACATCAAAAATAAAAAAAGAAGATGAATAACTAAATTTATGGCAACATATGTGGCAGGAAGTTAGCAAAAATATCTGAGATAAGTCTATAGAACTACCACAAGCTAGATAAAGAAATTTTGCTCAACATCATCTTATTTTTGCTCAACTATAGATTATTTTTGCACAACAATCGAGACTTGTGAATTTGTTTTCAACATGATCTTATTTTCTCTCAATCTAATTTCATAATTTCTCAATAAATTATTGCACAACATGCTCTTATTTTTGCTCATCAATACTTTGTTTTTGCACAACATTCGAGACTTGTGAAATTGTGTCTCAACATGATCTTACTTTTTGTAAATATAATTTTATACTTTTTAATAGATTATTGCACAATATGGTCTTATTTTTGCTCATCAATAGACAATAATTGCACAACATGGGAGATTGGTGAAATTTTGCTCAACATCATCTAATTTTTGCTCAACTATAGGTTATTTTTGCACAACAATCGAAACTTGTGAATTTGTTTTCAACATGATCTTATTTTCTCTCAATATAATTTCATACTTTCTCAATAAATTATTGCACAACATGCTCTTATTTTTGCTCATCAATACTTTATTTTTGCACAACATTCGAGACTTGTGAAATTATGTCTCAACATGATCTTATTTTTTGTAAATATAATTTTATACTTTTTTAATAGATTATTGCACAACATGATCTTATTTTTGCTCATCAATAGATAATAATTGCACAACATGGAGGATTGGTGAAATTTTGCTCAACATCATCTTATTTTTGCTCAACTATAAGTTATTTTTGCACAACAATCGAGACTTGTGAATTTGTTCTCAACATGATCTTATTTTCTCTCAATATAATTTCATACTTTCTCAATAAATTATTGCACAATATGCTCTTATTTTTGCTCATCAATACTTTATTTTTGCACAACTAGTGGTGAAAATTAGTGCTGACACTGATATTAGTTACAATTAGTGGTGAAAATTAGTGCTGACATTGATATTAGTTACAATTAGTGTTGAAACTAATATTAGTTACAATTAGTACTGACACTGATATTAGTTACAATCGAGTCATCTTCCTAAGTAATAACTTTGTAGTTCGGTATATATTTTTTCCGTGTCAGCACTTTTTTTTCTTCATGTCAGAACATTTTTTAGAGTTGAACAACCGTATTTTAGAGTTGCACAACTTTAGTTTAGATTTGCACAACTGTATTTTAGATTTGCACAACTCTATTTTATTTTTGTCAGCACCTCCAAGAAACACTTTTCATTCTATTTGTCTCCAATTCAAGTGGCTCAGTGCTTCAACCAAAGTTTACACAACCAACAACACGATAGCCTATACGGGATTTGAACCCGTATCTTTGTGTTTGTACACAACACTCTACTGATTTGAGCTAATGGGCTTCAAAAAATAATAAATAAGATGGGTTGAGATTTATTACCAATATATATGTCATTTGTCTTAAACCCTGCATGTTCACGGTTTTCTCAGTGGTATAGGGTCCCTTCCCTATACCCTAGATGGTCAAAATTCAAAGACTTCACTTAATCAGTAAGAGTAAACAAAACTAAAACAAGTGATATGCTAAAGATATGAAACCAACTTCCAATTTTTCGTACCCTGAAGTCTTATGAAGTCATTCTCAAGCTCGCATTTTTTTTTCTACAGAAGAGTGTTCCCACACAGCCACACTCCACCAAAACCATAAAACTAGGGGCCTGAAGTTGCCTGAAGAGCATGTACAATCTCATTACAGCTAAACAGTGGGTAGGATTGTTGTATCTGATGCAAAGACAAATACTGTAGGGTAAGCAGTAGAGACCTTTTATAGTCATGCTCACCATTCACCCCTCGAAAGGACAAACAAGAACTTACAAGCAACACTAATCTCACTAGAGAACTATAGCACGACTCCAAATAGTGGAAGAGCAAAAGTAGCAAACAGGAGAAACTAGTGGAAGAGCAAAATGTTCAAAAAGGCTCCCTCTCACCTACCAACTAGGAACAAAGTAAGGTATACCAAGCTTCACTCCACAATCTTTAGCAACAACATAGTGTGCAATCTCATGAGCTCCCAAAATAAGTGTCGTAACAAGGGCACCAGGAAGGCCATCCTTTTTTGAGCAAATACATTGAAATCATTAACACTATAATCATCATTTAAATCTAACACAAAGTAATCGACCAGCAGTCAAGAAAATACATTACACAAGCACAATTAATTAACTTTTTTTTGAGCATCTGTAAATCTAATACAAAGTGACATGAGGTTCGGTGGAAATTTGGAGGAGCAAAAACTTATTTCATGAAAAACCAGAAAGCAATTCCAGAATCGCTAACCTAAGTTAACAAGAAATCAACTCCATAAATTAAGATGATTCCAGGAAGCAAATCTGTCACTCTAATTAAGCTTTGATCAGATTGAGTGAACAACAATGTGATCAGTTGCTAGAAATTTGCATCAGTAGTTGCATATCAGATCAGATTGAGTGAACAACAATGTGATCAGTTTCTGGAAATTTGCATCAGTAGCAAGCAAGAGAAACAAGGCAGAAACTCGATTACCTGCAATACACACAACACACACCCATCGGACATTGCTGAAAAAGTCTAATTAATTTACACGGAGATCGGCTTCATATCAGATCTAATTGAATTGGAACTGGCCGCTCCCTCGGTCGCTCGCTCCGGCAGCACAGATCCAGCCATGGAGAGATGCGACGACCTCGCTCGCTCCATCGGACCTCGCTCGCTCCATCGGACCTCGCTCGCTCCATCGGATCTCGCTCGCTCGCTCGACCTCAACCTCGCTCGATCTCGCTGAAGCACAAATCAAGTCATGGAGAGATGCGCCGGCGAATTGCCTACTCTAACCCTAGTGATCTCAATCTCCCGTTGCAGCCGCGAGCCTTGACGTCGATAGGCGGTGCCGGAGATCAGAGGAGGCGTAGGAGGAGGGGAGGAGGAGCGACCTGATGAAGCGTAGGAGAGAGAGCGCGTGAAACAAAGGGAAGAGGGTTTATATTGCGGACATTTCACTAATTTGTCCCAAAACATGGACAATTCACAAATTAGAACGTATTTCGTGGCTATTTCGCAAATTGCCCCTACAAAGAAAACTATAAAATAAAGAAAATATTGGACCCAATATCCATTTTTATAAATTCATTAGCTATTTGTCCACCCTAAATTTTTTTTTAGTATTTATCCAAAAAATTTCATAATACCACTTTTACCATTGTCTTTTGTATTTCCCCATTTCTTTGTTTCTTCCTTGCCCCTCTCATCATTCTATCGTTCGATTGCAGTTCCACAGTTCCATCGTCTCCGTTCGATCCATCATGTTGGCCATTGCTCTTCGCCATTCATTGATCCTTTGCTTCGTGTGTTCCATTGTTCGTGTGCATTTCTCTCCACTTCGATTTCATTCTCTATTTGTCTTCTTCCCATGCCTTCTTCATCAGGTATCGACCCTTTCAATGTTTATTTTTGCACTTTATGTTTGTATTCTGGTGTTCTACTTTCATTTCTTGCATATTCATTTGTTTCCATTTTCATTTTGTTTTTTATTTTGGTTTAGTGTTTGTTATTTTAGCGCTTTCCTCCTGGTTTAGGGTTTGTGTTTTTGAGTTCATTTTTTTGGATGATGTTTATCAGTTTGTGCTATGATGCATGTCTCTTGAGCTGATTGCGTTTCCATTTTTGCATTCGGGGCATTTGTTATTTCTCTTTCTTATGCTTAGTTACAGTCGGTTACCTGTTTGATTACAGTATGATGTATGATATTTTGTTCTTTTTCTTTGGTGATTTTGATCATTGTGTTTGTAGTTATTTTCCCATTTATGTGCTTTATGTTTGCTTGTGTCACCTGTTTCATGTTTCCTGGTTATAGTCGGTTACCTGTTTCAAGGTTACAGTTTATTACTTGTTTGGTGATAGGATTCCATATGATGTACTTCTTGCTATTTGGTTACACTGGTTGTTATGCTGGCAATATTTTTTTTATGTGGTCTTTCATTTTTTTGGTGACAGTATCTTTCATATGGTAACACATCATGTTTTACAGTATTTCTATGTTATTCAGGTAAAGATATTATAGTCCATAACACGCCTTGTTCTTTGATCCCACCATCTGTTCTTCAACCTCAACCTTCTAGCTTCAAGTACATTATTCCTAAAAAACAATGGTTTCATGCACGCATTAATGCCTACTCAAAGTTTGCACTGATCAATGTTATTTAGAATGGATTGTTGGCAGGAGGCAAACCGTCGTGTGTAAACCTCGCCAAATAAATTCCCACACAAATAACTAAGTATAGCGATAAGTGCAGGGTCGAACCCACAGGGAAATCTAAGATTCAATCTAAAAGCTACTTTACCAAAAAAATGGGAAATAAGCAAGTAAATATAGGAAATAGAACAAAAGATCAAGATTGCAAATGAAGTAACAAAACATAAGAATCATGATTTTGATAACAAATCAATGGAGAAAATACTTCCACCTGCGCTTTCATCGACATTGGTTGTCTTAATTGGCCCTAGACATAAACTCAAGTTGTATGAATCCTTTAACTTACATTACTCCCATCTTAGTCTGAATAGATTAAAGCACAAAGAGCACAATTAATCCCTTACACCTTTATGCAACCTAAGCACGGAAAAATATTTAACATAAAGATAGCATAAGTTCCTAAGAATCTATGCATATGAATAACACCAAGTATGCAAGGTAACCGATGTTTAAGACATATGTCGAAATCCTTACTTAGTCATGATCAAACGAAGATTCCACAATCCTAAGCATGCTACTACGGAATTCGTTCAATGAAGAAAGAACAAAAACCTATCAAGATACTATTATGGTCGCGAATCACAATAACATCACCAATAATCGTAAGGGAAATCAAAAGAACAGTAGGAAAAAACTGAATTTAAGCCTCACAAACCACCAACTAAGTCTCCAAAACACAGGTGAAACAAATAACAAACTTAGCCACTCATAACATACCTAAATCTCCTTCAAATTGATGGAAAAATAAGCAAACTAGAATGAATTAATGAACTAGTATAAATTATGATTCTTGGTCTGGGGATAAGCGTTCTCCCATGTGTATTTCGTGTCTCCCTTTGATAGGAAAGAAGAGACCCCGAAAACCTAGATACTTTCCTTCAAGATAATGCGGAAATAATCCTAAAATAATATAAAATGTCATAAAAATATTAAAACTGAAAATAATAAAAAATAAGTCTCAAAATATCTTCCTTAAACCCTAAGGAGTAAGTTTTCAAAAGATTGGATTGAATCTCCTTCCGAAAAGATAGAATTTTGCTTTCGAACTAATGTTCTCTGCACGAACTCGCCGCCGCGACAGGTCTCTTGCGGCCGCGACTTGGGACTTTCAGCATACCCTTCTCATGGGCAGTCTTCACGGTGGAATGGGTGATCTCGCTGTCGCGACTAGTGACTCGTGACCGCGACTTGTCTCAGAACTCAGTGTTTCTTCTACTGCACCCGGCCTTTGCTTTCCTTGCTCTCTTTTCTCTTCTTTCGTTCTTCTTCTTCACTCCATTAAGAGCTCTTCCAAGCTAACCAGAAGTCGGATCTACGAACCTAAATAAAACAAATGAAATAGCATAGTTTCTAAACTTTCCAACTAAAAGAACACAATATGAAATCAACTCTAAAACATAACCAAACAACCATGAAATGCAACTAAAACTACTCTATAATGCCTATTGAAATATGCATTATCAAAGTCCCCCACACTTAAGCTTCGCTAGTCCTCGAGCGCACAATAAAAAACAACCTATACCTACGAGTTGTTCATCCATACAATAGCCTTAAACAAAAGCAACATCAATTTGAAATGGAGTACATGATCAAGTGAATAAACATCCTAGCATGTGTTTAGCGATCAAAGCATAGAAGTAGACATCATCCAACCTCACAAGGAATATGTGTTTCACTCATGCTCTCATGTGTTTAGGCAATTAGGTACAACTCTCAACTCAATCCAAATGCACTAAGCTCATAGAAATTGACAACAATATAATCAAATCTCCATCGAAATGCCCTCACTTGCGAAAAACAATAAAAATAGACAATTTGGCTCTAGAGTTCACTAATTTTTTTTTCTTTTCTAGCTTACTTTTGCCCCTAGGTGAATTTTATCCTCCCTAGGTCTAAGCTCTCTTTTTTTTCACATTTTTTCTCTTTTCTTTTCATTCTTTCTTTCGGCTTTGATGTCTTTCAACACCTCAACTTACTTGAATAAAGTCCACTTGAACATCTTTTGATGCGAGTTTCCCCATCCGCAAGAATGTCATCAAGTAGAGGCACCTCACCCAAATTATTACCTAATAAAAAAATAGAATCAAAGGATAAGCGGTTGAGATTCTTTTGTTAGATAGATATTTACGCAAATTCATATGATGGGATTAAGTGCTTGTTTTGGATGAACACGGGAAGCAAACTTAAGAAATTTAATTAATGGGAATTGAAGTTCTTGTGAATTAAAGTTCATATGATGGGATTAAGTGCTTGTTTTGGATAAGTTTAACTTCATGTGAATTAAAATATTGTGTTTTGTTTGGTTGAATATGAACTTTCATAGGAATTTGTGTAAAATTACTTTTCCAACCCTTAATAATAAAAATTATTTATTTAAATTATGGATAAATAAGTAATTTGTTATTTAAAAAGAAAAAAATATTTTTTTGAAATAAATAAAAAGGTGGAATTCAACTTACCCACCCCTCACATGATAATTTCAATTCCTCCATTTTGAAGGAACTGAAATTTTCAGTAATTTTACTTCTAGGGTTTTCGAAAAAATAAAATTCTAATATAAACGCATATATACAAATCTACTTCCTGAGTTATTTAAATTTCTGGGTTTTTTAATGAAATCCAAACGAGTACTAAGTAGGGCTGGGACCGGGTTTTCGAAAAAATAAAATTCTAATATAAACGCATATATACAAATCTACTTCCTGAGTTATTTAAATTTCTGGGTTTTTTAATGAAATCCAAACGAGTACTAAGTAGGGTTGGGCATCCGGTCTGGACCGGATCGAACCGGACCGGACATTCCGGTCCCCGTCCGTTCCGATGGACCGGAATTTTTGGAAACTTGGACCGTGGATCGGACCGGGACCGGGATATATGGTCCCGGGTTTTTTCGGTCCGCAGACCGTTTGGACCGTTTGACCCGGAATTTCAACCACCCCTATTTATCAAGTAAAAGCAACCCACTTTGAAATTGAATGCAAAATTATACAAATTTGAAAACAGTGAAATAGCGGAGAATATCTTCACCATTGATGCTTTCTTGCCAAACCTGCTTCACTATTGAACAAGGGAGATCGAGATGAAAGAGGGTAGAGATAGACGGGCGGCAGGAAGGGCAATAGAGACTGGTCGGCAACGCCGACTATGCGTGAGAGAGTGAGAGAGCGGCTAGGGTGAGCACTGAGGCTATAGCAGCAACGGCGAGCACCGAGAAGAGACTAGGGCGAGCGTGAAGAATGAAGAGGGAAGAGAGATTGAGGTGAGAGACGTTGATTGGGCCAGCTGACTGGGCTCATGGGATGTGGGCTTTTTTAAAATAAAACAAAAAAGAAAGAAAAGGCAAATATGTTACCCATATAGCATGGAGTCTGACCTCTTCTTTAGTTTTTTTTTAATGATATGGGTTCCGGTCCAATTCCGGTCCGGACCGGAAATTCCGGTCTGGTCCCGGGCTTGGACCGGAACCCGGAAATCAAAATATCTTGGACCGTGTATTAGACCGTAATATCCCGGTCCAATCCAAAGACCGTAAATTCCGGTCTGGTCCCGGTCCGATCCAAATTTTGCCCAGCCCTAGTACTAAGTACTTGAGTATATGGCAGAATAAATAAAATGAATCTTTAACATAAGTTTGATGGAGCTTAATTTTTGTGGATATTATTGGCAAAGCTGAGCATTTATTTACAGTGAAATTAATTATATTTTTTAATTTACAACTACAAAATATTTAATGGGTAAGAATTTACGCAGCCAGCTTCGTGTTTAAACATTTCCAACGAAAGATGTCTAGAGAAATACCTTGGATGCACAATAATCAATGGAAAAGATAATAGGAATACTTTTGAGAAAATTGTTTGTAAATCAAAAGAACAACTTAGCAAATAGATGACTAATACTTTATCTCAACAAGGGCGTGCAGTTCGCATAGGAACAAACTTATCATCAAAACCTCTTTACACGATGCAAAACATTATGCCTCCTTCGTCGATTCACAAATAGCTCGGTCAAATTAACAGATCTTTCTTCTGGAATTAAGATTTGCAATACCGTCCCCTCATTGATTGGGATCGCATTTATAGACCGAAATATTTCGGTGGACTAGGGCTAAGAAAATCGAAAGAAATGAACGAATTGTTGCAAATGAAAATTATTTGGAAGATCCTGACTGAACCCGACAACATCTGGGTTAAACTAATTGAGCATAAATATATATCTCAGCTCTTCTAATATACTTGAATACAAAAGTGAAGCGGGGGTGCCCCACGGAAATGGTCAAAACTTTACAATCTTATTGATAAATTCAAGACTGATTTGATATGGCCAGTATGCTTCCCAACGGCTTCTCGGCTGGCTCTTCGCGGGGTGTACATATGACTCGAATTCCTATGTCTATGCAAAAATGCATACGAAGATGAAACTCATCTCTTCTTGGAATGTCCATACTTGAACACCCAACATTCACACGATGTAAATCAAAGGCAAATTATCTTCAATATTATGATAGCTAAAATGCGTGACTTTACCCAACTTCTAGCCTACATTGACAATACCGCCGCATCTAAACAACTCAATTGGGAATTGGGATAGTCTTTCATTAACCCATTTGATTTTTTTAACGTTTAATTTCTTTCAATAATTTCTTTATTTTCTTTTTCTATCTAATAGCATTAAAATATAATTAAAAAAAGAAAGGTAATGATTAAGTTTACAGTGTTTAAACGAAAAGTGGTGGTGGGTGGTGGTTTTTAAATGTGTATAGTTTAAAGGGTGGTTTTCTGCAATGTATAATTTAATGGGTGGTTTTCTGCAAAGTGCCCCATTTAAGGGGTAGTTTGCTGCAATTTCGCCTACTCTTAATGTTACTTGGAATAATTGATGCACTACTGCCTCCTGGATCGACGACATGATTTCCGATCTCGTTCTTGAGGGGTTGGGGTTTTCAGATGGATTACTGGGGGAGATGGTGAAAATCAATAGTCAACATAGCAGTGGAGATGGTGGGTTTTACATGTTCCCGTTGGATGAAGAATACAACTTGATAGTTGGTTTGGAGAATTCAGAACTTGGGAGAATCTCTCCCTTTCACATTCACCATGAAAACCACTCAAGAACTCAGATCTGAGTTTGTTACAACCACAACAAGCTATCTCCCTATGGCGCCAAATCTGTTGCTTAAAACAGATCAAGTGGTTGTCTATGTCCAAAGACCAAAATGCCCTTCTTGCAACTAGACAAGTGAATTGCTGTGTTGTGTGTGTTACATTGTGTTTATTATAAAGTGTGACAATGTAACATATATTTCCATATACCCCTCTCACTAAAGATGAACGAAGGAAAACACAATAGCCAGTTAAAGATCTTCCAGTGTCTCGACAGTTTCCCCAATCAGCATCACTGTATGCACTTAATGTGAAGGAAGAAGAGGCTGGATATGACAAAGCCAAATTGAATGTGCCTTTCAAGTACCTTAGCAAGTACATGGCAGCATTCCAATGAGGGAGTAAAGGCTTCTGTAAGAACTGACTCATTTGTTGAACTGTGTATGAAATATCAGGTCTAGAAAGAGTGAGGTATAGCAACCTACCAATTATCCTTCTATAAGCTTCATGATCAGAGAAAACCTCGCCATCAGTGGTTGATAACCTGGTGCCATGTTGCATAGGAAAAGAAGCAACCTTGCAGCCCTCCATTTTAGCATCTTTTAAGATGTCTAAAATGTATTTTCTTTGGTTAAGAAGGATGCCAGATGAAGCTCTAGAGATCTCCATGCCCAAAAAATATCTGGCTACTCCCAGATCCTTGATAGTGAATGTTGTATGTAGAGCTCTCTTGGTGCCAGTGATTTCTTCAGCTGAATTGTCAAGGATTAACATGTCATCAACATAGACCAGGGCAATGGTGATGGACTGCCCTCTCTTCTTGACAAAGAGAGAATAGTCATGTTTGGATTGTGTGAACCCCAGCCTTACCAAGAACTTTGTGAGTTCATGGTTCCACTGTCTACTAGCCTGTTTGAGGCCATACAAGGACCTATTGAGCTTGCACACCTGTCCCTTAGACACCTCATACCCGGGAGGAGGAACCATAAACACTTCCTCCTCTAGATACCCATGCAAGAAGGCATTATTAACATCCAATTGATGTAATACCCAACCATTTGCAGCAGCTATAGCTAGGATCACCCTTACAGTGGATAACTTTGCCACAGGAGAGAAGGTGTGTTTGTAATCTTTGTCCTTGACTTGATTGTACCCCTTTGCCACACGTCTACCCTTATACCTCTCTATCTGACCATCTGGCTTGTATTTGATTTTAAAAATCCATTTGGACCCCATGGCTTTCTTTCTAGGAGGAAGAGAAGTGAGTGTCCAAGTGTGATTCCTTTCAAGAGCTAAAAGCTCAGCCTTTATAGCTATTTCCCAGTGCTCTACACCTTTAGCCTGAGCATAAGAGTTGGGTTCAAAGGTCTCACACATGCTCACAAAGGACTGGACATAAGTAGGAGAGACATGAGCAAGATTCTGAACTAAGAATACAGCAAAGGATTGAGATTCAGAAGTTGTGGAGGATCTAGCTGGTAAGCCTGAACAAACAAAGTCTTGGAGCCTGGCTGGTGGCCTGATTGTTCTTTTTGGAAGCACAAGAGGAATACTCCCAACCACTGGATTGGAGGGAACTCAAATAATAGACTCGTGAGAACTGATACTATCATGAGCAGATCTGTTAGTAGATTCAACTGTACCAGGTGAAGGAGAATTGTAAGTGCCAGGAGATACATGACCACTAGAAGTGTATGGAGTATGGGTATGTATCCCAGTGATATCTTCAAGATCAGAGTCAAAAGATAGCATGTGGCCTTGTGGAAAGAAGGAGCCTGAGATTGCTTCATCCTTGAGCTTAAAAGGAAATACTGAATCCACAAATTTCACATGTCTGCTGGTGATTATGGTTCTCTTGTCCAGGTCAAACAATTTATATGCTTTCTGACCTGGAGGATACCCCAAGAGAACACATCTTCTAGCCACACAATTGAGTTTGTCTCGAGAATCATTGGGTTGGAAAGCATAGCAAAGGCAACCCACTGTGTGAAGCTTTTCATATGAAGGAGGAGTATGAAGCAATACCTCAAAAGGTGATTTCCATCCTAGAACAGAAGAAGGCATCTTGTTAATCAAGTATGTTGCACTGAGCACACAATCACCCCAAAATCTGATGGGTAAGCCAGCATGAATCCTGAGAGCTCTAGCAGTCTCAAGTAAGTGTCTATGTTTGCGCTCAACCCTTCCATTCTGTTCATGAACCCCTGGAGAGGATCTTTGATGGACAATACCATGTTCATCAAATAGCTCAACACAACCCTTTTGAGTGAACTCAGTACCACAATAAGTTCTTACACACTTAACTGAGGTCTCAAACTGATTTTCAACCAACTTGAGGAAACTAGTAATACACCTTAAGACTTGCATTTTGTCTTGAATCAAAAACACCCAAGTTGTTCTAGAATAGTCATCCAAAACAGTAAGAAAGTACTTAGCACCACATATGGAAGGAGTTTTGTATGGACCCCACACATCCATATGAACAAGGTGAAAAGGAGCAGAAGCCAAATACTCACTTCTGTCAAACTTTAACTTGTGCAATTTAACCATAGAGCAAGTGTCACAAGTAAAACTGGAATTGTCAACACCCTTACAGAAGGATAAATGTTTCTTCTTAGACAAAGACATATGACCAAGCGTTGCATGAAGCTCATGAAGGTTAGCAACATTATTACATATGACCCTATGATTATTCAAATCTTCAGATTTCTTCAAGGCATAAGTAGCCTGTAGTCTGTATAAACCATCCTCCTCCCATCCTTTAATCAAAATTCTTCTAGTTGTAGGGCCCTGTAACCAACAAGAAGTAGCATCAAAACTAAACATCATATTCTAATCCTTTAGCAGCTTAGATACTGATAGCAAGTTGTGTTTGAACTGTGGTACATACAAGACCTTATGCAACACAATATCAGGCAACAACTTCACTGTGCCATGGTAAGCCACAGTAATTTGAGTACCATCAGGCAGTCCCAAGGATATAGCACTTTTTAACAAACAAAGCTCAGAAAAAATGCTTTTATCAAAACCAATATGATTAGTGGCACCAGAGTCCACAATCCAAGCACATTTATTAGCTTTATTAGCACCAATGAGATAAGAAACACTCAGAGTACCTGCAAAGTGAACAATGGCCTGGTTCACTGAGCTTTCAGATTGATCAGCAACACTCTTGCCTTTCATCATCTTTACAACTTTATTGTAGATAGCATTGACCATAACGGGATCCGGCTTCATCTCCTGAATAGGAAAATCCAGAGGATTGTCCAACTGTGGAGATTCAAACTGTGCTGCAAATTTTCCAGTTTGCTTTCCTTTCTCTTCATCCTTTTGGCCTTTGAACCACTCAGGATAGCCAACCAGTTTAAAACAGTATTCCTTTGTATGACGTCTCTCCCCACAATGATTGCACACACGGTCATACTTAGCCTTTTTGTAATCCCTCTTTGCTTGCTCAAACTTAGCCTAATTCATTTGCTCATATCTCTGCTGATTCTGTCTAGTATTCCCAAATCTATTCACTGCATTAGCTTCAAATTCAGCTTGTTCATATCTCTGTTGTGCCAGTTTATTCACATTTAACACATTCACATCATTAGGCACCATTGAAGTCACTTCTTTAGACCTCTCTAACTGAGTGGCCATTTGAAACACCTTAAGCAGTCCAGGCATAAGTTCTTTGGACATAACGTTTCCCCGAAGAGGTTCATACACATCGTTAAGACCCATCATGAACTGCATGACTTTAGCTTTCTCTTCCCTTTCAATTATTTTCTTCAGCAATCCACAGTTGCATCCACTGATTCCTCCACACGTGCAGTTAGGGATGGAATCCAGCAGCTGCAACTCGTCCCAGTGCTTCTTCAATTTTCCATAGTATGCTCCAACAGACAAGTTTTCTTGGCGAATATTGCCAAGATCACGACGAAGCTGATACACGAGAGGGTCATTCAACTCACAAAACCTCTCCCTGATCTCATCCCACAATTCCTTTGCCGATTCTACATACATCAACGTTTCTGCTACATCACTTGTCATAGAATTCACCATCCAACACCTAACCATATAGTCAGCCCTTTCCCACTTATCATAATCTTCTGTATCCATCGGAGGCTTCACACAGCTTCCGGTTATGAAGCCTAATTTTGCTTTTGCTCCTAGAGCCATCTTGACTCCACGACTCCATGATATGAAATTGGATCCATTAAACAAAGTAGTGACTAACTTCATACCAGGGTGGTCAGAGTTTGATAGGAATAGGGGATTGTAGTGAACCAAATTTGTCCCTTGCACGAAATCCCCAAATTGTACTCCGCCATTGAAACCACCAGGTGATCCTCTTCCAGCTCCACCAGCAGGTGGCGTAACGCTTACAAAATTGCCTCTTCCAGCTCCATTGATACCGTCTGCATAACTTTGTCCGAGAACGACGACTGAAGATCAACAAGTACTGAAAAGCTTCAACAAACACACCAGATCCACCGATTGCACCAAATCGATAGATCTAATTACTGAATCGAAACGTGCTCTGATACCATTTGGAGAATTCAGAACTTGGGAGAATCTCTCCCTTTCACATTCACCATGAAAACCACTCAAGAACTCAGATCTGAGTTTGTTACAACCACAACAAGCTATCTCCCTATGGCGCCAAATCTGTTGCTTAAAACAGATCAAGTGGTTGCCTATGTCAAAAGACCAAAATGCCCTTCCAGCAACTAGACAAGTGAATTGTTGTGTTGTGTGTGTTACATTGTGTTTATTATAAAGTGTGACAATGTAACATATATTCCCATAGTTGGATATGTATAGTTGAACACAAGCCTCTCGTCCTTGGATTCCTTAATACTAAAGTATCTTATTCAGCCTTTCAACGAATATTTTATTTCCGACCTCTCACTTAAGAATGAGATTTTTAAACCAAATCAGAAGCTAGCGCTCATATTTTTCATCAAATTCAACTCATCTTGCAAATAAGCTTCGTTGCACATTATATATAGGGTGATTTTGGTAGATGGCTTTTTTTGAATATTCAATTAGGCACTTAGGCCCTAAATCAATTTAATTAGTTTTGCCCTAAACCCCTTCCCAATAGAGTGGGTTGGTCAATGGTCAACCGTTTGACCATTGACCGGTCAACGGTTGACCATTGACCGGTCAACGTTGACTGTTGACCTGTCAACGTTGACCAACCCATTTTGATGCCAATTTTTTTTTTTTTTTTTTGTGATGCCATATTTTACCGTTTTGATGCCAAAATTTTATTATATTTTATTTTCACTTTGATGCCACTTTCCTAATGAAATGATTGGATGACACTTTTTTAATGTCACTTTTTTTAAACCTTGATGACATTTTTTGTTTACAGTAATGTCACGTTGATCATTGATGCCATTTTTTTACTGTTAACGACTGATGCCACTTTTTTTTGTCAATTTTTTGATAATATTTTTTTTACCGTGATGCCATATTTTTTATGATATTTTTTCAAAGTAGTATTTTGATGACATTTTTTCCTTTAATGTGATACAACTTTTTCAAAATGATGTTTTGATGTCATTTTTATAATGTAATTATTTGATGCCATTTTTTTTAATAAAATCGATTGATGCCACATGTTTTTAATTTAATCAGTTGTATATCGATTTATTATCGATTATACTTTCATTAAGTGATGACACGTTTGTGATTACACTTCATTGATGCAATCACTTGTGGTGACATGTTCATTAAATTTTTATTCATGGATGACATTTGTTATCTAAGAGCTTAAAACGTGGAATTTTATATAATTGATGACATGTTCATTAAATTTTTATTCATGGATGACATTTGTTAAATTTTTATTAATCACAATTGTTTATGGTGACAATTTTTTTGATGATTTTTTTACCGTGATGCCATATTTTTTCAAAGTAATGTTTTGATGTAATTATTTGATGCCACTTTTTTAATCAAATCGTTTGATGCCATTTTTTTAAAATTTATTCAATTGTATATCAATATATTTTCATCGATTCTACTTTTTTCACTGATGACACATTTACGATTACACTTCATTGATGCAATCACTTATGGTGATATGTTTTTTCTACTTTTATATTTTCATCGATTCTCTTCATGATGTCTGGCACAAAACTCCTAGGAGCATATCTATAAGTGAAATAAAATAGGCCATAAAGAGAATCGGGCCAAAGAAGAAAAGGAAGGAAACCCAAATTGACTCGGATCCAAAGCCCATACCCGGATTTGAGCTCACACAAAAGGAAAAGAAAGACCCGATTTAAAAGTGATATAACCCGGTAGATGGGTATCCGGATCCGGCCCAACAGAGCCCACAACTCTGTCTTCTTCCTCTCCGAACAGAAGAACGGAATCTGAGAAACGCCGAACGAAAGCGGAGAGTAAAGAAAGAGAACTCGGCCCCTGCCGGCGGCCTTTCGGCCTGAGATCTCCCCACTCCGACCGAACCCCCGATTCCGACCTCACCAAGACAAACAGAACGAAACGCGGCAAGGAAGGAGAGAGAAAGAGAAGGATTACCGAGCTTCGAAAATTCCAGATCCGGTGAGCTCCGATCGAGGGCGGCTCCAGCTTCGTCGGCGGGGGAGGGGAGTCGAGTTTGGCCTAGGAAGAGAGCGATGGGAGGAAAGGAAGGAAGAAGATGGGACGAAGGAAGGAGTCTACTGCATCTAAAAAAAATTAAAGGGGTTTGTTGTGCCTAATAAAAACATTAAGGGGACTAACTACTTAATTAAATATGGTAAAGGGGATAAATCACCAAATTCCCTCTTATATATATAAGCATTGTTGTTGAGAAATAAAAATGCAAAAAAGGCAACAAAAAATCCCATAAAACAAGCCATACAAGGCTGAACATGGGCTGTCTATTGGGCTGGAAAATGGCCCAAATTTGCATAAAAAATGCAAAAACAAACCACCAAAATATAAATAGAAAATAAGCTAGCTAGGATAGGTTTTGGTTGTCATTGGACCAGTTTATGGGGCTGATTTCTCACCGTAGCCTCCATGTAATTTCAATGAAATATGTCATTCACTTCGTTATGGTCTGGTCCAAATATAACATGAAGGAAGTTTGACCATGTTTTAGCACACTATTACTATATATAGCCTATAGGGAAAAGCAAACCAAACAGCGAGCTTCATTACTAGTAAATTAAGGCCGTAGCCGTAACTCTAACTTGAATTGTAACCCCACTTTTAATTCCACTGTTCCGGATTGTATCAATGAACTTGTGACCCGCTCGAGTTCGGGGGAGAATTAACCAAAAAAACCTTAAGAACCAAAAAAAAAAACATTTTATATATAAACATGAGTACGTTTATGTATTGTATACTCTAATCCAATATGAGAAACAGCCAGCTGTGTGTTGATCGAACTGAATGTTGCACATATAAACATTAATTATATGGAGATTAACTGCCTAAGATCGAACGGGTAAGTGAACTGAAGTGAGTCGTCAAAGGCAGCATCGATGACCAATCGGTCAGCAGCTTCGGTGGGATGGTACAAGTCCCAGAACAAGTGATCCGTCCGGTTGTGGCAGTACTCAGAAATAGGTATACATGGCACCTGCGCCCTCAGGTTTCCCAAGCCGCAGCAAGCTGCTTTCGCCTCCTTGAATCCTGCGCGCATTTAGCAAGCTAGCTAGTTAACCACTTCAATCCATCGATCAATTACGAAATCTAGATTCGAGTTAAATAATGATATATTGTACCATAAACTGCAGGGTTATGTATGAAGTTGAGCAAGATACTGTAGGTGTCAAAGTAAGTGTAGTGAAACCCTTGAAGCTGTGCGCTGAGATTAGTGAGGACCGAGCTAAGGCCCTGGTTGTAGATGAAGGCCATCTCATTCGCAGCTTCGTTGCAGTCACCGGTTTTGCTCTTTATCCTCTGCTGTGGACAGCAACCTATCGCCCCTACCCCCATCACCGCGAACTTACGCCCTCCCTTTTCATATATACGCTGCAGCACAAAATTAAACTACATTAATTGTATGTCATGACTCCATCCATCTCTTACACTTTATACTAACAAATTAATAGCCCATTGGACCTTGCATTTGAGTTATTCGATCTAGCTAGCTAGATCAACTCGATCGAAGACTTGGTCATAATTTTAGATCCGAAGATTTATACAAGAATAAGCGCAAAAATAAATACAAGTACACATGCATATATATATTTTTAAACAAAAGTACGCAGTACAGCATATATTAAGACTGGGAAAGTAGTGCAGGTAAGGAGTTACCTGAATCTGTGATTTGATGGTGGTAACCATCAACCCAACGAACTCGGATGGATTCATTTGCTTGCTCATGTTGGAAGATGGAGCATGGTATCCCAGTATGTCATTGCTCCCTATTACGATCATGTGGATGGCTTTCGATTGAAGAGTCTGCAACTCGGATTGCCCAAGTTGTGCCTTCATCTCCTCCCCGACTGTCGAGTAGTACTCGATTTGTGCGGCCATGGGAATTGATTGCTTCTGAATATCATATCATACCATATCAGTTGTTGTATAATTTAGCAAGCATGTAATGAAGGCATAGAAGATTAGGTTCAGATTATAGATATGACGGACGAATAAGTTAAATAGTAAAAGAGAGGCTTACGAAAAGGAGACCGGTGGCGTTAAAGATGCCAGCGCCGCCGGATGCAAAGTTAACGCCTTTTTCAAAGTTGTTCATCTTCGCTCGCACCATGTACAGATATGGTGGTGGTGAGGACTGCCCTATCTTCTCAGCTACCAGCACCATATATATATATTCATTTTCTTAATTTAGCTACTAATTCAATTCCAACATAAATAATTAGCCAGTACGTATCTAGGTAAAACGGAACCGCACGTACCGAGAAGATCAGCAGCGTTGAAGCCATTGGAGAAACGGCCGGTGGGCTTACCAGTGGGGAAGTCGATGCCGTTGTGGGGGAAGTCGGCCTTGGCCAGGGTGAGCGGCAGGTAGTTGTTGTTTCCGACGTCGGCCAGAGAGTCCCCGAACACGTACAGTGCCGGAGACGGTGCCACCGAAGGATCTGCCCCTGCCTTTCCACTAGTACATGTTA
The DNA here is from genome assembly GCA_963922045.1 of Persicaria maculosa. Classification (NCBI taxonomy): domain Eukaryota; kingdom Viridiplantae; phylum Streptophyta; class Magnoliopsida; order Caryophyllales; family Polygonaceae; genus Persicaria; species Persicaria maculosa. The sequence goes on along the minus strand of OY998259.1, from coordinate 54,788,967 downwards.
TTACCATAACAATAGTAGTAATAATAGTTGCAATAACGTTACCAACTTCAATATCTTTGGTGATGCCTCTCCTCATCATCTTTTCCATTTCCTATTATTTTATTTACTTGATTAATTAATTAATTGATACGGATTTAATTGGTGATGCCAACTCTTAAATTTATAGTGGGCATGAGTGCAGTTGACTGATGATGGCGTATCCCGGCCGGGCGGGCAGCCAATTCAAGAGTATGGTTCCGCGTCCACACTTGTGCTTAACCATCGTCGATGTGTTAATCAATTGATGTGACTCCACCCATCTGCCACGTGTACATACACAACTACACTCATTAATTTTTGTTTCCACACGCTTTTTATTAATTCCGACCGACTTTACTACTAGTAGTATCCATCGATCTATTTGCGATTAGATAAGCCACTATGCCTGAGTTGGGCCTCTCTAGCTTTGTGGGAGGGAGGATGTAACTAAAGAATATATGTTACTCTCCCTAGGTTGTTACAAATCCACAAGTTTAATTAATCATCTCTCTTTATTTATTGTATGTGTCTTCCTATATAAACCATAAATCTGCGGGTTAATAACGCTTTACAACGTCGAATTCAACTTTATAGCGTTAATGACACTACAACGTTGGATCCGACGTACGTTGCAATATGACGTATGCAACGTTGTGAAATTGTGGGCAAGACGGGGAGGGTCGGTCATTTTACAACGTCGGGTCCGATATTGTAAAACGGGTCTGATCGGGCCAGATATCAACGTTGCATTTGACGTTGTAAAAACGTCGGATCCAATGTTTTGATATGGAAATGTACCGACAAATGTGACGTTATTTGATAGTTCTTGTTTTCATACATGTGAAATGTTTGTTTAGTACACTAACTCGTATATTTGAACTATAGCACATATAGAATTGTGAAAAAAGAATAATAAAGACAAAGGTAATTGTGTAATTGAACTTATAAAACATAATATGTGGAATAAGATAATATGGATGGATTTACAATAGATGTTACGATTTCATTTCACAACATCTAATATAATAGGACAACGATAATTGAACATCATGTCATAACTCCTAAACATGGTGTAGGGGGTCACCTTCCTGAACCCGCAATGCTCTAAATTTATCAAATTGGTCTTGGGAGCGAGTTTCTCATCCGTTGACGCTTGGGTGATGGTATGATGTCCATTCATGCGTTGGAGGAGGTAAAGGAGCGCTGAGATGTAATCATATCTGCAATAAGTATAGTAGAATGTTAATTTTGTTAATTTATGGATGAAATGCAATTGAAGCGAGAGTAACACATATCATACTCACCGCTGTGAAATGATCTTGGTTCCCAATGCAGGCCAGCCCTAGTATGGCCTTATGAGGGGCGTTATTTGGTTGTTCGGTGTACATAGGGAGGCGTATGAATGACATGTGCCAAGAAAAGACGACCATATTGTGCTTCACGCCGATTTGCTTAAAATGGTCGACCATTTAGTTACGGCAAGGCCAAATACGGGTATCGGTAAATGCAATTGAAGTCTTTAAACGGGATTCAGACATAAGAAGTATATGCAATTGAATTTACTAAAAATGTATATCCTTACTTAAGTTTAAACTGGATACAGACAAAAACATAGAACCAAAGAATACAGCCATAAGAGCTTAACCTGTGGGATGACATTGCTCTGTAGTGTGAGAGCTTCATCTCGTGCCATCTTCATCGCTCGTTCACTTTATGAGGATGACATTTTCCTCTCTATAGATTAAATTACTATTGTACGAAATTGTGAGGTGAAGGGATGACATTCATTCGTCCTCATGGTGGATGTATATATAGGCATCGGGGGGGGGGGGCATACATGACGTCAGTTGCACGTTTTATGGGTCAGACTGCACAACATCATATTGAACGTTGCATGTATAGGATTGACCCTCCCTACACAACGTCCGAATTGACGTTGTAAAGGCAATTACAAACGTCAAATCGGACATTGTAAAGGAGGGTTCATCCCCCTTTTACAACGTCCAATCCGATGTTGTAATGATGGATACCATGAAAACCCCGGCCTCTTGTCCCCCCATTTCCACATTACCCATACACTACATACACCAAACGCCCACAAGCCCTCAACCATGCCTTCAACCCCGTACAACTTCGTTAAAGAAGTCGAGTTCACGGACGGGACCTGTTACACTGTTAGAGTGACCAGACACTGTCAACCGCCTAAACATGACTCTTGCAACTGCAAGCACAGGAAGTATCTCTATTTTTATCCATGCAATTTATTTTCGGTCCAGTGTCGTCGTGGGTCGGAGTGGTCAACGCATGATCATTTCGGAGGAAGGGATTGTGATGATGACCATGCGTCATACTTTCATCGCGTGTTGGAGAAGATAAAGGATAATCTCAACAGTTTGTACAACGACGTGACTCCCTCGCGTATTCGTAGTGTTGCATAGTATGCAGTGGACTTAGTAGCGCGGCCCGCCCAAGACACTATGGTGATGTACACGTTCCAGCAGGCGCTGATTGAGATACACCCAGTGACTGCTGAAGAGTCCGTTGGGAGCAACTGATCCAATTGATTTTGCGTTTTCAATGTAAGATTTTGGGTAACTGTAAGTTTTTTTCATATGTTATATTTTCGGTAATCCACTTGTGATGTGAACTCTATGTATTCCCCTTGATTTGAACCTTATGAATACTTATGGCTTGGTTTTAATATTTGTTTGAATCATTTTAATATTCATTTGAATCGATCTACTAAGAAGAATATACACATTGAATATGCATCATATGAATATTCAGATGAACATTCGGGAATACCAACGCATAACTTGTCCTTCATAAAACCGCTTACATAGAGTTGAACACCATTTGAAAATGCTACGATGGTTACATGGAAAGATTTCAATATGTAACAACTTCAACTTTCAATCTAGCGGTGACTCAACATCAGAGGGTCTCCTTGGTCTGGCCTACTTTCTGGGAGCTCCATCTTGCTGCATTCCTCTGCGATCTCATCCATCGATCGCTTCTTGCTCAAGATGTCTTTGAGGAACTTGACATAAGATGGCATCTCATGAAGAGCTTCGGTGAAAGGAATGGTGACATTCAGCTCTTGAAGCGTCTTCACGAAATGCTGGAACTTCTTCTCTTCTGGGTTCTTCAAAGATTTTATCGAGAATGGAAGCGTCTTCTTCTTCTTTGCTGCAGCTAGTGTTGATTGAGTTGACTCGACGTCGACCGGTGTAGAGTCGACATCGAGTTGAGTTATAGGCTGTTGGTGACGCTGATGTGGGGACTCGACGTTGACTAGTTAAGCAGCTTCCTCCTCCGTCGTTTGCTCGGGCGTTTGTAGTTGACGCCCACTCCTTAGGTTCATTACTGCCACATGTCCTGCAAACTTACCTTTTGGGTTGGGATCTGATGATCTAGGGAGCGATCCAGACGGTTTGAGGGATCGATGCAGCTAATTGATCGACCCACTTGGGTCTCAATGTTCTTCCGCCAAACGTCTATCTCTTCCAATCACAAGTTGATGTCGTGCAATTGAGTATGAACGGAGTTGTTGGCTTGTTTGACGACGTTTATGTTTGGGGATCGATGCAGCCAATTGACCCACTTGGGTCTCAATGTTTTATTTATTGGAATTTATCTAAATTAATTAAAATTGACGACGTTTCAAGGAGGGTTGTCGGTTTAGGGTGCCGGATGAAAAGGTGAACAACCAGCATCTTGCGAAAGGGGCCGATAAAAGCGTCGTTTAGGCCATCGAACTTTTGAGTCCCGCCGGATAGCAGCTGCATGATTCGAACAGTGTAGGCATCAAAGCACCACTGTAGATAGATGCGCATAAGACACATGTCAAGGTTTCAAATGTAAGGAAATGGAGACTAATAATGCTTACGATTGCGAGGCTGTTGGAACCCCATTAACTCGGTGCAAAGCGAACGATGTCATTTGTTCTCCTTGAACGTGACACTAAATTTGGGGTAGGCCTGCAAGATGATTGGTAACAGGTCAGTGATGCACTAAAGTTCGGCCATCAACTAACGTTCTTTCACATTATGGATGTTCGAGTCGAAGACGGTGATCCTCCATTCGTCAAGGCTTATCTCGATGGCGACCGAATGCTTCTCCTATAAAAGGAATGGGGTGAGAACAATCCATGCACTAGCCTAGGGTTTCCCCATTGTCGCTAGGACAAATCCCTCGAGGTACTTTGTCAATGACTTCTCCACTGCGTACTTAGATGGGTTCTCAAAGTAGGCCCACCATTCCTACTCCAGCTTTTGTGGCAAGAACGTGTCTAACACGACCACCTTCGCATAAGAGTCCCCGCCTTCGTGGACATAGGCACGGAAGAGCCTATAGCACTGCTTCATGTGTTGTGTATAAGTTGTTGATATCAAACCTACAAGCTTAAGAAAAGGCGTACTTGTGTAGCACAAGGCCTGGTTAAAGGGCTTACCTCTGCTCATCCACGTCATTGACGTTATAAGACCATTGAAGAAGGCTCATCCGAGTTGAGTCTCGTTGAACCCCCCTCTGTGCAACAGCTTCTCCGAGGGACATTCACTCGTTAAAGGTGTCGGACTCTCTGGCCTTAACCAACCCCACGTCGACACTAGCTAGAGATTTCCCCCTCGTCGGACGGGACTTCTTAGCGACGAGAGGGAGCTCGTGCCCATCAAGAGACAACGGGGCCTTTCTTGTCCTCATTGGCTTATCCCTATTTGTCTTGCCATGGGTGGCCTTCATCCCGACCTGCACGTAAAGACCATTGCACATACGTACATGATATTTTTTATTTACATAATTAATAAATTGGTGGCAAAAAAACATACCTCCACCTGATAACCGCCCATTGAATCATGTTTTGCATCTGCTTCCTATGTCGGCTCCACTCTTGTGTCCATAACCTACAGGCCAAACACATGAAAAAACCATTCAGCAACCAGGGAAACCCATCCTCCGTGGCATTTTATGTGTTTCCCATGGTGTATAATGACTTTCTCATGGAACACACTGGGTTATCTATGCCAACCAAGACTTTTCCTATTAACCATAATGGTACGTACATCCATCTAAGACATCCCCTAGACATCCATTATTACAGCTTCAGCATGTGTTTGCTTCTATGGAATGTTTGTAACCTATAAGGTAAAGCCCACGAAACAACCAATAAACATAGGGAAGCCTAGATTCCATGGAACTCACGAGGATCAAGGGTTTGTCAGACACTTTATCTCTCATGGCATAAAACGGTTTATCTATGACTAAACATTTCAATCATCTGAAAATATACTTACCTCTACCTGGGATACTGCTTGGAAATTTGCTGGTGCATCTGCATCATTTGTAGGATCCCTTACCATGTCTTTTACCTATACGCAAAAGCACATGTACCAACAAATCAACATAGGACATCCGATTCTCCATTACACTCATAGTTTCCCATGGAACAAACTACAATTCCCATGACACAAACTGTGATTCCCATGGAACAAATCATCATTTATAAATCAAAATTTTGGACTGGCACTTACCTCCACCTCAGAACCACCATCCCCAGCCACTCCCCCAACTGCCTCCTGAGTCAAAGTTCGAATTTTGCAGGTTGCATATGCCCCAACATTTACAATGTGTTTCCCATCCTTTTGATGTGAAGCTCCTTCCTCTTCCTATCCATGACCACCCTCCCCTCCATTTTTTACGCTCGACCCCCTAGTGAGACCACTTCATGCACACGTGAATATGGACACTGTCAATAACATGACATTCACTAACTTACATATAATGCTTACGAGGGTGGCCATGACAGTTACAAACCCCTGCATCACATAAAACCAATTCATTTAGATCGCTCTGTTGAGGGGTGGCCTTCGTTAGCTCATCCAGCTGAATTTTCCTAGCCTCTAGAGTCTTCTTCATCCCCTTAACTTCCCCCAATAACCGTTTCAGCATTTTGAGGAACCTTTCGTCCGTTGGCCCCTTAGCTTGGAATTGCGAAGTTCAAGTCCACTGCTGGGCGGGGTCTAACGTCGAAATCAGGTAGACAATCTTGTACTATTTAACTATTCTTAGACAAAATCGGGTAGACAATCTTGTACTATTTAACTATTTTGTCGAAGGACTCATCGGGTGACTCGTCTTTCAACTAGATTCCGACCAAAAGTTCCCTATTCGCATACTTGGGTTGTATGATGGTTTGTGCCTCGTCGTCAACCTTGATTCCGTTCTCTTTTCCCTCTTCCATCAGCTTTGACACCCTATCGTACGTGATGTAGGAATCCGCTGAAGTCGTCCAGCGCAGGCATAGAGGAAATATCCTAGAGGGGGACCTCACCGTAAATGTTCCATCGATGCCTCCAACCACCTCGTGCAGCCATATCTACAACGGGTCAGATTTTCAGTTAGCAATCATTACGAAACTATTGATTTTGTTATGAAAATCAAATGTTGGAGTTTTATAAGGATCATACATGGAAGGAGATTAGGAACCTCCCGAGCATTTATCCGAGCCTCTCTGCCACTTGGTTCATACCCTGATCAGCCCTTTGGGCGTAAGTGGTCGACAAGTATTTTTGCGTGACTTCGTAAACCATCCCCCCCCCCCCCACCGGATAAGGTAGGAACGTCGCCACGTCGTCTAGCAGCCACAACATCCACTTTTTTAGTTTTTTTGAGTCCATAGATCCAAACAGGACTCCCTCCATGATCAACGACGTCGCCATCTTGAACCGCCGCCTATCTCTTTTCTCCACCGCTGTAGGGTTTTGGTATGCTTTAATGACATCACCTAGCGTGACCTTGTGCGTTCCAAACAAACTCAGTGCAGCCTTGTCTTTTTGTGCTTCATCGGCTCTATCCAAGCATTTGCAATTCATCCCTGTCACTAGTGTAAATTCTTTGATGGGGAACCTCAGAAGGCAACCTTGAATCTGGTACCATGTCTCGTGCTTCTTTAACATCTTCACCTAACGCTCCAGAAAATAGTGGACAAGTTGCGAGGCAAACTCGACGCGCGTTCCAACCAGCCTTAATGGATGACAAATTCATTTTTCCCTAGTTTTAGGAACTCCCCTTTTTTCTCTTACTCTACCATTAACGTTACAACCAGCCTTAGGCCTCGTTTGGTTAGTCAATTAAAATCCCAGGAAGTTTAAAAACTCAAGAAGTAGGATATATTCATGTGTTTGAATGACAGAAAGACATAGGAAATCAACTTCATAGGAATTTCAATTCCTCCAAATTATAGGAAGTTCACCTACCTAAGGGGACTAGATAAGTTCAACTTCCACCATTTTTTAATGTAATTTTCTTTATTTTTCTATTTATATTTCTATAAACCAAAATTCAACCATACCACTTTTTTTTAATTCATGAGAAATACATTTTACGGAAATTCAATTCATGAAAAGTAAGTTTCGAAAATTGTACTTTCCGCATTCAACCAAACGACCCTTAATGGGTTGTGTTGTATCCAGCATACTAGCACAGTATGTGTGAGGGTTCCAGCTAGTGCGATGTGGGCGGCAACACTACACTACAACTCTACAACTGTGTTGAATGATTTATAAAAATGGAAAACCCATCCCGTTCCCACTTCCTAGTTTCTCATACAACACAGAATGGGCCTGGATGGTGACCTTTGAGTCTTTGGGATGCCAAATTAACTACTAAAACAACTACTAAAACAATTTTTATAGCTAATAATAATATCTCATACTACCCCATCTTTTGTTTTCTTTTTTAAGTATAAGTTATTTGACTTTTTTTAAGCTTTTTTAAATGTTAAAGTTTTTATAAAACAATAATTTGTTTATAAATAATTTCGTAATAATATGTTTGTATTCAAAATATTATATAAAAAAATTTCGCGAGGTACCCCTGAGGTATTGCAATTTTCGCGAGGTATACAACTCTTTTGCATATTTCGTGTGGTACCCCTGAGGTTTTCAATTTTTTCGCCTCGTGCCCTTCCTTGTTAAATTTAACGGATTTGGTAATCCTCCGTTAGTTTTCAATTTTGAAATTAAAAAAAAAAGAAAAAAAAGAAAGATTGGACAGAGAGAGAAGGGAAGAGGGAGAGACCAGATTTGGCCAAATCTCAAACACCAAACCTCGATTCGCCAAATCCCAAACACCAAATCTCGAAATTTCTCAAGAATCTAAAGCTAAGCCATGGTGGATTTCGTTCAATAAGGAGAGCGAGAACACATCCTTGTTGTTGGATGATGAATTTCCGTAATGTGCGTCCCTGGTGATACGATTGTGTTTCGATGTTGCAATGGTTAAACAATAGAAGTTGAAGTGAAGTTGGAGAAAGTGTTGTTAATTGACATTTTAGAATTTCATTGCGTTGAGTGTTAGATTTAGTAATCAATCAAATGCAATTTGTCAAATTCCAGTTCCATTTTCTTTGAATGCAATTGAAATTTTTTCATTTCTATCAATTCCTGTGTTCTGTATATCAAATTGGAGATGATTAATTGGTTAGTTTCTGAATTGGGGAAGAACAAGAGGTATAGCGACGATGGCAAGATATCTAAGTTGCGCCAAGGTCGATTCGCCAAATCCCAATTTTGCTCCGGTGTCGAATTCAGGGGCTTTGTACGCGGTGGTAGTTGTGGCCTAGTGGGAGAGCCGCCGTACGCGGAGACGAAGGGGGACAGCCAGAACCTGGCAATGGCGGATCCAGAGCCACCGTGCGTGGTGGTGGTGGTGGCCGGGAGGCCGGTGATGCTGGAGCCGTACGTGGACCAGGTGGATGCGCCGGTAGCAGCGTGGCTACCGGGAACGGAGGGGCAGGGATTCGCCGACGTCCTTTTCCTCGGCAAAATCGGCCTCCTCCAACACGACTCTTTCTCCTCCGCCACCGCCAGACGCTTCCTGTACCCCTCTCCTCGTCGCCCTCGCCGACACCGCCTTCCGCCACCAGCCCTCCCCTTCCCGGCTCACCTTCCTCTCCCTCCCCACCAGGGGCCAAATCTGATCTCTCCCTCTTCACTTCTCTCTGTCCATTCTTTTTTTTTTCAATTTCAAAATTGAAAACTAACGGAGGATTACCAAATCCGTTAAATTTAACAAGGAAGGGCACGAGGCGAAAAGATTGAAAACCTCAGGGGTACCTCGCGAAATATGCAAAAGAGTTGTACACCTCGCGAAAATTGCAATACCCCAGGGGTACCTCGCGAAATTTCCGTAGATGTTTTCTTCTTAAAAAATATGTTGACTAATAACTCAAGAGCCGGCAAATCAACTTACGAACTAATTGTCATGATACAAAATCAAATAACGCAAATTAACAACAAAAATGTCACAGATCTCTTCAAAATATAAAGCAATCGTCGATCCGCGTAGAAGTCATAGAAGAACATTGAAAGGTTGTGAATACCGAGAAGGTACGTTCCATAATTTTATTTTTATTTTTATTTTATTTTATAGCTGGGAACATATTAGGAATAGAAAGCCAATATAAAGGAGGAAGAATTCATCACAATAGCATTTTGATAGACAAAACAAAACATATTACATTGAAATTTAAACATCAACTATATATTACCATCTTTCTTTAATAAATTGTTCTAAGAAATAATATTTAGCTTTCAATAAGTTAAAATATTTAAAAGTCTTGCTATTGCGAGATGGTCATTTTATCGCCAAATGCATAGTGGACATACGACTCCAGAAGGCAGTGACAATAAAAATGGGACTGTCACTGGCATCTAATATCGACAATGCTCCAACCGATGTCGATCCTTTGTAGGCAAGTCACCAGCTCCTTTGACACCGACATCCGGTGTCGATCCTTTACCCTCACCTTCGCCCTTTTCACAATTTTCTCCAAACTTTGCCGGTTCTGAAAAGCTAATGTCGACTGGATTTTCACCAACACTAAAAGTTAAGGAACGTATTGTGTATTTGAGAATAAAGTGGGTCCCGATAACAAGTCGATTATTTAAATATGAATGCATAAATATTGTCTATAGTGTACATAAACCAAATAAATGTGAACAATTATTGAAAACGGCGATAAAAGTATGATCCATCGCACTGGTGGCTTTCTAAACTCGGTGTTTCCGTATGGAAACGGCTAATGTATTATCAAGTATCAATTGAAGTCAGAGTTGGGAATCTTATATACTACTCCGTATCAATCAGTTGATCACAAATGTATTGGCCATACGTGTTCAATCATTTTCGCATATATACTCCAATTTCTAAAGCATTTGACAAATTAACCAAATATGTATTCGTATTCCTTAACGACTTCCGATTATATTAATGGAGTGCATATATATATTGGTAGCTCGAGAAAAATAGTCCTAATTAAATCTTGTTTAAGTTTCTCAAACAAATTCAAAATGGAAAAGTAAAATATATATTTTTAAATTACTTTTGTTCAAATTCTAATATCTTTTTCATGTTCGTTTTCTAATTAGAAAAAAAATTATGTTAGATTCTCCAAAAATAAAAATTCGGAAGTTGTTGCCAATGCTCTTAGAGATTCTTTCATGAAATTAAGTATTGAACAATGATTGAAGAGGAACTTATGAAATTCTTTTATTATTATTATTATTATTATTATTATTATTATTATTATTATTATTATTATTATTATTATTAAGTCAGGCAATTCTAATTCTCGATAGGTCGATAAATCGGCATGCGAAAACGGCCTAAAACAAACCATACACTGATACACATAGCAACCAGATGCAACGAAAACCAGCAGAAACAACTCTACAAAAGAGACGACCTAAGCATAACTACTCCTAAAAAGTTGAGGACGTCAGCGAAGAACGAAGCCAAGCACCACCGAATAGTATGTAACACTGTGGGCCACCGGCACAAGAAACTTATCTCCTGTGGGTAGTGCGGACGAAAATCCAAGGAAGCTCATTTCTGGATACGGAGTCACCCTAAATGCACCACCACGATCCGAGCCAATCCCGAATTTGGACTTCACGACCCCAATCAAGCAGAAGAACTCCTAGAGACGCCGAATGTAGAGCTAGCCATGCACTACTCGTTTAAAAGTGTCAATAAAGTTATTCTCCATACCGTTTTGGTATTTGTATAACCCTTTCGAAAATTTAAATCAAGCCCTTTCGAGATTATGTTTCGGCCCTTTTAGTATATTTGTTAAACATTTTTTTTTTTGAGAAACGACCAAAGCTTAATCAATTAAATCATCCGAAAGTAAAACTTCAATCTCTAAAGGACACACAATACTAAATTCTGTCACATATTCGATGTCCGGTCGTTGACCCGCCAAGCCATGAGCCACTTTGTTTGCTTGTCTCCTCACACAAGCCCATCTGCATTGTCCAAAGTTTGCAGGTTCCCTCCTGATTCCTTGCAACATGTAACCAAGCTCCCCCCTCACTTCATGTTTTTGCTTGATTTTCATATTCAAATGTAGGCAATCTCCCTCGAAGACAACATGAGTGAGTCCTGCTTCAGCTAGCTCGACATCGCAGTCGGACGAATTCTCCTCGCTCCTATTAAACATATATCCCTGTCTTTACCTCTGCCCTCCATCCCCGCTCCACACCCTCGCCGTTCATGAACTGTCGCATCGTAGTTGATCTTGATCACCCCTTGGTCTGGCTTGCACCATTTTGACTGCTCTTGGCCACCCTCAATCTCAAGGCCTCATATTGTCTTCCCTCCTCCAGCGTCAGTGCTATCGCCTCTTCGACACGGCGATCCTCCACCACTTTACCCTCAAAAACCTTATGGTTCCTGGCCCTCCATATCTCCCAAGCTATCACACACCAACTCTCCACCTCCTCTTTTGAACCCACCTGCAGCAGTCCAAACAATCACCCATTTTTGCCTTCCCACGTATTACTGATTTAAGGCGATGATGCTTCCTCCAAACCCTCTTGGCCATCCAACAATGGAATATAATGTGAGCCCCCGTCTCTTGCTGTCTACAAACCTCGCAGTGGTAGTCGTTTTTTATCCTCCGTCTCATTAAGTTATCCATGCATGGAAGGATCTCTCTGCAAGCCCTCCATACAAACACCCTCACTCTTGGAATCAGCTTGATCTTCTACAGCTTCTTCCAAAGGGTCTCCTATGCACTTTTACTTGACTGTGCTCCCACCCATTCAACCTCCTTCCTCTCCAGAAACATATAGTAGGCAGGCCGAACACTAAACTTACCATTTCGAGTGTGGTGCCACACCCTCTCATCTCTCACAGTTGAATCAATTAATCTCAAGTTCAGCACCAACTCCGCATCAGAAGATGACATAATCTCCCTAATTAATCCGTCCTTCCACCCACCCCTTTCCCAATCCACCAACTCTGAAACTCACAACTCCTCGTCAGCCCTCTCTGGAATGACCATCGGTCTAAAACTCGGAGCCAAGGGAAGTCACTTATCTTTCCATACTTTTATGTCCACCCCATTGCTCACTCCCCATCTCATTCCCACCTCCAGGACCTATCTTCCCTTGACGAGCCTCCTCCAAACGTAACTCGATTTAAAGCCAAGCTTTGCTTCCATGAAGCTCCTTCTCGGAAAATACCTCGCCTTTAGCATCCTAAAGAGTAGGGAATCTGGCTTCATTGCAAGCCTTCAACCTTGCCTCGCTAACAAAGACAAATTAAAGACCTCCATGTCCCTGAACCTCGTCCCCTCTTTGGATTTCGGCTGACACATTGATCATGCATATTTTATATAGGTAGATCTTAGGTGCATTAAGTATTCATATTGCATGTTTAGTAAGCTTATTCATATTCCTAGTCATTTGGTATTCGAATTTGGGAATCTACGGTTTTTAGTGTTTATTTGTAGGTCTTAAGATCTGACCTCAAAAGGTGGAGAAAACATGGAGCAAATGGACAAAGGAGAGCTAAGGAACAAGAGCGGAAATTGGGAACATGGAGAAATCAAATCTTTAAGGTTATGAGAAGTTGGAATTAGCTTTTGAGATCTTCATGAGAATCTTAGTTCTTGAAAAGAGCTTTCCAACGCATATTCATATGTATCAATCATACAAAGGATGACTCCAGAAAACATCTTACAAGTTTAGTCTGTCGAAGCTATCAAACCGTATGGACGCGCCCACCGTCTTTCACACGGCGCCCGCCGTTCTCGTCAGATCCGGATTTGCGATACGCGGCCCAAGTCTATCTCTATGGGAAATTTTATCTATCTTTCCTAGTGTTTTCGGCCGACAAAAGAAGGCCTATATCAGGTCATTTTAAGTTTAGTGATTCAAGGTACGTTATTGCCTAGAATTCTTGTGGTTTTTCTATGATTCAAGACTTGGTTGGTTGATTGTGAGACTTGATTTCTATATTATTCATAAGTTTATTTATCATCTTGTTCTTCATTGATTATATTTGTGTTTCTTTCTATGACTACTCATCTAGTTAGAGTTCGCATCTATGCTATGAATACGTTTTTGGTTTCTCGATAGCAAACGAACTCATTGATTTAGTAATATTTCTATGCCTTTGTAGTGGATAATAACAATTGATCTATATCGTGAGATGTTGATTATGTCGATTAGGGTTGTTCCAATTATGTCTTAATTGCATTGAATCGATATTGAATACGTTCTTAATGCTATTCTTTAGTGATATTGAATAAGGTGATTATATCCCTGGGAATCCTTCAACTTTAGTCAAGTAAACATAGGCTTAGGAATAATATTGATATCAACTCAAGGATCAAGTAAATCAATCCATGTTGCGAATTGTAGGCAAACCACACTCTTATCTTTTATCTTCTCTTTGTTCTCATTCATATCTTTATCTTAGTTTATTTACATTCCTCATTGCCTATTTACATTCATATATCAACCTTATTTGCATATTTGATAAACACATATTGCATTGAGGTACTTTTTCTCCGTGGGTTCGACCCCTTACTTATCCGCTATACTAGGTTGCTAGCTAGTTTGTTAGTTTGGGTTATTATTTCTTTGGCGTAGTGAAATCTAACGATGTTTCCCTCTCGTCAAAAGTGGCGCCGTTGCCGGGGAAGCAAGTTTATTTCTTTATTTTGTGTGTTTATTGATTTTTGTTTATATTTCTATCATTTTGTGTTTCTTTATTTTGTTTTTTTTGTTTCTTTCAAAAAAAAATTTTTAAAAAAAGAAAAAAAAATGTTGAGGCTTTATCAAAACCAAGGAGAATATTTCTACCATTACTTCAAAAGAGTGCAAGAATTAGTGAGCGAACGCAAAACATGGGGTATCCATGATAGTGAGCGAGATATGATTCTTTGCGTTTATGGAGGCGTAAGGTCTGAAATGAGAGAACTTATTGATGACATGGGTGACGATGGTTTGTGCAACCCTGGACTGTCATGATTGTGGGATTTTTCCACGACCTGGCTGACGAAGTATTGGAGGAAGAACGCAAGCCAGTGGCTGAGCAAGACATGAAGAATGGCACTTCTGAAAGACCGGCACCCGTCGCTGTTGACCGGCGTTCGCCGCCCCCTCCAGAACCGACGTCATACATTTTTCATGTTTAGTGTTCATTCAAATTTTGGTTGAGCATAAGAATTTGATTTGCTTTTAAGGGCTTTAAACAATGTCCGAATGAGTCTTAAAGGGAAGGACATAATAATTCGTCGAGCCTATGACGATAACCAAAGGCGCTTCTTGGGAAGCAACCCAAGATATCTTTTCTAGTTTGCAAGTTTTCCAATTCCTAGTTAGGTATTTAGTCTTTCAAATTCAATAAAATGATATAGTTCCATTTAGATATGTGTTTTTGGAGGAGTCTTGAGTTAACCATGAAATTTCCTTGATCAAATGATAAAGTTGGCGTTATGCACATAGTGGCGCCCGCCGTCCCATCCACGGCGCCAGCCGCACCATGGCCGGCGCCCGCCACCGCCCTCAGTCCTCCAAAGTTTGGTTTTCCGACAATTGTAGCCACCACTACCATGATTAAATAGGTTCCCTATGCCCTCACTTGTGATTTTATTTTAAATTTTGTTGTCATTATTTGATTTTCATTTAAGGATGATGAAAAGTTTAAGTGTGGGGGAAAAGTTGTATCCTTAGATTCATGCATTCATGCTTATGTTCTATTGTTTGCATTCATGTTTATGTTTTGTTTTTGCATTGCCATAAATTCATACATTCATGTTTACTTTTCCATTATCTTATTGCATTATAAAAAGAAAAAAAATTGAAAAATGTCAACCAAAAAAAACCAAAAATATCATGCATTGCGTAAATATGTGTTATTCAACTACCCATCTTTCAATGTTTGTCCTCTATTATGTATTTTAGCATTACCATATAAATTCCATAGCATGTTTGCATTGTTTAGATTTATCTCCTTAAAATGTTTTTTTTATGAAGCATGATTTGGTGATGTATTTGAGCATGTATGATTGAGCTTGGGTATGATTGAAATCCTACAAAATATGACCCTTGTGAGATTGTTTTTCAGCCTCAATGGAATCATATAATTCCTTTTGCTCATATGTGTGATTTACTCTCCTTATGTCTCTACCTCTTGATACTCACTTCATTATCTATTGTCCAAACTGACTCACATGTTTGTTGCTTGTGCATATTTTATGCTTTTATGTTTATATTTGGCTTTAGTTGCTTATGGAGTGTTTAGAGTGCAATACGATGGCAATGGTTGAGACACTTAGTAACCGGATCTACACATGACACCCATGGATATGATTCCCGCAAAACGGTGTCAAAATCTACCCACTAAGGAAGGAAGCTTGATCATTGAGTAACCGGGTTCATTCATGACACCCATGTTTGCAACTCGTGTCAAAAGATGTTCAAGTGGTTTTTATTCAAGTAAGTTGAGGTGTTGATAGACCGGGGCCCTTCATGACACCCATGTTTGCGACTCGCGTAAGGAATACACCAAGGCCAAAAAGAAAGCAAAGTAAGAAAAAAACATAAAAAAAGCCGAAAAAAAATTAAAAAATAAAGAGAGTTAAATATAGAGCCAAATTGATTATGTTTATTGTTTCTCCGCAAGTAATGGTATTTCGGTGGAGATTTAGTGATATTGTTGTCAATTTCTATGAGCTTAGTTACATCTTGGATTGAGTTGAGAGTTGAACTATAAAGCCTAAACACATGAGAGCATGAATGAAACACATATTCCTAGTGATATTGGATGATTTCTACTTCTATGCTTTCATCGCTAAATACATGCTAAGATGTATATTCACTTGATCTTGTGTTCATTTAAATTTGATGTTGCTTTTGATGAGGCGAATGCATGATGAATATATTTGTGGGATGTTTAGTTGTTGCTATGTTTTTCATTGCTGGAGGATAAGCAAAGACTTAAGTGTGGGGGAGTTGGAGTTATGACAATTTGTTTGCTTCTTTCATGTTGAATTTTCACTTGTTACGATATACAAAAAAAATTTGTTTGGACACGAAGAAGTCTCTATCTTTTCGCTCAACTCTATGATCGTGTTGTTAGGAGGAAATCGAGACTTGCAATAATAAAATATAGATAAATCACAGCAAACCAGATTTCGTCCCTTGCAAATAATTACAAGACCTCCTCCTGATGTAGCAGCGGGAAGTCAGGATCGATCCACGAGGAAGCGTGTCAGCGGATCCTAGGCAGCAGAGTAATCTCACGGTCAGAAGTCGACAACAGGATCCTAGATCTTGAGTACAGCTACTCGACAGAAGATCGGACAGTCGAACACAGCGCAGCAGCTCGGCAAAGGGTGGTCGATCTCGACTGGGGTCTACTCGAGATCGAGTACGGTCTGTCGAAGTCGAGTTGGTCTTCGTCGATTCCTGCACAAGTAAGTTACGGCGACTCTAGGTCGAAGATCAGTAGTCGAGGTCGACCAGGGGCTGGTCGAGGTCGACGAGGGCAGGGAGTAAAACGAAATAAAAGAAAGTAAAAACAAATGCTTTGGGGGATTCAACTAAACTTAATGTAAAAGGACTTCCAAGATTGGGGTTTGCAACGACGATAACCAAGCATGCATAAGGCAAAATCAAACATATAATCATATAATTCGCATTAAAGGACTAAGCTTTCGCCTTTTCCAACAATTAGACAACTCTTTCAAGAAACCCTAATTGTCTCTACTGATTTTATGTTTATAATCCAAGTTGTTAGCATGGATCTCCATTAGATGGGCAATAAACACATCAACAAGTAGGAAAATGCTCAAAACATGATAAAGGTCAGATCATTACCTCAATTATGCATGGCTATCGTCGGGCTCGCCTCAACCCTAGAAGTGGGTGGACTACTCGCGCTTCATCATAATGAAAGACATCAATAATAAAAGGGAATAAACTTGCATTAATAAAATAAAATAGAGCTTACAACCAAAGGAAGTCAATTCCGCTCTCGCTTCGCAAAACTCCTCTTGGCCACTCACTCTCTCTCTCTCTCCTACTACTTCTCCTACTGAAATTGAATTGTGTCTGAATTGGAATGAATGAAAAACCAGCCCCTAGGGCTTTATTTATAGCCTTCTAATCCTTGCTATTCAAGGATAGAATATCTATATCTATATCTAAAACTATATCTAAAAGCTTTAAAGATAAATAAATTGTTTAAAGGAAATAAATCTAAAAGGAAATATATCTAAAGTGTCTTCAATGGATAGAACTTTTCTTCTTCATGGTAGATCTTGATATTTTCGGATAGAATCAGCAATCTTCATGCCCAAGCAATCCCAAGTCGAGTAGGATTCGTCGAACCGAGTAACGCGGCTCTAGAGGTCTACTCGATCTCGACAAGGGTCTGGTCGATCTCGAGAAGGGTTGACTGGCTCGGCTTCGTCGTCTCGGCTAGCTGGCGCTCGACAGGCTCAGACTTGGTTCACGGTGCTCGTTGCGGTGGGTCTGTCCGTTCCATTTGAACCTCACCGCATAGGTATGCGGTGGATTTCAGATAACCCG
Organism: Persicaria maculosa; assembly: GCA_963922045.1. Taxonomy (NCBI): domain Eukaryota; kingdom Viridiplantae; phylum Streptophyta; class Magnoliopsida; order Caryophyllales; family Polygonaceae; genus Persicaria; species Persicaria maculosa. The sequence goes on along the minus strand of OY998259.1, from coordinate 54,771,058 downwards.
ATTTTGGATTACAGGTTGAAGGACCAGACCGGACCGGTTGAGGGTCTCTAATCTCACCGCATACGTATGCGGTGGGTTGCAATTAAAATGGGATTAAAATGTAATAAATGTGTGCTATATGTATTTTTCATTATCCGAAAAAGCGAATGATATGTTTAGGTTAGAAGAAAGAGAACTTATCCGGACAATCCACGAATCGATTCAGAATGTGGATGCATAATGGTAAAAAAATCTAAAATGGCATAAGAATAGCTGAAAACGAAAGTTTGATAAATGTCATGAATGCAAAAAAGCGTCGGTCGAAAAATGTCATGGAACACAGTTCGGGAAATGGCACAGACAGAGATACAATCCAATTCAACATATGGAGTTCGAAAAATGACACGAGAAAGTGAAAAGTGCTAATAGGGCAGGGGACGACCACAATGACGACGGCGGTAAGCTCTATATCGTGCAATCCTCGCCGCAAACTGCTCTTCCCAACCGTTGACCGTGTGATCGTGATGTCGTGTCCATGTAATGTAGACTGGAGGTAGAGGCGAACCAGGCAACAACCAAATCTATGAATAAAAGGTGAATATTGACATTATAAGAGAGAAACAAAAGATTAACAAATGAATGAATATGAAATATGAAACGTACCAGAACGAAGTGGTTGCTGTTGCCGACTAAAGCTATTCCATCTAGCTCCTCATAGGCCGGTACTCACGGGACCCCGGTAGCGTACAGAGGTAGGCACAACATCGGCATCATCTGTGACAAAATCACCAAAGGACGCTGGTGAAGCGTGGCAAACACCTCGCCCATGATCAGAATCTCCATCCAATATGTAGCATCATGACACGTGCCGAAATAGTTCACCCTCATGATGAGCTCATCTAAGGCATGATAGTAATGGTACCGATCTGCATGCAGCTGCAACTCAACGGCCAACTCTCGTCGAACTCGAGGCCATGCGTCTTGTCCCATGTTCAGAAGACAAGCAAAAGATCTATACCCACAGTGACCATCACCTGCAACATTTGTGACGACTCGTACGAAAGTAATCATGAATTCATCGATGTTGCCAGTGCCCCAATTGAAATCTACGTGAGGTAGATTATGCGGTGGAAGCGCCGTAGGTGCTGGCGGTGGAATGTCACCTACAGTCTCCGGAGCTGGCTCCGACGCTGATCGACCTCGGCCACGTCCCCTCCCACGTCCCCTCCCAAGACCCCGTACTCGACCTACTCCTTGGCCACTAGGAGGGTCGTTGATGGCAATTGCATTGGACCCAGTGCCCTCCTCATTGCCTTTCACGTCATCTGCTTCGTTTGATAACGATTGACACCAAACTTGACCTCGTGCTGATCCACGGCTCCCCTCTCTATCGGCTTGACGTTGGGCCCAAGCATGCTCACGTTCCCAAGGTAGAGGGTTCGTTTGACAGGGGTGGCGAGTCCTTGGTCTCCCGGGCGGTCTACGGTCCTCCGGGTCAGGTGGGGTCAACGATGTATGAGAGGAACGATCCATGTCATTGAATGGCAACGCGATTCTCCAACAAGTATCCTCGTCCATAGCTTCACTCTAGAACAACGTGATCAAGCGCGATATGTCGGCATCAGCTCTGCTGATGGGAGTGTTATCCTAGACGTTGTCAACATGCGACCTCTTCTAATCCAATTGCTTCCAAAAAATGTGAATCTGGGACAAACTGATGGGTATCTGTGTGTCTCGAAAAGCTTGCATTTCATGTGTACATGGGAGACCGTAGACGTCCCTCCAGTATCTATCTCTGCATGGTTGCGAAGGCAGCTCGGCTTCCATCTTCGTGTAGATTTTGAACAACAAGTTGAAACATTCCTTCGACACAATATTCCGAATTCGATCGAAAATCCATAGGCCGTGGGAGTCTGTCTGCCAGGTATTGTTCGCTCGCCCCATTGTATTCTTCACCTCACTTATTTGGTCCGCCATCATCAGATCGATTGTGGTGTTCACGTGAGTGAAATCACCGACCGCGGAGTTTAAGGTCTTCTTTAACACAGAATGAGCAGACTCCACCCTACAAGAGGAGTGAGACTCGCATGTGAATATCGATATATATTGTAAACAAATTACGCATATAATGAATTTCGTAAGAAAAAAATAGGTGCAGTTGTTCGTCGTGGTCGTACCAAAATGCTGGATTGCATCTGTCCATGCACGAACTATATTCTCCGAGTAATCTCGTAACCACGTCGCCTCCAAATACGGCATCAGCCCTTCGATATGGCCCCAATCTGCATGCATACCCCTCCTTCTGGCGGCGAAAGTTTCAACCGATCTGGATTGGAACAGGCCATAACATGCGTTCTTGAAACGCCCAGCAACATCAAGATTGTTTGACTTTTGGAAAGCAGCTTCTTCGCATCGTTGGAGGACATGTATTGTACATAACATATGCATGACACTGGGAAGAACTACTCGTAGCGCCGCAATCAACCCCAACTCTCGGTCTGTGACAACAACGTTCAGAAGGTTACCTCGCATGAGGTAAACGAGCTGCTCCAACGCCCAACGGTACGTATCTATGTTCTCGTTCGACATGAAGCAGAACCCGATGACGAAGTTCTTCTTTGTGCAAGTGAATCCAATGAACTCACACAAAGGGATCCCGTACCTACACCATGAAATATTTGACTTTGCAAACCCTGGTCGGAAGGGGTAAAAGAATAAGTGTAGGTAGAAATGTACGCATTCGTCCGGTATGTACTATCGATGAGGACGACGTATGGAAAGACGGCCAGAAGATGGCGAGCGCCTATATGGGTGATGAATAGATCTTGAAGCCTGTTGGGATCGTTAGGGGATCTCCTCATATAGTAGAAGTAACCCTTCTCTCGCAAAACGTAAAGTGCTTCCTGGGTGACTATTCGATCTCCTCTCGCTTCAGCTTTAAACTTTTCCCTCGCATTGTACACTTGGCGCCCCGATGTGAAGTTCGACTTTTAGCGTGAGTCAACTGTCATCTTCAAGGTGGCTAAAATCGGTTTTGGTGGGGTACAAGCCATGGTCAGGGCCAACGTAGCGTCCCTCTCCTCTGTATCCATGCTAAAATCGGTTGTGCTTGCCGTGAAGAACGTCCAACCCCAATTCGCCCCGTTTGAACTCCATGCCAGACAACGCAAACGGACACCCCTCTATCTTCGAAATAGCTTTGCGCGTGTTCCCGCTTGCTGCATCTCCGGCAATTCGCGGCCTCTTACGGGGAGTGTACTCTCCGTACTTCTCACATGCGAGCAATACACTGCCACACCTTGCAGGAGTGCTCCTCCAAGAACACATGATTGTTAGAACCATATTAAGCTTTAAGGCGGTGCCACGCCAATGCTGTAGCAGGTCATCGCGATTGGTCCATGTCTGCGATGTAGCGAAATCGATTGTGTAATCGCGGTACTCTTGGTTACGGGGATCCACGTGGTCACCATCGTCCGACATCAGATCACCTTGCTCCTCCAATGGTAGCTGTGGCCATGCAGACAGTACATATATATTACGGTACCCATATTCTGGTTTCCATTCGCTCTAATTATAAACCTAAGTTATTCCACTACATATAAAAGACAGTGCCTATATTCTGGTTTCCATTCGATCTGATTCTAAACCTAAGTTATTCCACTTCATATATACTACGGTAGTTATAATGTCATTGTAAACGAGAAAGATGCAGTACGTACCGGAAGACGAGCGCGTGGAGAGTTATCGGCCATTGGAGTACTTGTATGTGCTTCGTCCACTACGCTTGAAGGCGATCGATTGGTGTTGTAGTTTTCCATAGAACACAATAAAATTGTGGGTGGATGGGCTCCCAGCGGAGAGTGGAAGACTTCTTATACAGTAACAGCGCATAGGTATGTGGTGGCTGCTAATGACCATTGACGCGGACAATTTGAATCTTAGGGGGGGGGGGGGCACCGCATACGTATGCGGTGGCTCACACCGCATAGGTATGCGGTGGGAGCCACCGCATAGGTATGCGGTGGCAGACACCGCATAGGTATGCGGTGGGTGCCTATATATACTCGGTGTACTTCCGATTGTGAATTTGTCGTGGCGGACAAGCGATATAATATAGGCAACTAGTCACGATCAAAGATTTGTGTCTTGTTGTGAGCCGAATCTGCCATGTTCTACAGTAACTTTTATATCGTTTTCTGCATACATTTCAAGCATTTGGGCTAGAAAAGTACAGAATCAGTGTAATTTATGTTTATTTGCCAAATTATGGAATCTACACCAGTTTCTGTTTGAATTCGCAAAATTCGAGGAAATTTACAGCAGTTTTGAGAAAGGACAAAAAGCTCGGAAATCAACTACAGAAGTCCAAGGCGAAAGAGCGACGGAACTAGGACGAATCAGGCTGAAACCAAGTGTTACTCGATATCGAGTACCTTTACTCGATATCGACCAAAGATGTCCGGGCAGTGCCTGGTCGAGTAGCAGCGGATCGAGGAACTGAGAGACGAAGCCAACCCGACTCCGGAGCTCTACTTGATATCGAGTAGTTTACTCGATATCGACAAACACCCTGATGCCATGCCCAGAATCGAGGAAGCAGCGTTGGATCGAGAAGCCAAAGACTGATCATGCCGAGAAGCATCTACTCGATATCGAGAAGTTTGCTCGATATCTACAAGTCCAGCACCACCTATCCGAGCTAGATCGAGAACCAGTTACTCGACAACACCAAGCCAGCTGAAGTCGATGCCAAGGTTACTCAATATCGAGAACTTTACTCGATATCGAGGAGAGATCTCCTGGACCGCGTTAAGCGGTGAGCTCTCCGACGCGGTTTGGGATTACTTGCAGCCGAAGGAGTCCGATTCTATCCAAGATCTATCAAGTTCTATCTATGGAGAGGAGATTTACCCACACATGGAGGATTTACCTTTTTGGATTTATTTATTTTATTCCATTTATTTATCTTTAAGTAAGTAGATATTTAGATATAGATATAGATAGGATCTTCTTTCCTAATTAGAGAGGGAATGAAGCCTATAAATAAAGCCTAGGGGGCTGAGTTTTTATTCATTCAATTCACAAGCTAGAGAAGTAGTTCCACAGAGACGTTTAGGAGTTCAAAAGTTTTAGGGTTTTGGCATTCAACGAAAGTTGGAGGGCCGAGATTGTAAAGACTTTGAATATAGAATGCAATTTTTTTCTTTTCAATCAATGTCTGCGATTGCAATGAGGCGCGAGTAGTCCACCCACTTCTAGGGTTGGGGTGAGCCCAACGATAGCCCTGCATGTTTGAGGTAAAGATCCGACTTTTATCATGTCTAGAGCATCTACTACTTGTTATGTGTTTATTACCCATCTAATGGAGGTCCATGCTAACAACTTGGATTGTAAACATAAAATCAGTAGATACAATTAGGGTTTCTTGAAAGAGTTGTCTAATTGTTGGAAAAGGCGAAAGCTTGGTTCTTCGATGCAAGTTACATGATTATCTGTCTTATCCTTGCCTTATCCATGCTTGGTTATCGTTGTCGCAAACCCCAATCTTGGAAGTCTTTCATATATAGTTTATTTTCGAATCCTACATACCCTTGTCTTTATTTATTTTCGTTTTAAAGTTTCTGTTTTCCTCGATATCGACTAACTGTGGTCGATATCGAGTACTGATATTCGATCGAAGATTGCTGTAGCTTCTCCTGTGCAGGTACCCGACGTCGACAAGATATTTACTCGATATCGAGTAAGGTGTCCTCGATATCGACCAAAACCCGAGAGCTGCTGCTGCTTTGTTCGACTTGCCTGGTCTTCTGTCGACTAACCCTAGTCGAGATCAAGCACTGTGGTCGACTTCTGTCTGTGAAATTCCACCGCTGACCAGCTTCCTCGTGGATCGATCCTGACTTCCCACTACTGCATCGGGAGGAAGTCTTGTAATCATTTGCAAGGGACGGAATCTGGTTTTCTTTGATTTATTTATATTTTATATTTTGCATTCTCGATTCCCTCCTATAACAAATTGGCGCCGTTGCCGTTGAAGCTATCATTCGCGCCTTAGGTAGTTAAATCTCACATTTGCTTTGAATTACTTCACAGGTATATGCGCCGTTCTGGTCAAACACCTGAGTTTGACGCCTTAGACGAACCAGAGCGCCTTATACACATCCAAGCTAAACTAAAAAGAGGCATGGCGGCCACAGAAACATAAGAACAACTGATTGAGAAGCTTCGGAGGGAACTAGCCACCAAAGATACTGCTATCGCCACTGAGAGAGCAGCCAGGGAATAGGAAGTTGAGCGTGCAAGGCAAGCAGAAGCTGAGCTTGCCCTATATCCTACCTCTGCAGAGGATTATATGCAATTCGCACTCCCTGAGAATAACTATGAAATTCGCACTCCCTTACTGATTGAAATTAAACATAATGCTTTTCATGGTCGATTTAATGAATGCCCTCTTCAACACATTACCAACTTTACTGACATGTGTCGTACTCTTGCTGAAGGTACCACCTTGGAGTACATCTTGATGAAGGCTTTCCGTTGGTCTCTCGCTGGTCCTGCATTGAAGTGGCTAGAAGGACTGAAGACGCGATCCCTCACAACATGGGCTCAAGTAAAGCAGGAATTTATCAATAAATTCTTTCCTCCTGCCAAGACAGCGCTCCTTCGCCAAAAGATCACATCTTTCAATCAACAGCCTGGAGAGCCGCTAGCAAAGGCATGGGAACGCTATAAGGATCTACTGCGATCCTGCCCTACACATGGACAATAACCTTGCGTCGTTCAGGAGATCTTCTTCAATTCTCTTGACTTGGCTGCTAAGGATAGGATCAACAAATATACTCATTATGAGTATCTGACAATGCCACCAGCTGACGCATGGGCTGCCCTCGACAAGCTGACCAACTATGACAACAAATATGGGACTCCAATCAACTATGAGGAGAACTCCTATGCCAGGCCAGCACCATCCATGCCTCTCTATGAGCCATCTAAGGAGATTGACCCAGATGTCAGGGAGCAGTACTACAGAGACCAGAATCGCAAGCTCCTCAAGCAAGTCAAATATCTCTCTGTCAACTAGCCTTGCATCGAATGCGGATCACAGCGGCACACCACTACTGAGTGCCCACACATAGAGCAAGTCAGGATGGCAGAGACCCAGGAAGAGGTAGCTTACGCAGGGGGTCCCCATCGCTATATGGGAAATCAAAGGTTCTGTCAACCACAATGGAACCAAGGTCCTCCTAGGAACCCCCCACCATATAGAGCTCCAGGATATCCAGAGGGGGATCAACGAAAGGGTGATCTACAGCTCATCCTTGATGAGATACGCCGGAATCAAGGCACCATCAACAACCATTTCCAGAAAATCAATGCCAAATTTGGAGAGCTGGATATCTGGAAGAAGAACATTGAGACTCAAATGGGTCAGTTCGCGGCGCAGATTCCACGACCATCCGGGCAACTCCCTGGGCAAACAGAACCAAATCCTAAGGGGAAGACCGGACACGTAGTAGCTATCAAACTCAGGAGCGGGCACCAATTACAGGAGCCAGAAGCCTGAAAACATCAAGACAAAGTAGAGCAGCAACTCGACAACGAGCAACAGCAACTCGATGTCGACCAACCCTTGGTCGATATCGACAAGAATCTCCTCGACACAGGGGAGAAGCCAAGCTCAGACTCCACTGCACAGCCCAAAAACTCGAGATCGATAACTCTTGTTGATATCGAGCAACCCCTGGTCGATATCGAGGAGAAGTTGGCCGATGTCGACGACTCTACAACACCTCCGAGGTCTGTTCTGACTTTAAAGCAGAAAAAGACGCTGCCTTTCCCTTTCAAAGCACTAAAAGATCCCACAGCAGGTAAGTTTAAACGTTTTGTTAATATGCTGCAAGAACTGAATTTCTCTATTCCTTTTACCGAAGCTCTGCAAGAGATGCCTGCATATGTCAAATTCCTGAAAGAAATCCTGAGCAACAAGCGATCCATCTCAGAGATCTCTGGCGAATGCAAAGTGCTTCACTTCCCTGAGAAGAGACCTGACCCTGGTAAGTTTTCTGTTACTGTGAGATTTGGACAATATAAATATGAGTTCTTGTGTGATTTAGGAGCAAGTGTGAGCATCATGCCCTTATCAATCTGGCGGAAGGTAAAGATAGGGTCCATAGAACCTGTGGATGCCAAGTTATACATGAAAAATAATACAGTAGTCATCCCCACAGGTATGGTTGAGAATGTCCCTATCCAGGTTGGTAAATTCTTTATTCCAGCTGATTTCCTTATTATAGATTGTGTTGAAGATCCTACTAGCCCTATTATTCTTGGTAGACCATTTCTAGCTACAGCAGATGCCAAGATTAGTGTCAAACAGCGATTGCTCACCTTCACAATAGGGGATGAGGTCTTAGATTTCTCTTTTGGCCCTGAAAAAGAGGAAATTTCATGGCTGGAGGTGAAGAGCATCAGAAACCATGGGATCAAGCAAACAACGGAGGAAGGTACCAGAACTCTACTCGATATCGAGAAGCCCTCCTCGATATCGACCCAGCTTTTCCTCGATGTCGACCAGTCTTCTTCGACATCGACTTCCCCTGCTGAGCACCAGACTTGCCAAGAGCCTAAGTATGGGGTCCCTATACTCGATATCAACCAGTCCTGCTCGATATCGACTAACCCTAAGCCCAAAGCTTTCTGTTTTGGGCCCGAGAAGGTAAGTTCAGGTATAAATTCTACTCCTCCTCAGTCCATTAAGAAATTTATAAATAATTTAAGGGGAGGTAAGGCCCTGTGGCGAGAGAATCTGCGGAAACTGAGAACTGGAAAGAGAAAGAAGGGAGAAAAGGAAGATTATGCAAGCAACCACCTGTCAGCTGAGCTTGCATACTACAATCAGGACCTAGATGATCCAGGAGAAGGGCCAAGCACAAGCGGCCCCATATTGACGGTCCATGAGCACAAACGGAGAAGTCGGCCTAGCGACTCTAAAATCTAGAGCATTTACATAAAACTTTTTGAATTTTGGGACTTTGGAACTTTTGATTTTGGTTTTGGTTTTTGGTTTTTTAGTTTAGAATACTTCATGTGGAAAGTCTTGTCTTTGTGTGCAATCTAACACTTTTAGGTCGGCAAGCATAAAAGGATCGCGAAGGGTGGAAAAAGAAGTTGCTAAAAAATAGGCGGAATCGACGAAGGCCAAGTCGAAATCGACCAAGAGGAGCAGCAGAAATCTACTCGACGTCGACCTAGCTACTCGATGTCGACCAACTCAGAAAGTTCCTCAACTTCACTATCCAACTCGACACTGACAGTTCCTCGGTATCGAGTACGGTACTCGATATCGACAAGACCAGTTCCTGGATATGCCCTGAACTGCCTTCCTCGACGCGTTATTCGGTGAGTTCTTTCCTTTACTCTTGTTTTTATTTGATTTTTATTTGATTTTAAGTATGGGGTGGGGGAAGGGCTTACTTTGTGCATATTTGTTTATTGACATTATGTGTGCATAGTTAGAAGTTATTTCTTGGAATCGCTTATACATGGCTATTTTGGAAATCATTATTGATTTATGTGCTTATATGCATGTTTTCCAAAAGTTTGAAAAATGACCCCCATTGAAAATTTTGATAAATGTCATGGAATTTTAAAATTGAACTCGACGATGCAAAATTGGATTCATTAGAGATATATCATGAAATTGCCTAGAAAGGAAAGTCACAATGAAGTGCATATTTTCTTGAAAACCATGAAATGAGGTAAAATTTGAAGTTGCTTTTGACATGTTGCATAATAAGAGGATGGAGGACTTTATATTTCCATATACAACTCATATTGTTATATCCTAGCCATACCTATGCTTATGCATTACACAAAAGCCATATCATGCCTTATTTCAATTGTTGCTCCACATGATCTAAAATATTGACCATTCTTTACCTTATTTCCTATCCGGGGATTATGTTGAGAATGATGTTACATTATTGTGATGTTGTATGGTTGTTGTGTTGTTATCATATTCGGATTTTGGCGGAATTGTTTGAAATATATGAAAAATTTAATGAGTGAAAGAAAATCCGATCAAAGATCGACCCTGCTCGCTGAGATAATAGTTCGGCGAGATGGGACACCAGGAGAGGAGTCCAAAGCACTAAGTATCCGGGGCCATTCATGACACCCATGTTTGCGACTCGCGAGAAGGCAGTGCTGAGGTTAGAGAGGTAAAAGCATTATTATTGATAAAAGCAATATGAAAGGTGATAAATCTTATGAAGAAGGAATGTGGAAATTCAGTTTGGAAATACTCCATTTCCCTGGATCATTAGCACCACATTGTCAAATATTGCCCACCTTTAGCCTTTTACCAATCTACTCCTTCTTTGAGCTTAAATTAAAGTCCTCTTGATTATTAATGCTTTGTCACATGAATTGTTTTGCATAACCCTCTTTTTGTGAGTAGATGTTGCTTTTATTTGCACATGTATGGATTTGTGGCACAAGTACCTTTTCGAGGATGGTAATTGATTGCAGGGACATATAAGAATGAATCCAATATGTTGAGAGTTTTATTTCTTCCCCTGAATGACAATTAAAAGTATTACTTGAGGACAAGCAAGCTTAAGTATGGGGTGTTTGTTGTGAGCCGAATCTGACATGTTCTACAGTAACTTTTATATCGTTTTCTGCATACATTTCATGCATTTGGGATAGAAAAGTACAGAATCAGTGTAATTTATGTTTATTTGCCAAATTATGGAATATACACTAGTTTCTGTTTGAATTCGCAGAATTAGAGGAAATTTACAGCAGTTTTGAGAAAGGACGAAAAGCTCGGAAGGCAACTACAGAAGTCCAAGGTCAAAGAGAGACGGAACTAGGACGAATCAGGCTGAAACCAAGTGTTACTCGATATCGAGTACCTTTACTCGATATCGACCAAAGATGTCCGGGCAGTGCCTGGTCGAGTAGCAGCGGATCGAGGAACTCAGGGACGAAGCCAACCCGACTCCGGAGCTCTACTCGATATCGAGTAGTTTACTCGATATCGACAAACACCCTGAAGCCATGCCTGGAATCGAGGAAGCAGCGTCGGATCGAGAAGCCAAAGACTGAACATGCCGAGAAGCATCTACTCGATATTGAGGAGTTTGCTTGATATCGACAAGTCCAGCACCACCTGTCCGAGCTAGATCGAGAACCAGATGCTCGACAACACCAAGCCAGCTGAAGTCGATGCCAAGGTTACTCGATATCGAGTACTTTACTCGATATCGAGGAGAGATCTCCTGGGACGCGTTACGCGGTGAGCTGTCCGACGCGGTTTGGGATTACTTGGAGCCGAAGGAGTCCGATTCTATCCAAGATCTATCAAGTTCTATCTATGGAGAGGAGATTTACACACACATGGAGGATTTACCTTTTTGGATTTATTTATTTTATTCCATTTATTTATCTTTAAGAAAGTAGATATTTAGATATAGATATAGATAGGATCTTCTTTCCTAATTAGAGAGGGAATGAAGCCTATAAATAAAGCCTAGGGGCTGAGTTTTTATTCATTCAATTCACAAGCTAGAGAAGTAGATCCGCAGAGACGTTTAGGAGTTCAACGGTTTTAGAGTTTTGGCATTCAACGAAAGTTGGAGGGTCGGGATTGTAAATACTTTGAATATAGAATGCAATTCATTTCTTTTCAATCAATGTCTGCGATTGCAATGAGGCGCGAGTAGTCCACCCACATCTAGGGTCGGGGTGAGCCCAACGATAGCCCTGCATGTTTGAGGTAAAGATCCGACTTTTATCATGTCTAGAGCGTCTACTACTTGTTATGTGTTTATTACCCATCTAATGGAGGTCCATGCTAACAACTTGGATTGTAAACATAAAATCAGTAGATACAATTAGGGTTTTTTGAAAGAGTTGTCTAATTGTTGGAAAAGGCGAAAGCTTGGTTCTTCGATGCAAGTTACATGATTGTCTGTCTTATCCTTGCCTTATGCATGCTTGGTTATCGTTGTCGCAAACCCCAATCTTGGAAGTCTTTCATATATAGTTTATTTTCGAATCCTACAACCCTTGTCTTTATTTATTTTCGTTTTAAAGTTTCTGTTTTCCTCGATATCGACTAACTGTGGTCGATATCGAGTACTGATATTCGATCGAAGATCGTTGTAGCTTCTCCTGTGCAGGTACCCGATGTCGACAAGATCTTTACTCGATATCGAGTAAGGTGTCCTCGATATCGACTAAAACCCGAGAGCTGCTGCTGCTTTGTTCGACTTGCCTGGTCTTTTGTCGACTAACCCTAGTCGAGATCAAGCACTGTGGTCGACTTCTGTCCGTGAGATTCCACCGCTGCCTAGGATCCACTGACCAGCTTCCTCGTGGATCGATCCTGACTTCACACTACTGCATCGGGAGGAAGTCTTGTAATCATTTGCAAGGGACAGAATGTAGTTTGCTTTGATTTATTTATGTTTTATATTTTGCATTCTCGATTTCCTCCTACAACATGTCTTTGGATTGAAATCTTTGACCGTTGACTAGTTGCCCGGATTATATCGCTACGTGCAAAAAAGTATAAAAACCGTATGTGTATTCGTCGTGGCGGAAAAGCGATGATAACCTAGGCAACATGCCACGTCCAGTGATTTCTGTCTTTGGATTGAAATCGCTGGGCGTTGGCATGTGGTCAGGGTTATATCGCTACGTTCAAGAAAATATAATTACTGGCTACCCGTTCTCTTTTTCATCAACTTCTCCAATGCAATAGTATGCGATGTACACATAAAAGACGTCATGGTAGTACAACGTCATGGTAGTACATGTGTACTACCATGACGTCTTTTACGTGTACAGCGGATGACTGTTGCCGATGCAACCAAAACGACTATCTCAAATAACCGTAAATGCTTCGGAAACTTACCGATACAGGTACAACGTGATCATCTTCCGCCATCGGAGTTGTCGCCCAGATTCCATCGTCGGGGAGAACGAGCCTCTATAATAAGGATGAAGCTGGGAAATTCTGACGGAATTTCCCTGCAGGGAAGTTGCGACGGAATTTCCCTGCTGGGAAGTTCCGACGGAATTTCCCAGATCATTCTTATTATACTCGCTCTCCCCCGACCGATGGAATTTGGGCGAAGAAATCCAATGGAGGACGCAGATCACGATGTCCCCGTGCCAGTAATTTTTCGAAGCCTATTTTACCACTGCATAGGTATGCGGTGGGTGGGTATCAAAATCGGACTATATATGGCTATAAAGGGGCCAAGGGCCCTTTCGCCAACATATACTCAAGTTATGAACACCATGCCCACTACCAAAGTGTATGATGCGGAGACAAGATTGGGCAATAGGTTCAGCCCTTACAGTCGAATGTTTTCGTAGACCGTCTGAAGATTATTTGTGCAACTGTCAGCACAACAGCTGGAAAGGATGGCCATGCTGCCTTTTTCAAGTTTTATGTGGAGAACGCGATACAGCGAGGCTTTCCCATTCGGTTGACCTAGAGTGCGTCCATGGAGTCCACTACGAGGATGTCCGCATGATCAGGTCCTATTCGTATAGGGATAACCCTGACGCATACTATGTTCACGTGACGGAGGCAATGACGGAGCTTGTTAGCGACTTCTTCTTCGATTTCGGAATGGCCAGTGCATCGCAGGTAGCGAGATACGCAGTCGAAAGAGTTGTGAGTCGTGCCAACACCAAACTTACAAGGTACTCATTCCACCGAATAGAGATTCACATGTTCCCGAGCAATGTAGAGAAGTCGGTTGGTAGTTGTTCTGTACCATAGGTACCATGTAGTCGTAATGAGCACTATGGTGTGTCAGAAATTGTAACATTTCATTTGGAACAATCATTTCTACGTAATTTACCAAGTGCCGATTCAAACCAACAATCATAATTTTCAAGTACATCATTTGTACTATATAATTGGTGATACATGTCTAGCAACCGCCTACAGATAATGGCGTGTCTTTAATGTAACTACACCAGAGGTTCCTGCGCTACGAAACAACTACCAATAGATTCCTCCACAAGATGCGGGTTGATGTGGATCTCAAGTCGGTTGAATGCGTACTTCTTCACTTTCTCGTTAGCCGGACAGAATGCGTTGTCCACAGTGAACCTTGCAATTCGCAATGCGCAGCTTAGTCTGACATTGGTGAATAGGTCGCTGATTGCGCATTTGATTGCCTCAACCGCCTCGCGGTAGTATCACTCAGGGTCCTCCATGTATAACGGGTCACCGCTGACACACGCCAATTCAACCGGCTCCGAGAATGCGTACGTATTGCCTTGAACGCCTTTATAGCATACAACGTGAAAAAGGCAATAGGGAAATGATTGACACCACCTCTTGTGCTGTCAATTGCACAAATAATACTCGTACGACCGCGAAAATTTATCAACAATAATTTTAAACAAGACACCCCTACTGTTGTGAGGAGGAAATCGAGTATGAAATATAATAAAATAATTCAAACCAGATTCGTGCCCCAGCAAATAATTACAAGACTCCCTCCAATGTAGTAAGAGAAAGTTAGGATCGAATCCACGAGGAAGCGTATCAGCGTATCTTAGGTAGCTGTAAATCTCAGAGAAAAGCAAACAGAAGACAGAAACAAAGAAATAAAGAAAGAAAGACAAACGAAAGCAAGAAATAAAAGTAAAGACAGAAGCTACTCGATCTCTACGACAGCAACTCGAGATCGACAAAACTCAGCAGAAACAGAAACTTCAGAATCGCAAACAGAAACTCGATCCAGACCAATAGAACTCGATCTCGACAACAACCTACTCGAGATCGACAAACCTTTCCTCTAGATCGACTAAAACACAGAAAACCTCAAATTGCAGATCTCGAACCCAGATTTCAGATTTCAGACGAAATAAACTCAATATATATAGAACTTCCAAAGCCAGGGTATCAACGCCACAATGATAACCTTGCAAAGTAACACATAAAGGCATAAAGATCATGCTTTCCATCAAAATAACTCTCGTTACTAACAAATAGGCATATAGAGGCTTTCGCATAAACCCTAATTATTACTAACCCTTTTTACATAATTAATCCAAGTTGCATTAAGATCACTTTCGCTTCAATAACATAAACAAGGATCACCTTCAACTCTCGCAAAAGAATCATGCTCATAGGGATAGAAGACGAATTGCATAACAAGATTGTACCTTTACCGCATCACCTCACATGGCTACCATCGGGCTCACCCCAGCCCCAGAAGTGGGTGGACTACTCGCTATTCATTATCAAGAAACTCATCAAATAACAAAAGAAACTAACTTGCATTGAATTAAATAAAAGAAAGCTTACAACCAAACAAGAAAATTCGCTTTCGCCTTTCCACCTTGCTTGCCACAAACTCTCTCTCTCTCTCTCTTTCTATTACTACTTTTCTCTGAAATTGAATTGGAATAAGATGCCTAATGCTCAGCCCCTAAGGCTTTATTTATAGCCTTCTATTCCTTGCTATTCAAGGATAGAATATATCTATCTATATCTAAAAAGCTTAAAAGATAAATAAATTAACTAAAGGAATTAAATCTTAAAAGAGAAAGTATATCTAAAATAGGTAAAATATCTTCCATGTGTTGATAGGTCTTCTCCATAGATATAACTTGATAGTTGTAGGATAGATCTCGGCCAAATTTAGATAGAATCGGATTCAAGGACTCCCAATCCGAATAGGAAAGCAAAACCGCGTAACGCGCTCCGGCATGGCGTTCCTCGATCTCGACTAAGCTTCCTCGAGATCGAGTAGGATTGACGTCGACCATGGCTTGGCTGGGCTTCACGGGTAGCAGGACCTCGACATGGCTCGGGTCTGTGGTTCTGTGTTCCTCGAGATCGAGTAGATACCTCGAGATCGAGTAGGGCTGGCGTCGAGGATGGCTAGCTCGGTGATGTCGGGCAACTTCTCCTCGACAAGCTCGGACAGGCACTATGGTGGTCCTCGAGATCGAGTACGGTGGTGCTCGGCTTCTCCGTCTTCGGCTTCTCGACATGGCACAGCTCGTCGACTCCAGTTATGGCATCACAGTGTTTTCGATCTCGACAAGATTCCTCGAGATCGAGTTGGCTTCCGGAGTCGGGTTGTCTCTGACTCGGTTTCTCGATCAGTGCTTAGTCGACAAGGCCTGTGCTCGGACACCTTCGTCGAGATCGAGTAGGTTTACTCTAGATCGAGTAAAGCTGGGCTCCTAGCTTGATTCGACTGGTTCCGCTGTTTCTTGACCTTGGACTTCTGTAGTTGATTTCCGAGCTTTTCCGACCTTTCTCAGAACTGCTGTAATTTGCCTCGAATTCTGCAAAATTAAACAGAAACTGGTGTAGTTTCCATAATTTGGCAAATAAACATAAACTACATAGATTCTGTACTATTCTAGCCCAAATGCATGAAATGTATGCAGAAAACGATATAAAAGTTACTGTAAAACATGGCAGATTCAGCTCACAACAAACACCCCATACTTAATCTTGGTTGTCCTCAAGCAATACCTTTAATTGTCATTCAGGGGAAGAAATCAAAACTCTCAACATATCAGATTCATTGCCATATAACCCTGCAATCAATTACCATCCTCGAAAAGGTACTTGTTTCACAGATTCATGCATGTGCAATACAAAAGCAACATCTACTCACAAAAGGAGGGTTATGCAAAACATTCATAAGTGACAAAGCATTAATAATCAAGAAGACTTTAATTCAAGCTCAAATAAGAAGTAGATTGGTAAAAGGCTAAAGGTGGGCAATTTTTGGGCAATGTGGTGCTAATAATCCGGGGAAATGGAGTATTTCCAAACTTTTCATACCACACTCCTTTTCCATAAGATTCATCACCTTTCATATTGCTTTTTCTCAATAATAATGCCTTTACATCTCTAACCTCAGCACTGCCTTCTCGCGAGTCGCAAACATGGGTGTCATGAATGGCCCCGGATACTTAGTGAATCGGACTCCTCTCCTGGTGTCCCATCTCGCCAAACTATTATCTCAGCGAGCAGGGTCAATCTACCTTTATCTTCTGATGTGATTGGATTTTTTCTCATTCATTAAATTTTCCATATATTTTAAACAATTCCGTTCCAAAATCCAATAATGATAACAACAACACAAACACCATATAACATCTCCATAATGTAACATCATTCTCAACATAATCCCCGGATAGGGTAAAGAATGGGCAAATATTAAGATCATGTGGAGCAAATATGAAATAAGGCATAATATGGCTCTTGTGTAATGCATAAGCATAGGTAAGGCTAGGATTATCAAAATATGAGCATTATATGGAAATATAAAGTCCTCCATCCTTTTATCATGCAACATGTCAAAAGCAACTTCATATTTTACCTCCTTTCATGGTTTTCAAGAAAATATGCATTTCATTGTGACTTCCCTTTACTAGGCAATTTCATGCTATATCTATAATGAATCTAATTTTGCATCGTCGAGTTCAATAAAACCTCCATGACATTATTCAAAAATTTCATTGGGGGTCATTTTTCTTCAAATTTTGGAAAACATGCATATAAGCACATATAATGTCAAATATGGCAAATATGCACACATAATGTCAAATATGCACACATAATGTCAAATATGGCAAATATGTAGCAGCAATTCAAAAAGTAAGCCCTTCCCCCACCCCATACTTAAACATTACAGTGTCCTCACTGTATAAAAACAAGGGTAAGGAAAGAAACTCACTAGACAGGTGTGCAGGGCCTCCCAAATATTGAATAAAAGAATGCCTGGGCCGAGTCTGAACATAGCTCGCTTCTATCCATGGACCTGAAAAGTGTAGAAGACATATACCCACAAAAACAAACAAAAGCAACAAAGTCTCAAAAGTCCAAAAATAAATGTCTATGTACAAGCTCTAGATTTTATAGTTGCTAGGCCGACTTCTCTTTTATGCTCAAGGTGGCATTTGTAGGGCCCATGTAGCTTGGGCTTCAAATAGGACTCCATTCTTGTCCATCGGCTGCAATCCTCCAGAATGGATTTTGTTCACCACGAAAGGTCCCATCCTTTTCTTGTTGAATTTGTTAGGAAACCAATGATCTTTTGATTTGGAAACATAGAGCTTGTCTCCAACTTCATACTCTTTGGGCTCATCATTGGAAATCCTACACAAGCGCACATGCCAAGGCAAACCTCTCCCATGTATAGATAAATCTTTAATGGAAATAGGAGAAGAAAGATCCATACCTTGGCTTACCTTCGCAGAGACGGAATCGGGGACCACGGTGTTTGGTCGATCTCGAGTACTATTACTCGATCTCGAGTAACTTTCAGCTTCTGGTGGTGGACTGCTCGAGGATGCAGGAGCTGGGGACGGTGAGGGTTGCTCGATATCGACTAGATTGGTCGATCTCGAGGAGTTCTAGCCTTCTGGTGGAGTCAGCATCGAGGAAGGCGAAGTCGAGGCAGCAGAGTCTTGGTCAATCTCGAGTAAGGTACTCGATCTCGAGGAGTCTGGTGCTTCAGTGTTACTGCTCGACGACGCTGGTGCTGGTGGAGGCTCCTGGTTTTGGTCGAGATCGACTAGAGTCCTCGATGTCGAGGAATCTTGGTCGACTATGACCTCATACTTGGTTCTTGTCAAGGCATCCGAAAAATAGTTAGTCCATAACGACGTACCTTGGTCCGTGTCGAGTGGATTCTCTGTCTCTTCCTTTAGGATGGCCATGATCTCCTCCACTTGGGCCTCCATATCCCTCTTTTCCAGCTCCTCAGGGGTCATATTTCTTACTTTGGGTTCCCCGCAAGTGATGTAGCCGGCTGAGATAGATTTGACCTCTTCCATTAGACATGTATGCCTTTCAGTTTTATTAAAGGAATACTCAATTACCTCCTCGCTGATGTTGAAAGTGAGCACTCCTTTCCTCACGCTTATGTTGGCATCAACCGTTGCCAAGAAGGGTCTTCCTAGAATAATTGGACAAGCAGGGTCTTCTTGTATATCAACAACTAAGAAATCAGCAGGGACAAAGAATTTACCTACTTGTACTGGCACATTGTCCACCATGCCTGTTGGGATGACCACCGTGTTGTTGGCCATATAAAGTCTAGCATCCACAGGCTCTAGGGCACCTATCTTAATCTTAGACCAAATTGTTAAAAGGCATTATACTCACACTAGCTCACAGATCACATAAAGCATTAATTTTGTATGGACCAAATCCAATGGATATAGCAAACTTACCTGGATCTGGCCTCTTCTCCAGTATGTCCAAATGGCTGCACTCCTCTGTAATTTCAGCCATTGACCTCTTTTTGCTCAGAATCTCCTTCAGGAATTTGACATAAGATGGCATTTCCTTGAGAGCTTCTGTGAAGGGAATGGTGACATTGAGTTTCTGAAGCATCTTGATGAAGCGTTGAAATTTCTTCTCTGCTGGGTCCCTTGGAGATTTTGTTGGGAAGGGCAGCTTCTTTTTCTAATTTAGAGCCAGAACAGATGTCGGATTTGCTGCAGCTTTCTCCATCTTGTCCTGACCTTCCTCGATCTCGACCACTTCTTTCTCGACCACTATAGTCGACTTCGAGTTGCTGTGTAGTGCAGACGAGGGTTTCTTTACTTTTTCCTCGAGATCGAGCTGGCTTTGCTCGAGATCGACTTGATGCTGGTCGACTTGCTGTTCTCCTTCGTTCTGCTGCTTTCCGACCTCTGGCTCTTGTAGTTGATGGCCGCTTCTGAGTTTTACAGCAGCGATGTTTCCAGTCTTTCCCTTGGGATTTGGTTCTGAAGATCCAGGGAGCGAACCTGACTGTCTGGGGATTCCTGCTACTAGCTAGCCTATCTGTGTATCAACTGATTTCCGCCATATATTAATTTCCCCAAGCCTAGAGTTGACACCTTGCATCTAAGTGTAGACGGAGTTGAAGAACTGCTTAGTTTCTGAATGATTCCTCCGTATTTCTTCTAGGACTGTCTGTAGATCATCCCTTTTCTGGTCCCTTTCCGGATGTCCTGGAGCTCTGTATGGCGGAGGGTTCCTAGAGGCACCTTGGTTCCATTGTGGTTGCTGAAACCTTTGGTCCCCCATGTAGCGATTGGGACACCCTGCGTAAGCTGCCTCTTCGTGGTATTCTGCCAGCCTGACTTGTTATGTGTGTGGGCACTCAGTAGTGGTGTGCCTCTGTGATCCGCATTCAATACAAGGCTGGTTGACAGAAAGATACTTTACTTGTTAGAGGAGCTTCTTATTCTGGTCTCTGTAGTACTACTCCCTTACATCTGGATCAATCTTCTTAGGGGGCTCATATAGGGGCATGGATGGTGCTGGCCTGGCGTAGGGGTTCTCCTCATATATAGTTGACTAGAGTCCCATACTTGTTTTCATAGTTGGTCAGCTTGTCGAGAGCAGCCCATACTCTGCAGGCGGCATTGTCGAATACTCATAGTGAGTATATGTGTTGATTCTGTCCTTTGCAGCCAAGTCCAGAGAATTGAAGAAGATCTCTTGAACTACGCAGGGTTGTTGTCCATGTGTAGGGCAGGATCGCAGTAGATCCTTATAGCGTTCCCAAGCCTTTGCTAGTGTCTCTCCAGGCTGCTGTTTGAAAGATGTGATCTTTTGGCGCAGAAGTGCTGTCTGGGCAGGAGGAAAGAATTTGTTCAGAAATTCCTGCTTCACTTGAGCCCATGTCGTGAGAGATCGTGGTTTCAGCCCTTCCAACCATTTCAATGCAGGACCAGCGAGAGACCAGCGGAAAGCCTTCATTAGGATGTACTCCAAGATGGTACCTTCAGAAAGAGTACGACACATGTTAGTAAAGTTGGTAATATGGCGCAGAGGGCACTCATTAAATCTACCATGAAAAGCATGATTTTTAATTTCAATAAGGAATTGAGTGCGAATTTCATAGTTGTTTTCAGCGATTAAAATGGCCGATTCAGGCACGACGAGAGTCGGTGCATATAATCCTCTGCAGTGGTTGGGTATAGGGCAAGCTCAGCTTCTGCTTGCCTCGCACGCTCAGCTTCCTATTGCCTGCCTGCTCTCTCAGTGGCGAAAGCAGCATCCTTGGCGGCTAGATCCCTCGTGAGCCTCTCGATCAGCTGTTCCTGTGTCTCTGCAGCTGCCATGGCTCTTTGTAGTTTAGCTCTGATGTATAGAAGGCGCTCTGGTTCGTCTAAGCCGTCAAACTAGGGTAGTTGACCAGAACGGCGCATACACCTGCGAAGTAACTTAAAAAGAAAATTGAGATCTGACTACCTAAGGTGGGAATGATAGCTTCCCCGGCAACGGCGCCAATTTGTTGTGAGGAGGAAATCGAGTATGAAATATAATAAAATAATTCAAACCAGATTCGTGCCCCAACAAATAATTACAAGATCCCTCCAATGTAATAAGAGAAAGTCAGGATCGAATCCACGAGGAAGCGTGTCAGCGTATCCTAGGTAGCTGTAAATCTCACAGAAAAGCAAACAGAAGACAGAAACAAAGAAACAAAGAAAGAAAGACAAACGAAAGCAAGAAATAAAAGTAAAGACAGAAGCTACTCGATCTCGACGACAACAACTCAAGATCGACAAAACTCAGCAAAAACAGAAACTTTAGAATCGCAAACAGAAACTCGATCCAGACCAACAGAACTCGATCTCGACAACAACCTACTCGAGATCGACAAACCTTTCCTCTAGATCGACTAAAACACAGAAAACCTCAAATTGCAGATCTCGAACACAGATTTCAGATTTTAGACGAAATAAACTCAATATATAAAGAACTTCCAAAGCCAGGGTATCAACGCCACAACGATAACCATGCAAAGTAACACATAAAGGCATAAAAGATCATGCTTTCCATCAAAATAACTCTCGTTACTAACAAATAGGCATATAGAGGCTTTCGCTTAAACCCTAATTGTTACAAACCCTTTTTACATAATTAATCGAAGTTGCATTAAGATCACTTTCGCTTCAATAACACAAACAAGGATTACCTTCAACTCTCGCAAAAGAATCATGCTCATAGGGATAGAAGACGAATTGCATAACAAGACTGTACCTATACCGCATCACCTCACATGGCTACCGTCGGGCTCACCTCAGCCCTAGAAGTGGGTGGACTACTCGCTCTTCATTATCAAGAAACTCATCAAATAACAAAAGAAACTAACTTGCATTGAATTAAATAAAAGAAAGCTTACAACCAAACAAGACAAATCCGCTTTCGCCTTTCCACCTTGCTTGCCACAAACTCTCTCTCTCTCTCTCTCTCTCTCTCTCTCTCTATTACTACTTTTCTCTGAAATTGAATTGGAATAAGATGCCTAATGCTCAGCCCATAAGGCTTTATTTATAGCCTTCTATTCATTGCTATTAAATGATAGAATATATCTATCTATATCTAAAAAGCTTAAAAGATAAATAAATTAACTAAAGGAATTAAATCTTAAAAGAGAAAGTATATGTAAAACAGATAAAATATCTTCCATGTGTTGATAGGTCTTCTCTATAGATATAACTTGGTAGTTGTAGGATAGATCTCGGCCAAATTTGGATAGAATCGGATCCAAGGACTCCCAATCCGAATAGGAAAGCAAAACCGCGTAACGTGCTCCGGCATGGCGTTCCTCCATCTCGACTAAGCTTCCTCGAGATCGAGTAGGATTGATGTCGACCATGGCTTGGCTGGGCTTCACGGGTAGCAGGACCTCGACATGGCTCGGGTGTGTGGTGTTGTGTTCCTCGAGATCGAGTAGATACCTCGAGATCGAGTAGGGCTGACGTTTAGGATGGCTAGCTCGGTGATGTCGGACAACTTCTCCTCGAAAAGCTCGGACAGGCGCTGTGGTGGTCCTCGAGATCGAGTACGGTGGTGCTCGGCTTCTCCGTCTTCGGCTTCTCGACTTGGCACAGCTCGTCGACTCCGGACATGGCACCACAGTGTTGTCGATCTCGACAAGATTCCTCGAGATCGAGTTGGCTTCCGGAGTCGGGTTGTCTCTGACTTAGTTTCTCGATCAGTGCTTAGTCGACAAGGCCTGTGCTCGGACACCTTCGTCGAGATCGAGTAGGTTTACTCTAGATCGAGTAAAGCTGGGCTCCTAGCTTGATTCGACTGGTTCCGCTATTTCTTGACCTTGGACTTCTGTAGTTGATTTCCGAGCTTTTCGACCTTTCTAAGAACTGCTGTAATTTGCCTCGAATTCTGCGATATTAAACAGAAACTGGTGTAGATTCCATAATTTGGCAAATAAACATAAACTACATAGATTCTGTACTATTCTAACCCAAATGCATGAAATGTTTGCAGAAAACAATATAAAAGTTACTGTAAAACATGGCAGATTCAGCTCACAACACCTAGTTGTCTCACCTTCATACTCATCTACTCTCACCATCTACTATTTTTATGTGATGTGGGAACTAGCATTGCAAGACGACGTATAATGTGGTTGGCCCCTTTATAGCCCTTTGTATAGGGTGGTGGGTGCCACCGCATAGGTATGCAGTGGTACCCACCACATGGGTATGCGGTGGCACCCACCATATAAGTATGCAGTGGCACCGTAGTTTTCCAGTCCAGCATAATGGGTGATGACCGGACCGGACCGGTATGCCACCGCATATGTATGCGGTGGTTATGGATGGTCCGATCCGATCCGGCAATCACCGCATACCTATGCGGTGGTGGCCTATATATCACGTCGGAGAGACCCATGCGGTGAAGAAAAGAAGAACACAATATGGTCAACACCTTAGAGACATACCAGCATTCAGCAGGTGATTTGGATTACAAGGTTACGTTGATTCGTTGCACGGAGCCTAGGTGGCCGGAGGAATGCACCTGTCGGCACCCAACTTACATTGCGGAAAATTCGTGCGTTATCCATCAGTGTCACTTCGAAACGGACACTGACGTACCTTATCCGATCGAGTTTTCCTATGCGCATTGTTATGACGACAGAGGATTTTCAGAGTCGTATTACTTAGATGCGGAGGCGCAGATCGTGAATCACATTAGGAGATATTGTCGTTACGATCTCTACATTGAAGGGGCTTAGGAGCTTTGTGATGATGTCATCCGAAAGCTGAGAGCATTCAACGCATGCGAAATATATTATGCTTTCAACGAAATGAAGATTGTAATATCGCTTAAGGAGACGACATCATTTGTAGACAGTAGCTAGACGTGTATTACCAATTATGTAGTATGTGCGTAATGTAGTTTAAATTTTGTAGTTTCAGTTGTAAGCAATGAAACCTTGTACTCCAAATCTCCTTCGGATCGAGTGTAGTGTTCTGTGTCAATATGTGCCAATATATACGGTGTACCATAATGGTCAAGTTCGAACCATAATGCCCACTAGTCAAGTTCAGACTATAATGGTCAATAGGTTGAAGAAATTAAATAAACCACTAACACAATCACACGAGTTGCAATTGGAAAGATGACCCACAAAGACGGTACGAAGCCAACATTTATTATAACAACATTGTTACAACTACAAAGACGACAAACACACAAATACAAAGACGATAATAACAACGACTTCATCACACGAGTACAAACACACAAATACAACTTGTTGATAGGAGGAAATCGAGAATTGCAATAAAATATAAATATAGTAAGGCAAACCAGATTCCGTCCCTTGCAAATGATTACAAGACCTCCTCCTGATGCAGTAGTGGGAAGTCAGGATCGATCCACGAGGAAGCTGGTCAGCGGATCCTAGGCAGCGGTGGAATCTCACGGCAGAAGTCGACCACAGTTATCCTCGATCTCGACTAGGGTTAGTCGACAGAAGATCGAACAAGTCGAACAAAGCAGCAACAGGCGGCAGTTTTGGTCGATATCGAGCAGAGGTTACTCGATATCGAGTAAACCTTGTCGACGTCGGGTTCCTGGTTTCAGACATAGAAGCAACAGCAGTCTCTTTGACCGAAGATCAGTAGTCGATATCGACTAGACTTAGTCGATATCGAGGAAACAGAAACTTAAAACAAGATAAATAAAGAACAAGACTTGCGGGATATTAAAATAAACTATATGAAAGGCTACTTCCAAGATCTGGGTTTGCGACGACAATAACCAAGCATGCATAAGGCAAGAATAAAACAGATAATCATGTAACTTGCATCGAAGGATCAAACTTTCGCCTTTTCCAATAATTAGACAACTCTTTCAAGAAACCCTAATTGTATCTACTGATTTTATATTTACAATCCAAGTTGTTAGCATGGACCTCTATTAGATGGGTGTTGTGAGCTGAATCTGCCATGTTTTATACTATCATTTATATCGATTTCTGCATACATTTCATTTATTTGGGCTAAGATGGTACAGAATCTATGTAGTTTATGTTTATTTGCCAAATTATGGAATCTACACCAGTTCTGTTTAATTTCGCAGAATTTGAGGCATTTTACAGCAACTCTAAGGAAGGTCAGAAAAGCTCGGAGATCCACTACAGAAGTCCAAGGTCAAAGAAGCAGCGGAACCAGTCGAATCAATCTGAGAGCCAAGGTTACTCGATCTCGAGTGGACCTTACTCGATCTCGACGAAGCATGTCCGAGCACAGCCTTGTCGACTAAGAGCATTGTCGAGAGCCAGACCAACCTAGCTCCGGAACCCAACTCGATCTCGACACGACCTAGTCGAGATCGACGAAGCCCAGAGTCACACCCGGAGTCGACGAGGAGATGAGCTGACCGAGAAGCCGAGGACGAGGATGCCGAGCAACCCTACTCGATCTCGAGAAGGCCTTAGTCGAGATCGACGAGCCACCCAGAGTAGCCCTGTCCGAGTCCATGACGAGGAGAAGATGCTCGACCAGAGAAGACCACCATCCTAGTCGATCTCGAGGAGACCTAGTCGAGATCGACGAGCGCCAGGAACCCAGATCTGAGCCTGTCGAGCAGATCTAGCCGGGAAGTCCAGTCGACGAAGAATTCTAGTCGAGGTCGACGAAGCCCTTGTCGATGTCGAGTAGACTGGATTCCAGAAACGCGTCGACGAAGAGCTGTCCGAGTAGAGTTGGGATTCCTTGGGGCCGAAGGAGGAAGATTCTATCCAAATCTATCAAGTCTATCCATGGAAAGGAGATCTATCAAGACATGAAGACTTACCTAGTTTAGATTTATCTTTCCTTAAAGATTTATTTCCCTTAAGAATTTTATTTATCATTAAGGCTTTTAGATATAATTTTAGATATAGATAGAAGATTCTATCCTTGATTAGCAAGGAATAGAAGGCTATAAATAAAGCCCTAGGGGCTGGTTTTTCATTCATTCCAATTCACAATCAATTCAAGTAAGTAGGATAGAGAGAGAGAGTTTGTAGCAAGCAAGGTGGAGAGGCGAAAGCGGATTTGTCTTGTGGGTTGTAAGCTTTCTTTATTTAATTTAATGCAATTTAGTTCCTTTTGTTATTTAATGTCTTTCTTGATGATGAAGAGCGAGTAGTCCAACCACTTCTGGGGCTGGGGTGAGCCCGACGGTGGCCATGTGAGGAGATGCGGTAAAGGTCAGATCTTTTTGTGCAATTCGTCTTCAATCCCTATGAGCATGATTCTTTTGCGAGAGTTGAAGGTGATCGTTGTTTGTGTTATTGAAGCGAAAGTGATCTTAATGCAACTTGGATTAATTATGTGAAAAGGGTTAGTAACAATTAGGGTTTATGCGAAAGCCTCTATATGCCTATTTGTTAATAACGAAAGTTATTTGATGGAAAGCATGATCTTTTATGCCTTTATGTATTACTTTGCATGGTTATCGTTGTGGCGTTGATACCCTGGCTTTGGAAGTCTTTTAGCATATTGAGTTTATTTCTGTCAAATTTCCGAGTTGTGTTCGAAATCTGCGATTTACAGTTTTCTGAATTTCTGGTCGATACAGAGTAGACACTGGTCGATACAGAGTAGGCCGTAGTCGATATCGAGTACAGTCTTATCTAGGTCAAGTTGAATTTCTGCTTCTGTTGTTGATTTGAAGTTTCTGTCTTTGCTGTTCTTTGTCGATCTCGAGTAGGTTGTGGTCGAGATCGAGTTGACTGTTGTCTGTCTGGAGTTGTTTGTTTTCGTTTCTGAGTTTCTGTTGTCGACCTCCTTAGTCGATATAGAGGACTGTTACTCGAGATCGAGTAGCTTCCGTGTCCTCGCTTTTGTTTCTGCTTTGCTTTGCCTTTTCTGTTTTTGTTTTGATCTTTGCTTTTGTTTGTTCTTTTCTGTTTTATTTCTGTTTCTGCCCCTTTGTTTCTGTGTTGCTGTCTTTCTGCTGCTTTGTCTATGAGATTTACAGCTACCTGAGATCTGCTGACACGCTTTCTCGTGGATTCGATCCTGACTTCCCATTACTGCATTGGAGGAGTCTTGTATTTATTTGCGTGGGCCTGAATCTGGTTTGATCTATTTTGTTATGTTTCATACTCGATTTCCTCCTCACAACAAATTGGCGCCGTTGCCGGGGAAGCTATCAATCGCGCCTTATGTAGTCAGTTCTCACTTTTTCTTTGAGTTAATTTATAGGTGTATGCGCCGTTCTGGTCAACCACCTGAGTTTGACGGCTTAGACGAACCAGAGCGCCTTCTACACATCAGAGCTAAACTGCAAAGAGCCATGGCTGCTGCGGAGACACAGGAACAGCTGATCGCTAGGCTTACCAGGGAATTGGCCGCTAAAGATGCTGCTATCGCCGCTGAGAAAGCAGCAAGGGAACAAGCACAGGCTGAGCTTGCCCAATATCCAACCACGGCAGAGGACTACATGCACCCAACTCTCGTCGTGCCTGAATCGGCGATTCTAATCCCTGACAACTCTTTTGAAATTCGCACTCAATTTCTTATAGAGCTTAAAAATAATGCCTTTTATGGTAGATTTAATGAGTGTCCTCTTGAACATATTACAAACTTTTCTGACATGTGCCATACTCTTGCTGAAGGTACAACCCTGGAATATGTCAAGATGAAATCTTTTCGCTGGTCTCTCGCTGGGCCTGCACTGAAATGGCTTGAAGGGCTGAAGGCAAGATCACTCACAACCTGGGCCCAAGTAGAGTAAGAGTTTCTGAATAAATTCTTCCCACCCGCCAAAACAGCACATCTCCGCCAGAAAATCACCGCCTTCAAACAGAAGCAAGGGGAACCGCTAGCAAAGGCATGGGAACGCTACAAGGAACTTCTGCGATCTTGCCCTACTCATGGACAGCCACCCAACGTCATTCAGGAGATCTTCTTCAACTCTCTTGATCAGGTCACTAAGGACAGAATCAACCATTATACTCGCTATGAGTATCTGACAATGCCGCCAAGTGACACATGGGGTGTGCTAGAGAAGCTCACCAACTATGACAACAAGTATGGGTCTACTGCAACTTATGAAGAGAACCCATACGCGAGGCCAGCACCATCCATGCCCCTCTATGAGCCTCCTAAGGAGATTGATCCTGATGTTAGGGAGCAGTACTACAGAGACCAGAATAAGAAGCTCCTCAAACAAGTAAAGTATCTCTCTGTCAACCAGCCTTGTATTGAATGCGGATCGCAAAGGCACACCACTCCTGAGTGCCCAAACACAGAGCAAGTCAGGCTGGCAGAGCACCAAGAGGAGGTAGCTTACGCAGGGGGTCCCAATCGCTTCATGGGGGACCAAAGGTTTCAGCAACCACAATGGAACCAAGGTGTCCCTAGGAACCCCCCGCCCTACAGAGCTCCAGGACATCCGGAAAGGGACCAGAAAAAGGATGATATACAGACAGTCCTGATGGAAATACGGAGGAACCACTCAGAAACTAGGCAATCCTTCAACTCCGTCTATACTCAGATGCAAGGTGTCAACTCTAGGCTTGGGGAAATTGATATATGGAGAAAATCAGTTGATACACAGATTGGTCAGCTAGCAGCAGGAATCCCTATACAGTCAGGTGCGCTCCCTGGATCTTCAGAACCAAATCCCAAGGGAAAGACTGGACACATCGCTGCTGTAAAACTCAGAAGCGGCCATCAACTGCAAGAGCCAGAGGTCGGAAAGCAGCAGAACAACGATCACCAGCAACTCGACATCGACCAGGGCCTAGTCGATCTCGAGGAGGGCCTACTCGATCTCGATGAGAAACTTCAGAAACCCTCGTCTGCACCACACAACAACTCGACATCACCAAATCTGGTCGAGATCGACAAGGGTGTAGTCGATGTCGAGGAGCCCCTAGTCGAAGTCGACAAAGATGCAGCACCTCCGAAGTCTGTTCTGACTCAGAAAAAGAAGCTGCCTTTCCCCACAAAATCTCCAAAGGACCCGGCAGAAAAGAAATTTCAGCGCTTCATCAAGATGCTTCAGAAGCTCAACGTCACCATCCCCTTCACAGAAGCTCTCAATGAAATGCCATCCTATGTCAAGTTCCTGAAGAAGATTCTGAGCAAAAAGCGATCAATGGCTGAAATCACAGAGGAGTGCAGCCATTTGGACATACTGGAGAAGAGGCCGGATCCAGGTAAGTTTGCTATAAC
This sequence comes from Persicaria maculosa, assembly GCA_963922045.1. NCBI lineage: Eukaryota > Viridiplantae > Streptophyta > Magnoliopsida > Caryophyllales > Polygonaceae > Persicaria > Persicaria maculosa. The sequence goes on along the minus strand of OY998259.1, from coordinate 54,741,577 downwards.
TATTGGGTTTGGTCCATACAAAATTAATGCCTTATGTGATCTTGGAGCTTGTGTAAGTATAATGCCTTTAACAATTTGGTCCAAGATTAAGATAGGTGCCCTAGAGCCTGTGGATGCTAGACTTTACTTGGCCAACAACACTGTGGTCATCCCAACAGGCATGGTGGATAATGTGCCAGTACAAGTAGGTAAATTCTTCGTCCCTGCTGATTTTCTAGTTGTTGATATGCAAGAAGATCCTGCTTGTCCAATTATTTTAGGAAGACCCTTCTTGGCGACGGTGGATGCCAACATAAGCGTAAGGAAAGGAGTGCTCACCTTCAACATCAGCGATGAGGTAATTGAGTATTCTTTTAATAAAACTGAAAGGCATACAGGTCCAATGGAAGAGGTCAAATCTATCTCAGCTGGCTATATTACCTGCGGGGAACCCAAGGTCAGAAATATGACCCCTGAGGAGCTGGAAAAGAGGGACATGGAGGCCCAAGTGGAGGAGATCATGGCAATCCTAAAAGAGGACGCAGAGAATCCAATCGACACAAACCAAGGTACGTCTTTGTGGATCAATTATTTTTCGGATGCCTTGACAGGAGCTAAGTATGGGGTCAAGATCGACCAAGACTCCTCGACATCGAGGACCCTAGTCGACCTCGACCAAAACCAGAAACCTCTGCCAGCACCAGCATCGTCGAGCAGCAACACAAACAAACCAGGCTCGTCGAGATCGAGTAGGGTACTCGATGTCGACCACTCCTCCTCTTCCTCGACTGTGCCTTCCTCGACGCTGATTCCACCAGACGAACCAGGCTCCTCGATCTCGACCAGTCTTGTCGAGATCGACCACCACTCGGCTCCACCAGCTCCTGCTTCCTCGACACTGGAGACACCGGATGCAGAGTCTTACTCGAGATCGACAAGCCATGCCCTTCATCAACTTCTGCATCGGCGAGCAGGCCACCACCAGAACCAGCTTCCTTGTCGAGATCGACTAGTCCTAGTCGAGATCGACCAAACACTGTGGTCCCCGATTCTGCGAAGGTAAGCCAATGTATGGATCTTTCTTCTCCTATTTCCATTAAAGATCTATCTATACATGGGAGAGGTTTGCCTTGGTATGTGCGCTTATGTAGGATATCCAATGATGAGCCCAAGGAATATGAAGTTGGAGACAAGCTCTATGTCTCTAAATCAAAGGATCATTGGTTCCCTAACAAATTCAACAAGAAGCGGATGGGGCCGTTCGTGGTGAACAAGATCCATTCTGGAGGATTGCAGCTGATGGACAAGAATGGAGTCTTATTTAAAGCCCAAGCTACATGGGCCCTGCAAATGCCACCTTGAGCTAAATGGAAAGTCGGCCTAGCGACTATAAAATCTAGAGCATGTACATAAACTTTTTAGGACATTTTGGACATTGTTTTGTTTGTTTTTGGTTTTGAACACTTTTTCTATTATGGGTATATGTCTTCTACACTTTTCAGGTCCATGGATAGAACCAAGCAAAATACATACTCGGCCCAGGAGGTGCTTCCAGTCGAAATTTAGAAGCCCTGCACATATGTCTAGTGAGTTTCTTTCTTTACCCTTATTTTTTATACAGTGGGGACACTGTAAATTTTAAGTATGGGGTGGGGGAAGGGCTTACTTTATGCATTATTTTCCATATTTGACATTATTTGTGCATATTTCGAATTTATTTCTTTGAAATGCTACATGGCTATTTTGGAATGCATTATTGATTTATGTGCTTATATGCATGTTTTCCAAAGTTTGAAAAAATGACCCCCATTTGAAATTTTTGATAAATGTCATGGAAGCTTATATTGAACTCGACGATGCAAAATTAAATTCATTAGAGATATAGCATGAAATTGCCTAGTAAAGGGAAGTCACAATGAAGTGCATTATTTCTTGAAAACCATGAAAGGAGGTAAAATTTGAAGTTGCTTTTGACATGTTGCATGATAAAATGATGGAGGACTTTATATTTCCATATAATGCTCATATTGTTATATCCTAGCCTTACCTATGCTTATGCATTACACAAAAGCCATATTATGCCTTATTTCAAATATTGCTCCACATGATCTAAACATTTGCCATTCTTTACCTTATTCGGGGATTATGTTGAGAATGATGTTACATTATGGAGATTGTTATATGGTGTTTGTGTGATTGTTATCATTATTGGAGTTTGGCGGAATTATTTGAAATATATGGAAAATTTAATGAGTGAAAGAAAATCCAATCAAAGATCGACCCTGCTCGCTGAGATAATAGTTTGGCGAGATGGGACACCAGGTGAGGAGTCCGACGCACTAAGTATCCGGGGCCATTCATGACACCCATGTTTGCGACTCGCGAGAAGGCAGTGCTGAGGTTAGAGAGGTAAAAGCAATATTATTGATAAAAGCATTATGAAAGGTGATGAATCTTATGGAGAATGAATGTGGAAATTCAGTTTGGAAATACTCCATTTCCCCGGATCAAGAGCACCACATTGCCAAAAATTGCCCACCTTTAGCCTTTTACCAATCTACTCCTTATTTGAGCTTAAATTAAAGTCCTCTTGATTATTGTTGCTTTGTCACATGAATTATTTGTGCATAACCCTCCTTTTGTGAGTAGATGTTCCTTTTGTATAATTGCACATGCATGGATTTGGGACACTAGTACCTTTTCGAGGATGGTAATTGATTGCAGGGTCATATGAGAATGAATCTAAAATGTTGAGAGTTTTGATTTCTTCCCCTGAATGACAATTAAAAGTATTGCTTGAGGACAAGCAAGCTTAATAATGGGGTGTTTGTTGTGAGCTGAATCTGCCATGTTTTATACTATCATTTATATTGATTTCTGCATACATTTCATTTATTTGGCCTAAGATAGTACAGAATCTATGTAGTTTATGTTTATTTGCCAAATTATGGAATCTACACTAGTTTCTGTTTAATTTTGCAGAATTCGAGGCATTTTACAGCAACTCTAAGGAAGGTCAGAAAAGCTCGGAGATCCACTACAGAAGTCCAAGGTCAAAGAAGCAGCGGAACCAGTCGAATCAATCTGAGAGCCAAGGTTACTCGATCTCGAGTGGACCTTACTCGATCTCGACGAAGCATGTCCGAGCACAGCCTTGTCGACTAAGAGCATTGTCGAGAGCCAGACCAACCTAGCTCCGGAACCCAACTCGATCTCGACACGACCTAGTCGAGATCGACGAAGCTCAGAGTCACACCCGGAGTCGACGAGGAGATGAGCTGACCGAGAAGCCGAGGACGAGGATGCCGAGCAACCCTACTCGATCTCGACAAGGCCCTAGTCGAGATCGACGAGCCACCCAGAGTAGCCCTGTCCGAGTCCATGACGAGGAGAAGATGCTCGACCAGAGAAGACCACCATCCTAGTCGATCTCGAGGAGACCTAGTCGAGATCGACGAGCGCCAGGAACCCAGATCCGAGCCTGTCGAGCAGATCTAGCCGGGAAGTCCAGTCGACGAAGAATTCTAGTCGAGGTCGACGAAGCCCTTGTCGATGTCGAGTAGACTGGATTCCAGAAACGCGTCGACGAAGAGCTGTCCGAGTAGAGTTGGGATTCCTTGGGGCCGAAGGAGGAAGATTCTATCCAAATCTATCAAGTCTATCCATGGAAAGGAGATCTATCAAGACATGAAGACTTACCTAGTTTAGATTTATCTTTCCTTAAAGATTTATTTCCCTTAAGAATTTTATTTATCATTAAGGCTTTTAGATATAATTTTAGATATAGATAGAAGATTCTATCCTTGATTAGCAAGGAATAGAAGGCTATAAATAAAGCCCTAGGGGCTGGTTTTTCATTCATTCCAATTCACAATCAATTCAAGTAAGTAGGATAGAGAGAGAGAGTTTGTAGCAAGCAAGGTGGAGAGGCGAAAGCGGATTTGTCTTGTGGGTTGTAAGCTTTCTTTATTTAATGTAATGCAATTTAGTTCCTTTTGTTATTTAATGTCTTTCTTGATGATGAAGAGCGAGTAGTCCAACCACTTCTGGGGCTGGGGTGAGCCCGACGGTGGCCATGTGAGGAGATGCGGTAAAGGTCAGATCTTTTTGTGCAATTCGTCTTCTATCCCTATGAGCATGATTCTTTTGCGAGAGTTGAAGGTGATCCTTATTTGTGTTATTGAAGCGAAAGTGATCTTAATGCAACTTGGATTAATTATGTGAAAAGGGTTAGTAACAATTAGGGTTTATGCGAAAGCCTCTATATGCCTATTTGTTAATAACGAAATTTATTTGATGGAAAGCATGATCTTTTATGCCTTTATGTATTACTTTGCATGGTTATCGTTGTGGCGTTGATACCCTGGCTTTGGAAGTCTTTTAGCATATTGAGTTTATTTCTGTCAAATTTCCGAGTTGTGTTCGAAATCTGCGATTTACAGTTTTCTGAATTTCTGGTCGATACAGAGTAGACACTGGTCGATACAAAGTAGGCCGTAGTCGATATCGAGTACAGTCTTGTCTAGGTCAAGTTGAATTTCTGCTTCTGTTGTCGATTTGAAGTTTCTGTCTTTGCTGTTCTTTGTCGATCTCGAGTAGGTTGTGATCGAGATCGAGTTGACTGTTGTCTGTCTGGAGTTGTTTGTTTTCATTTCTGAGTTTCTGTTGTCGACCTCCTTAGTCGATATAGAGGACTGTTACTCGAGATCGAGTAGCTTCTGTGTCCTCGCTTTTGTTTCTGCTTTGCTTTGCCTTTTCTGTTTTCGTTTTGATCTTTGCTTTTGTTTGTTCTTTTCTGTTTTATTTCTGTTTCTGCCCCTTTGTTTCTGTATTGCTGTCTTTTTGCTGCTTTGTCTGTGAGATTTACAGCTACCTGAGATCTGCTGACACGCTTCCTCGTGGATTCGATCCTGACTTCCCATTACTGCATTGGAGGAGTCTTGTATTTATTTGCGTGGGTCTGAATCTGGTTTGATCTATTTTGTTATATTTCATACTCGATTTCCTCCTCACAACAATGGGTAATAAACATATAACAAGTAGTAGATGCTCAAAACATGATAAAAGTCGGATCTTTACCTCAAACACGCATGGCTATCGTCGGACTCGCCCCAACCCTAGAAGTGGGTGGACTACTCGCGCCTCATCGCAATCGCAGACATTGTTTTAGAAGAAAAAACTTGCATAAACTAAATTCAAAGTATTTACAATCCCGGCCCTCAAACTTTCGTTGAATGCCAAAACCCTAAAACCTTTGAACTCCTAAATGTCTCTGTGGAACTACTTCTCTAGCTTCTCAATTGAATAATTCCTAAAATCAGCCCCATGGGCTTTATTTATAGCATTCAATCCTTGCTAATCAAGGAAAGAAATCTCTATCTAAAACTAAAGATAAAACGTAGATATAAAGGAAACATTTATCTAAAAGGAAATAAATCTTAAAAGGCTAAATATCTTCAATTGTGGATAAATCTTCTCTCTATGGATGGATCTTGATATACTTGATAGTTCTCGGACTCCTTAGCTCTCAAGTAAGCCCAAACCGTGTCGGACGGCCCAACCGCGTAACGTGGCCTAGAAGAGATCTCCTCGATATCGAGTAACTTTGTCGTCGAGTTAAGCTGGCCTGGCTTACTCGAGTAGCTGCTCCTCGACATGACTCGGACAGGTGGTGCTGGGGTTGTTTATATCGAGCACTTTCGTCGATATCGAGTAAGTGGCTTGGACTTTGGCTAGCCTGGCGTTGTCGAGCAACCTCTCCCCGATCTGGATTGGGCATGGGCTTCGGATCTTGTCGATATCGAGCAAACTACTCGATATCGAGGAAATGCTGCCCGATATGTCTAGGTCCTCGGCTTCTCGATCAGGTGCTCTCCTCGACTCCGGGTATGACTTCAAGTGTTGTCGATATCGAGTAAACTCCTCGATATCGAGTAGGGCCCTGGAGTCGGGTTGGCTTGTTCCTCAGTTTCCTCGATCATGCTTCTTCTCGATCTGGCCTTGCTTGGACTTCTTTGTCGATATCGAGGAACAATACTCGATATCGAGTAAAGTGCAGCCTCCGTCTTTACTTCTTGGTTTTGTCCCGGAATGGCTCCAAATTCTGTAATATTAAACCAAAACTTATATAGATCTCTATTTCTTGCAAATAAGCATATACTACATAAATTCGACATATTCCCATCCCGAAATATGCAAAGTGGATAAAATAAGGAGCTAAAATGTGCATTTCAACATGGCTATTTTAGTGGAAATCAAATCACCCCATACTTAAACTTGCTTGTCCCCAAGCAATAACTTGGATGGTCATTCAGGGGAAGAATTTAAACTCTCAACATCTTAGATTCATTGCCATATGACCCTGCAATCAATCACCATCCTCGAAAAGGTACCAGTGTCACAAATTTATGCATGTGCAATTAAAAAGCAGCATTTAGTCATAAAAGGAGGGTTATGCAAAACATTCATAAGTGACAAAGCATTAATAATCAAGAGGATTTTAATTTAAGCTCAATAAGGAGTAGATTTGGTAAAAGGCTAAAGGTGGGCAATTTTTGGCAATGTGGTGCTAATAATCCGGGGAAATTGAGTATTTCCAAACTTTCTTAACCACATCCCTTCTTCCTTTGATTCATCACCTTCCATAATGCTTTTTTCAATAATAATGCTTTTACCTCTCTAACCTCAGCACTGCCTTCTCGCGAGTCGCAAACATGGGTGTCATGAATGGTCCCGGATACTTAGTGCTTTGGACTCCTCACCTGGTGTCCCATCTCTCCAAACTATTATCTCAGCGAGCAGGGTTGATCTTTGATCGGATTTTCTTTCACTCATTAAATTTTCCATATATTTCAAACAATTCCACCAACCTCCAATGATGATAACCACAACACAAACATCATATAATAATCTCCATAATGTAACATCATTCTCAACATAGTCCCCGGATAGGAAATAAGGTAAAGAATGGTAATATTTAAATCATGTGGAGAAATATATGAAATAAGGCATATATATGGCTTTTGTGATGCATAAGCATAGGTGAGGCTAGGATATAACAATATGAGAATATATGGAAATATAAAGTCCTCCATCCTCTTATCATGCAACATGTCAAAAGCAACATCAAATTTTACCTCCTTTCATGGTTTTCAAGAAAATATACATTTCATTGTGACTTCCCTTTACTAGGCAATTTCACGCTATATCTCTAATGAATCCAATTTTGCATCGTCGAGTTCAATATTAGCTTCCATGACACTATTTCTTTTGATAATTTAAAAGCGATGGGAGATATCTCATAGAATTTTGAGTTTAGCTTTATGCACAAAAATTTAAAATTTACTCAAAATTCGCCATGTAAAACCAGAAGCAAGAACATATAATAATGATAATGAGCTCTTCTCTCCACCCCATGCTTAAAATATACAGTGTCCCCACTGTATAAAATCAAATAAAAACAAGAGTAAAGGAAAGAACTCACCAAATAATGCGTCGAGGTAGGCAATACAGGGGCCTGTCGAGTACTGGTTTGGTCGATATCGAGTACAGTACTCGATATCGAGTAAGCTGTCAGCGCTGAGTGGAAAGTTGAAGTCGAGGAGTTTTGGTGATTTGGTCGATATCGAGTTGGCCTGCTCGATATTGAGTAAAACTGCTCTGCTCCTCCTGGTCGTTCTCGACTTGGCCTTCGTCGATTCTGACTATCTTTCAGGAACTTCTTTTTCCACCCTTCACGATCTCTTTTATGCTTGCCGACCTATATGTGTTAGATTTCCCAAGAAGACAAGATATTCCACATGGAGTATTTAAAACTAGAAAAATAAAACAAAAACCAAAACCAAAACCAAAATCAAAAGTTTCAAAGCCCCAAAATTTAAAAAGTTTTATATACATGCTCTAGATTTTAGAGTCGCTAGGCCGACTTCTCCGTTTGCGCTCAAGGACTGTCAATGTGGGGCCCGCTTGTGCTTGGCCCTTCTCCTGGATCATCTAGGTCCTAATTGTAGTATGCAAGCTCAGCTGATAGGTGGTTGCTTGCATAGTCTCCCTTTTCGCCCTTCTTTTTCTTTCCAGCTCTCAGTTTCCGCAGATTCTCTCGCTACGGGGCCTTACCTCGCCTTAAATTATTTATAAATATCTTAATGGACTGAGGAGGAGTAGAACTCATACCTGAACTTACCTTTTCGGGCCCAAAACATAAATCTTTGGGCTTGGGGTTGGTCGATGTTGAGTTGGGCTGGTCAACATCAAGTACAGGGACCCCATACTTAGGCTCTTGGCAAGTTTGTGGCTCAGCAGAGGAAGTCGATGTCGAGGATTGTTGGTCGATATCGAGTAGCCCCTTGGTCGATATCGAGCAGGGCTTATCGATATCGAGTAGTTGTGGGCTGCCTTCCTCTGTTGTTTGCTTGGTCCCGTGGTTGGTGATGCTTTTCACCTCCAGCCATGAAATTTCCTCATTTGCAGGGCCAAAGGAGAAATCTAAGACCTCGTCGCCTATGGTGAAGGTGAGCAATCGCTGTTTGACACTAATCTTGGCATCTACAGTAGCTAAGAATGGTCTACCAAAAATAATAGGACTAGTAGGATCTTCAGCACAGTCTATAATAAGGAAATCAGCGGGAATAAAGAATTTACCAACCTGGACAGGGACATTCTCAACCATACCTGTAAGGATGAATACTGTATTGTTTGCCATGTATAGCTTGGCATCCACAGGCTCTATACATCCTATCTTCACATTCAGCCTTATTGATAAGGGCATGATGCTCACGCTTGCTCCTAAATCACACAAGGACTCATATTTATATTGACCAAGTCCTAAAGTAACAGAAAACTTACCAGGATCAGGTCTCTTTTCAGGAAAGTGGAGCATTTTATATTCGTCAGTATTTTTGAGAGTGATTGCTTGTTGTTCAGGATCTCTTTGAGGAATTTGACATAAGTAGGCATCTCTTGCAGAGCTTCTGTAAAAGGAATAGAGACATTCAGTTCTCGAAGCATATTAACAAAACGTTTAAACTTACCTGCGGTTGGATCCTTCAGTGCTTTGGAAGGAAAAGGTAGTGTCTTTTTTTGCTTCGGAGCCAGAACAGTTGTCGACGGTGTTGCAGAGTCCTCGACATCGCCCTGCTTCTCCTCGATATCGACTAAAGTTGTCGATCTTGAGTTACTGGGCTGTGCAGATGAGTCCGAGCTTGGTTTCTCCTCTGTATCGAATAGATTTTTGTCGATATCGACCAAGATGTGGTCGATATCGAGTTGCTGCTGCTCGTTGTCGAGTTGCTGTTCTGCCTTGTCTTTGTGCTTTCCGACTTCTGCCTCGCGTAATTGGTGCCCGCTCCTGAGCTTTATAGCTGCGACGTGTCCGGTCTTCCCCTTAGGATTTGATTCTGTTTGCCCAGGGAGTTGCCCGGTTAGTCGTGGAATCTGCGCCGCGAATTGACCCATCTGTGTCTCTATGCTCTTTTTCCAGATGTCTAGCTCTCCAAATTTTGTATTGATGTTCTGCAACTGATTGTTGATGGTGCCTTCATGGACCCATCAAGGATGAGCTGTAAATCATCCTTCTTTTGGTCCCTTTCTGGATGTCCTAGAGCACTGTATGGCGGGGGGTTCCTAGGAGGACCTTGGTTCCATTGTGGTTGATAGAACCTTTGATCCCCTATATAGCGATTGGGACCCCCTGCATAAGCTACCTCTTCCTGGGTTTCTGCCATCCTGACTTGCTCTGTGTGTGGGCACTCAATAGTGGTGTGTCGCTGTGATCCACATTCGATGCAAGGCTGGTTGACAGAGAGATATTTGACTTGCTTGAGGAGCTTGCGATTCTGGTCTCTATAGTACTGCTCCCTCACATCTGGGTCAATCTCCATGGAAGGCTCGTAGAGAGGCATGGATGGGGCTGGTCTGGCATAGGTGTTCTCATCATAGTTTGCATTAGCCCCATACTTGTTATCATAGTTGGTGAGCTTGTCGAGTACACCCCATGCGTCAGTTGGTGGCATCGTCAGATACTCATAGCGAGTATACTAGTTGATCCTGTCCTTAGTGACTTGGTAAAGAGAATTGAAGAAGATCTCTTGGATGACGTAGGGTGGCTGTCCATGAGTAGGGCAAGATCGCAGCAGTTCCTTATATCGCTCCCATGCTTTTGCCAGCGCCTCCCCAGATTTCTGTTTGAAAGCTGTAATCTTCTGGCGGAGGAGTGCTGTCTTGGCAGAAGAAAAGAATTTGTTGAGAAATTCCTGCTCTACTTGAGCCCATGTCGTGAGGGATCGTGGTTTCAGCCCTTCTAGCCACTTCAATGCGTGACCAGCGAGAGACCAGCGGAAAGCCTTCATCTTGACATATTCCAGAGTAGTACCTTCAGCAAGAATACGGCACATGTCAGTAAAATTGGTAATATGTTCAAGAGGGCATTCGTTAAATCTTCCATGAAAAGCATTATTTTTAAGTTCAATAAGGAAATGAGTGCGAATTTCAAAGTTATTTTGAGGGATTAGAATCGCCGATTCAGGCACGACGAGAGTCGGGTGCATATAATCCTCTGCAGTGGTTGGGAATTGGGCAAGCTCAGCTTCTGCTTGCCTCGCACGCTCAGCTTTCTGTTCCCTGCTGCTCTCTCAGTGGCGAGAGCAGTATCTTTGGTGGCTAGTTCCCTCCTAAGCCTCTCAATCAGCTGTTCTTGTGTTTCTGTGGCCGCCATGGCTCTTTTTAGCTTAGCGTGGACGTGTAGAAGGCGTTCCGGTTCGTCTAAGCCGTCAAACTCATGTGGTTGACCAGAGCGGCGCATACACCTGCAAAGTAACTCAAAGCAAACGTGAGATTTTAACTACCTAAGGCGTGAAATGATTGCTTCCCCGGCAACGGCGCCAATTTGTTGATAGGAGGAAATCGAGAATTGCAATAAATTATAAATATAGTAAGGCGAACTAGATTCCGTCCCTTGCAAATGATTACAAGACCTCCTCCTGATGCAGTAGTGGGAAGTCAGGATCGATCCACGCGGATCCTAGGCAGCGGTGGAATCTCACAGCAGAAGTCGACCACAGTTGTCCTCGATCTCGACTAGGGTTAGTCGACAGAAGATCGGACAAGTCGAACAAAGCAGCAACAGGCGGCAGTTTTGGTCGATATCGAGCAGAGGTTACTCGATATCGAGTAAACCTTGTCGACGTCGAGTTCCTAGTTTCAGACATAGAAGCAACAACTGTGTCTTCGACCGAAGATCAGTAGTCGATATCGACTAGACTTAGTCGATATCGAGGAAACAGAAACTTAAAACGAGATAAATAAAGAACAAGACTTGCGAGATTTCGAAGAAAACTATATGAAAGGCAACTTCCAAGATCGGGGTTTGCGACGACAATAACCAAGCATGCATAAGGCAAGAATAAAACAGATAATCATGTAACTTGCATCGAAGGATCAAACTTTCGCCTTTTCCAACAATTAGACAACTCTTTCAAGAAACCCTAATTGTATCTACTGATTTTATGTTTACAATCCAAGTTGTTAGCATGGACCTCCATTAGATGGGTAATAAACATATAACAAGTAGTAGATGCTCAAAACATGATAAAAGTCGGATCTTTACCTCAAACACGCATGGCTATCGTCGGGATCGCCCCAACCTAGAAGTGGGTGGACTATTCGCGCCTCATCGCAATCGCAGACATTGTTTTAGAAGAAAGAACTTGCATAAACTAAATTCAAAGTCTTTACAATCCCGGCCCTTCAACTTTCGTTGAATGCCAAAACCCTAAAACCTTTGAACTCCTAAATGTCTCTATGGAACTACTTCTCTAGTTTCTCAATTGAATAATTCCTAAAATCAGTCCCATGGGCTTTATTTATAGCCTTCAATCCTTGCTAATCAAGGAAAGAAATCTCTATCTAAAACTAAATATAAAACTTAGATATAAAGGAAACATTTATCTAAAAGGAAATAAATCTTTAAAGGCTAAATATCTTCAATTGTGGATAAATCTTCTCTCCATGGATGGATCTTGATATACTTGATAGATCTCGGACTCCTTAGCTCTCAAGAAAGCCCAAACCGTGTCGGACAGCCCAACCGCGTAACGTGGCCCAGAAAAGATCTCCTCGATATCGAGTAAACTACTCGATATCGAGTAACTTTGTCGCCGACTTCAGCTAGCCTGGCTTGCTCGAGTAGCTGTTCCTCGACATGACTCGGACAGGTGGTGCTGGGGTTGTCGATATCGAGCACTTTCGACGATATCGAGTAAGTGGCTCGGACTTTGGCTAGCCTAGCGTTGTCGAGCAAGCTCTCCCTGATCTGGCTTGAGCATGGGCTTCGGATCTTGTCGATATCAAGCAAACTACTCGATATCGTGGAAATGATGCCCGATATGTCTAGGTCCTCGGCTTCTCGATCAGGTGCTCTCCTCGACTCCGGGTATGACTTCAAGTGTTGTCGATATCGAGTAAACTCCTCAATATCGAGTAGGGTCCTGGAGTCGGGTTGGCTTGTTCCTCAATTTCCTTGATCATGCTTCTTCTCGATTCGGCCTTGCTCAGACTTCTTTGTCGATATCGAGGAACAATACTCGATATCGAGTAAAGTGCAGCCTCCGTCTTTACTTCTTGGTTTTGTCCCGGAATGGCTTCAAATTCTGTAATATTAAACCAAAACTTATGTAGATCTCTATTTCTTGCAAATAAGCATATACTACATAAATTCGACATATTCTCATCCCGAAATATGCAAAGTGTATAAAATAAGGAGCTTAAATATGCATTTCAACATAGCTATTTTAGTGGACATCACAACTACATCTGATAAACGCATAAGACAGACCTTGTTGGCATGCTTGGTGTTGATGTGGCTTTTCACATGACCGTATTGCAGGTTGTTCGTCACTCTATAGCGATGGCCACAGTGACGACACGTTGCGGTGAAGGCGCCGCCTTCGAGCACCTCCTTGTTGTAGTGTTTAGTGAACATCTGTTCACGTGGAATTCGTTTTGGTTCGGAAGACATTGTCGCCGATGCGGTGGCTTCCGTTTGCACTCGGTGCATATTTTTATTGGGGACCACCGCATACCTATGCGGTGTTCCCCTATATATATTTGCAGTCCAGCGGCTTGTTACTACACATCAACATGTCAGACGAAAGCGGCGACAGCTCCAGTAACGACATAATACGTCAAGGCACGATGAAAGAGTTTGAGGCGGTTCTGTACACGGGAAGCCCACGCTCACAGACGGTGGAATCGATAATAAAGAGACTACGGGAGGAAAATCGGTCGTTGCTTGTCGAATACCAACAAGCCCGCTGGCGGATTGATATTCTAGAGAGTCAAGTGGCAGTTCTCGAAGAGGAAAAAAGGCTTTGACAATAACACTAGAGCAGGCTAGTGTACGTTAGTCATAAATATATCAGGGTTGTATGTGGTTTGATTTAATTTGAAAATTTCGTTTCGAATCATTAAATTGAAGCGATAAATGAAGAGCGCTAAACAGAATCTGTGTACATGTATAATAGACAAATTCAAAATCCATCCAAAAAGCTAAAAACAAGCAAATCCAAAATCAACACACTAAACGAAATCAATCCAAACTACCACCAACATGCAAAGTCATTCAACAGAATACCAACAACCAAATCCACAATCCCAGCTCAAACCGTCACGGCGGGGGGTCAGGCTAAAAGCGCACATAAATGCGCTTCAGATGTGCATCTGTTAACTCAACTCCAAGGGTCATGAGTCGCTGAATCTCCAACCCAGCAACACGGTGTCGCTCCTCGATAATCGTCGGGGGGTGGCAACGATGGGATGATGGGCTGGTGCCGGGGAGTGTCAGGAAGTAGGTATGGATGACTCATCCATGGGGAACAGATGATCGAACCTATGCGCCCAGTGGTTATCGACCGCGTGGAACTGAGCCTCCTTCTTGCCCTTGACGTACTTCGGCCTGTGCACTTTGCTAGGTCTGATCGGATCAGTGGGAATGTGCTGAACCCGATCGAACTGTCGCAGCACCCGGTCCGGCATATACGGCTCCTCCTCGAACAGCCAACGGATGGTGCCCCTATATCGAGACAGACTCAGATGTCCATTAAAATCCAAGTGTCTACCAAAGGGCATGAAATCGATCGGCAACGTAATGGAAATTGTTAAGACGACTCAAATTTTGAAAATCTATTTTATTGTCTCACAAGTGGACGTGCGGAAGTAAAATGTTTTCGCACCTCGTCGACAGTCATCTCATCCAGCCTCCTCCGCATAACATCCAGTCGCTCAATGCGAGGCCTATCATCTTGGGACACCGTAGAGGTCCAAGGCGTCGCCGCCTAGACGTACCTCACCCCGTGCCACGGATCCCAAGATAGCCTCCGATCGAGCATCATGCCAACATTGAACACCGGAAAATACAGATAAATCTACACCTACAATGGAACAATACTATCAGCGACATAGTCATTGTAACTTAATTATAAAACTAGAAAAATTACATAATCAGAGAACGAATGACTTACCAACAACAATCGCGTACAACCGTCCATGTCTTTGGCGAACTCCCTAGTCGCCTCACCCAATCCTCGGAACAAGCACGCCAAGATACCTGTCGCTATAGACAGCTGTGGAACATGCGCTGCATCCGTAAGGCGAAGAAGCACCTCCGGACACACTCTTGCGCCCGACTTATCGATGAACAGCGTCGCAGACCCAATGATCCTCATCGCAACAGCCACGATGCACTCCATATCATGCTCAAGTGGGACGTCATCTCGCACCCTCTGTCGCATCGGTTCTTTCTTCTAAAGGAGGGTCGCAACAGTCGGGCCTTCATGGCCGAAGGCGCTCTCCCGCTCCACTTGGGTCAAGCCATACAAGTCCCCAACCCGCTCCCTCCCGACCATCACGTCATCCACATGAATACACTCCTCCCTGTACAAACCATACCCAAGTATGAAGAAGACATCGTGCAGCATGCTAGTGATCTCTCCCCATGCAAAGTGGAAACTGTTCGCCTCGGGTTGCCAGTGCTCAACAAATGCACTGATGAGACTGTGATCCACATGATCCCACTCAAAATCTCGCAGCTCCCAGAGGCCACTATCACGCACTGCATGAAACCATGAATCCCAACCATCCACCTCCAACATCGCCTCAACCCGGCCCAGCCACTGTCCCCGTCTCTGCACACACACACCCCTCCGCAAGGCTTTCTCCTCCCGTCTCCATACGGCCTGTGCAATGTGTTCCTCGTAATCTCTTAGGAGTGAAACCGTATGAGGCCCCCTGGCCATTCGGGCTGACCTACCCTAGAGCAGCTAGTCTAGCCATGCCGCCTAGCACCCCCTGCACTACTACCCTCGCCACGCTGTCTCCGCCTCCGCTGCACACCACGGACCGGGGCATGTGCCGCCTGATCTCCTCCCATGTCCTGACCACGATCGTCAGATGGCCCATAAAGCGGATCGTGAAGGTCCACACCAACTGCAGGCTCAACACGCTACACCTCTGCCTCATGAGTCGAAACATCTGGAGGCCCCCGAACCTTAGTATGCGGCGCCAACTCGCTCATCTGTCCTCGTACATCCCCCTCCTGACTCCCAGCAATCGGCTCAGGCTCGGAGCTCCAAATTGTCGCCGTTGGCGCCGCATGCTGACTCTCAGGCGTCATCGCCCCACACGTAGATACTAACGGTGTGAACAACGTAAAATCTATCTACCCGACGATCCATGGCTCCTGATCTCCCGCTCGAGCATGACTCGCCCCAACACCACGACTCGTCCCAACACCCACATCTCCGACCAGAGGTGCCGAGTCATCATACGAGTTCAGTTGGTCGCTCAGAAACGCAGTCCCAAAGTACTCATGATACCCATCGTGCTGAGTCTGCGACTGCTCACCTACTCGCTCCGCTCCAGCCTGCGGTGTTGAGTCCCCCCGTAGGTACTCCTCCATCATCCAAAGCCACCTCTCGACTAGACTCATCCGCCAGCTGCACCACTGGGTCATCGGTGCGGTCAGTCATCAAGCCCAGCTCAATCTGCAACAGACTCTGATATGTCTCTATAGACGACTGTGACGTCTGCCCCAATCTTTCACTGTGGTCAACACCTGACTGACTCGATGGCTCAACCTCAGTATCCGCATCTACCGCCCCATTATCCCTATCCATAGTATCCTCTACATCCTCCAACGTCTGTCTCTCCCTGGCGGCAGCCCTCCTGGCAGATTGCAGAACCACCCTATCTCCTAACCCCCTCAATAATGTGGTCTGTTTACCTTAAAAAATATTTGTCGAAATCCTATCGCTCAAATTTGATACTTTTTATTTGTTACACACATTACTATATCGTATGACTTACCAAATGTTGCAAGATTTCCCTACACCTAATTAATGATGTTAACTTAATACTATCGTTTCCTAACAAAACAGAAAACATACTTATTCGATTTCAATTTCCCTACACCTAGTAAATGATTTCAACCTAATACTACCGTTTACTAACAACACGAAAAACAATAATTAAGTGATTTCAACATACCTGAGGCTGTTGCGAGCCGTTTGTAGTCCTCCTCCTCCTCCTAAGTGTGGCCAGGCGAGCGGACTCACATATCTGAATAGTCGAATCCGCCTACATTATATATAACAATAATACATTAACACTATCTCATTCCGCTTAAAAATAATGCGATTCGATTTTCATATAGTTTCGTTGTTACCTGTAACGGATGTCTCCGAAAAGGACCGGCACCATCGGACGCATCTCTTCCACGGATGTCTTTCACCATCTCAAGACTCGGGTACAAAGTGGGGGTAAAAAGTGTGGACGAGAGAAAAGACGGAACTAAAGGTCGGGCTCGAAAAGCAAGACAAAAATTGGAATCAGAGAAGAATCGGAAATTGTGGCGGAGAATGGGGCCCGCAAGCCTATTTATAATTGGCCCCATCCGCGGTAACAAACCACCGCATGATAACATCTATTTTAGACTAATTTTCGGCATACATTTGCATATTAGTTTAGGCCATTTTCATGCATATTTATCATATTTTCTATTTTATTTATTCCATTTTGCATTTTCGGAGTCTCCACTTGGTTTTGATTTGTTTCAGGCATTTGGAGGCTAATATTGAGGAAAATCAAGCTTTAATATGGATCGGTGAGCATATTGGATTGGACTCGATGAGCTGAATTGTCAAGTGCGGAAGTTGCTAAATCTTGGAGCGATTTTACGAAGACAAATATATAATTGGGTGCTGGGCCAATTTTCAATTATTTAATTTTGGGGGTTGAAAATGTAATTTTCTTTAAAGTGAAATATATACTCCCGTGGTTTAGAATTGAAAAGGGGGCTTGTTCAGACTTTGGCCGGTAGACAATGCTTCGGCCTTCGGATCTCTTTTTAGCTTTTAGGTTTTGTTCTTCGTTTGACGGTACAAACAAATAGAATGCAAACCAATAGGTTTGCATTCTATTTTATTTCAGCGATTTATTTTTGTCTATAATTTATTTCGTTGATTATCATATTATGCTTGCTTGAATCTTTGATCTAGGGTTTGGGGGATCCCGACGATGAATTAGTAGCGTTGAAATTGATATTTGTTTGTCTGATAATTTGTTAGATTTGATCCTATTGTGCCAACCCTAATTGATGAAAATTGATTAGAACTGATTTAGGGTTTGACATCGAAAGACTAAAACCCTAAGTTAGAATTTAGATGGTGAATTTAGGCTGAAAAGCTATTTCATCCATCGGAACCATAGGATTAAACTTCAAGCTTGATTGTGCGAAAGTAAAATTTAGCTTCTTGAGGATTTATAGATTGTCATAGATATTTTAGATGATTTTGATATCGATTGAGACCGAAAGGCGACGTTGATATGATTATCATCTAGAATTCTAAGAACTTAAAGGGTCTAAATTGGTTGCTTGAGTCCGAAAGGTGATTCTTAACCAATTTAGACACATTCGCTTTGATTCCGAAAGGAGATTTGCGATTACCTTAGACGATCTACCTTCAACAAATTCAGACAAGGTGACACGAATATTAATATTAATCTACTAAAACGTCGTTGTGGTGATCTTTTACCCTAGATTTGCCTCGTATCCGTTGTTTACTACCAATTTTGTATAGTTGCTTACTTTTAGTTGGTTACTTTCTCCATTCATATAAACATTTCTTCTCTCGTATTTTGATGGCTTAGTTAAATCCATTTGAATTAGCAATCGATACCACATAGTCCTTGTGGATACGACACTCGATATACTACAACTGAACCCGTACACTTGCGGTGTAGGTTTTAGCCTATCAAGTTTTTGGCGCCGTTGTCGGGGACTATTGTTTGTATTGGTTGTTTATTTAGATTGATTTTTCTATGCCATTCTTTTTCTTTTGATTTCTTTTCTTTTTGTTTCTCGTCCATGGTTTGTGCTCTTGATATGGATTATGTTTATTATTGTAAATTTTGTGGAGCTTTTGATCATGTAGCTAGTAATTGCCCGATGTTGTTTGGAAATGAACAAGAGGTGTACTACTCGTTGCATCCTCACCTTTCTTACGAGAGGGATATCACCGAGGGATACGCATCGCCTGGGTGTCGAGATCAAGCTTTAGAAAATTCACTAAAATGGTCCAAGTTGATTTATATGGAAGAGTACTTCACTTTCTTGGAAACCCACCTCTCAAAGATCCAAGTTGTTTTTTAGGATGAGATGTTGTGGATCCAAGAGGCTCAACAAATGAATGTTCCATGTTTTCCCAAAGTTTTCTGTGTTGAAGGTGAGGTTAGTGACAATGACGATTGCACTATCGTCTTTCTTAACATGGAGGTTTTTGAAGACATGGAGATTTTAGAGCACGAGGAATATGTTCCATTTTTCGAGTTTAGTGAAGATACAAAGGGACGATACTCTAAGAAAAGAAAGAGCACATTTCTATGGAGCTTGAACTTCAACGGGTCTCTACTTTTCCGCTATGAAAAGACTCTGCTTGATGGATGGATTGAGCCATGGACCATCCATTCAGGAAGGTTCAAGCGCTTTCGGAAATCCATCCGAGGTATGTTTTCTTTAATTTATTATTTTTATTTTTATTTTATAAATAAAGGGAAATAAAAACTGGTTCCACTCGGTCGAGTGAAAATTTCATCTTGGCTCGAGTGGATTCCAGTAAGATGGCAATACATACACTCGCTCAAGTAGTTTGGCCACTCGGATGAGTGGAATTCTCTTTCCCAAAAAAAAAGAAAAGAAAGTGAGAGACGTTGGTTCTCGTCCCCTCTCACGCGGAACGCCATCCCTGTCTTCCCTCTCGCCCTCGTCCTTTGGTGCTCGCCACTGCCGGACCTTCTTCTGATGATGTCTCCGCGTCCTTCAGGACTAGCCACCGCCCTCTCCCCGACTGCCCACCCCCGTTGGAACCCTAAGCCAGCACCGCCACTACACCAGAGACCACCGCGCCACTCACAGATCCCATTTTCCGCGCAGGCGTCTCGCTAGCGACATCACCGACCTCCTCCTTTGCTGATCACTGCACCACTGCTACTCTCTCGCCTGTAATTCATCCTCCGATTTCGCCTCAGGTAAGTGCAGGTTAGTATTTTCCTCTCCTTCCTATCGATCTGCTATATCGGAACTGCTGATTATTCTGGATTGAAGGTGGTTAGCATGTAGAAACTGCTTAAATTTGTGTGATTAGGGGATCTACTGGATGTTTAAATTGATCTTTGATTTCATCTGATGATCTAATTTGGTTAATATTCACCTGTGCTGAATTTGATAGCCTTTCATTGCTGTCACATTGGGTTGTAGCTATGATTATGAGACTTTGATAGACATGAACTCCTTGGGCTAATTGAAATTTTCTTGCTATATCTTAAATTAGCAGAGTTAGTTTTTTTAGTCTCATGCTTCTGGAAACTCTGGATCAAATTTAGAGGTGGAATTCGACTGATTTTGATGCTTAAATTGATCACTTTGGTTATCAAAATTTAGTCTTTTGTTACACCTATTTATTGGAAATGTTGGCGACGGGATTGAATTCTTGTCGTGCTTGTTCTCTTGAGATTAAATTGTGCTTATGCTAGTTCTCTTTCCGCTTGTCTCGTGCTCCCTGTTTCCATCGAGTTTTCATGATTTTACTTTGCAATTAATGGATGAGCACGAGCATCAAGTCTGATTTCTGTCTGGTTGGTAGTTGTTGAATTTCATACTTAGATGATATTTTTCGCTTGGATGTTGGACTGCGCTGTTTGGTGGTGTGTTGTCTTTGTGTTGGCTTTGCCAGGACCAATTGCAGATCTGCTGTAAACTGCTGGTCTATTTTCTCTACTTGCTACTGGATTTTGGATGTTTAGCCATGGGGTATTGCTGAAATTTCTGATTGACTGCGCCTACTTTCGTTCCTCTTGAGCTGATAGATTTCCTCGAAATGCCTGAATGTTTAGTGAGCTCCCTTTGCCTTCATTTTTTTTCCATTATCTACTTTGGGGACAAAGTAGGAATTAAGCATGGGGTGGGGAACTTCTTGTGTGACTCTATTTTTTCATATAATTTTTTTTTTCTTTTCACTTTTCTTTTTCATGTGCATTTCATGCATTGCATTGCATTTGCATATAGATGTCTTGAGATGAACCCTTGCTATAAAAATTCCTTGCTCTTCTTGAAGAACATGTCACTTCCTTGATTGAAATTGGTTGATGATGTCCTCTAAGGCATGTTAAAAAGCTTGTGATGATCTTGATTGTTGGGTTTATGTTCTAATTCTTTCAAAACTAATCATCTTGAGACTTGTTGAGATTGAGATTCTGAAACAAAAGCATGTGAGCTTCTGAGCCTAGGACTGACATTCATGAGTCATCTTTCTTTTGTGTGTGAATTGCTCATCTTGATTGCTCTATCTTCAGAACTTGCGTTAGAACCTCTTGAGGCCACATATATGACTTTTGTGCATTGCATAAATATGATTGAGGCAATTTTTTTTAGCCTATTATTCCCTTCCTACCCATGAGTATATCCTTAGCTTGAAGCTCGTTGAGCCTAATAGCCTATTCATATGTAGCTCCACAAGATTATCCTTAAGCCTATTTTAGCCTCGTTTACCCATTCGGGAAGTAGGATGAAATAGATTTATCTATAGTTTTGTGGACAAGAAGGAATATGTGCTTTGAGTGATTATGTATTGAGTGAAGGGTAGTGAGCTTAAATTGGAAGATCCTTGTGATGAAGAAATCTAAAAAAAATGAAAGAAGAAAAAGAAAAAAAAAAGAGAATAAATTCTTCTTCATCAAAGTGAAAAGGGAATGGGTTATCAAAAGTTGAGAGTTTTTTAGCTTATTTGATTATATGATGTGGTTGTGAGAAATTTGGTATGTGTGTTGAAAGAAAAATTTGAAATTGTGGTTGAAGTTTAGGAAGTAATTATATTTCCCGGATGTTAGCACCACATGGCCAAATAATCCATACCTTTTGTTTCTTACCTTGGCCTCATTACAACCCATGAAAAGACCTCATGATTTATGTTTATGTGCATAGTCGAAGTGGTGGAGAATTAGGACGCTAATTCAAGCTTATGGTAGATGAGTCTTCAAGATTTGAGCTAAAGCGAAACTTTTATACCTTAGACACATGACTGAGAGTGTTCCACAAAAATATGTCCTATGTGAGGTCTTGGATTTGATGTCTTAACTTGTCTCTTGTATGATTTGCTTGTCTTGTTTTGAACCCAATGTCTAGATCTAAATGGGCAAACACAATGCTTGGATAGAAACTGAAATCTTTTTTTGTGAATATTTTACACTTGTTCTTGCTTGAGGACAAAGGTTCAAGCATAGGGTGATTTGATAACATCTATTTTAGACTAAATTTAGGCATACATTTGCATATTAGTTTAGGCCATTTTCATGCATATTTATCATATTTTCTATTTTATTTATTCCATTTTGCATTTTCGGAGTCTACACCTGGTTTTGATTTGTTTCAGGCATTTGGAGGCTAATATTGTGGAAAATCAAGCTTTAATACGGATCGGTGAGCATATTGGATTGGACTCGATGAGCTGAATCGTCAAGTGCGGAAGTTGCTAAATCTTGAAACTATTTTGCGAAGTCAATTTACAATTGGGTGCTGGGCCAATTTTCAATTATTTAATTTTGGGGGTTGAAAATGTAATTTTCTTAAAAGTGAAATATATACTCCCGTGGTTTAGAATTGAAAAGGGGCTTGTTCAGACTTTGGCCGGCAGACAAGGCTTCGGCCTTCGGATCTCTTTTTAGCTTTTAGGTTTTGTTCATGGTTTGACGGTACAAGCTTTGGATCGATGATGAAATTTCGGTTTGTATGCATTCTATTTTATTTCAGTGATTTATTTTTGTCTAAAATTTATTTCGTTGATTATCATATTATGCTTGCTTGAATCTTCTATCTAGGGTTTGGGGGAACCCGACGATGAATTAGTAGCGTTGAAATTGATATTTGTTTGTCTGATAATTTGTTAGATTTGATCATATTGTGCCAGCCCTAATTGATGAAAATTGATTAGAATTGATTTAGGGTTTGACATCGAAATACCAAAACCCTAAGTTAGAATTTAGATGGTGAATTTAGGCTGAAAAGCTATTTGATCCATCGGAACCATAGGATTAAACTTGAAGCTTGATTGTATGAAAGTGAAATTAAGCTTCTTGAGGATTTATATATAGATTGTCATAGAATTTTAGATGATTTTGATATCGATCGAGATCGAAAGGCGACGTTGATAAGATTATCATCTAGAATTCTAAGAACTTAAAGGGTCTAAATTGGTTGCTTGAGTCCGAAAGGTGATTGTTGACCAATTTAGACACATTCGCTTTGATTCCGAAAGGAGATTTGCGATTACCTTAGACGATCTACCTTCAACAAATTCAGACAAGGTGACACGAATATTAATATTAATCTACTAAAACGTCGTTGTGGTGATCCTTTACCCTAGATTTGCCTCGTATCCATTGTTTACTACCAATTTTATATAGTTGCTTACTTTTAGTTGGTTACTTTCTGCATTCATATAAACATTTCTTCTCTCGTATTTTGCTGGCTTAGTTAAATCCATTTGAATTAGCAATCGATACCACATAGTCCCTGTGGATACGACACTCGATATACTACAACTGAACCCGTACACTTGCGGTATAGGTTTTAGCCTATCACCGCATAGGTATGCGGTGGGTTTGTTACCGTTACCATAACGGTAAAAAACCCACCGCATACCTATGCGGTGGGTTTTTTAAAATTCTTTTAAAATTCAACAAACCCACTGCATAGGTATGCGGTGGGTTTCGAATATCTTGGAAACAATCGGATTTCGGCACAACGGCCTCCGTTATACCCTAACCCACCGCATGTATATGCGGTGGGTCAGCATACGGACAACGCACCCACCACATATCTATGCGGTGGGTGAGAGAAAAATGTGATTAAGCCACCGCATAGGTATGCGGTGGCTTTGCGGTGTAAATAGTAAAAATTAGCGGTGAATTTATCATCCCCAATATACAAGGGAGACTTCAAGCAAGCATGTCAAAAGCTGACTTACCATTTTGACCCTGAATTTGCCACTGTTCTATGAAAATTACAAAATTGCCACTATTTTTTTTTCGGCTTCTACTTGTTTCACCGCCTCTGCCTCTCACTCAGAGCTTCCCCCTTTCCAGTTCCATTTCTCCAAACTATCGCCGTCTCCTTCGCCCTACATCTCTGCCTTTGATTCCATCTTGCCTATGTCTCTGGCAAATCCATCTTTGTCGGCATCATACCCCACTCCGACGATGTTGGCTCCTCCCTGGCGTGCCTGCGACGGTGACCCCGCTTGGCTTCTACTCCACAGCGGACGATGGCTGCCTCGTGAGTTTTCACCCTCTTTTGTTTTGTTTCTCCTAAATTTGCCGTTTCAATTAGGGTTTAAACAATTCGTGCCCTAAATCTCAAAATTTCGCCACATCCCCTTCCAATGGAGCGTTCAATTGCTTGACTGATTTTTGTTTACAGTTTGCAATTTCTAGGTTTACGATTTGAGCAATTTTGGGGCCTACTGTTCGGGTAAGCCGAACCTTTGGTTTGAGTAAGCAGAATCCCGGGTTCCAGGAAGTCCGAATGGGGACTGTAGGGGGCATTCCCTGGCCGGTGGAGTCACCGCAATTCTGAGGGTTGTTAGCACTTCAGCCACTCTACATGGGTATGTTTGGCTCCTCCATCCCTTTTCATTTTTTTAAACCTGTTTGTTCAATTAATTCCAAACTTAGCAAACCCTTGTCATTGGAAGAGCTTTCATCCAAAACCTACAAGCTGCGAATCAAACAGTCTACTATCTTGAAAAATCTTGGCAAGTGCAAGTGCATATATATAAATGCGGTTCAGTCCAATCTTGGAAATCAACAGCCCTCTAAAATCACTTTGAACACCTTCACAATGCAATATTAGTAATTGACATATATATTGATTCAGTGCTTGAACCTTTTCGGAGTTGTTATAGGAGACACCATTGCAGCATCCAAAACACCATCGTCCCAAAAACACTTCGAACACTTTGAATGCATCTTTAAATAAGAATGGTAATCCTAGAATAGGAGCTCTGACAGTAGTAACCTTTAGCCAAACATTCAATTATCCCTTGAATAAGTTGGTTATCTAAACAAAAAAATCATATATTATTAAATTCAATTAAGGCAAAATAGGCGAATATTTAACACTACTAATCAAACTGTTGATGACTTAACACTTTTGATTTCCTGTCTTTTCTTTGTTTTGTTACCTTCTTCCTACTGCTAAGATTTTCTTTAAAACTCAAAACCTATGTGGATTCTTTGTGTTTTCAAACAATTGGTTAGTTTGTAGTTTCATGCTGAAACTCACTCTTATTTACAAGGGTAAAATAACTTGTTAGAATGATCATTGAATCATTGAGCTCAGATTTGAGAGAAGGATAGATGAGGAAGAGAACTGTTCTATTGAACTTCTCAAACTCAAAGTGAATTCATCAATCAGATCTTATTACAGCAAGGTCTTGTTTATAGTGTTGTATTGCCTATGTGCACCCTTACAATAGCTAAGGTGCACTACATTAAAATGCATTCTAACAGAGTTCCTCTGTGAAATCGACTTGATTGCTTGATGGTTTCTATGTGAACAACACTGGCTTTTAATTTACATCCCAGACTTCGATCCCGAAGAAATCATTATATACTTAAAATGTAGCCAGTGCCAAATCTGCATATGCTGGAAATTTAATAGAAGATTAATGTCCTTTTTGCAAAGAGCAACAACTGCAGATTTATATTATATTCAAATACAATGTTTTTAAAACTAATCTTATATATATGTTTTTTTTTTGTGTAGGCCAAGGAAACCCACTTTAAGAAATTGAAGAAAATTCTACGTGCACCCCAAACGTACGTGTTAATTGCACCATCTGTCATATTATCAACAAATTGAGTATTGAAGTGGGTTTTGAAGTTTGTGGAAGCCGAGTAAAAAAGTGTTTAGAAACCTCTCTCCAGTTTGTATAGGTAATCTATATCTATATATAACCTTAATTTAGAAGACTTTACTTATGTGTCAATCTTAGAGGAGTTTTAGGAATATTGACCAATTATGTTTTTTCCTACATTTTGTATATTTCTTCTTTTCTCTTTTTTTGCATTAATTTTTTTTAATCCTCCATTCTCTTTTATTCTTAACATATTTACTAACAATTGGGCTTAATTCAAAACATTGAATTCAATCTAATATAATCAGGCTTAACTCACATTTATGTACTAACTATTGAGCTTAATTCAAAACATTGAATATAATTATTAGTTGTGACATATCACATTTAAATACATGATTCAGATTTCAAAATTTCTAAAAAAGTTACAATGATATTGATATTATTATTACTGGGTGATTTAAAATATCTACATTTATGTATTATACTTTAGACGAGATATAAAAAAATTATCTCAGAATTATAAGATACATTTATGGTAACGTTTTTTTATCTTAACTTTTATTAGTATTTTATAATATATTTATATATATTATTATTAATATTTTAGTTTTAAAAAACCGCGACATGGCGCGGAAATTGTACTAGTATATACTTAAGGTTGAAAATAGTAAGTTTTATTTTGGTGTAATATATAAAGTTTTAAAGATAACACTCTTGGAGTTTTGATGTAATCTACCAAGGGTACATGTGTAATCCAAGTTTTTTTTAAGGTTAAGCAGTATATTAAGTAAAGTAAGGTTTGCTTCTACAACATTTTTCTATCTTCTGTAGTTTAAACACCTGTTTGTAATGAATACAGGTTTAGGTTTGGTAAATTAAGGTTGCTTATTCTTAGATTTATTCTTTCATTTAATTAGAAATATGGGCTTAAATAAGGTCTTGTTAGATAAACCGCAAATTGTAGTTAAGGATTTGCACGTCCTTATCGACGTGCATGCACGTCGTTAACAACGTGCAAGTGTGGAACTGTGCACGTCGACTAGCAAACTAGGGTTTGCACGTCGAAATTAACGTGCAATATTTGCACGTCCTTAACAACGTACAATATTTGCACATCCTTAACGACGTGCAAATATTGCACGTTAATTTCGACGTGCAAACCCTAGTTAGGATTTCACATTTAGGGTTTAGGGTTTAGGGTTTTCCGAGAATTTTTTAGCATTAAGTGAAAGAAATTGAAGGGTTTATCTAGTGGAGTTTAAGGATTTAGGGTCTAATTAAATGGCAAGCAATAATTGTTAAGGTTTTCATTCGGATAATATGCGAATAATGTTACAAGGAACGGAAAAAAAAAAGGTTTACATCCATAATTGTAATAAACTGGTGGAATAAAATCTAGGAAAAGTGTAAAGGGTGACCGGACTCGACACGTAAGGCTCGAAATCTCTCAAACTAAGCTTGAAACGGAGCATCCCATCCTTCGACACTCGGTTGATGATGTGCGACCCATTCTGGCGCAGGCGGAGGAATAGGAGCGTTAGGACGCAACCAGATCTATGAGAACGGAAAATTAGAGTTAGAGTATTGACATATAGATGAAAAGCAAGAATAGGTAATAAAATAAGACGTTTGAAGTCGTACCGCGGCAAAATGGTCTTGGTTTCCGATGCAGGCTAAACCATGTTGATTGAGGGTTGTTAGCAGGTGTCGGCGAGGTCATGGGGAGACATGTGAACGGATGATGCCAAGCTAGGACGACGAGAGGAATCTGATATACCGTTGCAAATACTAAACCCATGATGGGTAGCTCTATCAACCGTCTCTTATCACCATGCACAGGTCCCGCCCATCTCTGGTAGTCAACGAACTGCTGGAATGGGTACCCTCCCATATAACAACCAGCGTAGAGATGGGCGTGATCCTCCAAGTGATTGCATAATAACGTTTTGAGTTCCGGGAAAGCAGACTCGCCGATCGGTGATGTCAATGACGCCAAAACACGGTACCCATAATGACCATCTCCAATAGTGTCCCTCACACCCTTAATATGACCGAGCATGAAGGGATCAACGTTGTTTCGACCCCAGTTGAACCCTCCAAACACATCATCACGTCCACGTCGAGCTGAGGTCGCTTGTGGACGATGTCGAGCAGCATTTCGAGGAGCACATGCTTGTTCTCTCTCAAATCTTTCCCTTAACTCCTCGTATTACAACGGGTTGGTTCTGCATGCATTCCTCGACCCCCGAGGCCTCCCTTTCCTTCGGACGCTTGTAGATGAGGGTGGGTAGAGCTCATCATCGCATACATCGTTGGAAGCCGTGTATGAAGATGACAGCTCATACGGCAGTGGGGTGTCGTCGATGTCAGTCCATGCCAAATCCATCCAGAACGGGTGGATGTCCTCGGCGGGTATCGGAGTACCGGAACTGACGTATGTCTGAATCTCATGGACACAAGGGATCCCGTAACCAAACCCTCCAATTTTGGTCCGTGCATTCCGGATGAATGTTTTGGTTCAAGACATCCTGCCACATCTTGTACAGATAATCGAAGCACTTTTTGGAGATTAATGTATTTACCTCATCAAAAGGTTGACTTTATACGCCGATGTTGGCCATTTGAAGCGGTCGATCTCCAAAGCTGTTTGCAGCTCATGTAGTTGAAAGTCGTTGACTCTATGGATTGCATCGATCACGATGCAAAAGTCAACAGTCGATGAGTGCAGTGCCTCCTTCGGAACCTTGTGTTGACCCTCAACTCTGTACACATTGAAGTGCATACCACTAAATGTTTAATGTCATATCATATTGTAATGAGAGATATGAAGTAAGGTGTACCTGTTTGTTGTACGAGTGCCAAGATGGAAGACATTATCTACATAGCATCGTACGATGTTCCTGTTGTACGGAAGCCACACCGCCTCTAAATACGCCACCACACCTGGGAATGGGTGCCATGCAGCGTGTAGCGCTTGATGACGGCGGTTGAATGATTCCTCTGACCTCGATTGGAACAACCCCCAACAGTTACCCTTGAAGGTGCCAGCGTGGTTTAAATTCTTTGTGATCTTTAGAGCAGCTTTTGTTGTGAGCTGAATCTGCCATGTTTTACAGTAACTTTTATATCGATTTCTGCATACATTTGCATTCATTTGGGCTAAGATAGTACATAACCTATGTAGTTTATGTTTATTTGCCAAATTATGGAATCTACACCAGTTTCTGTTTAATTCGCAGAAATCGAGGCATTTTACAGCAATTCTACAGAAGGTCAGAAAAGCTCGGAAAACGGCTACAGAAGTCCAAGGTCAAGGAAGCAGCGGAACCAGTCGAATCAATCTGAGAGTCAAGGTTACTCGATCTCGAGTAGACCTTACTCGACCTAGACGAGCATGTCCGAGCAACCTTGGTCGACAGTGCCTTATCGAGAAAGCCAGACCAACCCGGCTCCGGACCCAACTCGATCTCGACAAGACCTGGTCGAAATCGACGAAGCCCAGACACCACACTCGGAGTCGACGAGGAGAGAAGCTGATCGAGAAGCCGAGGACGAGAAGCCGAGCACACCCTACTCGATCTCGACGAACCCTTGTCGAGATCGACAAGCCACCCAGTGCAACTCCGAGACCATGCCGAGGAGAAGCCTGCTCGACCAGACGTCCACCACTCTACTCGATCTCGACAAACCTTGGTTGAGATCGACGAGCGCCTGAGTCCAGATCTGAGCTTGTCGAGCACACCAACCCGAGAAGACCTAGTCGACGGATCAAGCCCACTCGAGGTCGACTAGGGCTACTCGAGGTCGACGAGCACCAGGAACCCAAGACCGAGCCACATCGAGCAGAGCTAGCCGGGAAGTCCAGTCGATGATCAATCCTACTCGAGGTCGACGAGCCGTGGTCGAGGTCGAGTAGACCCAGTTTCCAGAAACGCGTCGTCGTGACAAGTCCTACTCGGTTTAGCTTTACTTGGGCATGAAGGAAGTCGAGTTGGCCGAAGAGCTATCCGAATACATCAAGTCTATCTATGGAAGACGCAATCTATCAAGACATGAAGACTTACCTTAGTTAGATTTATCTTTTCCTTAGTTGATTTATTTCCATTAAGCAATTTATTTATCTTTTAAAGCTTTAGATATAATTTTAGATAAAGATAGGAGATTCTATCCTTGACTAGCAAGGACTAGAAGGCTATAAATAAAGCCCTAGGGGCTGGTTTTTCATTCCAATTCAGAGAGACAATTACACATAGAGTTTAGGAGTTCTAAGGTTTTTAAGGTTTTGGCTTTCTGCGAAAGTTGATTGCCAGGATTGTAAAGGCTTTTGAATTTAGTTTTAATGCAATTTAGTTCTTTTTATACATCAATGTCTGTTATTGCAATGAGGCGTGAGTAGTCCACCCACTTCTGGGGCTGGGGTGAGCCCGACGGTGGCCATGTGAGGCGATGCGATAAAGGTCAGATCTTTTTGTGCAATTCATCTTCTATCCCTATGAGCATGATTCTTTTGCGAGAGTTGAAGGTGATCCTTGTTTGTATTATTGAAGCGAAAGTGATCTTAATGCAACTTGGATTAATTATGTGAAAAAGGGTTAGTAACAATTAGGGTTTATGCGAAAGCCTCTATATGCCTATTTGTTAATGACGAAAGTTATTTGATGGGAAGCATGATCTTTTGTGCCTTTATGTGTTACTTTGCATGGTTATCGTTGTGGTGTTGAAACCCTGGCTTTGGAAGTCTTTTATTATATTGATTTATTTCTGTCGAAATTCTGAGTTTTGTTCGAGAATTTGCAATTTAAAGTTTCTGTCTTTTACTGTTGTCGAGATAGAGTAAGCTGTAGTCGATCTCGAGTAGAACCTGTCTGTGCCGAGTTGAGTTTCTTCTCTCTTTGTTGATTTTGAAGTTTCTGTCGATTTGTCTCTTGTCGATCTCGAGTAGGGGTTGTCGAGATCGAGTTGCCTGTCGCTTGTTTTCCTGTTTTCTGTTGTCGACGAACTGCTGTCGACTTACCTGTGGTCAATCTCGAGGAGCTGTTTGTCGAGATCGACAAGCCTCTGCCTTTGCTTTTAGTTTCTGCTTTGCTTTGTCTTTTCTATTCTGCTTTGTTCTTTGCTTTTAGTTTTTCTGCTTTTATTTCTGTTTCTTTTGTGTTTCTGTCTTTCTGCTGCTTTGCCTGTGAGAATTTACAGCTACCTGAGAACTGCTAACATGCTTCCTCGTGGATTCGATCCTGACTTTCTCTTACTGCATTGGAGGAGTCTTGTATTTATTTGTTGGGGCCTAAGTCTGGTTTGATCTATTTTCATTATATTTCATACTTGATTTTCCTCCTTACAACAACTTTCTCGCATCTTCTCGTCACGTGTAACCAGCAAGGGAGATGTTGGACATTGGGGAAGACAACATTTAGCGCCGCCAAGAGACCTAGCTCCCGATCAGTCATAATAGCTTGAGGTTGAACCGTCCCAAGCAAGATCTGAACCTGACGCAACACCCAGGCATATGTGTCTTCGTTCTTGTGCGACATGAAGGCATAGGCGATACAGTAAGTATTGCCTGAGGGTGTGAACCCGACCACCTCGCACAATGGAATCCCATATCTGCAAGTGTAAATATGTTACATGTATAATACTTTATAATTGGCTATATGTGCAATAATGTAATCGTAATTAAGTAACTTACGCATTTGTTTTGTACGTGTTGTCCAATACGATGACGTAATGGAACCTTCGGAGTGGCCGTATCCCGTCAGGATGCACTAGGAAGAGGTTGCTCAAGACGTTGTCGTCATCCGGATGTCATCTGAACTCGTAGTAGTACCCTCTTTCCTGCAGACGATGCAGGGTATCATGGGTCATCATCTGACTACCCCTGTCTTCGGCGACCATCATGTTGAGCGTGTTGGTAAGGGAACGCGATGACTGTTGTAGGAGGAAATCGAGTTCAAAATATAGAAATATAAATCAAACCAGATTCGTGCCCACGCAAAGGATTACAAGACTTCCTCCCGATGTAGCAGTAGGAAGTCATGATCGATCAACGAGGAAGCGTGTCAGCGGATCCTAGGTAGTGGAAAATCTCACGAAGGGTTGTCGACCACAGTGTACTCGACCTCAACTAGGGTTTAGTCGACAAGGGCAAATACAGTCGTTTTCTGAGCACCAGATGACACTGGATTTGGTCGACTACGAGGAAGCAACTCAACATCGAGGAAATTCTGGTCGTAGTTGAGTTGGCTTGTCGATGTCGAGTTCCTACAGAGACACAAACAACAGCGATCTTCTTGATAGAGAATCAGTAATCGACGTCGACCAAGGGGTGGTCGAAGTCGAACAAAAACAGTAAAATAAAATAAAGAACCATTCTTTTCGGACTCGGAATAAACTATGTAAAAGAAAACTTCCAAGATCAGGGTTTGCAACAACGATAACCAAACAAGCATAAGGCAAGAATAAGGGATAATCATGCAATCGCATCGAATGATCAAGCTTTCGCCTTTTCCAACAATTAGATAATAAACATATAAAAGGCAGTAGAAGCTCAAAACATGACAAAGATCAAATCTTTACCTCAAACACGCTTGGCTATCGTCGTGCTCGCCTCGACCCTAGAAGTGGGTGGACTACTCTCTCTTCATCGCAATCGCAGATATCATTGATTGAAAAGAAACAACTTGCATTAAACCAAACTGAAGAAAGTACAAACCGAACAAAGCCAGATCACTTTCGCTCCTTTGCTCCACTCGGCCTCTCTCTCTCTCTCTCTCTACTCTCTACTTACTTCTCTCCTTCTTGCTTGAATTGAATGAATAAAAACTAGCCCCATGGGCTTTATTTATAGGCTTCCAATCTTTGTTAATCAAGGTAAGGAATATCTATCTATATCTCTATCTAACTAGAAGATTTAATTCTACTTTAGAAATAAATAAATCTAATTTACATAAAACAAGATAAATCCTAGGGTAATTAATTGTTCCACCCTTAGGATAAATAAAAAAGATAAAAAAATAAATAAATCTTCAAGTCTTCATGTGTTGGGAATCTTCTCTCGGAAATATCTCCATTGGATTCGGGATAGAACCTTAACAAGACTCGGACTTAGCTCGAAATCGGCCACTTGTGGTCAACTCGATATCGAGTAAGGCTACTCGATATCGACCAACATTTCTCGGCTTCAGCTTCAGCAACTCAATTCCGGCCTCTAGGGGACATATCAACTAACTTTTACTCGATATCGACAAGGCTTAGTCGATGTCGACCAAAGTCTTTCTTCTTCAGCTTCTCTTCGTCGATTCCTGGATCCTACTCGATTTTGGCCTAACTCGATATCGACTTGGTGAAGTCGATATCGACCAAACCTGTTCTCTTCACTCGATTTGGCTATTCTTGGTGGAAATAGGCTAAGTTCACTCGATATCGACATGCAGTACTCGATATCGACTTGTGTGTTTTGACTCGATTTTCTTGCTTCCAGCTCGATTTACCCTGGTTCCGCTGCTCCTTGACCCCGGACTTTCTATAGTTGACTTTGAGCTTTTCCTCCTTTCTCTGAAAGGATGTAAATTGCCTCGATTTCTGCCAAATTAAACAGAAACTGGTGTAGATTCCATAATTTGGCTAATAAGCATAAACTACATAGATTCTGCACTATTCTAACCCATATGCATGAAATGTATGCAGAAATCGATATAAAAGTAGATATAAAACATGGCATAAAACATGGACATCAAATCACTCCATACTTAAGCTTGCTTGTCCCCAAGCAATAACTTGGATTGTCATTCAGGGGAAGAATTCAAAATTCTCAATATCTTAGATTCATTCTTATATGTCCCTGCAATCAATTACCATCATCGAAAAGGTACTAATTCCACAAATCCATGCATGTGCAATCAAAAGCAACATCTACTCACAAAAGGAGGGTTATGCAAAAATAATTCATGTGACAAAGCATTAATAATCAAGAGGACTTTATTTAAGATCAATAAGGAGTAGATTGGTAAAAAGATAAAGGTGGGCAATTTTTGGCACTGTGGTGCTAATAATCCGGGAAAATGGAGTACTTTCCAAATTGAATTTCCACATTCCTTCTTCATAAAATTCATCACCTTTCACTCATTACTCAATGCTTTTTTTTCAATATTATGCTTTTACCTCTATAACCTTAGAACTGCCTTCTCGCGAGTCGCAAAAATGGGTGTCATGAATGGCCCCGGATACTTAGTTCTTTGGACTCCTCACCTGTGTGTCCCATCTCACCAAACTATTATCTCAGTGAGCAGGGTTGATCTACCTTTATCTCCTGAGGTGATCGGATTTTTTTTTCTCACTCATTAAATTTTACATATATTTCAAACATTCCTACCAAACTCCAATAATGATAACAACAACCCAAACACCATATAACAATCTCCATAATGTAACATCATTCTCAACATAATCCCCGGATAGGAAATAAGGTAAAGAATGGGCAATATTTGGATCATGTAGAGCAAAATATGAAATAAGGCTCAATATGGCTTTTGTGATGCATAAGCATAGGCATGGATAAGGAATATCAAAATATGAGCATTATATGGAAATATAAGTCCTCCATCCTCTTATCATGCAACATGTCAAAAGCAACATCAAATTTTACCTCATTTCATGGTTTTCATAAAAAATATGCATTTCATTGTGACTTCCCTTTACTAGGCAATTTCACGCTATATCTCTAATGAATCCAATTTTGCAACGTCGAGTTCTATATAAGCTTCCATGACACTAATCTTTAAACAATTTACATGCTTTGGGAGATGTCTCATAAACAAATTTTGAATTTAGCAATTAAGCAAAAATTTAAAATTCACTCAAAATTCACCATGTAAAACCAAAAGCAAGAATAAAACATAAATAAATAATATTAAGCTCTTCCCCCACCCCATACTTAAAATATACAGTGTCCCCACTGTATAAATAAATGTAAAACTAGGGTAAAGGAAGGAACTCACCGAATAACGTACTGAGGAAGCAAAAACAAGGGCTGTCGAGTAACAGAGTGTTGGTCGACGTCGAGGAGTGCTAGTCGACGTCGAGCAAACTGGCAGTGTCGAGTGTAATGGTGAAGTCGAGGAAGCTTCTGGCTTGGTCGATGTCGAGTAGTTCTGGGCTGCTCCTCTTGGTCGATTTAGTCTGGCCTAGTGGATTTCGACTAACTTTCATGGACTTCTTTTTCCACTCTCTGCGATCCTTTTATGCTTCTCGACCTAAAGATGTTAGTTTTCACATGAATCAAGACCTTCCACATGAAGTATTTAAAACTAAAAATAAAAAACCAAAACCTAAAACCAAAAGTTTCAAAATCCCAAAATTCAAAAGTTTTATGTACATGCTCTAGATTTTAGAGTCGCTAGACCGACTTCTCCGCTTGTGCTCAAGGACCGTTAATGTGGGGCACTCTTGTGCTTGGCCCTTCTCCTAGATCATCTAGGTCCTGATCGTAGTATGCAAGCTCAGCTGATAGGTGGTCGCTTGCGTAGTATCTCTTTCTTTCCCTCTTCTTCTTTCCAGCTCTCATTCTTCGCAGATTAGCTCGCCACGGGGCCTTACCTCCCCTTAAATATTTATTAAATTTATTAATGGACTGAGGAGGAGTAGAAATCATACCTGAACTTACCTTTTCGGGCCCAAAACAGAAATCTTTGGGCTTAGGGTTGGTCGACGTCGAGTACAGGGACCCCATACTTAGGCTCTGGGCAAGTCTGGTGTTCAACAGAGGAAGTCGACTTCGAGTGGGCTTGGTCGACTTCAAGCTGTTTGGTTGATGTCGAGTTGCCTTGCTCGATGTCAAGTAGCTTCCTGGTGCTTTCCTCCGTTGTTTGCTTGATCCCGTGGTTGCTGATGCTCTTCACCTCCAGCCATGGAATTTCCTCTCTTGCAGGGCCAAAAGAGAAATCTAAGATCTCGTCGCCTATTATGAAGGTGAGCAATCGCTGCTTTACGCTGATCTTAGCATCTGCAGTAGCTAGGAATGGTCTACAAAGAATAATAGGGCTAGTAGGATCTTCAGCACAATCTATAATACGGAAATCAGTGGGGACATAGAACTTACCAACCTGGATAGGGACATTATCAACCACACCTGTAGGGAATAGGCGTGGCCACGGGTCGGACCCGCCGGGTCGACGGGTTCGACCCGCCGGGTCAAGGGTCAGGGTTGGCCGACCCGAACCCTAACCCGTAAATCTCACGGGTTGACGGGTTCGGGTCGACCCGTTGACCCGTTGACCCGGCGGGTTACATTATTTTAAAAAAAAAATCTTTTCTTTTTTTTTAAAAAAAATGACTATTAAAATAAATAAATAAATAATATGTAAAGATTTTATCTTCACAACACATTTTATCACTTTGATATGAAGTGTTAAAAATGTAGGAAGATTATATCTCCATATTAATTCTTTCATCCACAATAATTTCATTGTGTGATGTAAGAGAAAAAAATATGAGAATATATTTCTCAAACTTCATTTCCAACTTAGTTTCCAATGTAGGAAATGTAGGAAACAAGTGAAGTGGAAGAAATGTGGTAGTATGATACATATATATAGCCCCATGCCTTCTCATTCTAACTCCATATTTTCGATGTCGGACAAAGCCTTTGTCCCACATTGGAAATGAGGGGAATAAAGGAAGGCTTCCAAGTCTATAAAAGGAGAAGGATGGGGTGTATTTGTCTTACATTGCACATTGCATATTAGTTTATGTATTATTGTGAGTTATTTTAACAATAACTTACATAATTTACATAATATTATAAATTTATTTTATTAAAAATAAATTTTTCAAAAAAAAATATTTTTAAAAAGCGGGTTGACCCGGCGGGTCGACTCGCCGGGTCACGGGTCACGGATTCCCCGACCCTAACCCTAACCCGCTACCCGTCCCCACCCGCCAACCCGTCAACCCGGACCCGGCGGGTCACGGGTTGACCCGTAACCCGTGGCCACGCCTAGTAGGGATGACCACTGTATTGTTTGTCATGTATAGTTTGGCATCCACAGGCTCTATGGATCCTAATTTTACCTTTTGCCAGATTGACAAGGGCATGATGCTCACACTTGCTCCTAAATCACACAAGGCATCATAGTTAAATTTTCCAAATCCCACAGTAATGGAAAACTTACCAGGGACAGGTCTCTTCTCAGGGAAGTCCATCCTTTTGCTTCCCCGGCAACGGCGCCAATTTGTTGTAGGAGGAAATCGAGTTCAAAATATAGAAATATAAATCAAACCAGATTCGTGTCCACGCAAATGATTACAAGACTTCCTCCCGATGTAGTAGTGGAAAGTCAGGATCGATCCACGAGAAAGCGTGTCAGCGGATCCTAGGCAGCGGAAAATCTCACGAAGGGTTGTCGACCACAGTGTACTCGACCTCGACTAGGGTTTAGACGACAGGGGCCAGTACAGTCGATTTCCGAGAAACAGAAGACACTGGATTTGGTTGACTACGAGGAAGCAACTCGACGTCGAGGAAATTCTGATCGTAGTCAAGTTGGCTTGTCGATGTCGAGTTCCTGCAGAGACACAAACAACAGCGATCTGCTTGATCGAGAATCAGTAGTCGACGTCGACCAAGGGGTGGTCGAAGTCGAACAACAACAGTAAAATAAAATAAAGAACAAAGCTTTTCGGACTCGGAATAAACTATGTTAAAGAAAACTTCCAAGATCGGGGTTTGCGACAACGATCACCAAACATGCATAAGGCAAGAATAAGGGATAATCATGCAATCGCATCGAAGGATCAAGCTTTCGCCTTTTCAAACAATTAGATAACTCTTTCAAGAAACCCTAATTGTATCTACCGATTTTATGTTTACAATCCAAGTTGTTAACACGGATTTCTACTGAATAGGTAATAAACATATAAAAGGCAGTAGATGCTCAAAACACGACAAAGATCGAATCTTTACCTCAAACACGCTTTGCTATCGTCCGGCTCGCCCCGACCCTAGAAGTGGATGGAGTACTCGCTCTTCATCGCAATCGCAGACATCATTGATTGAAAAGAAACAACTTGCATTAAACCAAACTGAAGAAAGTACAAACCGAGCAAAGCCATATCACTTTCGCTCCAGTGCTCCACTCGGCCTCTCTCTCTCTCTCTCTCTCTCTCTCTCTCTCTCTCTCTACTCTCTACTTACTTCTCTCCTTCTTGCTTGAATTGAATTAATAAAAACTATCCCCATGGGCTTTATTTATACGCTTTCAATCCTTGCTAATCAAGGTAAGGAATATCTATCTATATCTCTATCTAACTAGAAGATTTTTTTTTTTTTTTGATCAGGTAAGAATTCGAGTTCAGACATATCTGAAACTCGAGGGCCGGCCAAGCCGGCAGACAGAAGAACCGTCTAAACACGAAACATACAACAATACAAAGCGGTGCAAATCCAGGCAAATACACTCTACAAAAAAAACGAGACCAAGCAAACCTAAACCAAACTGAAAGTGGACAAAGAAGACGACGAAGCCAAGCCCCACCCTAAAGCAGAACCGTAGGCCAGCGATACATCAGGATCCGATCATCCTGTGGGCAGTGAGGACGAAACTCCAGGGAAGCAATCAACCCGACTAGTGGAGACGCCACGATGCACACTACCACGACCCCAACCTATCCCGACTCCAACCGCCAAAACCACATCCATATAGAAGATTGCCAAGCCACGCCACCGCAAAGTCGTAAATTGCCTGAATAAAGGGCACCTAGAACCCTAGCGGGATTTAGTACACGCCCTTTTGAGCGGGTTTTTGGAACCCTTACGGGATTTTTATTAAATATATATATATATATATATAATTAGAAGTATAAATACTCTATATATATAAGAAAAAGGCAAACAGAATAAATATAATTATTCTTAAATTTCTCTCAAATCCAATATATATAAAGAATGTACTTATCATGTTAGATTTTCATCGGGCAGCCCAAAGCCCAACCAAAAGCCCGATTTTCACACATGTGGGCTTCCTTAGGGCCCAAGGAGACCCAAAGGGGGGCTTGGAGTTTGCAGACACGCGCTTGAAGGACGAAGCAAACGTGACGACCCCGGAAGAACCAAGCACACAGCTGCTCTGACCAGCAGCCACCAACGAGAGCCGGCGAGGGAGGACAGGGGCTCCAGGAGGAGCGGATCGACTTAGCGACGGACAAGTCGGAGACACCGGACGACCGAGGTGAAATCAAATGAGGAGAAAAAAAAAGGGGGGACAGGAAGGCGACGGCGAGCCGCACCAACCAAACCCAACCCTACCCCAGGTCAAATTGAAGGATGGCTGCGAGATAAAGGAGATCTGCCGCCGAATCCAGGTTGACAAGAGGTTGGAGTCTCGACGCCCAGCCAGACGGGAGACGAGAGTGATCAGAGGCGGATGAAAGGGCAAAGCGAGGAGACAAGCCCAATCAACCCTAGATCCGAGATTCGAAAGCAAGCAGAGCGAATCGGTATGAGATGACAAAGGATCTGAGATCCTCGACCATGGGTCTGCAAAAGCCCCAAGGAAGTAGAGCAAGTTGTTCAAGAAATAGAGGTTTGCAATAGGGCTTCTATCTCCTAGCAGGAGAACTAAACGCCAGTGACGGATTTGTTCGAACGGAGGGTTACCGCCCCAAGGGATTTTCCACCGCTCGCCAAGGAGATGGAGCCGAGATGGACGAGGGTGAGTTTGTTACTCCGGAGCCGGACTCGACGAGAACGACTCGGCGGAGAGGTGGGCGGACCCGTATGACGGGGTGTTGGATGCCCATACCAGAGGAGTA
This sequence comes from Persicaria maculosa, assembly GCA_963922045.1. NCBI lineage: Eukaryota > Viridiplantae > Streptophyta > Magnoliopsida > Caryophyllales > Polygonaceae > Persicaria > Persicaria maculosa. Next base: position 54,702,335 of record OY998259.1, on the reverse strand, counting down.
ACGTTTAATTCGAAAGAAATCTAACTAGAAGATATAATTCTACTTTGGAAATGAATAAATCTAATTTACATAAAACAAGATAAATCCTAGGGTAATTAATTGTTCCACCCTTAGGATAAATAAAAAGATAAAAAAAAATCTTCAAGTCTTCATGTGTTTGGAATCTTCCCTCGGAAATATCTCCATTGGATTCGGGATAGAACCTTAACAAGACTCGAACTTAGCTCGAAATCGGCCAATGGTGGTCAACTCGATATCGAGTAAGGCTACTCGATATCGACCAAAATTTCTCGGCTTCAGCTTCAGCAACTCGATTCTGGCCTCCAGGGAACATATCGACTAACTTTTACTCGATATCGACAAGGCTTAGCCGATATCTACCAAAGTCCTTCTTCTTCAGCTTCCCTTGGTCGATTCCTGGATCCTGCTCGATTTCGGCCTAACTCGATATCGACTTGGTGATGTCGATATCGACCAAACCTGTTCTCTTCACTCGATTTGGCTCTTCTTGGTGGAAATCGGCTAACTTCACTCGATATCGACATGCAGTACTTGATTTTGACTTGTGTGTTTCGACTCGATTTTCTTGCTTCTAGCTTGATTTGCCCTGGTTCCGCTGCTCCTTGACCCCGGGCTTTCTGTAGTTGACTTTGAGCTTTTCCTCCTTTCTCTGAAAGGCTATAAATTGCCTCGATTTCTGCAAAATTAAACAGAAACTGGTGTAGATTCCATAATTTGGCTAATAAGCATAAACTACATAGATTCTGCACTATTCTAACCCATATGCATGAAATGGATGCAGAAATCGATATAAAAGTAGATATAAAACATGGACATCAATGACGTGACGCTTGTCTCATCTAACTGCCTCAATCCGTAACCAATGGCTTTTGGAGGGTTACCAATTTCCTTCATCCACCTAGCCATCTTCTTTTCCCCCTCTGTCATCTGTCCGGCGATGGAGTGACCCTTCAAGCTCGCGGGAAGCCCGTGGTTATGAACACCGTGGGTTACCGTCATAACCCAGTGACCCGACGGAGCTTCGTGCCCGTGTAGATAGAATAGACAACGGTTTATCTTCAATTGCGTGCTTCGGAGCTTCCTCCCTCGTGGTCGGTACTCCCCATACTGCTCGCAAGCAAGAAGAACCCCGCCTGGACGGTTCGTCGCCCCCGTCCAAGACCACTTGGTTACTAAAATCATGCAGTGTCTCAGACCCAAGTCCTTGAGATGCGTAACCATTTCTTTATGGTCATTCCAAACTCTTAGGTCCGAGAACTCAGAGGTGAAGTCTCGAAATTGCAATAACATTAGTGGAAAAATAAACAAAACACAAGGCAGACGAAATATATTCTCTATACAAAACGTATACGTACATGTCAAACTTGGAGACGACGATTGCCGTGCGACTCGGCCATATCGAACAATGTAGGACTTTGTTTTGTTTTGGATGATGTGGATTCAAGCTATCTGGGTCGCTTCAAATAGGTAGTTCGGCGTCAAAATAACACAAGGATTATTGCTTTTTGCACCTCGTTAAGGACATGCAAACCCTACCCGAAAGACGCTGGACAAACCCTCCCTGGCCCTAGCCAACCCTAAACCCTAACCGTAAACCCTGACTACCCTTCCAATACAATCAAAATAGATAACAATTGATACAAGATATTCATTCTTGGCGTTTTCGTTTAATATGAATCAGAAGAAATGAGAGGAGTCTAGATTAGCTATTTCGTTGAGGATCTACTCAAGATAGAAATATAGAAATATAATATAAAGATAGATACTACAATAGTTGTATAACATAAAGATAGATACTACAAAAAGTAGTAACAGTCTACATGTACATCACTGTCTAGGGGGATGGCATATAGCCTCATCAAAAATATCAGTAACCTCGTCTAAAATTTGCTGAATACGAGAGTCGGTAGCCAGGGTCCGTATATATCCCTCTATATCCCGCATCCGGGTCGCCACCTCTGGAGGGATGGCTAGAGGGTGAGGCAGGTCCACCCATGGATCCAGGGCGATCGGATGGACAGGCGCTGGAGGGTCCGGATGGGGTGGCGTGGTGGGCAGCACGTACGGCCGGTTCTGAGATGCGTACCAAGCCAGGTAATCAGCAGTGACACCGGTCTGACAGTCCTTGCTGGTGCGTCTGTGATCAGCCAGCCGGTAGAAGCGACCCTCGTCCTCCAAGTCCTGCCACCTTTCGTGCGCGCGATCAAACACGGCGACGTACTTGGGCTTCAAGGTGGCGTCACAGGTGACATGACTCGGCTCGATGACGGCCAGCGGGACCCCCTGGACTTGTCAGAACTGCCGAAGGCACCTATCGGGCATATATGGCTCGTCTTCCCCGCAGAATGTGATGGCGCCCCGATAGGTAGACTGACGGTACTCGCCGTCGAAGTCCAGATCACGCCCAAATGGCATCCACTCCACCTATAATTAAAAAAATCAGGCGTAATTCACATTTACGAAATATATATAATATAGTTAGAGCCTCGAAGAAATACATCGGCGACGGTAAGGCGGTCGACCTCGTCCCGCATCTTCTTCACCTTCACCAGCCTGGCCTCTTCTTTCGCGCGGATGGGCGCCTTTGGAGGGATGAACTTCCCATACCAGCGTCGATCGGCCATCCTAGCCGAATCGCTGGATCGATCGTCTGGGAAGCGAGGGAAGTACGCCCATATCCAAGCCTTGACACAAAACACAATGTGGTTAGAATATAATATAATATAATATAAATATTACTGAACTATAAAACAAACAAGGCCGTGAACTCGTACCTGTAGTAGCGGCGTGCAGCTATCTATACCCTTCGCACCTGCTCGGGTAGCCTCACCTAGGCTCCTGTATTGACATGCGAGGGCACCTGCAGCCCATGCAAGGGTGGCCGTTTGGGGGATGTCCTAAACAAGGTCGAAAATCTTCCATGCGATCCGGCTCTACGACTTGTCCACAAACAGAGTTACGGCGACAGCGGTGGCTAGGTAACCAAGGTGGAGAAACCGACGCTGTGCAGGGTCATCATGTGGCTGCCCACCTCCCGTATGCGTACGCAGTCGCATCTGCTCAAGATCAGCTCCGTCCTCGGGGTCATCAGCGGGGGCGGGGTCGATGAGCGGCCCGTGTCTCGCGATCCACTGGCCAGTCAACCAAGTAACGGGAGGGCCGCCAGCGTGTCTGTATGAGGTCAGGGCATGTGTGGTGAACTGGTAGTACTGAGCGATCGTGTGGATCAGCTCCGCTTGGGCCAGATGTGACAGACACGGCATACCCTCAATTGGAAGCCCCGGGAGGCAGGCAGCATCGTGCAGCGTGATGGTCATCTCACCCCATGGAAAGTGGAAGGAGCTGGTCTCCGGGTGCCAATGCTCTAGGAACGCGGTGGCCGTGAACTCGTCCACACCCTCCCAATGGAGGGCTCTCGGCTACGGGATGCCCGATGGAATCAGATCCTGCCACAAGGTCCCCGGGCCCTCGAATATATACGGGTCAAACGGCAGTAGGTGAGTCGCCCGATGGTGGAAATTCAACAGTGGCAGATCCACAGTCGGCTCCCTCCACACCCGGTACGCTCGGTGATGCCTGCAAGACACTAGCAGATCACCCGGCGGTAAGAATGGGTCGACCTGCGCAGCCGGTGAGGCAGCCTGCGCAGGGATGGGCACGGCCTCCTGCTGGCCCCCCAGACCCTCAACCGGCCCCTCCTGTCCCCCTCATGTGGGCCCCAGACCCTCAACTCGCCCCTCCTGCCCCCCTGGCCCCTGCTGCCTGTCCGCCGCCCTATCCTGCCCGTCGTCAGCCTCCTCTACGACGTCAGAGATCCTGTCATCCGCGGAAGCCAAAGAGATCGTCGCTGGTATGGGGGAGGTCGAAGCCTCAGCGTCTTGGGTGGCGGAAATATAAGCCTCGTGGACACCTGAAGTAGATGTCTCGGGGATGGTGGGGGGTAGACGAGCAGGCAGTCTACCCCTGTCGGCCCGTCGACCCACAACTACATCAGTGACGCAGCTGCTCAGTACATCGGCAGGCTCCAAAGAAGGTTGCTGCCCCTTCGTCGGATCGCCAGAAGTATCGAAATCTAGCAGACCCCCCAGAAGCTGTCATCCTCGTCGGCCGGGGGGGGGGGGGTCCCCATCGACTGCCGGTAGCCCTCAGCAGACATCAGCAGATCATCTACTGTATGTGTCTGACCGTGAATATCATGGGGTACCGTCTCGTCCTCAATCTGAATGACCGCTGCCCGGTCGCCGAACCTAACTGGCCTGAGGGTACCATCCCCCTCAAGAGCCTCCCTGCCTGTTATTATGACATTTTAAGAACCTGTTAATTTCTATATGCTAATTCATTTGATCCAGTTGCCTATTAATGTCTTTTCAATATATTTTAATGTAATTTAATATATTTTAATATATTTTAATGTTTTTTACTTTAATGTATTTTAATATATTTTAATGTTTTTAATGACTTTTAATGTTATTCTAATGTCTTTTGATGTATTTTAATACATTTTAATATCTTTTAATGTCTTTTAATATATTTTAATATATATTAGCATCGCTTTTAATGTTTTTTATTGTGTTTGAATTTTAATGTATTTTAATATATTTTAATGTTTTTTATTTTAATGTTTTGTAATGACTTTTAATGTTATTCTAATGTCTTTTGATGTATTTTAATATATTTTAATATGTTTTAATGTCTTTTAATCTGTTTTAATATATATTAATCGCTTTTAATGTTTTTTATTGTCTTTGAATTTTAATGTATTTCTATGTATTTTAATATATTTTAATGTAATTTATTTTAATGTATTTTAATGTAGTTTGTACTTTTTGTACAAACTATAATTGAATCTATCAAATTATATTATAAACCATAAAAACGATATACTATAAAACCATAAAAGCTATATACTATATTATAAATCTATATTATAATCTATCAAACTGTATAACAAATTATGAAACTATCAAACCATGAAATAAAATAAATAATTCAAATATATTATAAAACTATATACTATCAATTATAATCTATCAAATTATATTATAAAACTATATTATAATCTATCAAACTATATTATAAAACTATAAAACTAAATCAAATAAAATAAATAATTCAAATAACATACCGGTGGGGTCGGGACAGGAAACACCTCCATGTTACGCCGTTTGCGCGGAGGTAATAGGGGTTCCGCCACCGGAACCGCCGCCTCCGCCACTACCTCCATCGCCACCGCCTCCTCCACCGGAATCGTCGGCTGCGCCACTGCTCCAACACCACCACCACCACCCTCCGCCGTCTCCGCCAGGGCACCACCCTCCATCTGCGCCACCTCCATCGGCACCACCTCTGCCTCCACTGGCACCGCCTCCGCCCCCACTGTCACCGCCACCGCCTCCGCCTCCATCTCTCTCTACGGCTCCATCTCTCTCTGAATCTCTCTCTCTTTGTGCCATTTCCATGGATTAATGAATTTTTGAGCCTGCAACTTCTCCCCAAATTCCAAAGTCCTAATAAATATCAGACCTTTAGTATCCCCAAAATGCAGGGCAACCCACGCAAAGGTTACTATTAACAAAATTAATTCAAGACATATTAGTTGATTGATTGAATCAGCAATAAAAATCAGATTTGAATAGTTGACGAAGACCAAGGTGGAGAGGAACTCAGCCAAGGTAGCTCCCATGGAGTCCGGGTGGGCGACCTCCTCTGGCCTCGCAAATGCGTACTTCCTTGGCGGCGACATCGTCCTCGATCGATTTGAACAGTTGGCGAAGAACATGGTGGAGAGGAACTCAGCCAAGGTAGCTCCTATGAAGTCCAAGTGGGTGGCCTCCTTTGGACTCCCAAACGCGTACCACCTCGGCGGCGACATCGTCCTCGATCGATCAAACAACTCATTTCTCGATCTCAACGTACACTAGTTGGATCGATCGTTCTTCGGAGGCGGCACTAAAACTATAGTAGGAGGGGGAACGCGGGTTCCTTGCTTTGTAAGATCCTCATCTCGATCTGTTGAAATTGAGCGCTGGTTAGGACGAAATCGAGGAGATTCAATCAGAATCTAGGCTTGGAGGTAATGGTAGGATAGAGATAGAGATAGAGGTAAGGGTAGGATGGGTATTATAAAAAAAATTATGGACATTTACTTAATATCTATTTTAATGTGGACATTAACCTAATGAAGTTTTCTAAATGGATATTTGACCAAATTTTTGCAAAAGTTTATATTGGATAACTGCCCAAAGTCTTGCTCTTAGGCTGGGTTAAGCTGCAACCCAATCAATCAATTTATGAAATAAATCTAACCACTTCTCCAAAAGGCCCAAGGGCTTCAAAATAACATGCTATCTACAGAGTTTGTCAAGAGATGTAAAGTGTTGGGAGGCTCAAATTCAATTCAGGGTTCAGCTTTAGTGAAGAAGATGCCCAACCAAAGTTTATGCTCCTCCATCTCTTTCCATTTTACTACCAAATTCCTTTTTTCTGATCACAGCAAAACACAACATGACAACACAACAAACCATAACAATCTCCTTTTCACTGCTACAAGAAAGGTTGCCCAAAGCAACAAACAAGTGTTTATATTCCATGGTTAAAAAGAGAGATCGGTTGTCCATAGCAACCTCACAATCACAATAGATGCTGCCTGTCTCTAAGAATAATAATGTCATCATATTCCCTTATGTCTCATGTCTAATGCTCTCTCCTTTATATCCCTGATTCAAAGCATATTGTTCCGATTGATCGCGATCTTCGGTGGTCCTTTCGAGCTAAAGGCCAAATTCTCTTACAGTAGTTTCTGCTTCTGCGTTAACTTGGTCAAGAGGGTAAAAATACAGTGGGGTTTGCAGTAATCTATTAGATGTAATCAAGCGGATCACACAACAAGAAGAAAGATCAAGCCATCTCGGACGAGAGTTGAAGGTTCCCTAAATTTACAAACACACGTCTCGACGCGTGATGAAAGATCCCCGCGGCATACAAGTCAGGTAAACTCTTAACGGTGAAAGGTTCAAGTGAAGAATGATATGCTTCGTCGTATGACTTGTCAAATGTGATGACTCGACTCCATCCCTCTACCAGTGAAGGTGTGAATTTTAGAGCATAGCTGTATGCAATGTGGGGTGTGGGTGGAAGTGGCATTTTGGGGTTTCCATATGAAACTAATAGCTTTTTCGGTTTCAAAATGAAACCAAGAAAAACAAAGGGGGCGTTATCGTAAGTTCTTACCAGAGTTCAGGGGAGATCCTCTGATGCCTCGGGTCTGCAGAGTGAAGCTCGTGACCTGATGGTTGCCGTCTGGCTTCTTCTTGCGCCTTCCATTCTGATACAGACGAGAATGGTACGACAAGCAAGCCATGTCGTTGAGGTCTTGTAGAGGAGTAAGCACCTTGACGACTTCGTCCATGGAGGGGCGTACCTTGGGATCCCGGGTAAGGCAGCTGTAAGCCAATTGAGAGACCTTCTGGACACCTTTGATTGAATAGTTAAGCTCCAGCCGAGGGTCCACCAGTTGGTACATCTTCCGCTTTTCCATCAAGTAGGGTCTAGCCCATGTGACAAGGTTTTGCTCCCCACTTGGTCGCTTCTTGTCCATCGCTCTCCTGCCTGTAAGGATCTCAAGCAGTACCACTCCAAAGCTATAAACATCACTCTTGGATGTCAAGTGCCCTACAAAGAGTAAAGGAAACCGAAATTGTAACTCATGGACTATTCATTCTTAAACAACAAGCTCAGGAGGTTAAAGCAACGCGTACATTGTTCAGCAACCAATAGAAGTAAATGGAAGCAAATAGTCTCTTTTAATCATTCATATAGGAAAGACTTGAAATTGTAACGCAGATATAATCAATCTGTTAACATAGAGATGAATTGAAGCAAGCAAACTATTTAGAAGCTTCTCAAAATCCCTACAAGACTACACCACCAAAAATTGATGGCACCAGGGAGTGTACAACACAATAAGCTTTCTTTGTTCCAATCAGTTATTTGGTCTGTTTAATTCAATCATGATAAAACCTTTCGAGTTCAAATAGATTATGGCAAAGGTAAATAGTCCTGCAAGATGTAGCATGAAAATTCTCAACATACCAGTCATCACATACTCTGGAGCAGCGTAGCCATAAGTTCCGACAACCCTTGTAGAGACATGTGTATTATCCCCTTGTGGCCCAGCTTTTGCAAGGCCAAAGTCTGAAAGCTTTGCATTGAATTCCTATAATAAATAAAGTTTCCATTTTATGTCATATATGTTTGAAAGATAAGCAAACAAAAAAAATGAGATTACAATTTTGAGTATATCGACAAAAAAAAATGCACATACTGTATCAAGTAAGATATTGGATGTCTTAAAATCTCTGTATATGACAGGTTCAGGGTTCCCGTGGAGAAATGCCAATCCTTTTGCAGCACCAAGTGCTATCTTCATTCTGCTGGGCCATGGAAGAGGCATGGTTCCTTTCATATAAAAATATATAAAGTGAAGATGAGTTTGAATGTCACAAAAACTTGTCTCACGAGTGAAAAGCGTAACAATTAATAACTGCAGAAGAAAGATAAGTCACAGACTTGCAGCTAATATCATGCATCAGAATTCCAGACAATTTCAACATTTTAAAGTCAAAAGGAGCATTAAGCAACTCACGTCGAAAGAGATGGTTTTCGAGGCTTCCACGAGTCATAAATTCATAAACAAGCAGTCTCTGATCATCCTCAATACAGTATCCAATGAGCTTCACAAGATTTGGATGATGAAGCTGTCCAAGGAAGTCGACTTCCGCCTGCATAAGTGAGGGGGGAATTCAGCCTCATCCATAAATTACCACTAATAACACATTTTTGACTCATAAAATAACTAAAATCTTACTAACCCAACACAAATAATTTTACTAACCACCCATTCTCTATGCCCTTGAAGACCATCTGGCTTCAAACTCTTAACTGCAACCGTGATGCCTGTGCCTGGCTTTGCCGGGGATGTGCTGTTCTCCTCTATCCATCCCTTGAAGACGTACCCGAAACCGCCCTCCCCAAGTATGCTATCTGGCCTGAAGTTGCCTGTGGCGGATTTAAGCTCCTGAAAGCTGAACTGAAGCAGCTGCTCCGGGGGCTTCTTTTCTGGAGGTGGAGGCGGATCCTGGACATCGGAAGCAAGTTGGGTGTCGTTTGGAGCGCACATTTCTCGGTTGCTAGCATTTAGATATCTTGTCTCAGCAGCTGCATTTATATAGCAAACAGAATGAGACAGTTTCACAACTACAAGCATACAAGAATCTCATCTTCCAGAATCACAAAGACCACTCCCAATGCCTGGTTCGCTGCTAGTAACTTTACAGGAACACTATAAACCAAACTGTCACTATCAAAACCTCAAAAATCTAGTTCTCATAAACCCTAATTTTCCCAATTTAGCTCATTTCAAACCAAACGAAATAAATACTAGGTTATTTATTGCTACAGTTGCAATCCAATACTATAAGAACTCAATTACTTGTTCTAACTTGATCCGAATCCAAACCAAGCTCAATGGAAGGGTTTTAAAATGTCTCAAGAACTTTTCACAAATACTTGTTAGATCAGCCAGCCAAAGGGTGTTAAGATTGAGAGTAAATAGAAAGTTAGTACCATAAAAGGCAAATTACTAACAAGGTGTATTAAAGAGCCAAACCACATAAGTAGAAACATTATAAGGAGGCAAAAGGAGCAAGTAGAGAAGTTGCAGATTTTGGGCAAATCAGAGAATCAAACAAACAAAGAAGTTACCCCACACAAACCTAAAATTTGCATCAAACAAACACACCTAAAAATCATGTAAGCATTAAAAAGAAAAAAGATGGACCTGCATCATATACAAGACTAGTTCGAGGGATTGAATTGGCCGGATTCTTGGTAGCAGAGGACTTGCAAGAGTCTTTAACACCCCTTCTGAGCACCGCCCAACAGCCACACTTCTTCTCCGTCTCCATCTACCTCACTCTTTCTCTTTCTCTCTCTCACCCAACAAAGCTGAAATTGAAAATTCTAAGCCCTACCCACCACTCCAATTAGCTCAGGGTTACATGGGCAGTCGATATAATTGCTTGCTGGGCATGGCTGGATTCATGATTGTGATTGTTGAAATGAGAAGGTGAGAGAGAGGGAAAGCAAAGCAAAGGGAGGGGGAATCGGTGGAAGGGTTGTTTTTAGCCCTTGGGTTTTGCTTGGAGGGGGGATTGAATTTTGCTTTGCAGGGGTATCATTTCATTCATCATCAATCATCACCATCACACACTCTCTCTACCCGTCTCTTTTGAGTGCAGGGAAAAAGAACTTTTTTTGCTTTTCCTTTGCAGCCAACTTTTGTGTGTGGGGGGCTGCAAAATTGGGGTCTTTCTGTGTGCAGAAATTGCAAATTGGCCCATCGCCTTCACTTGACCCCATGTGCTGCAACTGTGTTTGATTGCCTTCACAATTTGTGTGATCTTTCAAGCTCTATTCGGTTGGACCTTTGACTGCTATTCTACTTGTTTTTTACTTATGGCTGATGAAAGAAAATTATCCCATAATTCATAATTGGAGCCATAGGGGGATCAGACCATCTTCAACTATCGACTTACCCAATTTTTTTTCCCCTCTTCCTCTTCTAATTTTACACCTTATTGATTTTTTTTAAAAATTTATTTCAGTGTTTATACCTTATCATTAAAGGTTTGTTCTACAAACATAGAAAAACTTCTTACAACTTTTAAAATTTATTTTCACTTCTTCTTTTCCTTTATTACGTGTAACATCATATCATTCCCTTTAACTTTTTTATTAAAAAAAATTACAAAATAAAAGAGATTAGCTCTCTCTATCAAGGTAATCTTTTTCATTTTCTTATCTTTAACGTATAAGATATAACCAAGGAGTTACCTTTTAGTGACCTTAAGGTAACCAAAACTCTTGGTTGTTGATGCTCTCCAGGGGTGGATGGAAAACTCCATTTCTCCTATTTGTCCCTCCTCACCACCCGAATTAAAAAAAAAATGAATTTGAAAAATCTAAAAAGGGTTAACTACAAGAGATTATACGAGGAGGGATAGGGAGTTGGGGTCAACGGATTCTCACTAATAGGGGGAGCACCGAAGATGTATCCCTCCTATTGTTCGACAAACCATCTATATAGATTTTTTGACATTTTATTATAAATATTTGAAAATTGAATACGCTTACATTACTTTAATCACATTTCAATAAACTAAAACGATTTTATATTTTACTTAGTTTGTCATTTGTATGTTATAATTCAGTTCAAGAGCTACAAAATGAGATATTATATTACTCATTTTGATAATTAAGTAAGAAATTTCGCAAGTTTAAAGTTCTTACAAATTATAGAGTACACATTATTACAAGATTAGGGTACACAACAAGATACATGTTGACTAAACTGAAACCCCAAAAATACCTCCCACGCGCAAAAGAACGCGCCCCCAATCTCCTTTCCAACACCCTTGACCTTGAGGCGTTTGATCCTCAATCAGAGAAAAACTCCCAAAATTCTTCTTCCTGCTCCTCCATTCTATGATAAGCAGCTCATATTCTTAATCCCATATGCAAATATTTTGCCCAAATCCACCAAACCAAAAACAATCTGGTTTCTTCTTCAATTGGATCCATTTGCGAGGGATTCTTTTGAACCTTTTTCCCAATTGAAGATCTCAAACTTCCCTAAATCTAAAACCAAGAGAGTTTTAAGAGTCCACATGTCAAATATCTACCAAAAACCATACAAATTTCCAAAACATAAAAGAAAGGGGCGAATAAAGAGATGTCTGATGAAGTTATCGACGGATCTTTACCATATTATTCATAGTTTCTTCGGCCTTCTAATAGCCTGCTTGGGGGTGATGGCCTGCTTGGATGGTGGGGCTTCCTCTCGTGCCCTTTCGGACGTTTGTGAACGACCTTTCTGGGGTGCTCAGTGTCTCTTTCTGACTTGTTCTTTTGCGATTTGGCAACCCTAGAGTTCCTGCTCGGCCTCCTTCCTATAGATCCTAGGGCTTTTGCTCTCTTACCGGATATGTGCTTCTATCCCTTTCCAGCAATTACCACTTATTTCTCTTTGAAACTTATGCCTATAAATATATTATCTTCCTTCGATTGAATGCACACCAAACTTCATCTTCTTCCCTCTTTTCTGAAGCATGTATCTCAGCTTCTACCGAATTGATAAAAGCTATTCTCTATTTGTTATTAAGACTCCTTTGAGCAGCAAACAAATTAACAATTTGGGAGGGGGTTATTCTTCTGTGAATTTCTCCCCTTCCCCAACTTTAACTGTTCACCAATTGGGAAGCCTCCTAGCAACACCCACATAAACCAAAACATGAATGGGAAGCCTTTATGCAACACCCAATCGCCCCTAAACCTCCTAAGTCATCAAATTGCGACAAAGGAAAAAGGAAATTAGACATACCGTCCATTTACTCTCAACTCACAAAGTTTAAAACCAATTGCAAAACCCTGCCAGATTGCATTCTAAGTTGTACTGGCCTTGTTCATGGCCCAATACCTTCTTTTTATACTTGTTACTAATCGAATCCACCCCTTAGGGCTTTACTCTATGTGTTGATCTCTCCTTTAATGTTTATTGCTAATGATCTTTTTTCACCTATTTTGATAACACATGCTTTAAAACAAACCTCTACCTCTATTACCACTCTTGCTGTTGCTAAGCTTCTTTAACTATTCTGCTTACATATATGTGTTGTGTAATATAAGAAGTGACAGATCTTACTTTAGTCACATACTTTGCTATTTGTCGCTTCTAACCACCCACCTAACTAATATGAATAGATCATCAAAGCTTATTAAATCTCATTCATTTGATCATTTTCCCATTACTGTCTATAATATGAACTCAAACTCATATTCATGTCATGAATTACACCAATATACCTACAATAGTTTAATCTGGTTAAGGCTTTTTTCTGTTATGTACTACATTAGTATCCCTGAGCTTGCTATTCTCGAGTGGATTTTGTTCCATCTCAACTTCTGCTATAACATCCTAACTCTTAATTCATGTATCATGTGTTGTTGGATCCATCACTACACGATTCTAAACCCCACCTTTAAGATCATGATTGCATAGCTTGGACTGTGATTTAGTTTACCATACACATGTTTATGATTTACTAGATATCAGTACTGCTTACATAGCTTGGGTCCTTCCCCGAGCAAAATCTACTTGTCAATTTGATGCAGGTACTATATCACAAATAGGTAAGCCGACCCTCTAGTTATTATTGACTATATGCAGAAACACCGAGCATTGCAGGTTCGGCTTCACTCGCTCCCTAAACCTTAGCTTAACTTGTGTTTGGATTTACCCATATCTTATCTCATCATATTTGTATTTTAAAATACATGATTGTGACCATGATATAGCTTATTGCACACTTTATTCTAACCATTCATATGGACTACACCTAGTTAATATTCTCATTATTGTAATTTGCTCATGTCAAGGGATAAATAAGTTTACTAACAATGGGTACTTCTTCGTGAGCACCCTGAAACCCAACAACGGCCCACCCACTAGGAAGCCTAATGGCGACACCCATAGAACCACTTCTCCTTCCAAGTCATTTATGTGTGACAAGGGTAAAGGAGCCTAAATGTATCAACTTTCTTCACCCAACTATCAAAATCCAAGACTCCAATTTAAATACTCAAAACTCTCATGGCACTCGATAAAGCTTTGTTTATTAACATAAAGGACTATCACCATAATGATATTGCTGATTATATCAATTATTTACCGGAAAATATATCCAGCAACGAAAACTTAAACTACACTCAACCTCTTGGGATTTCTGCTTGGTGTTTCGTTCTATTTAAACACACTTCTTTAGCTATTGTTGGTTGTTGTTTCGACCATCCGGCCACCACACCTACACCGAATTCGCTATAAAGTTTATCAATGAAGATTAGCTATTGGAATATGAGAGGTCTTGCTAGAAACAATATTTGGATTCAACTTGAGGCAACATGTAGAACCGATCGTATTTGTTTCTGCCCCTCGATTGGAAGAATTGGGTTTCGATCGTATTTGTTTCTGCCCCTCGATTGGGCTATCTAGACGCATCTGTCTTCTCCGGATACCAACCCATCCAAACAACAAAGAATTTGATATTATTTTCTCAGACCACAAAACTATACAAGCGCAATATACAAACAACAATCTTAATACCTCTTTCTCAATTTTCTTTATATATGCTCCACCTCAGCCAAGAGATAAGGACCAGTTTTGGACTAACCTATCTTCTATTATCATAACTTTGTCTAACCCTTATATGATCATTGGAGATTTTCATGAAATACTTGAACTAAATAACAAATTGGGTGGGACCCGCTTTTGCCTACTCGTTTTACCCGACTCAAGGAATTTATTTCCAAACACAACCTGGTTGGCCTTCCAACTTTTGGAAACCAATTCAACTGGAGACGGAAATTTTTTGGTGAAAACAACACCTTTGAAAACCTCGCCATAAAAAATCATGCGTTCACGAACTCTAATCATTGCCAAATCACCATTCAATTAAGTGATAACGAACGACCAAAACTCCAGCCTTTCAAATTCAAAATGGCTTTGGACTAATTAGACTAGGTATCAAAATATTGTAAAAATTGTCTGGCGTATCAACCCCCCCAGAATCCCATCTTTTTAAACTGACAAAGAAACTTCAAGAACTTCAAAAGCAAAGCAAATGCTGGAGCAAAAATACTTTCGGGAATATCTTTCGTCAGATCTCCTTGGTGGAGAACAAACTTCAGGATTTACAACAACACCTTTATAACATTATACACCCACCTTTGATGAGAAACATAAGAGACTCGCTAAGCAGCATGCCAAACTAATCAATTTCCAAAAAACCTATTGGGGTTAAATAGCTAAACGCTTTCACGTAAAGTCAACCGATACAAACACAAAGTACTTCCACTTTATAGCGAAAAGAAGAAGAAATAGGAATATTATTAAAAACATACAAGCCACAGCTAATATCTCTCTTTGCCAAGACCAAGAAAGCAGAAAAGGTATTAAAGTTGACTTTGTCAAATGCTTTTCCAACCCACGTAGACCTCATATAACAAGCAACCTACTAGATCTCATTACCCCAGGAATTACCCTGCAGGACAACGATTGGCTCACTAAACAAGTCACCAACTGCAAGATTAAAAGCGCCTTATTTAGTCTTGCTAATGACAAGTCACCAGGGTCTGATGGTTTCCTTGATGGGGTTTTCAAGAAATATTGGCACATTTTTGGACCAACTGTAATAAACCACACATTCATAACACATTCCAAAATGCGAAAACCCGACAACGACAAATCACTATAGACCCATCAACCTCTCCTCCACTACTTGTAAGATCATATCCAAAATTCTTTAATCAAGACTCAAGAAAATTATCCCTAAAATCAAACACCCCCTTCAAAGCGCCTTCACATTTGATAGGGCTATACAAGACAACATCCTAATAACCAATGAAATTTTCCATTCTTTCCAAAAGAAAAAGGGCAAGGATGGTTGGATGGCTATCAAATTTGACATGGAAAAAGCTTTTGATATGGTTGACTCGCAGTTTTTACTCACTATCCTCGAGTAATTGGGTTTTGACCCTCAGTTCGTAAACTAGATTAGAAAATGTATAACCACGGTTTTCTACTCAGTCCTCGTAAACAATGAACGTACTGAACTTTTCACACCTGATCGCGGCATCCGCCATGGAGATCGTCTTTCTCTGTACTTCTTCTTATTAGTATATGAAGTTCTTATGCATGGTATAGCCCATGAATCAACCCTCCCTCAAAGCCAGACTGGTATCTCAATTACTTGACCAGGGATTAGGATCCATTTTCTTGCCTTTGCCGATGACATTGTCAACTTTGCCTCCTCCACCAAGCGGGCATGCGACCAACTAAATATAGTAATTCGCGAATATTGTACACTTTTTAGGCAAAGAATACACATACATAAATCTCTTTTCCAGACTACTCCTAACACAAGCTCGCATCTTCAACATACCATACATAATGAATTGGGTATCCCATCCACTACCAACCGTGGAAAATACCTTGGATGCCCAATTATCATGGGTAAGGCTACCCGGTCCACCTTTAGTAACATACTGGACTCACCCAAAACCCAACTCCACAAATGGAAAACTAATGGTCTTTCCCAGCGAGGGTGTTGCACTTTCATTAAATCAAACCTAGTGGCCAAACCACTGCATCTCATGCAGTGCTTCCTGTTTTCCAATTCCATTCACATGAGCTAGACAGAATGAACAAAAAATTTCTCTAAAACAAAGAACCACTTATTAGATAGTTTGAAATCTATAAATCAAGAGAAAATGGGGGTCTAGGGCTCTGTAGCTCAGAAGAAATGAACATTACTCTCCTGCTAAAATTACTCTAGAAAATTCTAGCATAACCAAATAATTCATGGATTATGATTATCACACAAAAATATCTAAAGCAATAACATATCCTAAAATATAAAAGAAAAGGCTTCTCTTGTTGGCAATGGACTAGACTTTGAAATCTTCTTCCCATCTTCAAAAGCGATCTGCATAGGTCCATTGGTTGCGGAGAAGCAATCAACTTCTGGAATGACGTTTGGCTTGAAGAACAACCCCTTTCAACTTCAGCATCCAACCCATTAACTATTGAATCTACATTAACTGTAAAACAATTTCTAAATGATGACAAAACTTGTAATACCCAAAAAATCCATGATTATACTAAAGATCAACTTGATAACACCACGATAAACTTCATCCTTCAAACTCCAATCCCAAGAAATATTAACCAAGATAGGCTTTATTGAAAATGGAGTAAGAATGGGTGGTACTCAACACAATCAGCTATCAAAATGCATGATAGATACTAAAAAGCAACACACGAAATTAGATCTTGGCTGGATCTAGCATCTTGACACCTTACCCAAAGTTAAGGATTTTCTATGGTGTCTATAATAAAATGGCATTCTAAACTTGGTCAAATTGGCTAGCAAAGAAATCGGCATCCCCACGGACTACCCTATGTGTGATTCCCACTATGAGGATTTAGAGCACCTCCTACTCCATTGCCTAATTTTGCTTGCTTCGATCCATGAGTCGAATCCCACAATAATACCAAATCTAAGGACTTATCGTCTACAATCAAACAATATCAATGAATTCCTAACTAAAACAAAAGAAAACCTTGGAAAGCATACTTTCACAAACCTGGCTACTGATTGGTGGAGTATATAGTTCTTCCAAAACAAGGCCCTCTTCAACAACATCAAGCCTGACTATAGAGCAATTGCATCATTCTCTGTGGAACAAAATTTTAACTGGAATATTTCAAAACAGACGTCAGTACAATCAAGATCAGTACCATTCAATAAGATGGAACAAGCCTCCTTCAAGCTGGCATAAACTAAATTTCAATGGTGTTTTCTTGTTTTCAAGTAAGGGCTGTTTTGACTTTATCATCCAGGACTCTACTAGCTCCCCTGTTTCTAGCAGAGCTGGTCCATCACCTTTGTGTTCTATACTTGGCTCCAATAGTAGTAGGGTTGAATTTTTGCCAGTAAGGAGGTTGATATCGTTTTGGTTGATGGGCATGATAAGCCCATTCGTCCGGTGGATTTGCTCCTTTATTCCTGGGACGGGGGGATGAGTGTGTTGATCTGACGGGATCCTCCCCCTTGACTTTGTCTGTAGCGCCCGACTTTGTGCCTGGTCGTGTTGTTGTTGATGTTGCTCGGCGTAAGTGTGCTAAGTATCGGTATCTCTGCACGTCATTTGGTTATGGTTTTCTACCCTTATCCTTCTCTTCATTGGGGGAGTTAGATACGGATGCTATAGCCTTGCTGAAGCAGAATAAGAAATTCTCAGTATCTCAGGATGTCGTGGCTCGTGCTGCCACCACTACAAAAAAAAATTGATTCAGAAACGGTAGTTTTCCGTGGCAAAAGATAGGGTTGCCGTCGCAAATACTTTTTTACGACGGCTATGCGACGAAAAATTGAGGGTTGCTAGCCCTGGGGTAGCAAATAATATTTAGCAACGGAAATCACCGTAGCAAATACTTTTTTCCCGCCATTTTCCCTCTGGGCACAACATTACCCTTTTTTGCGACGGTAAATATCCCGTTGCTAATGTGTTTATTAAAATTTAAAAAAACGATAATAGTAGCCTATGCGGGATTTGAACCCGCATAAATGTGCATTAACACATCGCTCTACCATTTGAGCTAATAGGCTTAAAAATTCCAGAGCACCTTCTAGTGATTATTTACTTTGTTATCCTAGTGTCATACTTGTTCTATAAAACCTTAGTTCATTAGTATTATAGACAACTGGAAGTTACTAATTAACTCCTTTAGTCAACAGATGATGGTCATACATCACTAAACTAAATGATAGGCAAATAAAGCAAACACAATAATATCCACTAAAGAACCACAGCAAGGTACATCAGAAGGCTGAGCATCTAAATTCTAGTGTAAGAATCCTAGTGTATGATAGGAAAACAAAGCAGTCGAAAGTCTAACTTCACAACTGAATCCTAGTGTATGAATGCTCACCTGAGAATGCATTGTAGGAGGCTGAACATCTGAATCACAACAAGGTACATCAAGTTTCGTTGTAGCCTTGCCTGGGTTCCTAAAATATAGCATGGGACGAACTTGATTAACTAACCTTGCAGCAACATATCACATATATTGAAGTGCGTTCAGTATACGGAAAAAAGGTGAAGCTAAATATGAACACCGATTCAGAAGGTTCATTAATTGATCAACTATGACAAGCTAGAGACGAGAAGGGGAAGTCAATCACATTGGTTGGTACGTGTACTAACCAGAAAACCTATACAGCTGCAGACAAACTAGGAAACTTTCCAGAACATATAGATATCGAAATGCCTATAGTCTAAGTAACAACCAATGTATCTGAGTAGTAATGACTTGAGGTATGTTAAAGTTGTAATCTTGATGAAAATCTATGGATAGATTAATTATGTGGTCTTTGTGAATAGATTAAATAAGTAAAATCTAGGTTAACCGGACAAACTCCATAGCGTTTTGCAAAGTTAACAAGATGTTGATGTATATCATACAAC
This sequence comes from Persicaria maculosa, assembly GCA_963922045.1. Lineage (NCBI taxonomy): Eukaryota > Viridiplantae > Streptophyta > Magnoliopsida > Caryophyllales > Polygonaceae > Persicaria > Persicaria maculosa. The sequence goes on along the minus strand of OY998259.1, from coordinate 54,683,171 downwards.
CACCAGTACTACTAGTCACTCCAAAGTCCAAAGCTTAATACGGACTATAACATATGAACTAACCCTTTTCAGCAATTGAACAAAACTAATGGTATGATGAGATATGAGACAATACAAAACAGAACAAACAAAGATAAGCAAAAACAAATACAAATTTAGAAGATCAAACAAGCACAATTGTGCTGAGTAATTAATTAAAAAAAATGACAGCTAGAAGAGATTGAGTTGAGGAATGTTTTATGGATCGATGGTACTAACAGAGTAGTAGCTACCAAATTAATAAAATGATAAAATAATAAACAAATGGTCAGAACTAATTTAATAAAAGGGGGAGAAAGTACCAATACCATTATAAATTTATAGCTCAGTAACATGTGTTTCCAGTTCTCAAAGTAAGAGGCCAAAACTAAAGCCACTTCAAACGACATCTAAGAAAAAAGAACCTCCCCCATGAATACGAAATCGTATAATCTTGTCAATTTACTAGTCCACAAACCATATTAAGATTAACCAAGCAAGGAGGCAAGGGCAAGCTTGGGTTTGCTCCAACCCGCCCTATGTTTTAAAAAATAGATAGAAAGTATAAGTTTCCGTTGATGAAAATTATTTCTTTTTAACCGTGTAAAGGTTTCCCATTAATGAAAATTATCTGTTTATTTATTGTATAGTAGAAATCTAGCATACTCGCAGCCTACCTAATTCTAATTTCTAGTTTTGTACCATGAAAGTCACGTATTGTCATTCCTCTCCCTAATAACGGTTTTCTATCCATTATGTATCAAAATTTCATACACACGCCAAAACTAATATCTTCTAACAGATACCAATTAATTGGTGTTTGTGGGTCACCTAGAACTAGCCCTAAGGAAAAACTGTATTTGAATGAACAAGCAAAGTAAAGATCTCCCAAACCAGAAGATTAGACAAGAAATGCAAAAATCACAATCAGGAACAACAAGAAAAGCAAAACCCAAAACAGGAAGAAACAAGTGGTTTCACAAAATAAAACAAAAGAGGCATTTCTTTACTTCATATGTGGAGTAAGCAATCTAAATAAACAAAGCAAAAGATAAAAGGGGAGGAGGGATGTGGAGGGACCCATTGAATGTGATCATTTGTAATATTGTTGGGGAATTTAAGTAGCCATCAATTCCAACTAAAAAATTGATCATATGGAAGCAATGAGTATGAACATGATTCCATGAACCCCTCTTGACATCCATATTCTAGGTTAAAATGCAAGCATGTTGTGTGTGCCTACTCTTTTAGGGGATGCATAGTCATCTTCTTAATTGCTCCTTTGTATGTGACAATATAAGAGATCAAGTTAGAAATCATGAATTTCATGTTGCAAAGAAAACTTATAGGCATGTCATCAACATTTCTCATTGTATACAATTACTGTTGTGAAGCTAGCTAGACAAAGGGTTCTAAAATTTCACATTTATAATAATTAATCTCATTGAGAATGAATTTTATATGCAAATGAAAGATTTTTGTGGAGAATTTTATATAAACTACAAGCACTAGGTATGATTATGATGTTTAAAAATCTATTCTCCCTTGAGGATGTTTATAAACGTATGTTGAATGGTTACCCAAGATGCATATAGAATTATATATGCTGATTGGTCTTTGCAAATGTCATAATCTTTTTATTTTTCCAAAAACAAATTCTAAAACGTTTGATTGAAGACTAAATGGTGACTATCTTGAAAGTTTGATCAAACAAAATATAGAACTCAACTATCAAACACCATGTACACTTGTAAATTATAGAACTAAACAAATGCACACTTGCATAGTAATTCCATATAAAATCACAAATTGAACAACAGAGCACAAGGAATCTCAATAATGTCTTAGCAATTTCATAGAAAGCAACAAAGACAAAGGGGCAGAACCGCGCAAAAGAAAACCTAGACACAAGGGAGCATCAGAATGGACGTGAGGAGTAATGAGCACAAGTGACCATACCTGGACTACTGCAAGGCCACTGCAATGACGAGAAGAGAGGAGCAACGAGAGAAAGTCATCAGAGAAGTGGAATAGATGAGCCCGAGCATGGAAGTGTCGTTCAACTCCAAGTTCCCAACTCCCCGAAGTTGGTATTTGAAAATCCGAACCAGATGTCGCTGATTTGACTTCCACCGGTATCTCGCGTGCATCCCTAAACTTATAAACACCCCTTGGCCACCATGGCATCCGGCATCGCCACCCTCGACCACCCTCCTTTCTTGCAGCTCCAGTACATAAGTACTCAATTAGTCAAAATCAGATTTAGATGTCTACAGACTAATTATGAAGAAGGAAAAGGGAAGAGAAGAGAGGAGCTTATTATGTACAAATTGAGGAGTGCAGCGGCCTCTGACTCGGGTGAAGACGAAGCTAGAGAATGTGCAGATGCAGGTCGGAGTAGAAGTATGAGGTTGCAAACAAAAATAGAAGAGGGAGAAGAACAAGTGATGATATGGTAAATAAGGAACAAATTTATCACTACCTTAGATCTTACCATTTCGTCTCACCTTTTCTTGTTCTTTCAATTTCTCAGAAATTAGGGTTTCCTTTTGGATTTCAAGGTTTTGATTTCTAATGCTTATTGATAGGGTCTATTTTAGTCGTATAATTGCATATTATATTAGCGTATTTTCATGCACATTTTACCTATTTTATAGTTAATTTGTATTATTTGATTTTCGGAGTCTACACTAGTGCTTTTATACATTTCAGGTATTTTTAGACTGGATCGCGTAAATTTGGAAGTTGCTCATAATATATGGGATCGTTTTGCAAATAGGAAGGCAAGCTGGGCCGGCTGCATAAATGGGGCCGGGCTGAGGAATGGTGACGCGGCTCCGGAAGGCATGACTTGTGCTCCACCAAACCTGCATCACTAGTCTCTTCATGTATTTATATTAGATTAGATATATATTATTTAAATTAGGATAGTTACAGTAGATAGATAGCTTAAAATATATTTATATAATATTTAGATTAGGATAGATTGCTCAAGAATATATATTCTCATTCATACGGAGCCGAACGGTGACCGAGACAGTAGCCGACTTTAGTTTCCACCTTAACCCTAATTATGTTTTGTCTTATTTTTATGGATATTTAAACTCTTCCGTTTCGTCTACTGATTGAAGCTTTGGTTTGATAAAGTTGTGAGATTTCTATTCTTGTTCTATTCCTATTGATTCGTATTGATTCTTTTGCGAATATTGTTGATTTCTTCTAGTCCGTACAACTAGTTGAGATTATTGCTAGGATTTTGTAGATTCCTCGTAGTGAACCTTAATCCATAGTAGCAATCATGCCTTTTTAGGACTCGTAGGACTAAACTGGTGTGTAGAGAATCAATTACATGTTGAATGCTGACTCGTAGCTTGGTGTTGCATGTATCCTGGTTAATCCTTAATCTTAATGCTACTATTAGGTTAAATCTTGACCGTGTTAGGGTTATCTAATTAGTAAGGGTTATTAGGACTCGTAGGACTAGTAATTTACACAAGATCAGGACAGGAACAATAATAGGATGAAAAGAGAACTTGAAGAAGAATCAAGGATCAACTAACCAACCTAAAGTGGATATTTGTAGATGAAACTATTCCTTTAATTGTTATCTCCGTTAACTTGTTCATATATTTAGTTATTTTCTTTCTTATTCCCAATCACCAAAACCCCCTTTTGTCTTAATTGGTAAATAGACTTAACTTAGAATAACTTGATTCTCTAGGGGATCGATTCGTGCTTACCAAACTACATTAGTTAGTAAGTTCAAATTTATTTTGATACGGTTTACGCGGCTAAATACCGTCTATCAAATTGGCGCCGTTGCCGGGGAATCAAAGTTTATTTCTTAGTTTTGTGGGTTTATCAATTTTTTTATATATCTAATTTGTTGTGAACCTATCTTACGGTTCATAACACCCTTGCTACTAACTTTTTAGATGTTGAGGTTATTGCAGTTTGAAGGTGAGAACTTTCACCAATATCTTACCAGATTGCAGAGATATGTTGACATTCGTGATTCAAGGGGTTATCAAGACAGCTTCCGAGATATGATTGTTTGTATAATTGACGGGATGACTGCTGAGACATGAGCGCTTGCTGAGTACATGAGTAATGGAGGCCTAGCACGGTTAGGTTTGTCGGGGTTGTGGGATTTTTTCTGTTACATGGGTCATCATGTTGCGCAGGAAGAGTTGTTCACCACGTCTTATCCACAAATGGAGGACTCTGTCACACACCGAGATGATGCGATTCAGGCCCTTACACAAGTGGTGCAGGAGAATGGTGAGAGGATCAAAAACTTGGGGGAACAAATTAGCCAACTTACTCAAACATCAAGTGAGATAATAGCAGAGCAGATGGTCACCCCTCAAGTTGATAAAGAAAGCCAACCCATTCCGTCATCTCCTAAGACAGTGAAGGATGCAAGAATAGAAGATCCTGTCGAAGTCATTGTGCTTAATTCATTCCCTCCTAGTTGGTTTCATAACGAGGATGAATTGTTCATAGACAACGATAGTTTCTTTGCCGATGGAGAAGATGGTCCAGTGCTTCCTGACATGGAATCTCATGAGTCGACGCATGAGGTTTCATGTGTTGTGTCTCCTACTCCATCCGATGCATTCATTTTGAGCTCACCCGTTGATGAACGATGTCTAGAGCTACCTGCTGAGGCTCAAGAGGTAATAAAGTTAAGTCTTTGCAATTTGGAATGTAATGATGATTATATTGATCCTTTTAATTGTTATTTTGAAAAGACACCAATGGAACTGAATTGGTGGTATTATATACCCTCTACAAAGAGTCATGCTCGCTTGTTTGATAAATTGAAACGGGTCTTATCTGCAATATTATTTAGTTTCAATTTATCATTATGTTATATATACTTCCTTAATATATATGCACAAGAGTTTGACAAATTGTTGAGGGCTTTAACAATGTCTGAATCGATCTTAGAAAGAACCAATGTATGTTTTTATTTAATATATATATTTTTCCTTTTAGCTCGGTATTTTTTTTCATTCCTTTTTATTTTTTTGGTTAGGATTAATTTATATATTCATATATATTTTTATTTTCGTTAAAGAAAAAGAAAAAAAAAATCGTCGAGCCCTTCCCCTTTGCCCCTTCTTTCCTTCCCAGGCCGCATCTCCCTCGCCCTTTTGCGCTCACCATCACCGCCCTTCCCCACCATCTCCGGCCACGTGTAATCGAGCCACTCCGGCTCTGGCGCCGTTGGTGATTCACCGCTATGGCGTTTCCCCTCATCCCGATAGGCCACCACCGCCCCTCTTCGCCTGAACACTAGCCGGCGCCGTACAATCAGCCCAACGCCCGTCGACCTTCCTCTCCTTCCCAGCAGCATCTCCAGCGTCTGTCCCCCACTCCGGCAAAGATCGACTACCGCTAGGCTCCCACCTCCGCATCGCCTCGCCGCGCCGATCTCCTGCCGACCGCCAGCATTGCCGCAGCACCACGGCCCCTCGCGTCTCTCTCTCGGCCCCGACTCTCTCTCTCAGACCTGTTACCCCGCCACACCCTCGCCACCTGACCACATTCCCCAGCAATTCTCACCCCGCCAATTCTCGCCCAGCCAAAATTGCCCTGCCCCAGCCCCTCTCGGAAGTTCTACTGCCAGTCGTCATTGCTGCCTCAAATTGCCTTGATTCATCTTCATCCAGGCGACTCTGAATTTTCCAGACCTTGATTTCTCTGGGGTAAGTGCAGGTATGTTCCCCTGAGCTAGTTTCTTATGAATTTCGATTTTGGGACTTCCTGGACTAATTTTGTGCCTAATTCAGGTTGAACTGATTGAGTCAACAATTGATTGTGCTCGAGTTCGGTTGTTGTGGGTTGGGTGAATGCCTGATTTTGCTTCAAACTTATGATTGAAATTGTTGAGTTGGTCGTTGATAATGTGCTAAGAATTTTATTTCATATACTGGATTGTTAGAATGCTTGGTATTTTGATAAGGTACTCAGTTACTAGCCCTGTCTTTGGAATTGGAATTTGAGGTGGAATTTGGCTAATTTCTACGGCTAAAATTGATCGCTTTAGCTCTTAGGAATTTAGTCATTCATAACACTTATCTATTGCAAACAAGCTTGTTCTTGGTTGATGTTATATGTTTTGGCTAGTGATTCTTACAATTGAGTCCATACTAGGGGGTTCTCTTGATGTTTATTGCTCTCTGAAATCACTTGGATTCCATATTTTTACTTCGACATAAGTGATTGAGCATGATCCGTTGGGGCTGATTTTAATTGTTGTGGACTTTGGTGTTGTTATTTGTTCTTGGATGATATATGTACTTGGGAAGTCGGAGTGCTTTGTCTTGTATGTTTTCTTTGCTTTGTGTCTTGGCCAGGACCTTTTGCAAAGGAGACTGCCTATATTTTTTCGACTCTAAGAAGGTTCACAAATGCCAATTGCATCCAAGAGTTGCTGACAGTTTCTGCTGAACACATAGGGCTGTAATTTCTGATCTTTTATCATATTTTAAAGGTGTTAGTATTTAGGAATAATCACCTAGCTTGCTGAATTTTATGCTTTGATATTCCTTTGTTACTGAATTGAATCTGCTACTGATTGCTATGCAAGTTTGGCTTTTTTTTTGTTGTTTGTGGTGATTGGACAGGTCCTATAATTTGATGAGTTGCTGAATTTCTTAGACTGTTAAGAGGCTACTGATGTGAGCCTAATTCGCCATGTTTTACATTTAAGTTTATATCGATTTCTGCATATATTGCATTCATTTGGGTTAAGATAATACAGAAGCTGTGTAATTTATGTTTATTTTCCAAAATATGGAATCTACACCAGTTTCTGTTTAATTCGCAGAATTCGAGGCATTTTACAGCAATTCTAAGGAAGGTCAGAAAAGCTCGGAAATCCACTACAGAAGTTCAAAGTCAAAGAAGCAGCGGAACCAGTCAAATCGAGCTGTGAACCCAGGCTACTCGATCTCGAGTAGACCTTACTCGATCTCGACGAGCATGTCCGAGCACTGACTTGTCGACTAGGAGCAGTGTCGAGAGCCAGACCAACCCAGCTCCAGAAGTCTACTCGATCTCGACAAGACTTAGTCGAGATCGACGAGGCCTAGACACCACACCCGGAGTCGAGGAGAGAAGCTGATCGAGAAGCCGAGGACGAGGACACCGAGCACATCTCTACTCGATCTCGACTAGACCTTGTCGAGATCAACGAGCCACCCTGTCTGAGTCCATGCCGAGGAGCTCTAGTCGACATCACCAGTCCAAGCATCGTCGACCACCTTAGTCGATCTCGAGGAGGTCCTAGTCGAGATCGACGAGCGCCAGGAACCCAGATCCGAGCCTATCGAGCAGATCTAGCCGAGAAGTCCAGTCGACGAACAATTCTAGTCGAGGTCGACGAGTCCCTTGTCGATGTCGAGTAGACTGGATCCCAGAAACGCGTCGACGAAGAGCTGTCCGAGTAGAGTTGGGATTCCTTGGCGCCGAAGGAGGAAGATTCTATCCAAAATCTATCAAGTCTATCTATGGAAGGGAGATCTATCAACATGAAGACATCTTACCTAGTTTAAATTTATCTTTTCCTTTTAGATTTATTTCCCTTAAACAATTTATTTATCTTTAAAGCTTTTAGATATAATTTTAGATATAGATATGGATATTCTATCCTTGAATAGCGAGGATTAGAAGCCTATAAATAAAGCCCATGGGGCTCAGTTTTATTCATTCAATTTCAGTAGGAGAAGTAGTAGGAGAGAGAGAGAGTGAGTGGCCAAGAGGAGTTTTGTGAAGCGAGAGCGGAATTGACTTCCTTTGGTTGTAAGCTCTATTTTATTTTATTAATGCAAGTTTATTTCCTTTTATTATTGATGTCGTTAATTATGATGAAGCGCGAGTAGTCCACCCACTTCTAGGGTTGGGGCGAGCCCGACGATAGCCGTGCATAATTGAGGTAAAGATCCAACCTTTATCATGTTTTGAGCATTTTCCTACTTGTTTATGTGTTTATTGCCCATCTAATGGAGATCCATGCTAACAACTTGGATTATAAACATAAAATCGGTAGAGACAATTAGGGTTTCTTGAGAGAGTTGTCTAATTGTTGGAAAAGGCGAAAGCTTAATCCTTTAATGTGAATCACATGATTATCTGTTTGGTTCTACCTTATGCATGCTTGGTTATCGTTGTTGCAAACCCCAATCTTGGAAGTCTTTTTACATTAAGTTTAGTCGAATCCCCCAAAGCATTTGTTTTTTACTTTCTTTCGTTTTAAGTTTCTGCCCTCGTCGACCTCGACCAAGCCCTGGTCGACCTCGACCACTGATTTTCGACCTAGAGTCGCCGTAGCTTACCTGTGCAGATTCTCGACCAGACCAACTCGACTTCGACGAGCCGTACTCGATCTCGAGTAGACCCCAGTCGAGATCGACTAGACCTGTGCCGAGCAGTGCTGCTGTGTTGAACTCGTCCGAGCTTCTGTCGACTAAACCTTAGTCGAGCTCGAGGACTTCTGTTGTCGACTTCTGACCGTGAGAATCTTCCGCTACCTAGGATCCGCTGACACGCTTCCTCGTGGATCGATCCTGACTTCCCGCTGCTACATCAGGAGGAGGTCTTGTAATTATTTGCAAGGGACGGAATCTGGTTTGCTGTGATTTATTTATATTTTATTTGCATACTCGATTTCCTCCTACAACAAATTGGCGCCGTTGCCAGGGAAGCTATCATTCGCGCCTTAGGTAGTTGAATCTCACATCTACTTTGAGTTACTTTGCAGATGTATACGCCGTTCTAGTCAACCACCTGAGTTTGACACCTTAGATGATCCGGAACGCGTCCTACACATCCATTCTAAACTGAAAAGAGCCATGGCGGCCGCAGAAACACCAGAACAGCTGATACAGAGGCTAAGGACGGAACTAGCCGCCAAGGATGTTACTATCGCCGCTGAGAGAGCAGCAAGGGAACAAGAAGCTGAGCGTGCGAGGCAGGCAGAAGCTAAGCTTGTGTTGCGTAGATGGGAACATTACGCTAAATCACCCAAATCAACAATGACAAGTTGGTTCGACAATGTCCCCTTCTATGAGCCAGTCGACAGCGACTACCTGGACTCGACATATACACATTCTGGAGGAACTGATCCAGAAACACTAGCCAAAATCGACTGTACCACAGAAATCCAGGTAGGTCCTTCCTCTATTTCGATTTCGCTATCTATCTTTGGAAGGATCCCAAGAAGAAGAAGAGCCACCAACGCAAAATCCGGACGTCGTTGCCCATGTTGTTTCAAAGTCGCTTTTACCCTATAAGGTGAAGGCCATTCCTGACAATTTTGAGCAACCGATGTTCATATTCAAGTATGGGGTCCTCGCAAAGTGGCATGAAGCTCCACAAGATGAGGTGGAAATATCTCTTCCCACTCCACCGTTTTGCTGTGGTGGAGACGCGCAAACAAATCAACCAATGGAGCGAAAAAGGTATGATTATGAGGTATGCAAATTTCCTTTATATATTCCTATATGCATGCCAGCTGGAGCCCAGGAAGATGGATGGGTGGAGCCATGGAGCGTCCACTCGGGGAGGTTTAAGCTTCTTCACATGATGCCCCCGGATGACATCCCACGCTTCCCACCACCAGAGGAACCACCAGATCCACCTATACCTCCGGACAAAGATGAGCCAGGCTAATGCTTAATGGAGAAAGTCGGCCTAGCGATTATAAAATCTAGAGCTTGTAAATAGACACTTATTTTTGGGACTTTTGGACATTGTTGCTTTTGTTTGTTTTTGATTTTGAACTTTTTAGTTTTTGGTTTTTATTTTTGGTTTTATGTCTTTTAGAATACTTCATGTGGATAGTCTTGTTTTTTGTGTGCAATCTAACACTTTTAGGTCGGCAAGGCATATAAAGATCGCGAAAGGTGGAAAGAAGGAGTCCCTGAAAAACAGTCAGAATCGACGAAGGCCAAGTCGACTACGACAAGGAGGAGAAGCCCAGAAGTTACTCGATATCGGCTAGACGTACTCGATATCGACCAGCCAGACGCTCCTCGACTTCAGACTCCACCAGACGCTGAGAGTCTACTCGATATCGAGTAAAGAGTACTCGATATCGACCACCCAGTTACTCGACCTATATTGATTTGCCTCCTCGATGTATTATCCTGTGAGTTCCTTCCTTTACTCTTGTTTTTATTTGATTTTATACAGTGGGGACACTGTAATGTTTAAGTATGGGGTGGGGGAAGGGCTTACTTTGTGCATATTTGATCATATTTGACATTATATGTGCATTATTTCTTTGAATTGCTACATGGCTATTTTGGAATGCATTATTGATTTATGTGCTTACATGCATGATTTCCAAAATTTAGAAAAATGACCCCCATTGAAATTTTTGATTAATGTCATGGAAGCTTATATTGAACTCGACGATGCAAAATTAGATTCATTAGAGATATAGCATGAAATTGCCTAGTAAAGGGAAGTCACAATGAAGTACATATTTTTCTTGAAAACCATGAAAGGAGGTAAAATTTGAAGTTGCTTTTGACATGTTGCATGATAAGATGATGGAGGACTTTATATTTCCATATAATGCTCATTGTTTATAATCCTAGCCTTACCTATGCTTATGCATCACAAAAGCCATAATATGCCTTATTTCAAATATTGCTCCACATGATCTAAATATTTGCCATTCTTTACCTTATCCGGGGATTATGTTGAGAATGATGTTACATTATGGAGATTGTTATATGGTTGTTGTGTTTATCATTATTGGAGTTTTGGCGGAATTGTTTGAAATATATGGAAAATTTAATGAGTGAAAGAAAATCCGATCAAAGATCGACCCTGCTCTCTGAGATAATAGTTTGGAGAGATGGGACACCAGGTGAGGAGTCCAACGCACTAAGTATCCGGGGCCATTCATGACACCCATGTTTGCGACTCGCGAGAAGGCAGTGCTGAGGTTAGAGAGGTAAAAGCATTATTATTGAGAAAAAGCATTATGAAAGGTGATGAATGTTATGGATGTGGTATGAAATACAATTTGGAAATACTCCATTTCCCCGGATCATTAGCACCACATCGCCAAAAATTGCCCACCTTTAGCCTTTTACCAATCTACTCCTTATTTGAGCTGAATTAAAATCCTCTTGATTATTAATGCTTTGTCACATAAAAATTGTTTTTGCATAACCCTCCTTTTGTGAGTAGATGTTGCTTTTATATATTTGCACAAGCATGAATTTGTGACACTAGTACCTTTTCGAGGATGGTAGTTGATTGCAGGGTTATATGAGAATGAATCTAAGATGTTGAGAGTTCGAATTCTTCCCCTGAATGACAATTAAAAGTATTGCTTGAGGACAAGCAAGCTTAAGTATGGGGTGTTTGATGTGAGCCTAATTCGCCATGTTTTACATTTAAGTTTATATCGATTTCTGCATATATTGCATTCATTTGGGTTAAGATAATACAGAAGCTGTGTAATTTATGTTTATTTTCCAAAATATGGAATCTACACCAGTTTCTGTTTAATTCGCAGAATTCGAGGCATTTTACAACAATTCTAAGGAAGGTCAGAAAAGCTCGGAAATCCACTACAGAAGTTCAAAGTCAAAGAAGCAGCGGAACCAGTCAAATCGAGCTGTGAACCCAGGCTACTCGATCTCGAGTAGACCTTACTCGATCTCGACGAGCATGTCCGAGCACTGACTTGTCGACTAGGAGCAGTGTCGAGAGCCAGACCAACCCAGCTCCGGAAGTCTACTCGATCTCGACAAGACTTAGTCGAGATCGACGAGGCCTAGACACCACACCCGGAGTCGAGGAGAGAAGCTGATCGAGAAGCCGAGGACGAGGACACCGAGCACATCTCTACTCGATCTCGACTAGACCTTGTCGAGATCAACGAGCCACCCTGTCTGAGTCCATGCCGAGGAGCTCTAGTCGACATCACCAGTCCAAGCATCGTCGACCACCTTAGTCGATCTCGAGGAGGTCCTAGTCGAGATCGACGAGCGCCAGGAACCCAGATCCGAGCCTATCGAGCAGATCTAGCCGAGAAGTCCAGTCGACGAACAATTCTAGTCGAGGTCGACGAGTCCCTTGTCGATGTCGAGTAGACTGGATCCCAGAAACGCGTCGACGAAGAGCTGTCCGAGTAGAGTTGGGATTCCTTGGCGCCGAAGGAGGAAGATTCTATCCAAAATCTATCAAGTCTATCTATGGAAGGGAGATCTATCAACATGAAGACATCTTACCTAGTTTAAATTTATCTTTTCCTTTTAGATTTATTTCCCTTAAACAATTTATTTATCTTTAAAGCTTTTAGATATAATTTTAGATATAGATATGGATATTCTATCCTTGAATAGCGAGGATTAGAAGCCTATAAATAAAGCCCATGGGGCTCAGTTTTATTCATTCAATTTCAGTAGGAGAAGTAGTAGGAGAGAGAGAGAGTGAGTGGCCAAGAGGAGTTTTGTGAAGCGAGAGCGGAATTGACTTCCTTTGGTTGTAAGCTCTATTTTATTTTATTAATGCAAGTTTATTTCCTTTTATTATTGATGTCTTTAATTATGATGAAGCGCGAGTAGTCCACCCACTTCTAGGGTTGGGGCGAGCCCGACGATAGCCGTGCATAATTGAGGTAAAGATCCAACCTTTATCATGTTTTGAGCATTTTCCTACTTGTTTATGTGTTTATTGCCCATCTAATGGAGATCCATGCTAACAACTTGGATTATAAACATAAAATCGGTAGAGACAATTAGGGTTTCTTGAGAGAGTTGTCTAATTGTTGGAAAAGGCGAAAGCTTAATCCTTTAATGTGAATCACATGATTATTTGTTTGGTTCTACCTTATGCATGCTTGGTTATCGTTGTTGCAAACCCCAATCTTGGAAGTCTTTTTACATTAAGTTTAGTCGAATACCCCAAAGCATTTGTTTTTTACTTTCTTTCGTTTTAAGTTTCTGCCCTCGTCGACCTCGACCAAGCCCTGGTCGACCTCGACCACTGATTTTCGACCTAGAGTCGCCGTAGCTTACCTGTGCAGATTCTCGACCAGACCAACTCGACTTCGACGAGCCGTACTCGATCTCGAGTAGACCCCAGTCGAGATCGACTAGACCTGTGCCGAGCAGTGCTGCTGTGTTCGACTCGTCCGAGCTTCTGTCGACTAAACCTTAGTCGAGCTCGAGGACTTCTGTTGTCGACTTCTGACCGTGAGAATCTTCCGCTACCTAGGATCCGCTGACACGCTTCCTTGTGGATCGATCCTGACTTCCCGCAGCTACATCAGGAGGAGGTCTTGTAATTATTTGCAAGGGACGGAATCTGGTTTGCTGTGATTTATTTATATTTTATTTGCATACTCGATTTCCTCCTACCAACAGCTACAACCCTACTTCTTCTTATGCTAAATGGTTGCCCGGAATGCCTGATTATTTTGTGAGTTTCCTCTACCTCTTTCATTCTTTTTCTTTACTTTGAGGACAAAGTAAGATTTTAAGCATGGGGTGGAGAATTCAAGTGTAGCTCTGTGTTTTGTGTTTTATGTTAGTTTTTTTGCTTTATTTTTCAATTTTTGTTATGCATTGCATTTCATTATAAGCTGCATTTTAGGTTGCATTATAGATTTTTATATTTGATAATTATCCCATGGTCATATTAAGTTATTGAGTCTTATTTTGTTTTGTTAGTTGTTTTTATAGGAGATATATTTCTATGATTGGTATGACCTCGATGATGATATATGGTTTTTCATGGCTTAAGAGTTAATAAATTTGAATTTTAATTGAATAACGACACTTGTGGGATTCCCATAGATAATCTGGATTATGAGCTTTAGTTATAACTTGATTATTGGTTGGATGTTCAGTTTAGAGCAATCTTTAAAACTTTTATATGATTTCTATTGTATGTCTAAACCCCTGATGAAAAGCACTAGTAAATTCGGTTATCTGCTTGATGTGATATGTTTGATGTGCTTTGATATATGTGTTGGGTTGATGAGTGTAAGGAGAATAAAATTCACTTGCACCGCTCGGGGAGGATAAAATTCACTCGACACTATAAGAATTGAGAAAAAAAAATACGGTTAGTAACCGATCCTGTTTGTGGAGAATAAAATTCACGCAAGGAGGAAGAAAAAGTGTTTAGAGAAACAAAAAAAAAAGAAAGGAAAAGTATGAGCTTAAATGAAATTCTGAAGTAGAAAAGGCCTAGTAATCTATGGGTGTTTATGACGATTTTTAAGTGCTTAATGAATTTGATTGCTCAATACATTCTGAATGCAAGCATCCCCTGAACCTAATCGAAGTTTAAAGCAATGAGTATGAAGGGTTTGATGTGGGTCTCATAGTGTCATAACTGTTTTGAGCTTAACGTAATAAATACTCCGGTAGCCATGAGAACCATACTGATGAGTGATCATTCATAGAAATTTCTTTGAGTCTTGAGTCTTGTCTTTCATTTTGAGTCTGTCGTTGTTTTGTGATTAGTTTGGTTGGGGACAAGCAAAAGTCTAAGCATGGGATAGTTTGATAGGGTCTATTTTAGTCGTATAATTGCATATTATATTAGCGGATTTTCATGCATATTTTACCTATTTTATAGTTAATTTGTATTATTTGATTTTCGGAGTCTACACTAGTGCTTTTATACATTTCAGGTATTTTTAGACTGGATCGCGTAAATTTGAAGGTTGCTCATAATATATGGGATCGTTTTGCAAATAGGAAGGCAAGCTGGGCCGGCTGCATAAATGGGGCCGGGCTGAGGAATGGTGACGCGGCTCCGGAAGGCATGACTTGTGCTCCACCAAACCTGCATCACTAGTCTCTTCATGTATTTATATTAGATTAGATATATATTATTTAAATTAGGATAGTTACAGTAGATAGATAGCTTAATATATTTATATAATATTTAGATTAGGATAGATTGCTCAAGAATATATATTCTCATTCATACGGAGCCGAACGGTGACCGAGACAGTAGCCGACTTTAGTTTCCACCTTAACCCTAATTATGTTTTGTCTTATTTTTATGGAGATTTAAACTCTTCCGTTTCGTCTACGAATTGAAGCTTTGGTTTGATAAAGTTGTGAGATTTCTATTCTTGTTCTATTCCTATTGATTCGTATTGATTCTTTTGCGAATATTGTTGATTTCTTCTAGTCCATACAATTAGTTGAGATTATTGCTAGGATTTTGTAGATTCCTCGTAGCGAACCTTAATCCATAGTAGCAATCATGCCTTTTTAGGACTCGTAGGACTAAACTGGTGTGTAGAGAATCAATTACATGTTGAATGTTGACTCGTAGCTTGGTATTGCATGTATCCTGGTCAATCCTTAATCTTAATGCTACTATTAGGTTAAATCTTGACCGTGTTAGGGTTATCTAATTAGTAAGGGTTACTAGGACTCGTAGGACTAGTAATTTACACAAGATCAAGACAGGAACAATAATAGGATGAAAAGAGAACTTGAAGAAGAATCAAGGATCAACTAACCAACCTAAAGTGGATATTTGTAGATGAAACTATTCCTTTAATTGTTATCTCCGTTAACTTGTTCATATATTTAGTTATTTTCTTTCATATTCCCAATCACCAAAACCCCCTTTTGTCTTAATTGGTAAATAGACTTAACTTAGAATAACTTGATTCTCTGTGGGATCGACTCGTGCTTACCAAACTACATTAGTTAGTAAGTTCGAATTTATTTTGATACGGTTTACGCGACTAAATACCGTCTATCACTTATGGAAGAGGAGATTAATGGAGGAGTTGCGAGTGAGAGGGGTTCTAGATCTGGATCTGAGAAAATGAAAAAAGGAGTTAGGGTAAGAGGTAATGAGAGGCATGCAGAGTATGAGATAAGATAGGCCCATTTTCTTTTTCTTTTTTTTTATTGATAAACACTTTGTCGTGGCAAATTTTAGCTAAAAGTTATGAACAGAGGGAACGCCATGGCACAACCGTAGAAAAAAATATATATTTGTGATGGCAGATCCTTGCCGTTGCTAAGATTTGGTAGCAAAAGCAATTTTTTTTGTAGTGTACTTATATTTTTACTAGACTTAGTTTTGTTATTGATAAGGGAGTGGGTGCCCATATAGTATCTTGGCTACCCACTAATTTCTTGTAAACTGTTTTCAAATATAGCCTCTCTTCTCTCTTGAGACATGATTTCAAGAATCTGCATAAAATATGCATAAAACGAATAGATTCTGAACTTTGCAACTTAAGAGACAGTGGATGCACTTTATGCTTGAAACCTGTTTAAATACAACCTAAATGACTTAAGAATGACTCAAATGCCTATACAAATCACACATTATCAAATCTCGCACACTTATGTTTTGCTAGTCCTCGAGCAAAATCATTTTTCAAAATATAATTATTTTTCAAAACCTGTTGAAATTTGGTCTTGTCCTCTACATGAAAGTTGTAAGATTCAGTTTCTTTGTCTCTAAAATTTACTCAAGCGACGAGTAAAGGTTAACTTCGTCGCATGAACTTCAGTCTACTTTGACTTTATATGGATTCAATTCAGGTGACGTAGCTGTATAAGTACGCCGCCTGGATTATTCTCAAGCGACGAACCCATACAAGTACATCGCCTAAGCTGTAGTCTGTCATAGTGAAACCACACTTTTATTTTCCTCATACCAAAATGTGAAAATCCGAATACGACTAACTACTACAGACCAATTAGTCTTTGCTCAACCATTTACAAAGTAACATCCAAGATCATAGCACACAGACTGAAAAAAGTTCTCCCAAAAATTATTCACCGGCTTCAAGGAGCATTTGTATCGGATAGAGCCATTCAAGACAACATTCTCATTGCACACGAAACCTTCCACTCTTTCAAAGGGAGAAAGTGAAAAGAAGGATGGATGGCAATAATACTTGATATGGAAAAAGCATATGACGGGATTGAATGGGGCTTCTTGTTCCAGTCTTGACCAAATTTGGATTATGTGGTCGCTTCATCTCTTGGATCCAAGAATGTGTCCTTTTCGGTCCTATATTAATGATGGCCCAAGCGAGATCTTAAAGCCAGAGAGAGGCTTTAGACAAGGCAATCCTATTTAACCACACCTTTTCATCCTTGGAGCAAAGGTCCTTGCTAGGACTCTCCAAAGGACGTGTGATGAATTAAAGAAATCAATTGGATTTGACATTACCCAAGCAGGGACTAGAATTTCGTTTCTATCCTTTGCTGACGACATTATGATATTTTCAAAAGCAAGCAATGAATCATGCAATAAAGTTAAAAAGATCATAGATGACTATTGCGGTATATCAGTACAATAAGTAAACTTTAACAAGTCGGCTTTCCAAGTGACATATAGCATATCTAACCAACAAAAACAAAAAAAATCCAAAGTACCCTTCACAAAATTAACTAGTCATGTATCTTTCAAAAAATATTTTGTTAATGGGAGAGTCAAAAAGAACACATTTGAAGAGACTATATGCAAATCAAGAACACAATTGACGAAGTGGAAAGCCAATTCACTAATGCAACAAGGACGAGCGACCCTTATAAAAGCTAACATCCATGAAACCAAACTACATCATGGAAAGCTTCATCAGTGCTCTAAAAATCGCGCCTAGTCACCGCCTACCTAAGCATTAGGCGGGAGGGCACCTAGGAATTTTTAAGCCTAGGCAAGTCTTTAGGAGGAAATCTGCCTAGGCACCACCTAGGTGCCGCCTAGACCCACAAGTCAGGATGTATTTACTTTTGAATCAAACATATAGTTTTGGATTTTGTGAGGTTTAGCATCTCTAGTTTGATGCGTTTTTTGTTTATTTACTTTAGTTCTAGTTAAGCACTGTAAATTTGGGTTTACGAGTAATATTATGTAATATTATTAAATTTTATGAATTATAAGTATGTGTTATGTGTTACAAGATAAGAAAATAATCAAGTTTATTCTAAGTCCGCCTAGGCACCCGCCTACCCGCCTAGGCGCTAGGCCGCCACCTGCCGTCTAGCAACCGCCTAGAGCCTTTTTTAGAACATTAAAATTTAAATGAGCTCTTCATTAGAAATTGGAGAAGTGACATCTGATAATGATAACAATAATCAATGTTGATGAACTGTCTTCTGTTCAATAAGCAGTACTGAGGATGATTATTTCAACTTCAGGAGTGGCAAGCCCAACAAAGGGCGAAGACAAAAGAATTACATCAATTTAGGAAAGAAGAGGATGAAGAGGAGGAGCGGAAGGTTCAAGAGTATCGTGAAATAGGCACAAGATTGAAGGGTTTCCTGAAGAAGAGGTTAAGAAAGCATGGAGATTGGCTTTGAGCTTCATTATAGATGCAGAAGAAATGGAAGAGGTATGCAATTCAAGTTTTTTTTCACGTCATATACTAATTGCTCTTGATGGTTCCTCTTTCTCTTCCTTGTTTCCAGTGTTGCTTTGGAAGTCTCATCAATTATCATAAATTGTTTTCCCTTCCGTCGTTCTAATCTATACACGAGCTAAGAAAAAATTACAGTGAACCCATGAATGACTTGCATAGTGGAAAGAGAGATCGACTTTATTGCATTTTCTTTAATTCTTCAATTACAGCTCCCAGAAAGTCTATATTTCGTAATTACTTACTGCTTTAAACATGGAGATCAATGCAGTAGTGTCTAGGAGTAGTGGACTCTTAAAAAAAGACAATGTTTCTATTGGTATTTCAATAGTGTATGATAATATGTACAGTTTCATTCAAAAGGCGGGAACTCTTTGTTTTCACCAGTTCTATTAAACTTGGTTGGATAAAAAAAAAAGTCATGAATGGTGCGTTTTCCTTGAATTATTTTTCATATTAATGATATCATGTTATTTCTGGAAAATGTAATCTTGAAATTGTTTTCTATTTAACAAGTTCTTTTTTTTTCTGATTCAAAATACAACTAGAGCATTTTATTCATCAAAAAGAATAGTTCAGCAGTTACAAACATGCAACAACAGGCCCTCTAAACAAGCTGGAGGTTCTGAAAATTCAACAAACGACGAAGATAAAGAGGAATTGTCAATGGATGTCCGCTCTCTGTCTAAGCAGGTTTTGGTAATTCCGCTGGGAGCAGCTTTGTTTGAATCCCAACTGGGAACATTTTTTTTACTGAAGTTTTAGATTAAATTCCAAGTTCTTTGCGCCTTTGGTTTTGTCATGTTTGTGGTTGATAGATGTGTTGTATGATAGTAAATATTGTTCACATCTTTTGGTAATGTAACACTGGGAGCAACAACAATTTTGGTGGTTGATAGATATGGTGAAATTATTTATGCCAATGTAACTCATCTGAGCAGCAACAATACTTTTTTTTAATTTAAAAGGGACTTTATAGCCCAGATATATATCTGGGCTATAAAGTCCCCTTTTTTTAGTTATTAATTGTGGCTATATAGCCCGGATATATGAAAGGTATATAGCTCGGATATTAGGAGTAGAGATCACGATATTATAGCCCGGACCTTTCAGGAATATAGCCCAGACCTTGTAGGTATATACCCTGGGCGTCCCCCTAAATTTATTTTTGGAAAAAAATTTAATAGGTATATATACCGGATATTTTTACTTTTGGTTCGGGGTATAAAACATACCCCCCTTTTTACCCCAATCTACCTAAAGCCCGGATGGAATTTCTATCAGATCTGGGCTATAAAGTCAAAAACGCTCGGGCTAAAATCTTGTTATTGTACAAGTGTACAAATGTTGTAGGGAGGAAATCTAGTTAAAAATATAATAAAATAGATCAAACCAGATTCGTGCCCACGCAAATAATTACAAGACTTCCTCCCGATGTAGGAGCGAGAAGTCAGGATCGATCCTCAAGGAAGCACATCAGCGGATCTTAGGCAGCGGAAGAATCTCACGAGTGGTCGTCGACTTCAGTGTAGACTCTGGGTGGTGGTCGACGTCGACTAGCCTTACTCGACGTCGAGTAGGTTGGTCGTAGTTGAGTAGCCTGTCGAGTACTGCAGAGACAAAAGCAACAATGATCTTGCTCGATCAAAAGTCAGTGGTCGACGTCGACTAGGGTCTAGTCGAAGTCGAGTAGAAATAGTAACGAAATAAAATAAAGAACAAATCTTTGCGGAATATGGAAGAAACTATGTAAAAGAAAACTTCCAAGATCGGGGTTTGCAACAACGATAACCAAACATGCATAAGGCAAGATAAATAACGATAATCATGCAAATCACATCGAAGGATCAAGCTTTCGACTTTTTCAACAATTAGACAACTCTTTCAAGAAACCCTAATTGTATCTACCAATTTTATGTTTATAATCCAAGTTGGTTAACATGGATCTCTATTAAATAGACAATAAACACATAAGAGGTAGTAGATGATCAAAACATGATAAAGGTCCGGGCTATAAAGTCAAAAACGCTCGGGCTAAAATCTTGTTATTGTACAAGTGTACAAATGTTGTAGGGAGGAAATCTAGTTAAAAATATAATAAAATAGATCAAACCAGATTCGTGCCCACGCAAATAATTACAAGACTTCCTCCCGATGTAGGAGCGAGAAGTCAGGATCGATCCTCGAGGAAGCACATCAGCAGATCCTAGGCAGCGGAAGAATCTCACGAGTGGTCGTCGACTTCAGTGTAGACTCTGGGTGGTGGTCGACGTCGACTAGCCTTACTCGACGTCGAGTAGGTTGGTCGTAGTTGAGTAGCCTGTCGAGTACTGCAGATACAGAAGCAACAATGATCTTGCTCGATCAAAAGTCAGTGGTCGACGTCGACTAGGGTCTAGTCGAAGTCGAGTAGAAATAGTAACGAAATAAAATAAAGAACAAATCTTTGCGGAATATAGAAGAAACTATGTAAAAGAAAACTTCCAAGATCGGGGTTTGCAACAACGATAACCAAACATGCATAAGGCAAGATAAATAACGATAATCATGCAAATCACATCGAAGGATCAAGCTTTCGACTTTTTCAACAATTAGACAACTCTTTCAAGAAACCCTAATTGTATCTACCAATTTTATGTTTATAATCCAAGTTGGTTAACATGGATCTCTATTAAATAGACAATAAACACATAAGAGGTAGTAGATGATCAAAACATGATAAAGGTCGGATCTTTACCTCACACAC
Organism: Persicaria maculosa; assembly: GCA_963922045.1. Lineage (NCBI taxonomy): Eukaryota > Viridiplantae > Streptophyta > Magnoliopsida > Caryophyllales > Polygonaceae > Persicaria > Persicaria maculosa. The sequence goes on along the minus strand of OY998259.1, from coordinate 54,662,013 downwards.
GCATGGCTATTGTCGGGCTCGCCCCAACCCTAGAAGTAGGTGGACTACTTGCTCTTCATCGCAAGGAAATACATCAATAATAAAAGGAAATAAACTTGCATTAATAAAATAAAGTAGAGCTTAAAACCAAATGAAGTCAATTCCGCTCTCGCTTCACAACTTCACTCAGCCTCCACTCTCTCTCTCTCTACCTCTCTTCTCCTCCTAAGATTGAATGAATAAAAACTAGCCCTATGGGCTTTATTTATAGGCTTCCAATCCTCGCTATTCAAGGAAGGAAATCTCTATCTAATATCTAAAGATAAAACTTTAAATAAAAGGAACATTTATCTAAAAAGGAAAATAACTAAAATATCTAAATATCTTCTTGTGGTTGATAAATCCTTCTCTCCATAGATAGATCTTGAAAGAATAGGATGAAATCGATCTTCCTTCATGCCCAAGTCTTCAACTCGACCTTGGATTGGCCTAACGGACTCGCGGCCCAGATTCGGTTTTGGTCGACTTCGACCAGTTTGGTCGACATCGAGTTAATTCTCGTCGATCTCGGGTGGTCTTTGCAATTCTCTAGTTCTCCTCTCCTCGTCGAGCTCGGGCAGAATTCTTGGTTTGGTCGACTTCGACCAGTTTGGTCGACGTCGAGTAAACGTGTTAGCTCTCAGCATTCTACTCTGTTCTTTAAACGCACTTTCCCGAGTCCTCGTTCGTCGGATTGACGCATATAAGCATGCGTTGGAAAGCTCTTTTTGAGGGCTACAACTTTCATGAAGACATCAAAGCTTGATTCAGAATGATGGATGTCGAAATATGGCCTTTTCTTCGGCTACACCATTCTTAGCTTCTCCATGAGTTTCCTTTAAGCTCCAAAGTGCGTACGATTTCTGCGAAATTAAACAGAAACTAGTGTAGACTCCATAATTTGACAAATAAGCATAAACTACATAGATTATGTACTAATCTACCCTAAATGTATGAAATGCATGCAGAAATCGATATTAAAGTAAGTATAAAACATGGCAGAAAACATGGACATCAAATCACCCCATACTTAAGCTTGCTTGTCCCCAAGCAATAACTTGGATGGTCATTCAGGGGAAGAATTCAAAACTCTCAACATCATAGATTCATTCCTATATGTCCCTGCAATCAATTACCATCATCGAAAAGGTACTAATGCCACAAATCCATACATGTGCAATAAAAAGCAACATCTACTCACAAAAGAGGGTTATGCAAGAACAATTCATGTGACAAAGCATTAATAATCAATAGGACTTTAATTTAAGCTCAAGAAGAAGTAGATTGGTAAAAGGCTTAAGGTGGGCAATTTTTGGCAATGTGGTGCTAATGATCCGGGGAAATGGAGTAATTTCCAAACTCTCATACCACATTCCTTCTTCATAAGAATCATCACCTTTCACTCATTCGCTCAATGCTTTTTTCAATTTTATGCTTTTACCTCTCTAACCTCAGCACTGCCTTCTCGCGAGTCGCAAACATGGGTGTCATGAATGGCCTTGGATACTTAGTGCTTTGGACTCCTCACATGGTGTCCCATCTCACTGAACTATTATCTCAGCGAGCATGATCGATCTACCTTTATCTCCTGAGGTGACCGGATTTTTTCTCACTCATTCAATTTTCCATAAATTCCAAACAAATTTCTACCAAACTCCATATAATGACAACACAAACACTATATGATAATCTCCATAATGTAACATCATTCTCAACATAATACCAGGATAAGAAATAAGGTAAAGAAGGGCAATATTTGGAACATGTGGAGCAATAATTGAAATAAGGCATATATATGGCTTTTGTGATGCATAAGCATAGGTAATGCTAGGATTATAAACATATGAGAATTATATGGAAATATAAAGTCCTCCATCCTATTATCATGCAACCTATCAAAAACAACATCAATTTTACCTCCTTTCATGGTTTTCACGAAATAATGCACTTCATTGTGACTTTCCTTTACTAGGCAATTTCATGCTATATCTCTAATGAATCCAATTTTGCATCGTCGAGTTCTATATAAGCTTCCATGACACTATTTCTTTAGACAATTCACAAGCTTTGGGAGATGTCTTCATATAACTTTGAGTTTAGCATTTAAGCACAAAATTTTAAAATTTCACTCAAAATTCACCATGTTAAACTGAAAGCAAGAATAAAACATATAATAATGATAATGAGCTCTTCCCCCACCCCCATACTTCAAATATACAGTGTCCCTACTGTATAAAATCAATATAAAACCAAGGTAAAGGAAGGAACTCACCGAATAACGCGTCGTAGAGTCAAAACAGGGCCGTCGAGTAACTGAGGTAGTCGACGTCGAGTAGGCGTGGTCGACGTCGAGTGCAGATCTGCTGCGTTGAGTGAAAGATGAAGTCGAGGATGCTCCTGGTGGTCGACGTCGAGTAGCTAGGTCAACTTCGAGTAGACTTTGTCTGCTCGTTCTTCCTCTTGGTCGATCTCGACTAGCCTAGTGGATTTCGACTGTTCTGCCAGGGACTCCTTCTTCCACTCTTTGCGATCCTTTATGCTTCTCGACCTAAAAATTGTTAGCTTTTGCACGAAGACAAGACTTTCCACATGAAGTGTTCAAAACCAAAAAAAAACAAACAAAACCAAAACCAAAAGTTTCAAAGTCCCAAAATTTAAAAGTTTTATGTACATGCTCTAGATTTTAGAGTCGCTAGGCCGACTTCTCCGGTTTTCTCTTTAAGAACCCTTAATGTAGGGCCCTCTTGTGCTTGGCCATTCTCCTGGATCATCTAGGTCCTGATGGTAGTATGCAAGCTCAGCTGATAAGTTGTCGGTTGCATAGTCTCCCTTTCCTTCCTTCTTCTTCTTTCTAGCTCTCATTCTTCGCAGATTAGCTCACCACGGGGCCTTACCTCCCCTTAAATATTTATTAAATTTATTAATGGACAGAGGATGGGTTGAAATCATACCTGACTTACCTTTTCGTGCCCAAAACAGATATCTTCGGGCTCAGGGTTGGTCGACGTCGAGTAGGCCTGGTCGACGTCGAGTACAGGGACCCCATACTTAGGCTCTTGGCAAGTTTGGTGTTCAACAGAGGAAATCGACTTCAAGAAGTTTTGTTCGAAGTTGAGGACGGTGGTCGACGTCGAGTAACCTTGGTCGACGCTGAGTAGCTTTTTGGTGTTTTCCTCCGTTGTTTGCTGGATCCCGTGGTTGCTGATGCTCTTCACCTCTAGCCATGATATTTCCTCCTTTGTAGGGCCAAAAGAGAAATCTAAGACCTCATCGCCTATTGTGAAGGTGAGCAATCGCTGCTTTACGCTGATTTTAGCATCTGTAGTAGCTAGGAATGGTCTACCAAGAATAATAGGGCTAGTAGGATCTTCAGCACAATCTATAATAAGGAAATCAGCAGGGATATAGAACTTACCAACCTGGACAGGGACATTCTCGACCATACCTATAGGGATAACCACTTTATTGTTTGCCATGTATAACTTGGCATCCACAGGCTCTATGGACCCTATCTTCACCTTTCGCCAGATTGATAAGGGCATGATACTCACGCTTGCTCCTAAATCACACAAGGAATCACATTTATGTTGTCCAAATCCCACAGTAATAGAGAACTTACCAGGGTCAGGTCTCTTCTCAGGGAAGTCCATCCTTTTTGCATTTGCCGGCGATTTCTGAGATAGATCGCTTGTTGCTAAGGATTTCCTTGAGGAACTTGACATATGCAGGCATCTCTTGAAGAGGTTCTGTAAAAGGAATTGAAACATTCAGTTCATGAAGCATCTTAACAAAGCGCTTAAACCTACCTGCAATGGGATCTTTCAGCGCATAGGAAGGGAAAGGCAGCGTCTTTTTCTGCTTCGGAGCCAGAACAGTTGTCGGAGGTGCTGCTGAGTCCTCGACTTCGAGTGGGTTCCCCTCGACATCGAATGGAAGTTCCTCGACTTCAACCATAGGAGTAGTCGACTTCGAGTTCTGTTGTCGTGCAGAAGCTTCCTTAGTGTTTTGTGGCTGGTCGACTTTGGGTACTCCTACTCGATGTCGAGTAGACTGGTTGATATCGACTACGTTCTGCTCGATGTCGAGTAGATTCTCAACTTCGTCTTTCTTCTTTCCGACATCTGGCTCGTGTAACTGGTGCCCGCTCCTCAACTTTACAGCAGCGACGTGTCCTGTCTTCCCTTTGGGATTTGGTTCTGTCTGCCCAGGGAGTTGCCCAGTCGGTCATGGAATTTGTGCTGCGAATTGACCCACCTGGCTCTCAATTTTCCTCTTCTAGATGTCTAGTTCTCCAAATCTTGTATTGATGTTCTGGAGCTGATTGTTGATGACGCTTGTAGACTGCTGCTGGTGTGCCTGATTCCTCCTCATTTCGTCGAGCATCATTTGTAGATCATCTTTCCGCTGATCCCTTTCTGGATGTCCAGGAGCTTTGTATGGCGGGGGGTTCCTAGGGGCACCTTGGTTCCATGGTGGTTGTTGGAACCTTTGGTCCCCCATATAGCGATTGGGACCCCCTGCGTAAGCTACCACTTCGTGAGTTTCTGCCATCCTGACTTGCTCTGTATGTGGGCACTCTGTAGTGGTGTGCCGCTGTGAGCCACATTCAATGTAGGGCTGGTTGACAGAAAGATACTTGACTTGCTTGAGGAGCTTGCGATTCTGATCTCTTTAGTACTGCTCATTGACATCTGGATCAATCTCCTTAGAAGGCTCATAGAGGGGCATGGATGGGGCTGGCCTGGCATAGGCATTCTCATCATAGTTTGTCGTAGCCCCATACTTATTGTCGAAGTTGCTGAGCTTCTCGAGGGTAGCCCATGCATCAGCTGGTGGCATCGTCAGATACTTATAATGAGTATAGTGGTTGATCCTATCCTTAGCGGCCAGATCAAGAGAATTGTAGAAGATCTCCTGAATAACATAGGGTGGATGCCCATGTGTAGGGCAGGATCGTAGTAGATCCTTGTATCGTTCCCATGCTTTTGCTAGCGGCTCTCCAGGCTTCTGTGTGAAAGCTGTAATCTTCTGGCGGAGGATCGCTGTCTTGGCAGGAGGAAAGAATTTATTCAGAAATGTCTGCCTTACCTCAGCCCATGTTGTGAGGGATCGTGGAGTCAATCCTTCAAGCCACTTCAATGCTGGATCGGCAAGAGACCATCAAAAAGTTGTCATCTTGACATATTCCACAGTAGTACCTTCAGCAAGAGTATGGCACATATTAGAAAAATTGGTAATATGTTCAAGTGGACATTCATTAAACCTTCCGTAAAAGGCATTATTTTTAATCTCAATCAGGAAAGCAGTGCGAATTTCAAAATTATTTTCAGGGATTAGAATAGCCGATTCAGGCACTAAAAGAGTCAGGTGCATATAATCCTCTGCAGTGGTAGGGAATTGGGCAAGTTCAGCCTCTGCCTGCCTCCTTCGCTCAGCTTCCTGCTCAGTGCGTGCTCTCTCAGCGGAGAGAGCAGTATTTTTGGCTTCTAGCTCCGCTTGAAGCCTCTCTATCAGCTATGCTTATGCTTCTGCGGCTGCCATGGCTCTTTTCAATTTAGCGTGGACGTGTATAAGGCGTTCCGGATCATCCAAGGCGTCAAACTCAAGTTGTTGACGAGAACGGCGCATACACTGCAAAATCAAAACTCAAAGGAAAACGTGAGATCTAACTACCTAAGGCGCGAATGATTTCTTCCCCGGCAACGGCGCCAATTTGTTATAAGGAGGAAATCGAGTTCAAAATATAATAAAATAGATCAAACCAGATTCGTGCCCACGCAAATAATTACAAGACTTCCTCCCGATGCAGCAGCGGGAAGTCAGGACAGATCCTCGAGGAAGCACGTCAGCGGATCCTAAGCAGCAGAAGAATCTCACGAGTGGTCGTCGACTTCAATATACTCGACCTCGACTAGGTGGTAGTCGACAGGGGGTCAAGCACAGTCGAATCCGAGCAAGCAGAAGACTCTGGGTGGTGGTCGACGTCGACTAGCCTTACTCGACGTCGAGTAGGTTGGTCGTAGTCGAGTAGCCTGTCGAGTACTGCAGAGACAGAAGCAACAGCGATCTTGCTCGATCGAAAGTCAGTGGTCGACTTCGACTAGGGTCTAGTCGAAGTCGAGTAGAAACAGTAATGAAATAAAATAAAGAACAAATCTTTGCGAATTAATTCGGAATAAACTATGTAAAAGAAAACTTCCAAGATCGGGGTTTGCAACAACGATAACCAAACATGCATAAGGCAAGATAAATAACGATAATCATAGAAATCGCATCGAAGGATCAAGCTTTTGCCTTTTCCAACAATTAGACAACTCTTTCAAGAAACCCTAATTGTATCTATCAATTTTATATTTATAATCTAAGTTGGTTAACATGGATCTCTATTAAATAGACAATAAACACATAAGAGGTAGTAGATGATCAAAACATGATAAAGGTCGGATCTTTACCTCACACACGCATGGCTAGATCAAAACATGATCTAGCCATGCGTGTGTGAGGTAAAGATCAAAACATGATCTAGGGTTGGGGCTCGCCCAACCCTAGATATAGGGGGACTACTCGCTCTTCATTGCTAGGAAAGACATCAATAATAAAAGGAAATAAACTTGCATTAATAAAATAAAGTAGAGCTTACAACCAAATGAAGCCAATTCCGCTCTCGCTTCACAACTTTACTCGGCCTCCACTCTCTCTCTCTCTCTCTCTCTCTCTCTCTCTACCTCTCTTCTCCTCCTAAGATTGAATGAATAAAAACTAGCCCTATGGGCTTTATTGATAGGCTACTAATCCTTGCTATTCAAGGAAGCTAGGAAATCTCTATCTAATATATAAAGATAAAACTTTAAATAAAAGGAACATTTATCTAAAAAGGAAAATAACTAAAATATCTAAATATCTTCTTGCGGTTGATAAATCCTTCTCTCCATAGATAGATCTTGATAGAATAGGATGAAATCGATCTTCCTTCATGCCCAAGTCTTCAACTCGACCTCGGATTGGCCCAACGGACTCGCGACCCAGATTCGGTTTTGGTCGACTTCGACCAGTTTGGTCGACGTCGAGTTAATTCTCGTCGATCTTGGGGTGGTATTCGCAATTCTCGAGTTCTCCTCTCCTCGTCGAGCTCGGGCAGAATTCTTGGTTTGGTCGACTTCGACCAGTTTGGTCGACGTCGAGTAAACGTGTTAGCTCTCAACATTATACTCTGTTCTTTAAACGCACATTCTCGAGTCCTCGTTCGTCGGATTGACGCATATGAGTATGCGTTGGAAAGCTCTTTTCGAGGGCTACAACTTTCATGAAGACGTCAAAGCTTGATTAAGAATGATGAATGTCGAAATATGGCATTTTATTCAGCTACACCATTCTTAGCTTCTACATGAGTTTCCTTTAAGCTCCAAAGTGCGTCCGATTTCTGCAAAATTAAACAGAAACTAGTGTAGACTCCATAATTTGACAAAGAAACATAAACTACATAGATTCTGTACTAATCTACCCCAAATGTATGAAATGCATGCAGAAATCGATATTAAAGTAAGTATAAAACATGGCACAAAACATGGACATCAACATACATAATGAATTGGACCAAGTCAATTGAGGGTTCTTCTAGAACTAAGACAATCATTATAAACCATTAAGTAGATGAGACAGAATATGCAAACCTAAAAAATATGGAGGAATAGGACTCTGCAAAACAAAATATTTAAATTAAAAAAAGCACTACAAATGAAGCTACTTTGGAAGATATTAGCATAACCAAATAACCTATGGGTGAGAATTATAATAGAAAAATACTTGAAAGAGTTGAATCTATGGGATTACGAAAAAAAAAACATCTTGGCAATGGACAAAACTTATAGAAATTAAGAATGAAATCCTATAAGGACTTACATGGAAAGTAGAAAACGGAAAGACAATAAGGTTCTAGAAAGACGAATAGATGGAAGAAGAAAAGCTAATAGGTCTTCAAGAGCCAAATGGTACAATCAATGAGGGGAACAAGGTTGAATACTATAGGACCAAACAAATGCTGGAGAGTTGATCAATTGCAAAGGGTACTATCGAATGACATTGTAAAAAGATATTAAAAATCAAATTCCCGACTGCGGATTTTAATGATTGACTATATTGGAAAACAAGTCGCCAATAACTTAGCAGCATTAGAAAAAACTACGAGACATTATAGAACCCAAGAAAGCAATATTTTATGGACCTGGCGACTGGAATGCTTCGTAAAAGTCAAAATTTTCATTAGGAAACGTGTAATGAATGGAACTCCTACAAAAACTAGACTAGAGAATAACGGTGTAGCGGTCCTGCTAACTCTAGATGATTTCAAAACTTGACCATAAGATTGGACAAATCATTCAAGGTGCAACTATAACGGGCCAAACAATCACACAAGGTAAAAATGAGATCTTCTCGAAACTCAACACAACCCAGAAGACAAAATTAGCCATCATCTGGTGGAGCTTATAGACCATAAAAAAAAATTATATTCGACGATGAAAATTACAGATCAACGAAAACAAAAGATAAATTTACGACAATAATTGAAACACCTAAAGGATTCTAAAACATTTTATTGGGAAGAGATGAAATAAAAAAAAATGCAACCACAACCAACGGCAAGACGTAGGAGAAATCTTAGATGCACCAAACCGACAGCTGGAGTTTTCAAGATCAATTTTGACGGATCCAAGTTGTCATCGGGTGAAGCTGCTGCTGGTTTTGTCATACGCGACCACCTCAGCATTGTCAAAGCTTTTGGCGCCTGCGCTTGTGAATCCATTTCGACCTTGATGGTAGAAGCCCTTGCACTCAACTCTGGCTTGATTGCTTCTAGAGATTTGGGCTACCGATGGATTGAGATTGAAGGTGATATTCTCTTGGTGATCAATTCAGTCTCTGTTTTATGGTGCTGCCATTGGGAGATTGAGATGGTCGTCTCAAATGCTCAGCACCTTCTATTGTACTTCGAGGAAGCCACCTGTTGACATGTTTTTTGTGAAGTGAATCGAGTTGCGGACTTGGTGGCTAGACTCGGGCATATGTTGGATCTTAGAGCTCTCTCTTCACATCGAGAGTTTCTCGTCCTCGTCCAAAAGGACACGATTGGGTGGTGAGTCAGCACGGTCTGACACCACCCAAACTCTTATTATTTATTTTTTATTAAGCTCAGACTCTTATTTTGTATTGAAAAAAAAAAAGAAAAAAAGAAAGAGGTGTTAATTTTGTATACACTTCCCCAAAAGACGTCACTTTCTACTGTTTCTACTCCCGTCTACCCGACGGCGAGATGCCGTGGAAGTGTATTACTTCCTCATGTTCTTACTATTCGCTACTCACCCTCGAGTCTTCCTCGACTTTCTCCGTGTGTTGGGTGTTTTCGTTGTTATGCTCAACTAGGGTCTAGACCTTAGTATTACGTCCTCATTTTCCTACCTTCGTTGTTATTCGGTATCTCGATTTACCTGACAATGATGTTATCACATGTATTTCTAATTCTTACCCATTCAAAAATAATAATCTTGAGTTATTTTAGAGGATAAATTTTTAAATAATTTATTTTTAAAATAATATAGAGAAATTAATTAAGCGTACGTATTCTATGTTTGGATAAAATATAGTCAAAAGTCAAAACAATACCTATCTCCCATATACCTAACCTTGCCTAACGCCAGCTAACCACCTATGATTTCCACCTTGTTGCATTTATCAACTAAAACTAAGAGGAATTGCGGCATAAACATAATTACTTTGTTTTGCTTTAGAGTTTCGATTGATAATGGGCCCACGTTGTTCAATCCTCATACTATCTATTCGAGTTTGAGGTTCGAGTTTTAATAGAGCTAATCTTTTATAAGTTCTAACTCAATTTCTTCATTTACAACACTAGTAATTGATTTTAAGGTCGATTCTTGTAATATGTTCAAGTTCTAATTCAATTGCTTCATTTACGGGATTAGTAATTGATTTTAGGGTCGATTCTTGTGAACATCCTTGTAATATGTTCAAGTTCTAATTCAATTGCTTCATTTACGGGATTAGTAATTGATTTTAGGGTCGATTCTTGTGATATGTTCAAGTAGAAATCGTTTAAGCCCTCTTATACATTAAGGCCCTTAAAAAATACTCCTTTCATTTCAAAATAAAAATCATTTGTCTTTTTCTTCACGATTTTTGAGAAAGTAAAAACACTATAAAATATTATTTTTTTAATCAATTTTTTTAAATAATTTCTTACTTAGTAGCCATAAGTATAAACTTATCGAAACAAATACATTAATAAAAATACTATGACGGAGGAAAAACCTGTCGTTGATCCGGCAAAGTAAACTCAAACTTATAACTAGTATAGCAATAAGCAAGAGGTTGATCCCACAAGGAAATTCGCTATTCAAGTGTGATTAAGGTGTCAATCAAGTAACCAAAAGGGGGGGGGGTTATGAGTAAAAAAGATCCGCCTTTAATCAAAGCGGATTGGTGAAAGCAAAGTAAATGAATTTGATTCAAACAATTATGATAAGCAGTTGTACCTACAATTTTCCACTTTATTTTGTTGAAACGATCCTTGTAACTTCTTCTCGTCCTATTAAGTTTCCTATGAATGCCCTTGTCCCGACCTAATATAGTTACTAGTCTAATCAGTCCTAGAAACCCTTATCAATCAAACAATCCCTAAAGAAGGATTTAACCCAACTGATAGCTTTAAGTCCAGAGATTAGTCAAGGTATTTGCAGTCTCTAAAGAGAGATTTAACAACACATCCAACTTCCTACCCATTCAATTAGTTTAATCGGCCCTAAAGGAACAAGTTTGCTACTTAGGTTAAGGTTCACAATCAGAGATCTACAAAACCTTAGCAATTGAATTGATTCTAACTAGTTGCGAGGGCTAGATAGAATAAAACAATAGACAATCAAGCACAAAGAAGTTGAAGCATTTAAATATAGGAAACAAGGAACGAGAATCAAAAACTCACAATCAATCCAAATAAAGCTTCAAATTGTAGGCAGAACGGATGAGTTTAGTTCCTCATGGAAGACATCGCTCAATCTCTAATTGTCTGATAGAACGTAGAATAGAATAGAAGTGTCTCAAAAATAACATAAAATCGGCCTTTAATAAGTCTAGTCGGCCATGGAACAAAAATAACAAAACTAGGGTTTCATTAAACAAAACAACGCCGCGCTGCCGAACAATGCTACGGCCGCTGCATATGCTGCGGCCGCGGCATTAGTAGCTTTTTCCATCCCGCGGCATTTGCTCTGTTGCGGCCGCTGCATCGGTCTTTCACGGAAAATGTGTCTCGAATTTGCTCTTGTTGTCAACAGAAAAGTTGTAGATCTTTGAAAGAGCTTTCCAACGCATGGTCATAATAGTCAATCGGAAAACCGAGGCATCCAGAAAGTGCAAAATAAGTTCAGCATGTCTGGCGACAGCTTCTGCATACTTGTTCTTCGTTTAGGTTCGCTTCTTCTTCTTAGGACCTTTTGAGATCTTCATGTAAGCTTCTTCGATCAACTAGACATTCTCATATAATGCGTTATCAACTCCTGTCTCATCATCGGATCCACGATTACCTGAAATAATCAATAAAAGTGTGTAGATTCCGACACCTTCCAGAATACTCACAAGATGCAAATTAACTACAGATTGTGAACGAAGTGCAAACTAACTAACCTAAAAATGCCTATCTAAGATATGCATTATCATACTAACTCCGTTGCAAAATACAAGGGCGTTGACTATTTGACACGTTTTTTGATGAGCTAAAAACTCCATGAAATATTAAATTTTTTTACATAGTATTATACATATTGTTTAATATGTATAATACTATGTAAAAAAAATTAATATTTCATGGATTTTTTAGCTCATTAAAAAAGGTGTCAAATAGTCAACGCCCTTATATTTTGCAACGGATGTAGTAATATTTTATATAGTTTTTACCTCTTTAAAGTGCGTGCAAAAAAAATCAAACGACTTTTATTTTGAAACAGAGGGAGTATAATTGAGTTAATATGTCAGATTATTTTTATATGTAATAAAATACTAATTCAGTGTTTAAAATAAACTTCATATGTTCTATGGGTTGTTAGTTTGTGTAACACCTCGTCCCACATCGGATATCATAAAAATATTATAAGTGATTTATAAGTGATGTAATATGATATTTGATGTGGGATATGGTGTTACAATTTGCTCAATCTTTTGAGTTAACGGACGAGAGTCTAAGTTGGCTTTCATCTTTTGGTTTTCTTGATGACGAGTAACCCACCTTTGGTGGCAAACCCCGAGCACATGACCCAGCCGGCAATAGCCACGTACTAGGTAAATCGGCTTGCGCCGACCGACTCGACCCACTACTGAGGAGCAAGGTAAATCTTGGATTTTCACCAAGGAAAGAGGCGGAAGCAAGGATCAAACATGGGACCTCCTTACCCCTCCCCTTGCTCCTTACCACTAGGCCACCCCGACTGGGGTTCATCTTTTGGTTTTCGCATAAAAAAAAATACAGGAGGAGGGTGTTAAACCAACAAAAATGGCATTAATATCATTTTAAAATCATTATTTGAATGAATATTTGAATGACTATAGTATTTTATTTGGAGAAATTTTCTATTGTGATCTAGGTTGTTAAGAACGATATATTTCTTAACTATGTAACCTTACTATCTTGCAGTTGCCGAAATTTTTTCTTAAGCAAAAACTACACTTTTACGACTTTATTTCCCAGTCACTAGCACATTCACATTTTTTATACCACCAAGAGAGAAACCTAATGACCGTTAACAAGTATAGTGCAAGAAAATCATAGTTTCATATACTACTTTTTTTTTAACAAGAAAGAGTTTGGCTGTTTGGCAAGGCAACCTAGCCAAGAGCATCCTTGCGGATGATACTTCTGAAAACAGCATCTGAAGGGTAAGTCAAGCCAGAGAAGATGATCCCAAGGTGAGATAGACGGTCAGTTGCTTGATTACCATTCCTAAAGACATAAGAGATCTCATATTCTGAAAACATGCTCAGAGCATATAGTGAGTCGGATACTAGCATCTCGATCTCGCCCGAGCAAGACATACCTGACTTGAGACTTTTGATAATATTGAGATTATTGCCTTCAATGCAGATACGCGTAATTTTTAGTTCTACTGCTTTGAGCACTTCTTTCCACATACCAAAACATTCTGATCCAAGAACAGAGGGGAATGGGGAAGGGCCAAATTCTGCATAATGAATATGCCCCGTACTATCCCTGATGAGAAATCCATATGAACCAATGTTGCTGGAGGATAAAGCTCCGTCAAAGTTAAGCTTGTACCATTCTCCTCTCAGTTTTGTCCATTTAGCTATGCGTTTTCTGTTGTTCCCTAGATTTGGGTTTTTATTGTGAATGCTCTGTTATGTACTTAAATCATCAGTTTTTGCCTTTTCCCAATTAGTTATTTGGGTTATTGTGAATGTTGCTATTGTTTTAGGGTTAGGAGTAACATTGTTGAAGAGGGCTTTGTTCCTGAAATACCAAGAGCACCACCAAGCTGTAGCAAGTGATGAGAATTTTGTTTTACTTAGTGATGTGTAAAGGGCGCATATTGTTTCATTTTTGTTGGAAGTAGAGTCGTAGGCACATCGAATTGTGTTATAGATTTTTTGGGAAAGGTGTTGTATCGTTTGTGTTATTATTGGGCAATGGAACAGAAGATGATATGTGTCCTCAAAGTTCATTCCACATAAGGGGCAGTCTGTGGGGATGCCTACCCCTTGAGAGGCAAGTTTGGCAGATGTCGGCAGTCCATTTTTTGAGACTCGCCACAGGAAGTCTTTGGTTTTTGGGGCTACATCTAGTTTTCATATCCATTGCAATTGAGACATGGAGTCATTTTTTGCTTTATTGATGAAATCAATGGCTGAAGCTGTAGAGAACCAACCATTTTTACTAGGGGTCCAATATAGTCTATCTTAGTGAATGTGCTTTGGGATTGGCGTTTGTGTAATCTTTTCCAGAGTTTCCCTGCTGACTAGGTTTCCTAGATCATTATATAGTTTATTGGTGTCCCATACATGGTCTTCAGATATAAATCTGCCAACCATTAGGTTGTTGTATAATAAGTTTGGGTTTGATATTTGAGCTACCAAAGGGTCCTCCCCAATCCAATGGTCATGCCAGAAGTTTATTGATTTGCCATTCGCTATGCCCCAACGGAGACCACTTTTGAAGAGAGGAATAAAAGAGGTCAGTTTTGCCCATTGCCATGATACATTTCCTTTTTTCTCATAATTGAGGATATGATTATCTTTTAAATATTTTTGAGTTATTAATATAACCCAAGGGTTATTTGGTTCTGCCAGGATTTTCCAGAGAAGTTTAAGTTGAAGGGCTTTGTTCATGTCTTCTGATAAGCGTAGGCCCAGACCTCCATTAGAGCGAGATTGGCACACCTCAAACCAATTGATTAGTGGTTTTTGTCATATACTACTGAGAGTCAGTAGCATTAGTCATATACTTTCCCTGTTCAGTAAACTATATGTCATTTATTTTTAATGCACATTTTTTTTAAAATGATAAAAACTATATAAAATATTGTTTTTTTAAATAAAATTTTTAACAATATTGTACTTATTAGTAATAAGTATATATATGTAGTATAAGTTAATATTTTATATAATTTTATCCTCCTAAAAAAACCGTGCATGAATAATAAATGGCATATTTTTTCAAACGAAGGAAATGCTATTAAGGGTCCATACATTTTCCTGTTAGTAATACAAAAGAAAAGTTGAGTTTATTAGAGATAAATTAACTTGAAAATTTATATTTTCATAAGCCACAATTTTTTTTAATAAAGAGGATCCGTTTTCATTTTGCCTTTAGCTCCAAAATTCTCATGGCCGGTCCTAATTGATTACGAATAGGCCTGATACATGAGCCGAGTAGCTCGGGATCGACTCGAGCTCGGCTCGGAAAAAGCTCGAATCAGGATCGCTTGAATGCATATATCAGCCGAGTTCGAGCATGTTCCTGAGTTCGATTCAAGCTCGAGCCGAGCTCGAGCTCGAGTAACTCACCAGCTCGTACCCTTATGAAATTGACAAAACTGCCCCTCAAGTAGTATGTGTCACCCCCATTTCCAAACATAAAACCCTAATTCCCTAAGTGGCTGCCAGTGCTGCGTTCATTCACCCGTCAGTGCTGCGTTCATTCCCTAAGTGGTTGCTATAGTGCTGCGTTCATTCCGGCACGCGGTGCGGCCTCTCTCCGGCGGTACATCCCCTCTCTTCGGCGGTGCATCCCTTGGTAATTGTTCAGATCTTGCTTCATCTTGACAAGATTGCCTCTCTCTCGGTGGTTATTTTTAGATCATGCTTCATCTTGTCGATTTTTCATATTTTAGACTTAGGTGATTTTATTGCAATCTTGAGATAGGAATTCTGAATTTGAGTTGGAAAGGAGAAGAAATATGGTGACGAAGAAGAGAATTCAGTAGAAGATGGGAGAAATTATCATTCTGATTTCATTTGCTAACTTGCAAAGTAAAGCCTAAGGGCTCTTATACAGAGATGGCCTAAACGGCTTAGCTAATTGGGAATCTACCCAATCTAGACCGGATGATCCGGGTTCGGAAAAGATATAGCTAACCAAGATTTATACAATCTGGAGTTTATTATATGTAGATGCAATATCCTGTCACAATACTCCCTTCTTCAGCATAGACTTGTCCTCAAGGCTCTAAATCAGGAAGAAGTGTGGTCTGAAAAGCATATCGCGGTTGGCAGCAATAGAGGATGACCTTGGCTTCAGCGAAGGAGTAACTTCCTCCTTGGATGACCCATTAACAGCAAATTCCCTTTCCAGCAGTGCATCAGCCACACCAGCTCCATCTACACCCTTCTTTTTCATGAAGATCTGACAACCCTTGTTGCTGATTCCTCGGAGCACTCGAGGTTTCCCATCAACTTGGAACTCCATAGTCATGTTGGTGAAATCCCATATGATACAACCCATACTTATTAACCATGGGATTCCAAGAACTAGAGCCATCCCTCCAATATACATTGCTCTACATAGACCAAAATAAGTTCCTACAAAGAGATTTGGATGTTAACTTGCTACCACCTGCCACCGAAACCACCAGAGGTAGTGTGGGCTCTAAAATGCAGTCCAAAAGCTTCGCCAGTTTCTCATAGATGAAATTCAACGTACTGCCCAGATTAATTAGAATGCCTATGCTCCGCTTGCCACATTATCCTTGGACTTTCATACAGTTGGGACCTATATCTCCACTAAGGGCATTTAAGGAGACCCGAGGGCCCTTAGATGAAATATCAAAGTTGTACATATTCAACCATGGGGATTTCTGCTCATTTACTTCATCCAAATCTACACCATCACAATCAATGATATACAATTGAGCCTTTCAATGCTTTAAATGATGCCCCGGAGTGTAATTCTCATCACAGTACATACACAACCCATTTCTCTTTCGATCTTCCATCTCCTTGATAGAGTATGCCCTTGCCGTCTTCCCCTGACCTGTACTCGGAATACTAGTGTTCGGATCATTTTGTGCAGGGGTAGGTAATAGTGGATCATGGCTTTGATTTGGTTTAGAGAAGCTATTGTGCTTGGGGTAGGAGTGGGAGGTCTTTTGAGGAGTGAGCTGCAGAGTGGACTCATAGAGACTAGCTAATTTAGCAGCCTCAAAAAGGGATTGAGGTTTAAATTGTCTAACATGTGTCTGTAAATGGGGGTAGAGGTTGGCTAAGAAGATGCTTAGGGCATGGTCTTTAGGCAGATTCAATCGAGTTAAAGCACACTCAAATTTGTCCAAGAACTCAGTGACAGAATCGGATTGTTTCAGATTCACCAAATCAGATAGCGGATCATCATATAAGCAACCAAATCTCGCAGAAATATCAACAACATATTCAGGCCAAGTCGGAAATTGGTCATACCTGCTCCTTATATAGTGGTGTCATAGCAGGAATTTCCCTTCTAGATGTAGAGAATCCAGGCGCACCTTCATCTCTGGGGTGTTGTTATCCAGTAGGATGAACTGCTCGCAGCTGTAGAGCCACTCCCGGACCATCGACCCCTTCAAATTTCGGAAAGGTCACCTTGGACAAATGTGTAGCAAGGCGTCCCGGCAAGAGTTGATCCATCTAAGGGATCTGAGATGTCGAGGCCGCTTGTGCTTGGAAGCGGTTCACCCCGTTTGCTCCAAGTCGCATTGATCCAGACAGATCGAGCGGTGGTCTTGTGAATCCAGGCGGATTCGACCTCGAAAACTGCCAATGAAGGGTCTTCGCTGAAGCTTCACTAGTCGGCGATGACGATGTTGTTGGATTGAGACTGATGACCAGCGACGCCATGATCCTCTTTAGATCTGAGTTATCGTGCTCGAGCTTTGAACTCGATTGCTCCATCCTAGTGCTTCTCTGCTTTAATTCGTGCTGCAACTCAAGCCTCACCACCTCAAATTGCTTCGCCGTTTCGTCAGCTTGCCGAGCTTGAGAGACCTGCAACTCCTCCATATGTCGATTGAGCTCTTGAATTGAGTGGTTTTGAGTCTTCATCATAGCTTGGATCGAATGGAGCTTTGATACCAGTGAGACATGAATTTTGAATTTGAGTTGGGAAAAAGAAGAAATGGGGTGACGAAGAAGAGAATTCAGTAGAAGATGGGAGAAATTATCATTCTGATTTCATTTGTTAATTTGCAAAGTAAATCCTAAGGGCTTTTTATACAGAGATGGCCTAAACGGCTTAGCTAATTGGGAATCCACCCAATCTAGACTGGATGAAATGGGTTTGGAAATGATAAAGCTAGCCAAGATTTATACAATCTGGAGTTTATTATACGTAGATGCAATATCCTGTCACAAATGTAGTTGTTGTTTCATCTTGCAATTTAGTTGAATCTGTTTGTGATTCTGATTTTATTTTGTAGCTGACTCACTAGTGTTTCCATTTCTCCCGAACAAGCGATCCACTCTTTCTCCTCCCTTCCCCTATGTTTCCATATATCCAGCGTCGGTAACCGGTGAGTGCTTCCTTTGCACTTTTCTCAAACTTTAACCTTCGTCTGTTTCCTTTTTGTTTTCAATTCATTTGGAATTTGCATGATTTGATACCTGTTGTATGTTTTTTGCCTTCTTTTCTGTATATCTGTATATTTGTTTCTCTAAATCTGATAGCGGGTGTGTATTTTGGTGATTGGAATCTATTGTACGTTTGGAAGTTACTGCTGTTTCTGGACTTCCAATGTTGTTGTTGCTGGATTTTTAGTTATATTGTCGCTGTTTTTGGACTTCCAATCTTGTTTTTGCTGGAATTAGTTGTTTCTGGAATGTTGTTGTTGTTGTAAGGTGTGGAATGTTACTGATGGATTATTGTTGCTGCTGGATTGCCAATGGATTGCTGCTGTTGTAAGCTGTTTAGAATGTTGCTACTCATTCTACTGATTTTCTCTCAATCTTGTCTTGTTGAACTTTAATTTCAAGTTGTATGTTTGCTCACTTTGTTGCCGTGTTAAGCTGTTTGTAAGCTAGATTGTTGAACGTTGCTTGAATGTTGAATTGTTGATGTATGTTTGAATTTTAATTTCGATTTGTTTTAATTTCAGTTTGTAAGCTAGAGTGTTTCTAAGCTACATTGTTGAACACTGTTTGTAAGCTACATTGTTGTTGCTTCGGTTTGTTTTAATTTCAATTCCAATGGGTTTTGTTTGCTGTTAAATTAATTCGAGTCATAACGAGCTCATCGAGCCCGAGTTCGAGCTCATCGAGCCCGAGTTCGAGCTCGTAACGAGCCCATCCGAGCTTATCGAGCTCGAGCTCATCGCGTCGAGCTCGAGTTCTACACCTTGCTCGTGAGCCGAGCTTGAGCACGTATATATGCTCGAATAGAAATTGAGCTCGAGGTCAAGCTCGACTCGTTTAGAAACGAGTCGAGATTGAACATCCAATACTCGAGATCGCAGGCTCGTATATCAGGCCATTTACGAACATTGCTCAAGAAACCCTATGTACAATTCATTCGGGTGAATTTACTTTAGGAAATTGTCCTTGTAATGATTAGATAATTGTTAGTTGTAGCTTTTGATAAAGTAAAAAAGTAGAGTAATAATTAGAAGTCGCGGACGTGATTGAGATCTGACAGTTTGATGTCGATCGAGTCCAAATCTTAGGTCTCCACATTTGTTCCCCAGAAATTCCCTGCGTTGCCTCTACCAACTATCAAAAGAGATGACTCACTTTGTCCTGGTTCCAACTTCGTTTGCCTTACTAGTATCCGCCTTCGTTCTCTAGTTTGTTCGTGGTATATTTTTGTCTTTGTTGATTTGTCTTGTATTTTCATTTCATTTCATAATGGCTTGTCCGTTGCCGATCTTTTCGGCCTCTCGACTCACCAGGTATGTCCGATGCGTCGAATTATATTCTTTCCAGTTCGAAAAAAAAGAAAAAGAAAAAATGGAGTATTATCTATTACTCCCTCCATTAATTAAAACTTGACGTTTCACTATACAGACACGTTTTTTTAGGTGTTAAAAATATATCAAATATTAACTTTTTTTTTAATAATTTCAGACTTATTACAATTAAGTATGAATTTATAAAAACATATGTAAAAAATGTTAATATCTTATACAATTTTTAGCATTCTAAAAAAGTGTGTATAAATATAGTAAATTAAATGACAAGTTTTAATTAACAGATGGAGTATAAATTAGTTGTCAATATATATTATTCATGATAAACTTTTAACGGATAAGAAATAAGTAGAAAACATTGAATTCTATTACTTTTCTGTATCTCTCAAAGAAGATGTACTGGCCTTATATAGGCATAGATGACTACAAAAACTACATTTTTTTACTTTATTTCTCAGTCACTGATACATTCACATTTTAATACCAACATGAGAGAAATCTAATGCCCCTCAACAAGTATAGTGCTACATAGTTTTTGTCATATACTATTGAGAGTCAATAGCATTAGTTATATCCAACCTCTGTTTGGCAAAATATGTCATTTGCTCTTCAAGTACATTTTTTTAGAATGATAAAAACTATATAAAATATTAATTTTGTAAATAAATTTTTTTAACAATTTTGTATTTATTAGTAATAAGTATGAAAAGTTTAAAGTATATACTCCCTCCGTTAATTAAAACATATCGTTTTAGACATTTACACATTTTTTTAGAAAGCAAATAAAAACAAACAAAAATACACTTATACCCCTAATTATTACTTTACTTTTTCACTTTATTGAAAACGACAACTAATAAATCCATAATAATTACAAGGGTAATTTTGGAAAGTTGACACAAAAATATCTAAAACAACATGTTTTTTTAACAAGATTTTACTAATAAAACGACGTGTTTTTCTGAATGGAGGGAGTATATAAGTTAATATTCTATATAGTTTTTTATCATCCTAAAACAACATGCACGAGTAATAAATGACATGTTTTGTCAAATGAAGGAAGTACTATTAAGGGTCCGTACGTTTCCTTGTTATTAATCTATATATCTATATCTATATCTATATGTATCTATATCTATATAATATACTAAAACAGAGGTCTAAAATGGGTATTTATCTTATTCATATATTGTTTATTTTAAAAAATTGTGATTGGTTCATATGACTACGATTAAGGATAAGTCGTCATGTGTCTCAGACGACGTCTCCTTTATTATATATTGTTACACAATTTAAATAAAATTACCATTGATTCTCATTAATGTATTGAAAGTATTATCAAACGTTTATATAATTATTATCAAAATCTTACAAAATTGGATAAAATCTTTTCCAAAATATATCTATCTGTAAAAACTTATGAAAACTATTATCTTAAAATTGATTAAGGTGGACATAAATTTCTTTTGATTGGTTATTAGTATTAAGATAAGGAGAAGATGTCATATGTTTCATACGACTTATCATTTATTATATCTAATTATACATATCTTCTAAAGTTGGCTACATATGTTACATAGGTAAAATCTTATCTTATACTCCATTAATATCTTCTAAACATATATAGTATTTAAAATTCATTAATATCTTCTAAACATATATCCATATCTAATAAAATTTGGTCAAATTTTATCTTATGAATATATAGATATATAGATATATTGATTTAGAATAAAATTTTATCTTATGCATATATTAATTATTAAATATTATCTTAAATAATAGTATTTAAATTTGGTTAATATCTTCTAAAAATATATCCATATCTAATCAAATTGGGTCAAAATTTATCTTATGCACATATAGATATTGATTAAATAGAGTTAGAATAAAATTTTATCATATGCATATATAGATATATTGGTTGATTGAATAGATATATCTAATTTTATCTTGTACATATAATAATTATTTCTTTAAAAAAATATGATTGGTTCATATGACTACTTTTAATGAGAAGTCACCATGTGTCTCAGCCGACTTCTCCTTTATTATATACATATATAATATAATTGATGATTCATGATATTTGACCTAATATATTAATTAGTTACGTACAAAAAATATTATTTTATGATAACCAAGTACAAAAACATCATATAGATAATTTTTTAAAATTAATGTGTCCACTTTAATTTAAACTAGTTTAGTGCCCGCACCATGTGCGGTTTTTTTTATAATTTAAATAAATTTAATATAAATACCCGTTCAGAGAGCTAATTAATTTATTTCAACATTTTTGAATTGTTACACAATTTAAATAAAATTACCATTGATTCTCATTAATATATTGAAAGTATTATATTAAACTTTTATATAATTACTATCAAAATCTTACAAAATCGTGTAAAATCTTTCCAAAATATATCTAAGTCTAAAAACTTATGAAAACTATTATCTTAAAATTGAATAAGGTGGAGATAAAAAAATTTTGATTGGTAATTATTACTTTCAAAATAAGGAGAAGATGTCATATGTTACATACGACTTATCATTTATTATATCTACTAGTGTAGGCCCTATCCCGTGCACGGAGAATACATTAATACAATATTATAAGTAATTTAGATAGACTCCAATAAATTAAAAAAATATCTAAATATAAATAATTTTTTCCGCCAAAAAATAATATAGATATAAATAAAATTAGTTTGACAGATTATATTTAATCTAAATATCTATATATATTATCTCAAAATATAAATAAAATTCACATTTATAAGGCAAAAGAATTTTTTTTCCTAATCTACCATTAATTGAATCTCATGTAATTTAATAGATAACAGATTTTTAAAAGTATTGTAGTACTCTTTTTTATTAAATATATATTATACATTTATTACGGTGACCTTTTTGGATAGATACTTTTTTTTGGTTGGCACCTCTATCAAGTGGATAGATTAAGATGAAGATAATATAATTTTTATATATGGCAATTGGGTAAACCTACTATAATTTGTATATACGTGCATACAGTAATTGTATATGACAATTTTTTTTTGGTGGGAGATTTATTATTATTATTATTATTATTATTATTACTACTATCACGTTTAATTATACTGATAGAGTTTTTTCCTTATATAATATTTACTCTTTTATAAGATATTTCATCTATCCAATTTTATAGATTAGAACTATCTAATTATACAATTATACAAATTATTTTTATTAGATTTCATTTTTGACGGGAGAAAGTTTTGCGAGACGCACCCAGATGACGCCACGTAGGCAGATTCACTCAAACGCCGCCACGCAGGCACCAATGCATCGGTTTTAGTATATGTATACAGATTATATATATCTTCAAAATTGGTTACATATGTTAAAGAAAATTTTTGCAAAATAGGCACTTTTTTGGACGAATTTGCAAAATGGTCACATTTTTGGACAATTTAGTAAAATGTTCGACATATATACTAATTCAAGGTCCGTAACCCTAGATCTCTCGCTCTCTCGATCTGTTCTCTCCTCCGCTCCTCCTGTCGTCCTCATCAGTACCAGTTCCGATCGCCGTCGTGCTTCCGCTGGTGGAGTTCTGTGGGAGGTTGTGCTCAGATCGCGGTGGAAGTGTGCAGATCCGGTGGAGTTCTCGCCGGAGTTCGCGCGGGCCCTTCCTCCTCTGAGATCCGAGATCTCCTCGGTGGATCCAGAGAGATCTCTCTCGCAAATCGTTCCGCTTGATATCGCTCGCTCACTCACCTCGCTCGCTCACCTCTCCTCCTCAGATCACTCGCTCGGAGAGATCTCTCGCTCATCGAACGGGAGCAATATCAGTGGGGGCATGTCGAAAGCCTGATCTTCGGATGTGGCTTCTCTCCTGTCGAGCGCACCAACGCCGATGCCAAATTGGACTAGATCTACACATCCTAGGGTCACTGTTGGACCCCTGTTTGGCCGGATTTTAAGAAAATGCACTGATTCATGGATTGTGAGATACCTGGAAGCCTGTCAACACCATCGTTGGTATGATTCCTTTCTTTTTCTTTCTTTGATTATGTTCTGTGTTTTGATTTTACTTGGAAAATAAATTTAGCCACACTCCAGTCATCTTCATCTTTAGGTTTAAAATTCGATAGAATGGTGCAGTTGCAGATTATGT
This sequence comes from Persicaria maculosa, assembly GCA_963922045.1. Lineage (NCBI taxonomy): Eukaryota > Viridiplantae > Streptophyta > Magnoliopsida > Caryophyllales > Polygonaceae > Persicaria > Persicaria maculosa. The sequence goes on along the minus strand of OY998259.1, from coordinate 54,638,388 downwards.
ATTCCGGACATCGATTACATAGAAATTGGATATCTTTTCTCCCTTTATCTTGAGATATCAATGCAGATATATGTATACATGAGAGAAGCACATAGGTTACAAAGGTTCCTTGTGTTATGAGAATCATCTTTCATTAGATTCATAGGATGATTCTCAATTTCTTCTAAAACAGTTGTCATTATGTTATATGCCATTGCTCAGGTATGCTTGGCTCAGTGGCTCCTTGTGTTCATTATGGAAGCAATGTCGAGAGACTTACCTCAGCGCTTAGGGCTTTTGGAACCCACTGTTTTTCGTATGCGGCTCTTTATCTGATTGGAAATCAAAAGGCCTAACAAGGAGTTGGAGGTGACTATAATTTAATTTGGTGTTACATTTCTAGGAGATCCAATCTGATTCATTTGTTTGCCTTGTGTTAAATAGAATAACTATAAGGAGTACATAAAGCTGAAACAGCGATATGAATCTCTGCAACTCGCCCAAAGGTACGAAATTTGCACAATCACAGACCCTGTTGCACATTGTTGATTACAGCTCGTCTCGTCGATTCTTAGGTAATAATTAACATATATGTATATCAGGCACCTACTAGGGGAGGACTTGGGGCCGCTGAATGTGAAGAAGCTTGATCATCTCAAGCGTCAACTCGAGACATCTGCTAAGATGGTCAGGACTACTACGGTAAGCTCCACGAACCAAAGTCAAACTATATGTGACTCTATGATAAGGGTACATGCTGGTACTGGATTGCGTTTATGATCAAGTTGTGTTGTTTGTGCAAACTCAAATGATGTTGGATCAGCTGAATGAACTCCAGACCAAGGTAAATGCAAACACACATATATACAAACTAATCAATAACCTGTATAATTTCTCATCCGATTTTGTATGTTTGATTGTAAACAGGAACAAACCTTGGTTGAAACTAACAAGGCTTTGAGGAATGAGGTACATCTACAGTACAATTAGGACATTAGGGCTAAATCATCTTTAAATCATAACTCAGAAATTGATTGCCAACTAGTTAACAAATACTGTTAATCTCACTGAATTGTCATCTTAGCGATCAATCTGCGCAATGGCGCATTTGAATCATCTTTCATATTGTGCCAATTAATATCAATTCAGCCTCAAAAAATTGACACTGAGCTTGTTGGATTAATTGCCTTTTTATTTAGCTGGATCAAATAGGGAGAGAATTCCAAATGAGGCAGCAGTCAACATGGGGAGGTGGAGACCAAAGCTTTGCATATGCTACTCATCAGCAACAGCAACCTTAGCCACATGGCTTCTTCCAGGCTTTGGGTTGCCACCCCACTCTCCAATCTGGGTATCCCTTCTCCCATTCTTTACCCTCTAGATCGATTTTCGAGGGTATCAAAATTCGTTTAATGTTCTAATCACTTGACTACCAATCAATGGTGTGTGTTTATGTCTTGTTTAGGTACAACCCAGAGGGCACGGATCAGCAAGCAGCTACAGCATCACATGTTGGTCAAGTCAATGGGTTCCTAGCCAGGTGGATGCTTTGATGATTCGGGTGAGGTCGGTTGAGGCCTGCAGGCTTTGTTCAACAAGTATTTGTATGTTTATTGGGCGTTATATATACGTACCAAACTAGTTCCCCTATATTTCTTCATTAAGGTAGTGATGGAGAAGGCCTTATAAGGTGTGTTCAAATGTGGAAACTCGAAACGGAGTGACTATGTTGTAACCTTTTGTAACAACAAGAAGCTCAAAGACATAAAATCTTCTGCCTACTTGTAGGCCAGGCTGATCTCCTCCACGAACGAGGGCCTTCTTCGAGCTTTGGATTGTTGATGAACTGATGTTTGTAATTTTATATAATCTACTTGTTGGTATTTCCCCTTTTTCCATCTAATATTTGAGCAATCTGCATTTTAATTTGCAAATCTTATCATGGTTCTTATAGATCCAATTAGGGTTACAGGCATAATAACCGCACAATATTAAGGTCGGTTTGAGATTGATGCCAAGTGTTTTAATATTGATAAATTGAGATTTTGATTTTTTTTAAGAAAAAATTTGCCAAACAGGCATTTTTTTTAGTGCTGACATCGTTTTGCTATATATTTTTATGTACATAAATTTTCTCATATTATAATTCCACAACATAAACTTAAATTTGCACAACAAAAAGTATTGAAACAAAAAAAAATATTATATTTGCACAACAAAATGTTATATTTGCACAACTTATGGTTAAATTTGCACAACGTACTCTTATATTTGCACGACAAAATGTTAAAAAAAAAAACTAGACTTGGGTCATATTTGCACAACTTACTCTTATTTTTGCTCAACAATAGGTTATTTTTTGCACAACAATCGAGACTTGTGAAATTGTTCTCAACATGATTTTATTTTCTCTCAATATTATTTTAAGAGTTGCACGACTCTGTTGTAAGAGTTGGACGACTCTGTTGTAAGAGTTGCACGAATCTGTTTTAACTTTTAAGAGTTGCACAACTCTGTTTTAAGAGTTGCACGACTCTGTTTTACGAGTTGCACGACTCTGTTGTAAGAGTTGCACGACTCTGTTTTAAGAGTTGCACGACTCTGTTGTAAGAGTTGCACGACTCTTGTTTGAAGAGTTGCACGACTCTATTTGCACAACTTACGGTTAAGTTTGCACAATGTACTCTTATATTTGCACGACACAGTGTACTCTTATATTTGCTAATCAAGAGACTATGATTGCACAACATGGGGGATTGGTGGAATTATGCTCAACAATAGATTATATTTTGCACAACAATCGAGACTTGTGAATTTGTTTTCAACATGATCTTATTTTCTCTCAAATAATTTCATACTTTCTCAATAAATTATTGCACAGCATACTCTTATTTTTGCTCATCAATACTTTATTTTTGCACAACATTAGAGGCTTGTGAAATTGTGTCTCAACATGATCTTACTTTTTATAAATATAATTTTATACTTTTTTAATAGATTATTGCACAACATGGTCTTATTTTTGCTCATCAACAGACAATAATTGCACAACATGGAGGATTGGTGAAATTTTGCTCAACATCATCTTATTTTTGCTCAACTATAGGTTATTTTTGCACAACAATCGAGACTCGTGAATTTGTTCTCAACATGATCTTATTTTCTCTCAATATAATTTCATACTTTCTCAATAAATTATTGCACAACACTCTTATTTTTGCTCATCAATACTTTATTTTTGCACAACTAGTGGTAAAATTAGTGCTGACACTAATATTAGTTACAATTAGTGTTGACAGTGATATTAGCTACAATTAGTGTTGACACTGATATTAGTTACAATTAGTGCTGACACTGATATTAGTTACAATCGAGTCATCTTACTAAGTAATAACTTTGTAGTTCGGTATATATTTTTTCCGTGTCAGCACTTTTTTTTTCTTCATGTCATCACATTTTTTAGAGTTGCACAACCGTATTTTAGAATGCACAACTTTAGTTTAGAGTTGCACAACTTTAGTTTAGATTTGCACAACTGTATTTTAGATTTGCACAACTGTATTTTATTTGTGTCAGCACCTCCAAGAAACACTTTTCATTCTATTTGTCTCCAATTTAAGTGGCTCAATGCTTCAACCAAAGTTTACACAAACAACAACACGATAGCCTATACGGGATTTGAACCCGTATCTTTGTGTTTGTACACAACGCTCTACCGATTTGAGCTAATAGGCTTCACAAAATAATAACAGGTCTGCCCATCTGGTCATGTAAGAATTACTAAGACTTTCACCATTCAAATCTTCCATGTTTCAAACACTAGAATACAAAAAAATATCGCACTTAAAGGTCTACAAGCTATCAACTGCAGCTCCTAATATAACACTAAAGAACATAAAATCAAACAAAAAGAAGAAAAAGAAAGCTTGTGAGCTATCAATTGATAACTGGAGAGCGCAGGAATTTGATCCCTTAAATTGAAATGAGAATAAATACAAGCCTAAAACAATCAAGTGGAAAAATAAATAGAAAAAGAAAATGATTAGCTGCAAAAGTCAATACAAAAGAAAACCTAAAGCATGTAAGCTATCACACCCTTTTACAATTTCTACAACCAAATGATAATAAATAAATAAAATCTCAGCTTTTTATTGTTTAACGGGATTCTTCAGAAAGGCAAGCTAATGTAACCTAGTAGTAATTCAAAAGAAAAAAGTTTTTAAAACAAAAGAACACACCAGCAAAGAATAAAAGCAATTTTATAATTCCAATGACATGATATTCTGAGACAGCATGCTTAAGAGAGGGGAGACAAGCAATTGCAAGCACCCATAAACTCTAAGATGGTAGAGATGGGAAGGATAAGAAAGAAGGGGAAGAAAGAGGCAGTGTTAGGGAAAGGAGAAAGGAAACAAACAGACACATGTTCTTTCTCCCAATGTAGTAAGCTGCTATCGAAGATCTATCCTTGACAAGGGGCCTGCTGATTCATTTACATTTATGTCAAACAAAAGCCTCAAGAAGAATGACTAACTACATATTATGTCCAAAAAAAGGAGAGTGGTCCAGTCTAAAATCATACTACTAGCCAGGCAGGTGATATCTTACCACAACAATGAAGGGCACACTGCACACCCTTAACTTACCAAGTGCAGAACATCAATGCTGACTTGCCGAGCTTCATTACCTTTAATAGTCACCAACAAGACATTCCCTGCAGTATCGGCAGTGGTTTTGTTGTTCACAATTTCTTGCCTGTTAGAGTACTGCAAATAAACTGTCTTCCCCCTAATCTGAGCCGGCTCAGAGGATGATGCATAATATGATATCATCTGGATGGCCTGATTTAAGTCCACCTGCAAAAAATATCAATCTCAACAACAGGTTAACATTTGGCCTTGAATTATACAAATATTAAGGTTATAACTCTAATGAGGGTACAGGTCTAGATATTTGGGCATCATCCCACAAGTATATTAGTACTAGGGGAAAAAACAATGATAGACTGCTTATTTTAGATTATTTAATAATACAACAAATTAAAGAAAAGAAAACATTTGAATCATTACATGAAATATAGCACTTACAAATTCAATAAAAGCCTGATTCTTGTTGGCTCCCACATTGCACTTAGTGTTTATAACTTTCCCAAAGGGCCTTGCAATATCAATTAGTTCGTCTTCAGTACACTCCCAAGGCAAGTTTCTCAAATGAAGCACCTTGGACGGAGGCTGTGTGTAACGAAACTGGGGTTGGCTAGATACCGAAGACATCTGCAGTAAATCACAACCCAAAATCCCAGTCACAAACTAGGGTTTCCATACAACACAAACCTAGAGATGAGCTATCAAAATACAGAAAACAGATCTAGGTTGACAATAACTTGATATATCTGAAGGTTGGAAATTTAGCACAATAACTCAATTCCACTGTCTAGATTGTTTACTGGCAACATAACCTTCACAAATTGAATACAATAAATCATAAATTGAAAGGAGCACAATCTAATATACAAGAAATGAACCTCTTCCCTCTGCATTTCTAGGTCATAATCTTACAGCAACTCGAACTCTTCCACGAACTAAACAAGCAACATAAGGCTCCCTACTGATCAAATCACTGTGAAGTTAGTTTTCGAGTTCCTTATCAATCGATCTTCGATCAATTGATAAGGAACTCGAAAATCTCGGCGATACTCCCGCTCCCTCGCTGAGCCTCGCTCCCTCGCTCACCAATGGTCGGCGACGCCGGAAAAACAGATGAGATTTCTAAACCCTAGGAAGCTCACCAGTTCGAGTTTCTTATCAATCGATCGAAGATCGGTTGATAAGGAGGAAATGAGGAAGATGGACGGAATTGCTATAGATCCGGCGCGGAAGCCATAGATCTCGACCTCCTCTTCAGATCTCGCCCCGCGCAATAGATCCGAAGCCACAGATCCGTCAAATTGCTTCTTGCTCCGCTCCATCGATCGTTCGCTCTCGGATCTCCAAGGAAGGCACGGATCTGAGGAACGGGAAGAGAAAGACGGAGATCGTCGGAGGAGAAGCGCGAAGGAGAGAGCGTGTGGAGAGGGAGAGCTGGAGGAGAGAGAAAGGTGCGTGGGAGAAAGGGAGGATGCTTTTATTTAGGACATTTTACAAAATTGTCCCAAAACGTGGACATTTTGCAAATTAAGCCTATTTTCGTGGCTATTTTGCAAAATCCCCCTATGTTAAATATGTAAAATTTTATCTTATGTAATAGGTAAAATTTTATCTTATATAATAGGTAAAATCTTATCTTATATAGTATTTAAAATTCGTTAATATCTTCTAAACATATATCCATATCTAATCAAATTTGGTCAAATTTTATCTTATGCATATATTAATCATTAAATCTTATTTTAAATAATAATATTTAAATTTGGTTAATATCTTCTAAAAATATATCTATATCTAATCAAATTTGGTCAAAATTTATCTTATGCGTGCATATATAGATATATTGATTAAATAGAGTTAGAATAAAATTTAATCTTATGCATATATAGATATATTGATTGATTGAATAGATATATCTAATTTTATCTTGTACACATATTAATTATTTCTTTCAAAAAATGTGATTGGTTCATATGACTACTTTTAAGGAGAAGTCGCCATGTGTCTCAACCGACTTCTCCTTTATTATATATAATATAATAATATAATATAATAATAATAATAATGATTGATTGATTTTGTAATCACATATATTATTAGATTAACGTTCTAGATTCAATTAGGTAGTCAAGCAAAGATAAAATTTGATATGGGTAAATACTACTGATGATATATGTAAATCCTGTCTTCTATTCAAATGAAAAAAATCTACTTAATTTAGTTTTTTGTTTTTATTTTATCTTAGTCTAGTTCAATCGACTCAATTGTTCTATATATGGATCGAGTATGGTGTGACCCATTTAAGGGGTTGACCATCGAACTCACAAGAAGACTATTTTAGTTAGATATAACTTCTATTGAAATATTCAAGATACCTATTTTAGTTTTCATTATTCAATTAAAAAAATAAGCATATTTAACATAATAAAAATACATAGTAAATCTATTATATATAATAAAGGAGAACTAATATATAAGAATAAAGTAGTCGCGCAAGAGTGCGGGTAATATAACTAGTAAAAATAAAACTTGAGTTTATCAGAGGTAAATTAATTTGAAATTTTATATTTTTTGAAGCCACATTTTTTTAAATAAAAAGGATCCCTTTTTTATGTATGAGGATCCGCTTTCATTTTGCCTTTAGCTCCAAAATTCTCATTTTTTTTACATTAGACAAAAATTAGGAGCGATTACACAAGTTGTAATCTGGCCCCTTGATTATCCTTAAGGATGATGGTACAAAGTTCCCTATTAAAAGGGATAGTAGAGCTATTACTAATGATACCCTTCTGAGCTATAAAGTCGGCTACTTGATTCGCTTCTCGGTAGCAGTGTCTGTATTCAACAAGGTCAAAGGCAGATTCCAGTTGCTTGATCTTTCCAATGTGATGTATAATCTCCCATCTAACATTATTGCTGCTTGTGGTGGCTTTGATGAGTTGTAGATTGTCCCCTTTTATTATTACTCTTCGAAGTCCTTTCCTGATTGCTTGCTCCATACATGTCTGAATAGCGATAGCTTCGGTTTGAATGACTGAGGCTTTGACAGTTTCCTTGTAAAACATGTCAATGACATGGCTCCGGGAGTCCCGAGTAACCCCTCCCACATGGCAAGCGCCTGTGGGATTAACAGAGCCATCCACATTGATTTTGCAGACCGCCCCTGATGATCTGCTCCATTTAGCTTTAATTCTCCTGTTTGTTGCTTTATTCCTATAATTATCTTTTTCAAATTGGGACCAATCATAGATGTTTGCAATGATTCTACGAATGATACTTTCTATTGGCGGCGGAGCTTTATTCCTAAAGATAACTTCATTTCTGATTTCCCAAATAGTTTGCTAAATGAAGACTAGTTCCTCAAAATTCTTATTTCCAAGTCGAATTTCATCTATATTAAAAGGGAAGGATTCATTTGTATTCATACGTTGAAAGTATTTTCAAGTTTGTAGCTCAAAATGGGCAAATTATATTCCTAGTGAATAAGCAGCTTCTCATTAAGTGTTCCGCATCTTCTTCCGCTTGATTACAAAGACTACACTGACTGGGTACTCGGTTAACGTATTTATTAAGCCTTTGAGTGGTAGGAAGACCATCTACCATTATTTTCCACATAAAGCTTCTTATTCTAGGGGGTAGATTTAGCTTCCAAATCCAGTTAAGATCTTTTGAATTTTTAGTGACATTGTTTGTCATGCGTTTGACCGATTTCGTAGTGAAGTTTCCACTTGGGTCAAGCTTCCAGATAAGTTTGTCTAGTGTATCCCAATTTGGGATTTGTATATCTAGAATTTTACAAGGGGCTTCCTTTGGAAAGTGAAGGTTTATTAGATGCGTTAAGCGGAATTTCAGATCATATCTAAACATCTAATCGTAGGATCTTCCTGCATATTGATAGATCAATCATTGTTTAGAGAATACCTCTTGATGCGTGAACCGGATCTGAACGGGGATGATTCGGAAGAGAACGAGAGCCCCACGTGTTGCTCCTCTAATTGGTCCACACGAGCCCGGTGTCTAGATCTCCTTAGCTTTCGACTGCTAGGACGAAGATCGAAAGACAAAACAATCGAATTGCTTTTGGGATGATGGTGGTTACGGCGTCCGGCCAAATCAACACTTGATTTGCCGTATAGCACTTTTGATGCAACTATATTGCATCTCTTCTCTTACGTGAAAGATCCACAAAAGAGCACAAAATGAATTGTCATTTTATTAGCTTTTACCACATTTCAATTTCGTAACTCTCTGTAACTAATTACAAAGGAACGAAGTGGCATGCAAACTTAAATGCTAATATATACGTAACACCCAATTCAATTCATTCACAAAACCGCAAATGATTTAATTAGGGAGAGAAAAGAATGTTTAACTCTTAACTATTTATTTCTCAAATAAATAATGTTTATTATTTATTTCTTAAACAAATAATATATCTTATTAATAATATATACCATTATATATTACTAATCAATCATCAATCCCGTTGATCTATTCCGTCAACTCAAAGTGTGTGACCTCATAGGACCCGCTTATAATAGTCATGGACTTGAACCGTTCAACCCCATTAATCGTAGTTGGCTTCTAGTAAAGCACTACGACTCCTAAAATAATCAGATTGTATATAGTCATTAATAAAATCATCTATGTCCAAGTTGATGATTTCAGACTACGGACTTGTGATAATTCATAACTGCATTTCACTTAATGAGGTTTCATTTACCAGAACACTTAAGATAAGCCCATTTGCGAACTATGAATTATTTGGACATTTTATTTATTATTGTTCAAAACAATATATAAATAAGGATGAAACATCATATATGTATGTGTGTGTATATATATATATATATATATTAAGTCGAACATAAACTTAGTGTATAACACTCTCAACATAAAATGTAATAGAAAGCAATCTCAAAGCCATTCTCCAATGTATTTGAGACCCTTAGCCCTAGTGTGACCATCATGCTTGGGCTAGGCATAAGCTTCGTCAATGGATTTGCAACATTATCATATGTATGCACCTTACACATCTTAATGTCAAATAAGGTGATACTTCCTCATAGGATGTACGATCAACTTATCATCACCCTTAAGAAATCACCATTAGTTCTTTTCAAGAACTTCAGGATGTTCTTAGCTGCACACTAGTGTGCCTCTCATGGAATCGATTGGTATTTGCTACACCTGCTCAAAGCAAATGCAACATCAGGTTGTATACACACCATGACATAGGTAAAACCCTTATCTTGGAATCTTGCATATTAAATCTGTTAAGAATCTTATCTATATATAAGTTCCTTGATTTAATCTAAGCAATCTCTTAGATCTATCTCTATAGATCTTTATTCCAAGTATGTACATGATGTCCATGTTTTGTGCCATGTTTTATATCTACTTTTATATCGATTTCTGCATACATTTCATGCATTTGGGTTAGATTAATACAAAATCTATGTAGTTTATGCTTATTTGCCAAATTATAGAGTCTACACTAGTTTTTATTTAATTTCGCTGAAATCGGACGCACTTTGGAGCTTAAAGGAAAACTCATGAAGAGGCTAATGATGATGCAGCTGGAGAAAAGGCCATTTTTCGGCATTCATCATTCAGAGTCAAGTTCTGATGTATTCATGAGAGTTGTATCCCTCGAAAAGAGCTTTCCAACGCATGCTCATATGCGTCAATCCGACGAACGAGTACTCGGGAAAGTGCGTTTAAAGAACATAGCAGGATGTTGAGAAGACTGGTCGATATCGACCAAGCTAACTCGATATCGACCAAATCTTGGTCAAAAATCCCAGAATCGACCAACAGACAAAAAGACAGTTCGATATCGATCAAGCCAACTTGATATCGACCAATATGCAAGTCGATTTTGCCCCGGAAGCCGAGATCGAGTGACTGAGCTGAAGACGCGAGAAAAGTTGGTCGGTATCGAGTAAGCCTACTCGATATCGAGTTGACCAACAGTGGCCGATTTTGAGCTAGTCCGAGTCTTGTTAAGGTTCTATCCCGAATCCAATGGAGATATTTCCGAGAGAAGATTCCCAACACATGAAGATTTAGATATTTTTATCTTTTTTATCTTTTTATCTATCCTAAGGGTTGAACAATTAATTACCCTAAGATTTATCTTGTTTTATCTAGTTTAGATTTATTTATTTCCAAGTAGAATTATATCTTCTAAGTTAGATAGAGATATAGATAGAATTTCCTTCCTTGATTAGCAAGGATTGGAAGCCTATAAATAAAGCTCATGGGGCTAGTTTTCATTGATTCAATTCTAGAGAAGAAGAAGTAGAGGAGTAAAGAGAGAGAGAGGTCGAGTGGAGCAAAGAGAGCGAAAGTGATCTCGCTTTGTTCGGTTTGTAGTTTCTTCAGTTTGGTTTAATGCAAGTTGTTTCTTTTCAATCAATGATGTCTGCGATTGCGATGAAGAGCGAGTAGTCCACCCACTTCTAGGGTCGGGGCGAGCCCGACGATAGCCATACATGTTTGAGGTAAAGATCCGACCTTTATTGTGTTTTGAGCATCTACTACCTTTTATATGTTTATTACCTATTTAATAGAGATCCATGTTAACAACTTAGATTATAAACATAAAATCGGTAGATACAATTAGAGTTTCTTGAAAGAGTTGTCTAATTGTTGGAAAAGGCGAAAGCTTGATCCTTCGATGTGATTGCATGATTATCTCCTATTTTTGCCTTATGCATGTTTGGTTATCGTTGTTGCGAACCCCGATCTTGGAAGTCTTTTTCATACATTGTTTAAAGTTTCGAAATTCGCATTCGTTAGTTTCTGTTCTCCTCGATTTCGACCACCCCTTGGTCGACGTCGACTTCTGACTTTCGATCGAGCAAAGATCTTTGTTACTTGTGTCTCTGCAGGCTTCCTCGAGATCGACTAGGTTACTCGACTACGACCAAAAAGTTACTCGTCGTCGAGTTAGCTGCCCGAGATCGACCAAAAGCAGTGACTTTGCCTTGCTCGGATTCGACTGTGCTTGACCCCTGTCGACTAACCTTAGTCGAGGTCAAGTACCCTGTAGTCGACAACCCTTCGTGAGATTCCTCCGCTGTCTAGGATCCGCTGACTCGCTTCCTCGTGGATCGATCCTGACTTCCCACTGCTGCATCGGGAGGGAGTCTTATAATTATTTGCACAGGACGGAATCTGGTTTGCTTTGCTTTATTTATATTTTAATTGCAAGTGTCAATTTCCTTCCTACAACAAATTGGCGCCGTTGCCGGGGAGGCAATCATGCGCGCCTTAGGTAGTTAGATCTCACGTTTTCCTTGAGTTTTCTTCTACGGGTGGATGCAGGACACCTTCGAGTGTTTGGGAACATGGGCCGAAAGGGAAAGAGAGAGACGGTATGCAAAAGAATTGGAATATTTGAGATGGCTATACATGGTTGATGAGGAGGCATGGCTTGAGGGAGTACGCGCATTTAGGAAGCTACTAAAGTCATCAAAATGTCCGCCAGAAGCCCCAATCCAGCCAGAAGAAGGATTCGGACCTAAGGTCGACCTCGACCAACACCTAGCCGATGTCAACCCATATCGACCTATCTCTAGTCGATACCCAGGTATGTCCCTCCGCGATCTCAATTCCAACTTTGCTACCTGTCTTTGAAAAACCATTTGAAGGATCCCAAGAAAAAAGAAGAGCTAGAAAAGACGAATTCAGACATCGTTGCCCATGTTGTTTCAAAGTCGCTTTTACCTTACAAGGTGAAGGCTATCCCCGACGATTTTGAGCAACCGATGTTCGTGTTCAAGTATGGGGTCCTCGCAAAGTGGCATGAATCTCCACGGGATGAGGAGGAAATATCTCTTCCCACTCCACCGCTCTGCTATGGTGGAGATGCCCAAACAAATCAAACTATGAAGATAAGGGGATACGATGATGAGGTATGCGAATTTTCTTTTATATTCCCTTATGCAGGCTAGCTGGAGCCCAGGAAGATGAATGGGTGGAGCCATGGAGCATTCACTCGGGGAGATTTAAACTTCACCATATGATGCCCCCGGATGACATTCCACACTTCCTGCCACCGGAGGAACCACCGGACCAGCCTATACCTCCGGACAAAGATGAGCCAGGCTAATGCTTAAATCGGAGAAGTCGGCCTAGCGACTCTAAAATCTAGAGCATGTAAATAAAACTTTTAAAATTTTGGACTTTGAAACTTTTTGTTTTTTGGTTTTGTTTGTTTTTGTTTTTGGTTTTGAACACTTCATGTGGAAAGTCTTGTATTCGTGTGAAAACTAACATTTTTAGGTCAAGAAGCATAAAAAGGATCGCAAAGAGTGGAAAAAGAAGTCCCTGAAAGTTAGTCGAAATCGACTAGGCCAAGTCGAGATCGACCTAAAGGAACATCGAGCAGACAAGTTTTACTCGACGTCGACCTAGCTACTCGACATCGACCAACCAAGAAGCTTCCTCAACTTCACACCTCCACTCGACGCTGCCAGTTTACTTGATGTCGACCAAGTTTCTCTACGTCGACCAACACTCTATTACTCGACAGTCGACAACCCTTGTTTTGCTTCCTCAATGCGTTATTCGGTGAGTTCCTTCATTTACCCTTGTTTTATTTTGATTTTATACAGTGAGGACACTGTATATTCTAAGTATGGGGTGGGGGAAAAGCTCATTATCATTATTATATATTTTATTCTTGTTTTTGGTTTTACATGGTGAATTTTGAGTGAATTTTTAATTTTTTGTGCTTGATTGCTAAACTCAAAGTTTTATGAGACATTGCCCAAAGCTTGTAAATTGTTCAAAGAAATAGTGTCATGGAAGTTATAAAGAACTCGACGATGCAAAATTGGATTCATTAGAGATATAGCATAGAATTGTCTAGTAAAGGGAAGTCACAATGAAGTGCATTATTTTCTTGAAAACCATCACTACTAGAATTCTGCTATTTAACATCGGCTCATTAACATCAGTCAGAAAAACCTGTCATGTTACACAGTTTTTTAACATCGGTTTATAAATTTGCGATGTAAATAAAAAACATAGACATCGTCCCATTTATTTAACCGATGTTAAATATGTGTTTTAAAAAAAAATTTAGATGGCGCGGAACTAAAACTTGAATTCATTTTAACACCCGCTCAAAGCGTCAAACAAATATCTGTACCCTTTTAGAAGCTTTCTTCTTTCTTCATTCTTCATTTGCAGAACCGACCCCTCGCTCCACCTCCTCCTCCCACCACCTCCCTTCGCAAATCCAGCACCTCCTCGCCGGCGACTTGCTCCACCTCCTCCTCCCGCCAACTCCCTTCGCAAATCCACCCAAATCCGTTCTTCCTCTCAGATCTAAACCCATACACACCAGATTTAGGGTTTACCTTTCTTTTTAGCTCTTCGCTGAAACTTCGCTGCTGCTCTTCGCTCTATCACATTCACTCGTCGTCGCGACGTCGTCCTCCTCTTCTGGCTTGCCTCCCTTCGCCGTGACTTCTTCCCTTACCACCCTCGATTCCGATTCCAAATCTGCGCTCTAAAAATCCCGAAGTCCGACCCGTCTCGAGGTATTGAATCATTCTTTGGTTGTTCAATTTAGTTTGCAATTTTTCTGTTCTGCTTTATCTTCTTTTTTTCCCCTGGTGATGCAATCGGAATTTGTGGCTTTGTATCTGTTCTGTTTCATTGTTGACTGATTTTTTTTATTGATTGGCGAATGTCTGTTTTCGTACCCTTTTCACTTGTGTTTTAGGGAGAATTGATGAAGCAATGCGATCCTATTAAGGGTGTCTAGTTTCTATCTGTAATCCGTTTCCTTTTTCCACTTGATTTGTTGTTTCTGGTCACATAACATAATCTGTTTTTGGGTACTCTAGTTCATTATATACTGAGTAAACAGTTGAAATAATAGAGATTGTATCTTAATTCCTCTTATAGGGATGAAAATTTGTAGGTCTCTTATGCTTTAAATTGATTTTTCTTGTATTAATATTTGAGCAAATATGTACAGTCCATTATGCTAATCAGTTTATGAAACTTGGTAGGTTTCTTACCCCGAACAACCTCCTTTCTGAATATGTAAAGTCCATTATGCCTATACTTGAATGAAAAACTCTGCTGCCTTTGTAATATTTTCCCTCAATTTTACACTTGTTTTCCATGATCTGTTCAGGAGATATCTGAAAAGTTATAACCACTCAGAAGAAAGTCAGAACGTGGAGACATTGGATCCATAGGTGGAAACAAGCATGTTTTGTGTTTGTTTATGATTAATTCGAAGTTGTTCTTTTAGGTTGATTCTCCTAACAAATCAATCTCCTCGACCTCCTCTGAGTAGCAAGAGAGCATAGCAGGTTCTGCTCCTCCATCTCGTAGTGTTAGATTTGGCGCACAGCTTTTCCAGAAAACTTTTGGTTTGGTCATGGGAGCTCGTTCAGGCATTCAGGTAACTCCTACAATTCTTTTATGAATCAACTATATTGCATACATGACATAAGAATTATTATTTCTTTCTATTCATTATATCTTTTAAAGACTTATGTGATTGTGATCTGGTGGTCTAGTAGAGAGACTGCTCAAGGGCTGATTGTGGGTATCAAATTAAATAATGCCACTATTTCATTAGTTCTATCTTGCTTTACATTATGAAGCTTTTCAATTGCCCTTGGCAGGAGCATCTGTACCTCTTCCTTCAATCAACGCAGTAATGGCCTCTTAATATTGTAAACTTGTGGTTTCTTCATATGACAGATTCATCAAGTTTCCTTTTTCTCCAAAGATTTCATTTTATTGCTAATTTCTTTTGTATTTTACAGCCAGTTCCAGATTCTCTGAACACACTCTGCGAATTCATGAGTCAAATGGCGGGAGTATTGTCACAAATTGGTAATCTTAACAAACTGCTCTCTAGCTGTTAATTGAGATCATGCGAGGGTGGAGCTAGTGCATCACTTTCTGTATGTTTCATGTTAAAACACTTGCATTGGTGTTACTTTGACATCCACTATACTCATTTGCACCTGAGCCTTTTGCTGTTGGGTTTAATCTTTTTACCTGCAAAGGCAAACAAAGGATGTTGTAGATAAAACTGGGAGAACCTTTTCTCATCTGAGATAGTAAATTATGAGCATTTTGTCCTTTAGGGTTCTTCAAACATCCAGAAATTTCAGTCATTTGAACTGTCCCGTCCTGTATCCATCAAAAAGAAAATGTAAATCATGGTGGCATTTTTTTTTTAGTTTGGACTAATTGACCAACTATGCAAAAGAAACAAAAGGAAGAGTATTCGTTTCATGGAATTGTGATCTTAATGTACCAAAGTGTGAATACTGATTTTTATACCAAGAGTCGGTTCACTATTCTCCTAAGCCTCGTTTATTTTTGTTGATGATTTCATTGGTTATTTTATGATTGTTTATGAGAGATGTTCATTACCTCTCGTTTATGCACACACATCCTTCATCCTTGTTTATGTTTGTTGATGATATCATCTGTTTTCTTCCACATTACTAATTTTTATATCATGAGTTGGTTCACTGTTTCTCCTAAGCAAATGCTAGCTCTTAAATAAAGACTTTGTTGAGCAGATTTTGAATGAAGATGTTCATCCTTTTTTCCCAGAACTAGGAAAGTAGACAACTTTACGTCAAGATTGTTAGATATCCATTCCAAGATGATAGAAATGAATAAGAAAGAGGTTGGTGTCATTGGCTTTCATATGGCTCCCCAAAGCTTCCAATTTCTGTCTTTGTCTTCACGGAACTTGACTTGGCTTCCTCTTCATTGCACGTAAGATGCTTCTGTTCAAGTGTTTTGAGTTGGATGACTTGGTCTTTCTTAAGTTTATGCGTTGAAGCATAATAAATGTCTTTCTTAAGTTTCACATGCTCTTTTTGCTATTATGTAATAACGTTCTATCTAATTTAAAGCCTATTAGCTCAAATGGTAGAGCATTGCGTTTAAACACAAAGATGCGGGTTCAAATCCCGCATAGGCTACGAGAATTAAAAAAACCACAAATATGACATTTTACATCGGGTAATAGCCGATGTCTTTCAAAAAAAAAAATCGATGTTTATGTTGGTGATGTAAAAAGTCAAAACTTTTTAACATCGAGTAATAGCCGATATCTTTGTATGTTATAACATCGGTCATATTTTATAATCGATGTTATATGATAACAAAGACATCGGATTTAAAAATATATACGATGTTATAACATACAAAGACATCGGGCTCTGGCCGATGTGAAAAACTTTTGACTTTTTACATCACCTACATAGACATCGATTTTTTTTTTGAAAGACATCGGCTATTACCCGATGTTAAATAACAAATTTCTAGTAGTGCATGAAAGGAGGTAAAATTTGAAGTTGCTTTTGACATGTTGCGTGATAAGAGGATGGAGGACTTTATATTTCCATATATGCTCATATGTTGTTATATCCTAGCCTTACCTATGCTATTGCATCACACAAAGCCATATTATGCTTTATTTCAATTATGCTCCACATATTCTAAAGATTGTCGTTCTTTACCTTATTTCTTATCCGGGGATTATGTTGAGAATGATGTTATATTATGGAGATTATTATATGGTGTTTGTGTTGTTGTTATTATCATATTTGGAGTTTGGCGAGAATGTTTGAAATATATGGAAAATTTAATGAGTGAGAAAAAAATCCGATCACCTCAGGAGATAAAGGTAGATCGACCCTGCTCGCTGAGATAATAGTTTGGCGAGATAGGACACACAGGTGAGGAGTCCAAAGCACTAAGTATCCGGGGCCATTCATTACACCCATGTTTGCGACTCGCGAGAAGGCAGTGCTGAGGTTAGAGAGGTAAAAGCATATAAGGGAAAAAAGCAAAGAGTGATTTATGAGAGAAGGAGTGATTTGGAAATAATGAAGGAGAAAGTGCATGAAAGCAAGAAAGATAGTTTGAAGAAATTATCCCCGGATTTAGCACCACATTATCCAAAAATAGCCCACCACTTTACCTTTTACCTTTTCTTCACCATGAGCTTAAATTAAAGTCCTCTTGATTATTAATGCTTTGTCACGAATGAATGCTTTTGCATAACCCTCCTTTTATGAGTAGATGTTGCTTTTTATTGCACATGTATGGATTTGTGGCACAAGTACCTTTTCGATGATGGTAATTGATTGCAGGGATATATAAGAATGAATCTATGATGTTAAAAGTTTTGAATTCTTCCCCTGAATGACCATCCAAGTTATTTCTTGGGGACAAGGAAGCTTAAGTATGGGGTGATTTGATGTCCATGTTTTATGCCATGTTTTATATCTACTTTTATATCGATTTTTGCATACATTTCATGCATTTGGGTTAGATTAATACAGAATCTATGTAGTTTATGCTTATTTGCCAAATTATAGAGTCTACACTAGTTTTTATTTAATTTTGCAGAAATCGGACGCACTTTGTAGCTTAAAGGAAAACTCATGAAGAGGCTAAGGATGGTGCAGCTGGAGAAAAGGCCATTTTTTGGCATTCATCATTCTGAGTCAAGTTCTGATGTATTCATGAGAGTTGTATCCCTCAAAAGGATCTTTCCAACGCATGCTCATATGCGTCAATCCTACAAACGAGGACTCGGGAAAGTGCGTTTAAAGAACAGAGCAGGATGCTGAGAAGACTGGTCGATATCGACCAAGCTAACTCGATATCGACCAAATCTTGGTCGAAAATCCCGGAATCGACCAACAGACAAAAGGACAGGTCGATATCAATCAAGCCAACTCGATATCGACCAACATGCAAGTCGATTTTGCCCCGGAAGCCGAGATCGAGTGACTGAGCTGAAGACGCGAGAAAAGTTGGTCGATATCGAGTAAGCCTACTCGATATCGAGTTGACCAACAGTGGCCGATTTCGAGCTAGTCCGAGTCTTGTTAAGGTTCTATCCTGAATCCAATGGAGATATTTCCGAGAGAAGATTCCCAACACATGAAGATTTAGATATTTTTATCTTTTTTATCTTTTTATCTATCCTAAGGGCTGAACAATTAATTACCCTAGGATTTATCTTGTTTTATCTAGTTTAGATTTATTTATTTCCAAGTAGAATTATATCTTCTAAGTTAGATAGGGATATAGATAGAATTTCTTTCCTTTTTAGCAAGGACTGGAAGCCTATAAATAAAGCCCATGGGGCTAGTTTTCATTCATTCAATTCTAGAGAAGGAGAAGTAGAGGAGTAAAAAGAGAGAGAGGCCGAGTGGAGCAAGGAGAGCGAAAGTGATCTGGCTTTGTTCGGTTTGTGCTTTCTTCGGTTTGGTTTAATGCAATTTGTTTCTTTTCAATCAATGATGTCTGCGATTGCGATGAAGAGCGAGTAGTCCACCCACTTCTAGGGTCGGGGCGAGCCCGACAATAGCCATACATGTTTGAGGTAAAGATCCGACCTTTATTGTGTTTTGAGCATCTACTAACTTTTATATGTTTATTACCTATTTAATAGAGATCCATGTTAACAACTTGGATTATAAACATAAAATCGGTAGATACAATTAGGGTTTCTTGAAAGAGTTGTCTAATTGTTGGAAAAGGCGAAAGCTTGATCCTTCGATGCGATTGCATGATTATCTCCTATTTTTGCCTTATGCATGTTTGGTTATCGTTGTTGCAAACCCCGATCTTGGAAGTCTTTTTGCCTTATGCATGTGAGATTCCTCCGCTGACTCGCTTCCTCATGGATCAATCCTGACTT
Organism: Persicaria maculosa; assembly: GCA_963922045.1. NCBI lineage: Eukaryota > Viridiplantae > Streptophyta > Magnoliopsida > Caryophyllales > Polygonaceae > Persicaria > Persicaria maculosa. Next base: position 54,619,038 of record OY998259.1, on the reverse strand, counting down.
CCCACTGCTGTATCGGGAGAGAGTCTTGTAATTATTTGCACAGGACAGAATATGGTTTGCTTTGCTTTATTTATATTTTAATTGCAAGTCTCGATTTCCTTCCTACAACAGTACACTGCCTCCCCAAAGTCTTTCATTGAAAAACATTTCTTTAGTCCTTCCTTAATGGACTTTAGCATCGGGATGTCATTCCCAATAAGTAGTATGTCATCCACATACAAGACTAGGAAAACCACTTTACTCATACTAAACTTCTTGCATACACAAGGGTCCTCTTCGCATCTGATGAAATCAAACTCTTTGATCTTTTCATCAAACCGAAAGTTCCAACTCTGGGATGCTTGCTTAAGTCCATATATAGACCTCTTAAGCTTGCATACCTTCCCTGCATCACTTGGATCTTCAAAACCCTCCGATTGTGTCATGTACACATCCTCTTCCAAGAATCCATTCAGGAAGGCGGTTTTGACATCCATTTGCCAAATCTCATAATCATAATAAGCGACAATAGCAAGGATTATCCTAATGGATCTTATCATGAAAACTGGTGAAAAGGTCTCGTCATAGTCTATACCATGAATCTGTTTAAAACCTTTGGCAACTAATCTTGCCTTATATACAGATATCTTTCCATCCTTATCTGTCTTGAGTTTGAAAACTCATTTGCTCCCTATGGGTTTTGCCCCATATGGCAAATCTATCAATTCCCAAACTTGATTTTCAAACATCGAATCCATTTTGGATCTCATGGCCTCAAGCCATTTCTTGGAGTCTGGACCCCTTGTTGCTTGCTTATAGGTATTAGGCTCATCATGTTCTAACAGAAGAACATCAAGGTTTACATTCAAGATGAAATCATCATAACGTCTTGGTTGTACCCTTGGCCTATCTGATCTACGGGTGGGTTCAATTGGTTCAACAACTGGAGATGGAACAGTTTCCACAACTGTTTGTGGATCCTCTTGTTCCGGTTCGTGGATGATTTGGGGCCCATGGCCTTCTAAAACCATCAACTCGTCCTCGACATCATCTATGTCATCTCGTTGTTGAGTTTTTTGCTCTTCATCATGAACTGGTTCAAGATGAATATTTCTCCCACTTGACTTATTGGAAATGAACTCTCTTTCCAAAAAGACACTATCCCTTGCAACAAACAGCTTTTGTTCAGCGGGACTGTAGAAGTAATATCCAAAACTACCTTTTGGATACCCTATAAAATAGCATTTATCTGATTTAGGGGAAAGCTTATCCATTTGTAAACGCTTTACATAAGCTTCACATCCCCATATCTTCATAAAAGACAATTTTGGAACCTTTCCAGTCCATATCTCATATGGAGTTTTGTCTACAGCTCTAGAGGGAGTCCTGTTTAGTGTAAGTACGGTAGTTGTGAGGGCATATCCCCAGAAGGATACCGAAAGGTCAGCAAAACTTATCATAGATCGGACCATGTCTAACAGGGTCATGTTTCTCCATTCAAATACACCGTTAAGTTGTGGTGTTCGTGGAGTAGACAACTGTGTTACCATCCCACAGTTTTTCAAATGATGATCAAATTCATGGCTCAAGTACTCACCACCACGATCTGATCGAAGTGCTTTTATTTTCTTGCCATTTTGAGTATCTACCTCGTTTTGAAATTCCTTGAACTTTTCAAAGGATTCCGATTTATATGACATAAGGTAAATATATCCATATCTACTCATGTCATCAGTAAATGTGATGAAGTATTTATAACCACCTCTAGCTTCTGTACTCATTGGCCCACATACATCAGTATGTATAATGCCCAATAGCTCAGTAGCCCTTTCATTTGTTCCTTTGAAAGGTGACCTTGTCATGTTGCCCATCAAACATGACTCACATGTATCAATGGATTCACAATCCACGTCTTTTAGAAGTCCATCTTTATGGAGCTTCTTCATGCGGTCTAAACTGATGTGACCCAAACGACAGTGGCATAGATAGGCTTCACTCAGCTTACTTGGTTTTTGCCTTTTTGTATTTATGTTATAAGATTATGTTGTGAGGTCGAATACAAATATTCCATTAATATCTTGAGCACGAGCATAGAAGATATCATTCTTGTGAATAATTATACCTTCATCTGTAGGGCTAAAATTAAAACATTCAGAATAAATTACTGCAGCCAAAACAAGGTTCTTTGTAATGCTAGGAACAAAATAACAATTATTCAGTTCTAAGATTAAACAAGAAGGAAGAGATAAACTAAAATCTCCTACGACAAGTGCATCAACACTTGCTCCATTTCCGACGCGTATGTCTATCTCCCCTTTCTTCACTTGTCTCATATTTCTTAGTCCCTGCACATTTGAAATAATGTGAGCACCACATGCGGTATCTAATACCCAAGTATGACCATTATCTAATGTGAGGACATTGGTTGACAATAATTCAATAACATATATATCTGTGTTGGAACTCAAAGTCCCATTCTTCTTGTCTTCCAGGTACTTGGGACAGTTTCTTTTCCAGTGTCCCTTAGCCTTACAGTGGAAACAATCATGGTCTGCAGCCACCCTTGGTTTCTCACCACCCGTAGGTTTTGCAACTTCCTTGCCCTTCCCTTGGGTATTGTTCTTGTTCTTGGCTATCTTCTTGAACCCTTTCCCTCTGTTGACGTTAAGAACTTCCTTCTTGTTGTCAGTGGGAGTATTCTGCTCAGCAGCTTTGAGCATACCATGGAGTTTGTTCAGGTTTTTCTTAATACCATGCATATGGTAGTTCATCCTTAATGAGGCAAAGCCATCATGTAAGGAGTGCAAGACGATATCTGTGGCCAACTCTTGGTCATATGGGGCGCCCAATGTCTCCATACGGCTAAAAAGACTGATCATGTTGAACACATGAGGACCTACTGGCTTTCTCTTCACAAGCTTGCTATCCAGTATAGCCTTGTGAGTTTCATATCGTTCAATCCTTGCCTGTTCATGAAACAACATTTTCGGGTTGGAGATGATAGTGTAGACATCCTGGTGTTCAAACCTCTTTTGAAGGTCAGGTTCCATGCCTGCTAGCATCAAACAAGTGATAGGCAAAGACTCACTCTTTAACTCCATTACTCTCACCTTCTCCTCACCTGATGAGTCGTCGGTGATAGTAGGGATAGGGGTGTTCAGGACGTCCTCACGCCCTTCGGACCTGATAACAATTCTCAGATTCCTTTTCTCAACCGAGAAAGTTCGTTCCATTCAATTTGTTCTTCTCAACTATTGAGCGCAGGGTGAATTTCAAATTATCGTTCGACATAATGCCTATATATAAAAGAAAATGACATGCAAATCAGTATATGTTCGAAATACAAATTACTTAAAATTAAACACCTTTAAAATAAGTAAATGCGCATTTTATTCAAGTTGTTATCGTTCCATGTGAATAAAATGATTCCAAGATCCTATTACATACAAGACCCAACGTACTTTTGCACTGCCTTAAGTCTTGTGTATTCAAGGTAAGTAATAATTACTAATTATAACTCCTTATAATTCTTGGTTGATGATCCACATCCAATGTAAAATCATCTTCATGCCTCAAGATCCAAAACTTTGCCTTTTGGTCTCTCGTTGGGTACAACCATATCAAGGTTTATGAACCCCCGTATAGATTCACCCTCATTAGTACAAGATTATGGAAAGACACCCTCACTTTTGTGAAGCCCATCCAACCAAAAATCCAGAACTTAATGGGTTATGATATGGAAAGGCATTGCCCCAATTTACCTTTGGAACTTAAGTCTTTTATTTGTCTTTTATTTATAAGTGAAAAAAATGTCATAAATAAAGACAATATAAAAACTTAAAATAAAGCATTCAAAATGCAATAATATATTGTGATTCTAGTATGGCTCCTACGATGCAAAATTTTAAAGATCTAATCTTCATGGGTCTCCACCCTCGCATCCTTCATGGATCTCCATTTTTGAACTTCTTATGTCTTCTTCTTCTTTTATTACAATATTTCCTAATAATCTATTTACCGAAAATTAAATACAAAAATACATAATGATACGCAGATCGTGTTAAAAAATAAACATAATGATACGCAGATCGTATTTATGGGCCATACTAGTCACCTTATGCAAGCAATTTATATCATAATATAAAATCATGCAAAATAATATCTTAATTTAAATATAAATCCTTATATGGTATTAATCAATATTAATCATTAAATTGCATTTATTGGAAAATTGCATGATGGCAAAATATAGCCTCCTTGACCGGATCATATCGAGTCATACTCTGCTCAACCCATGCCGAGTCATACTCGGTTCAAACTTGACCCAAATCTATTTCGGTCTAAATGGTGGTTAGCCCGCGACTTGGCAATGAAAACCCCCCAAATCGGATCTAATCCAATTCGGTTTGATGGTTCATAAATTCCTCTTATTAGATCACACAATTCATAAATTCCAATCAATCAAAATCTCCATTTCAATCTAGCAAAATAATCCATATATTATTTACCATCAATTTAAATCAAGATCCGCATCAAAAATTAACAATTAATCTATTGATCGTATCAATTTATGCAAGATGGCTCTGATACCAATTGAAGGTTTATTAGATGCGTTAAGCGGAATTTCAAATCATATCTAAACACCTGATCGTAGGATCTTCATGCATATTGATAGATCAATCTTTTTTTAGAGAATACCTCTTGATGCGTGAACAGGATCTGAACGGGGATGATTCGGAAGAGAACGAGAGCCCCACGTGTTGCTCCTCTAATTGGTCCACACGAGCCCGGTGTCTAGATCTCCTTAGCCTTCAACTGCTAGGACGAAGGTCGAAAGATAAAAAAAATCGAATTGCTTTTGGGATGATGGTGGTTACGACGTCCGGCCAAATCAACACTTGATTTGCCGTATAGCACTTTTGATGCAACTATATTGCATCTCTTCTCTTACGTGAAAGATCCACAAAAAGCACAAAATGAATTGTCATTTATATTAGCTTTAACCACATTTCAATTTCGTAACTCTCTGTAACTAATTACAAAGGAACGAAATGGCATGCAAACTTAAATGCTAATATAAACGTAACACCCAATTCAATTCATTCACAAAACCGCAAATGATTTAATTAGGGAGAGCAAAGAATGTGTAACTCTTAACTATTTATTTCTCAAATAAATAATGTTTATTATTTATTTCTTAAATAAATAATATCTCTTATTAATAATATATAACATTATATATTACTAATCAATCATCAATCCCGTTGATCTATTCCGTCAACTCAAAGTGTGTGACCTCATATGATCCGCTTATAATAGTCATGGACTTGAACCGTTCAACCCCATTAATCGTAGTTGACTTCTAGCAAAGCACTAAGACTCCTAAAATAATCGGATGATATATCTCTATCAATTGTCTTATTCCAAGTTTAGTCATTGCACATTATATTAAAGGACACAATTCCTTCAGAAAGATGTTATTTACTAGTGGCATATTCCAACGTTTCTGTGAGTTAAAAAGTTGGGATACTTTCATTTCTGGATCATGGTTTCCTCTAAATTGTTTAAGATCTTGATTTGGGACCCAGGGGTGCGACCAAACATTTATGCTATTTCCGTTCCCAATTAACCAAATGAGACCTTGTTCAAATTTATTTCTTAAGGAGAGTAATCGACCGAATTGCCAAGAAGTAAGATGATTTTTTTTATGACGTGGAGGTTCCGACTCCTAGTGAGATTTGAACCCTTGACCTCATAGTAGTGAGGCATAAGGAAGCACATTACTCTTACCACTAGGGCAAGAGGTCATTGGTTGCTCCAAAATTCTCATGGTCGAATGAATTTACTTTACAACTATCTATCTACACATATATTAGTATCTTATTATAAATTACTCCGTAGTTGTCAATATATATTATTAACGGGCCGAATAACATGAAGCCCAACCAGAACGGGCCCAAATCAAATTCTAGACGCTACGTGGGACGACCAAACGATCGGCTTTGAAAGAAGTGGGGGCTGAGGCAGAAGAACATTACATTAGCGTCGTCCGATCGAACATGGCCGGTGTTTCGTTTTCGGTGGGTAAAGAAATGGGCTCTTCCATCATAACCCTGAATCTCTCATCCTGATAATCCCATCTGTCACAATTTTCTCTTTCACACCCTCCGAATCTCTGTAAAACCCCTCCGATTTTTCTTTCCCAGGGAGGAAACTAGAACCCTAATCGAACCCCTCCCATTTTTCAACTCATATATCCGGGCTCCCCGGATCGTTCTTGTCGTCAATTGGCTCCATTCGAAGAATTAGTAAGATTCAGGTTGTCAATTTTCGTTCAGCCGATTTGATTTTGCTGCAGAATTCGTTGTTTCTGGGGAGAGACATCCGTGTTTATTTGGTAACCTAAAAAGTCTCTCCTCTTCTTTTTATTTTGGGGCAAAATTTTTTTTTTAATAGTATATATATTTTGGATCTGCGGGTGTAATTTTTTATCCGATTGAGCTGCGCATGATCGAGAAGAGAAGGGGACAGAGAAAGGATAATCGGTAGTGGGTGGAGGAGAGAAGATCGGGAGATTAATTTTCTTTCTCAGAGTAGGGGTGAAGACACAACATGTCTGCAATTGTGTGTGGGAAGAGATCATTCTTCGAAGAGTTGCCATCGTCTCCCCCTGTTTCCAAAAAAGTTCGTTGCTCGTCCTCCTCTCCGGTTCGCATCTCCCCGTCTTGGTCTGGTCCCTGTCCCTTTGCATCATCCTCATCGTTGCTTGATCATCTGATGGCCCTCTTTCCTGATGTGGATGAAAAGGTTTGCTTACGTTTTCTTCTCTAAATATCAATGTCTCTGTTGTTTTTAGTTTTTGAGAAATTTGGGCTTGTTTAAAGTAATTTGCACAAGTTTGACGCTGGGGAAAGTGAGCCCAAACAGTAGATTTACAATGTTCACTATCAATATTTACAGCTTAGCACATTGAAGGAGCAAGCAAGTGATGAATTTATGTTGGACAAATTGCACTGATCGATTCCAAGAAGCGGGAATTGTAGAAAATTAGTACAAGGGATGATACTATGTAAGAAGATTAAGAATGACAGAAATATCATGATTTGCATCTTCTAATTAGCATTTGTAGCTGATGGCTGTTCCTGTAGATCACCGTGAATTAACTGCATCTTTCATAGGTCAATTTAGTTGCATATTAGTGTTCACTGGTATGCAGAAGCAGAAGAAACTTTCAGATCATTAAATTAGTCTTGAAATCTATGATTTTTTCGTTGATGGAAGTCTGATGTACACTTGAAACTCCTTCATGTGTACTGTCTTGTATCACACTAACTGATATTCTAAGGCTGCAAATTTTGCTTATATGAAAGCAGGAATCTCTGCTTATATTAAAGCTGTAATGAAGCATAAGGACCTTAGTGGTGTAAATCCAAATAATTTCTTTGCTAGCAGGAAAGGGGATAAATATAGTTTGACTTTAATATGAAGTGATTGATATTAATTATAGAGAGGATTTTTAATGACAATTTATGCCTAGATTAGTTTGGGTGAATTTTTAGGGTGGTCTTTTCTATTAGGGATGGAATGTGCTTGACATTAGCCCAATTTTTGGGTCTTGTGGGTCATATTTTGATATGTCTACCTGAGGCTCTTAGTACAGGTTTTGTTAGTCAACAATGTCAAATTCATATTTATTGATTTGTCTGTTTGGCGGTGGGACCGGAATTTGGCGTAAATGTGCCTACTAATCCACCATTTACAGAAGGGGTGGACATGATTAAGATGTTATCGAAGTTACAATATCTTCATATGTTCCTACCATGTGTCATTTGTTTATTTTGATATGTGATTATAATTATAATGAATCATTGTTCTGGTTTATGATTTATGAAGGGATGGAGTTTTTTAGGTGTTTTGTCTTATAATATCAACATAGTAATTGACATTGATCTTGAAAGGGGTGTGAGTGTAAGGCATGCAAATTCACTAGAAGTATGTTATGCAGATACAATTTCTTTATCAAACCGAAAGGGAGATGAACATAAGTTGGCAAATTGCTTTTCCTAATACGTCAGGCATATAAAGTTTTGTTCTATTTCGGATGCCATCAGGATATGTTTTAAAAAGAAAATTCAGAATGAAATTAAACTCGGAAAAAGAAGCACCAGTTATTAGTTTTGTTTTAGTCCAAGACTCTACAAATTTGTAATTAGCAGTGCAGTTGAGGTGACTATGCAAGCAAAATCTTGTTTTCCGATGTTATCTTTCTCATATAGTGTGCTTGTCTAGTTGGTAAAGTGCCTTTATTAGTTTCATAGAGATATGAGTTCATTTCATCTCTTTGATACTTATCACTTGTTTTCATTTTCATTTTGTAGATCTGGGATACTGTATTTATCATAATTGAATACAAATAGTGCTTTAGGCATTTGATGAATAGGCAGACTTTGAATTGTACTTCAAAAGAAGTATATTCTAATTCATATAATAGATGGAACTATGGAAGTAACTGTAGCTTGTTTACTTTTCCATGTTTTCTGCTGTTTCTTATTTACAATTTTTTTCCCCTTAAAAATAATGCACTCATGCATTTCTTTCAGCTCAGTTACTGATGGGCCTTAACCCTTAGCTCTAGGTTTTACATAGCAAACTTCAGTTATACCTCTACAAATAGTAGATTCTCGCTTTGTTGATAATTTTGTTGGATATGTTCCAATGTATGATTTTGGCAAGAAGGTATTTGCTTGAAACCTTCCAGCTTTGCATTGTTTAGATCATTCTCCAATAGCAATTTCTTCTGTTTGCTGCTGAATTGAAGTCCTAAGTGTTCTTTTCCTCCTGTTGTTGCTATCGTTTCTTTTTTGTAATTGGAATTTTATTGTATTATTATTTTGATTCGTACTGTACTTTATATGGTAAAGTTACTAATTTATTGTAAATTTTGGGTGGCCTGGCTTTTGACGTGTTGGGTGTTAAATGAGTTTATGACTCAAAATACAGATTACATGTTGTAGGTTTTTTAGTCTGGCTTTGATTATATATTTATTTATTGTTAAAATATTCTAGTTAGCTGTCTAACGAGCAGAATAATGCTCATATCTGACTAAGCTTCTTGGTTACGAGTAATATTTTGACATATCTAATATCTCGGCAACTCAGCAAGCACTATGTTTCTCTGATATCAGCTAGATGTAAGAAGTTGTATGATTTTGGGAAAGATCTACCTGGGGTGAATACCATAGTGAGGCTTGTTATCTTCTATTTGTGTCCATTGATATGCATTGACAGTTTGCGTTTTTGGTACTGATGCATTTAAGAATACATTCTGATTTTATGATTGGGGCTTTCATGTTTCAAAGATGCAATATATTAGTGATCATTGATAATTTTGCAATTTTCAGGTTCTTAAGAAAGCACTTGAAGAATGCGGTGATGATTTAGACATGACAATCAAAAGCCTGAATGAGCTTCGTCTTGGATGTGCTGCGAATAAGCTGGAAAATGCTGCTAATCATTTTGATGTCCCTCAAGCAAATGATTTGCCACAAGGTACATATGATGGAAATCAAACAAGGAAATTTATTATATTCATATATACCATGAGGTTCCTTCATGCTGTAACTTTTGTTGATTGTCTGGTTCAAGTTTTTCCTCGTTAGCTCAGATTTTGTTGTCTCACTTTAATTATGGATAATTTTCATTTCCTTATTTTTTTACAGCAAATTTAATCATGGAGGCATATGAATTGGTAGCCTCTTAAAAATAAACCAAGAATTTCAATAAACCAAGAATAAACCAAGAATTGGTAGCCTCTTAAGAATGAACTAGAATTCTCAATTCTGCGTTGGCCTGCACTCTTGTCTGTCTAGCCTAAGGGGAGTTCATTTGCTATTTGGTTTGCGATTGTTTCTTGCCCAGTGTAGATGTATGTTAAAAGTGGACCATTTTGCTTAGACAATAGGTCTCTTTGGTGGCCCTTTGCTGTCTTGGTTTGAGACCTAGAATTAGTGTTTTTTTGGTGAAAGGAACAATGAGCTGAAGAGACATTTTTTTGTTTAGATCTCTAATCTAGTTATACAGCATAATTCTGGCTTTGCAAGTGTAGAAAGGTACTTGAATGATGGTTATTAAGTCTAGAAACAAGCTTCAAACCAACTAGGTTCAAATGGTGGGTGTATTAGTATATATTATGAGTAGCCAGTCTTTCATCACATTCATATTCATCTTTCTTATATTCATGGGAGCACAAGAGGATCCGAATCCCATCAATAGTTTGGACTGTACCTTCACAAATACCTGGGGCACGGGGAGGATTCACTAAGCTTTAATATAATTAGGAGGGTGTTGAGATTTAGGAGCATTGAAATTCTTTTGGTTTGCAAGTATCTGGTTGTTCACTACATATTTCAATTCACATTTTCTGTGTTGCAATTTGATCCTTTTCCCCCTCTTAAGGTTGTTTGAACATTGTCTCAAATGAATATAATTAGTTTTCTAGTTGCTTTCTTGCTGGTATCCAGGTGCTGATGACAAACAAGATAGACCTGTTGAAGATCCATTAGCTTTAGGCAACAGCTGGCCTACAGATGGCGCTGAGTGGGTGGAGCTCTTTGTTAGAGAAATGATGAACTCTACAAACTTGGATGATGCCAGAGCTCGTGCTGCCAGATCCCTAGAGGCTCTGGAGAAATCTATCTCTGCTCGTGCCGGTTCTGGGGCGGCTCAGAATATTCAGCAGGTGAGTATTATAAGTCATATTTTGCCCACCCCTTCACGAAAGCTATACTAGGCCTATTGGAGAATTTGTATCTGGGGCCGAAAGAAAGGATACTTTATTTTTGGTCTCTTTAATATAATATTCATGATGAATTTTGAGGCAAAAAAGGGGGTTATGTGAAAGCTTAAAGCTTGTTGATTATTACCCCAGGAGAATGCAATGCTGAAGGAACGAGTTCAGTTGCTGCTCCAAGAAAATGCGCTTCTGAAGCGAGCCGTCTCCATTCAGCATGAGCGGCAGAAGGAGTTTGATGGCAAGACACAGGAACTACAGCATTTAAAACAGCTAGTTGCCCAGTACCAGGAGCAAATCCGAACTTTAGAGGTTAGGTTCCTCTCCCGTTTGTTGACTCGTTGTCTCCAAATTTGCTTTTCCTGTTACATTCTCCCGCCTTGAAAAAAATCATCATATTGGATCTCTTTTCCGATCCTACTTTCCTGCTGCTGTAAATGTTCTCTTCTTGTGGTTTGGCTGACAGGTTAACAATTATGCATTGGCAATGCACCTGAAGCAGGCACAGCAGGGCAGCTCGTTCCCTGGCCGCTTTAATCCTGACGTTTTCTAGGGAGGCATGTGGCCGAGAAATCTGACCCAATGGCATGGATATTCTGGCGATTCCAGACATTGTAGTACTCATTTTCCATGGCCCTTCAACTGCATAGGATCAGTTTACAGTCACACAGAGGATAAAACCATGTGGGTGAACCATGTGGAAGAAACCTAGACCCCAATAAGTTAGATGGATATGATGTTGATCATTGTTGCCCGGTAGTGTCTTTTGTTGATGATTTAGGAAAAGTGAACCGATTGTTTAAATCCGATTTTGGTCAAAAAGAACCGGCTTCATTGAGTTAAGCTCCATATTATTATTGGAAAAGTTATGGTAAATATCACAAACTTTCAAAGTTAGAAAAAATATGTAGTCGGTAGGTCTTATGATATATTGTCTCTTGTTATAATTTTTACCTTACGACACATCTTTTGAAAATTTGTCGTCGGTGACTCGGTAGGTCTTATGATATATAGCACAATCTATGACATAGCACAATCAAGTTAAAAACTCTTTATTTTTACTTTATGTTCAAACCAAGTCAAGACTCGAACCAAGACTCAGTCTGACATGAAACTTGGAAGTCAAGATTCGACTGCTTCTACAAACCAATACTCGGTCTGAATTGTTATTCAAGTAAAAAACAAGAACTGTTATTTTTATTTATTTGTATAGATAAGACAAGAATTTAGTACAATAGTATAATGTGACGGACCCCAAGGAATCTCATTTGGGGTTGTTTGGATGCTAAGGAAGTACCTAAAAACTACATTAGGATCATTAGAGATATGTATGATGGAGCTTCGACAAGTGTCCGGACTCCCGCAGGAGACACCGACTACTTCCCAGTACAAGTAGGCTTACACCAAGAGCCCTTTCCTCCTCACTTTAGTTATGGATGTGATCTCAAGAGCCAAGGAGAGATTTTGTGGTGTATGCTTTTCGTGGACGATATTGTCTTGGTGGATGAAACAAAGGAGGGTATAAGCAACAATCTGAAACTTTGGAGGGAGACGCTAGAAGCACTACAAAAAAAAATACAAAAAAAAATTCAATTAACCACACCAGTTTGCAACGACTAAGCACTGGTGTGGTTAAAAATTCAATTAGCCACCCCAACTTGCCACGGCTTGATGTTTTTTTACACGGGATAGCCAAAAAATTTTTTTTTTAAAAAGTGAAGAAAGGGAAAAAACACACCCTTTCCTAAAATACTTCCTCTTCCTTCAGAAAACCCTACGCTCTTCGTTCTCCATCGCCGCTCCTTTGTCTCCTCTCCTCTAGGGTTCGTCCAACTATGACACATTCAAATTTCGATCTCCATCCCCGCTCCTTTCTCTCCCCTCCCCTCAGATTTGTGTTTCTGAGAAGTCTAGAAGAAAGTGGCCCTTCAACGAGTTCGAATGTGTTTCGATCTCCATCGCCGCTCCACCTCTCCTTTTCGTCCATGCAAATCCATTTCTTTCAGGCGTTTCTATTTACCTCCTCAATTGTCTTTTCGTACTCGATATCCTTACCTAAAAAGGTTAGTTCGATTGCGAATTTGCTTGCTCAATTTCCCGATACATGTGTTGTGAAATTGCGTATTTCCTTGGGCGAATTCAGCGAGATTTGATGCTAGATTGGTAGAGTTTTTTCATTGTTCATTTCTCTAAATTTTATGGATGCTTGGTAGAGTTTTTGTTTAAATGAGATTTTTGATCTTACGAGTCCTGGTGAACAACTTCGTTAATCTTTTGATTGAGCATATGATTTGTTGATCTAGGCATTTGTGGTCTGTGTATATGCAACGAACCAAATCAGGGGAAAGAAGTAGATGATTGGTTGATCTGTTTTGATTGAGCAGTGATCAGTTTGATATTTCTATGATCTTATTTAGTGCCAGCATATTTTGCTCTTGATAAGGATTTTTTGTTCTGGAGTACTCATGAGTTTATATTTTTATGGAAGTTAGATTCAATTTATTTATCCTTCATTTTGTGCTTTAGTTTTGTGATTGTGTAACTTATGAAATTTCTCCTTTTTGGCAGCTTACTTGTGAAATCTAGTTATGCAGAAGCTAACATAAGGAGTGGCTCTAGATCCGCTACCATTGACGTTGTGGATGATGTTAGAACTGAAAGGTAAGAGGCTTACTTTTGAAATCTAGTCTTGTTTTGAAATTTCTCCTTTTTGAGTCTCCATGTGTCTCTTATTTCTTCAAGTTATTGAATTTTGATGCTTACTGGAAGCTATTTTGCACACTAGCTAGTCGTTCTAGGAGGCACTGGCTTTGTCGGATCCACTATATTCAAAGCGGCAGTATCAAAGGGCATTGAGGTTACAAGTGTAAGCATGTCAGTATAGTGTTTAATTCCTTTCCTTGTTGCTTTGCCTTTAATTAGTATCCCAAGCAAGGGATCGAGTGAGCAGTTTGATAGTATCTAGTCTTGTTTAAGATTTTCCGTTTCTCGTGGACCTATGTACTGTTTATATTTTTATTTTACTGCATAATAAACTACCAAGTGAAATGAAACTAATGAACCACCATTAAAGAGCAAAAGCTCTCAAAGACCAAATATTCTATTGCCTTAAAAACACTCATAAACTACATAATAAACTACTAGGTAATCCTCCTTATTCATACTAAGTTGGTTTGTTTCAGATCTCACCAAATTCGTTAACAAGGGTGTCCAAGTCAAGCTTGCTGGTGGAAGACAAGGTTTTTTATTACTTAATTTCTGTAGTATGATTCTCCAGCACAGTGTATTTAGTATGACTTGCATGTTTTTACGGGTCAAATTCTAGGGGCAACTGCAACATGTTTTCCTACGTTGGCTAATTTAAAATTTTAACTCATTTACAACTCCATACATCATTTTCCTCATCTCAGCTTTGGGACTCTTCCTGTGATGCCTGTTCAAGCCATGACTAAACAGGTTCGCAGATCAGATTTTTTTTTCCTCCATTGTTTTACCCTTCCTTGATTGGTTAATAAGTGTGTTTGATATCAACTTGTAGGCTATTAGACATGCTCGGCGGGTTTATGTTGGTGGTCTCCCCCCAACTGCAATGAACAGGTATTTGTTTTATTCATCATGTAGATAAGAGATACATGGAAAATCATTCAATTAATATTTACTTATTTTGTGTAATGCTTGTTTCCAAATCATGAAAACATCAATGATGAGAAGTAAGATAAGGGGATATGATTGGGATCCCTATTTTCAAACCTATGCCTAGAATTGGGAATGGAATAAGAGGATACGGGGAAAAACAAAGCATATATGAATGAGGGAGCATGAGCTGATCATGATTAATTAAAAAGAATGATATAAAGGTGATCTAGATTGATTTCTCATCATTTTCAACCTAATAAATTTAATTGGCCCTTGAAAGATTATTTTCTTTCCTGCTATTTGCTTTTTATTAAATCTTGTTGTATATGGTCTGAACTAATTTATAAATTTTAACAATAGCTATAAAGGTGTTAGGTTATTGCAAACTACAGTCTGTTTGGTTCTAATTTATAAATATTAATAATAGATGCAAGTTAGATCATTATCAAGCATGCTTCTAGTTCTATCCCTTCTGCACAACAGTTTTGATCAGCATGATGTTATACATAACCTTCTGGCCTTTGATGCAACCCTTGTTGACTTGTGCAGTGGGCAAATTATCAGCCCGGTTGAAGCCATGGGTTATGCTGTTGTGGATGAGTTGCTCTCTGTTCAAAACAAGACTTATGAGCAACCAACTGTTCGCCTGTGAGGAATTGTTCTTATGAGCAACCAACTGTTCGTGTGAGGAATTGTACTTTCTAATAGTTATTTTTATTTTATTGTACTAATATGACCAATTGTTCTTGCTTGAACAAAAGTTTCTATTGTATTTTTTTTAAATATAGCTTTAATCGGTCATAAGAATGGATATGGATATGAATGTGGTCTTTTTTTTATAAAGACATTTGACTTTTTAGCCCGGTTCTGAAGTATCCGGGCTAAAAATCCGGGAACATATTTTTTTATTTCTGTAAATAATTTAGCGACGGTTGTTGCCGTCGCGAATAATCATTTGCTACGGGACTATTGGCCACGACTGATTTGCTGTCGCAATGTCGTCGCTAATGGACTTTGGCGACGAGAAATCGACTATTGGCGACGTGATTTTGCCGTTGCTAATCTAATTTTTTTTTTTGTAGTGAAGCCCGAGGCTTTAGAATGAGCAGAACTAAAACAGAATATATGGACTTCAACTTTAGAGGGATGGAATTAGTGGATGAAAGATTGATGCTTCAAGGGAATCTGATTCCTATGAAGGATAATTTCAAGTACCTGGGATCGATGCTGTAGAGTGATGGAGGAGTTGATCTAGATGTCAAGTACCGAATTTAGAGAGGATGACAGAAATGGAGGGCAGCCTTAGGCATCTTATGTGATAAGAAAGTGCCTTTGAAATTAAAAGGTAAATTCTATAAGGTTGTGGTGAGGCCGGCTATGCTGTATGGAGCTTAGTGTTGGCCGCCTACGAAGATTCAAGAACAGAGCCGGATGGTAGCTGAGATGAGGATGCTCAGATAGATGTGCGGGCACACCCGCTTGGACAGAATAAGAAACGAGATAATCCGTGGGAAAGTAGGAGTCTGTTGTATAAAGGACAAGTTGAGGGAATTTAGGCTCAGATGGTTTGGGCATGTACGTAGAAGAGTATCGGATGCTCCAGTACGCAGATGTGATATCCTCCCGATAAAGCGTTTGCGGCGTAGTAGGGGTTGACCTATGAAGTCTTGGAGGGAGGTCATCAGGCGCGACCTTCCTATGAAGGATAATGCTTCCGAGATAATATCCTTTTATGAACTCTACTGTATTTCTATTTCTCCTAATGGTGTGTCATGTATTGTCTGGTTTAGACACTTTTGCAGGTACGGGTCATTCGGAAACTCTCTCTCGACCTAGTCGGGGAAAGAGAGCGTACAATAGGACCCCCAGACCATGCTCTAAGCGGGATATACTGGGGTTGTTGTCGTTATTGTTGTTGTTGTTGTTGTGTTGTTGTTGTTGTTATTGTAGTATAACTAGTACGATCCCCGCGCCATAGCGCGATTTTTTTATAAATAATATTTAGATATAGATAAATCATAGACATTAGATTTAATTCAATATTTTTAATTAAACCCATTGTTTAGTAAATGTGTTAAAAATAATAATAAAAAATACACTTGGGTTAAAGAGATAAAAAGAAAAATAAATAATAAATGGTGAAAGATAAAAGTTTTGAATTAATCACATTGATTAAAAAATGTAACATCAAATAATATTAGGTAATTAATATTTGAATATTTTTCAAAAAAATAATATTATAAAATATAGTTACCATAATAAAATGATATTATGTAAATAATATTTCCACAAATTAGTATATTAGATTGAATTAAATGTTTTGAATTAAGCTCAATAGTTAGTAGGATGAAAGAAAAAAAAGAGAATTAAAATAAAAAGGAGAAAAAAGGAGAATTAAAAAAAGATGATTAAAGAGAAAAAAAGAAAATTATAATTGGTCAAAACCCCTAAAATCTCTCTAATGTTGACACCTCAGCATAAACTCTTCTAAATTAAGAGTTTATATATAGATATATAGATAATTAGTAGAATGAAAGAAAAAAAAAAGAGAATTAAAATAAAAATGAGAAAAAAGGAGAATTAAAAAAAAGATGATAAAAGAGAAAAAAGAAAATTATTATTGGTCAAAACCCCTAAAATCTCTCTAATGTTTACACCTCAGCATAAACTCTTCTAAATTAAGAGTTTCTATAGATATAGATATGACGGGTGACAGCGAGAGACAGAATAAGCCGGTGGAGGATAAGAACATTGTGAAAATCAAATGAAACAAAGCAATTGAAGATAACAACAACAAATCACAAAAACAATAGACACCACCACCGAACAACAAATGAAAGGACGAAGAAAAACCGTCAAGATCTTGAAACTTGAAAGTGGTCACCAACAAGAGAAACATATATGAGGATTTCTTGGGGAACACTCTGAACATCTCAGATTTGAACTCTATAACGAGCTTTTAGACATTGATCGCAAATCCACGACTCATCCATACATGTAAACACAAATCGATGTCCACGGGACGCAAGTCCTCGGATCCAAAAATTGGATTTTAGCCTATTTTTGCCCATCCATCATTCATTGTTAGAGCATCTCCCATGGTAGATAAAAAATTGAATTTTAGCCTATTTTTGCTCCCATCATAGGCCAAAACCCATTTTGGCAATATTTTTTGTTTGCCCATTTTTAAATGAAAGGCCAGCTTGTTATTTTGGAAAACCAAATGTGAATATATTTTTTATTATTTATTTTGTTAATTGTTTAATATTTATATAAATCAATAAACAATAAAATTAGTTATATATAAATTATATAATTATGATTTTCAATTAATAATAAAATTTATAGCATTATAAAGATATTCACGAATTCTTTAATATGAGTACAATATTTGGCATGTTTGAATTATCATTGTATAAATAATATTTTTAGAAAATGACATTCATCCTTTTTTTATTATAGATTCATCAAAATTATACATCGAAAATAAATATTGAGCTGCGTAAACTACTAGCAAAGAAAATCTAAGTATAAAATGAAACTATCACTATTGAACCATAATCACGTCTAATATATAACATGTCAGATCCACATCACTCTCTTAATAATAATTCCCTATTCTGAAGCCACCATTCACCACTTTGATTGTCTTCATGCACATATTTTTCGCTGCTTGTTCCAAAGTTACCATAGCTAAAAATTTCACTGCCAAAATTTTCATAATGACATGCAACTTTTGATTCACTTCGGAATTAGTTAAATTTACATCAACCAAATGATTCAGTAAGGGAAATGAGATGTAAAACTAGTGAAAATTTTCATTAATACTTATAGGTAGTTTTTAGCCTACTAAAATTAGCCTACGAGGATTACAAAATCAGATGATAGGCTAAAATATTTTATAGAATATTATCTTTTAGTACACTATTGATACGGGGTTAGCCGTGAGATGGTCCGATCTTCGACAATTAAGCAAGAAACTCAAGAACGGAAGCAAGAACTATCAAGAACTTAAAGAACGCAACAAGAAAGACACAAGACTCGACAGGATTCCAAGATCAGGGGCTGAACTCGAAATCGACTGGTGTGTCCGGAGGTCTCTTGGATGGTCCCGCATCAACTATTTTCTTTGGCCATCATGAGTCCTGATTCATGACATATGGGGGAGATGCCCTTATAGGTTTACCCTTGTTTACTGTATACTATATTCAGAACGAAGAAAGAAGACTAAGCAACAACTCCAAGACCGCAAACCCAAGCGCTCCAATCTTTTTGAGAATCGCATTTCGATTCATTTTTGCAATTTGTTGTAGATTTAATTCAATCGGTGAAAACAAGCCTAATCTTCACTCTCTTCATGGAAATGCAAAATATGGTCCCAATCTGACAATTGAATCCAAGATTAGGTGTTTCAAACCATGAAAAATCTTGAAATTAGGCCTTCTAGTGACTGAATTACATATTCAATTCTTGATTTGGGGGATCTCACGTCCAAATCTAGGTCGGTGTTCAATTCAAATGTTTTTATTTTTGAGTTGTTGGGTTCTTTATGATCTTTTTTTTATTAACCATGGTTGAAAGAGGACCCTTTGACATGATTCATGAATAGGGCTTATACTTTGTTGAAAATTCAATAAAAATAACATCAAAAACCCAAATTTGGGTATATGAGATTGGGAAGAAGCCCGGGGAAAGGGGTTTAGGGATTAGGGTTGGGAGGTGGTGTTCATTGTGTTTTAGAGTGTATTGATTTTGCAATCTAGGTGGTAGCTAGCGATAGGAGATCTCCCCTATTGATGGGGATGGATTAGTGGTCTTCATGAAGGTTCTCTCCTTGTGTTCTTCCAACAAGTCTCTTTCTAGTATTCGAGAGTGGTTGGAGTTTTTTTTGAAACGAAAAGAATTCGACCAACTGGACATACCCGGAAGTCGAGAGGCCGCCATGCTGGTAAGAACGGCGATGGAAACACCGTCATAAACAACAACCATAAAAGAAATCAAACACATGGGTAACAAAACCTAGTCAAACAATGGGCGAAAGATAACGTCGGCGTAGAGGACCATGGGTAGATGAGGCTCAATATGCGACATATCTTATGCCATTAGGAGCTTTTTTTCTCTCCATCTCATCAACTCAAGTGCTAGTAAAAGATATCGTAAAATAAGAGAAATATCCAAACAAAATTTTATTCGAAAGTTGGTCTAGAGACCTTATTATAAGTTAATGTATAAATATTTCAATAAAGGGAACATGTAAGGGGAAAACATTTGGCCAATTAGAGGTCTCCGTCAAGGCGACCCAATCTCTCCACTCCTATTTATTTTAGGGGCGGAGGTCCTTGCAAGAGCATTACAAGCTAAATGTAATGACTCGAGAAAAACGATCGGATTCGAATGCATTAGAGTAGGAACCAGAATCCCTTTCTTATCCTTTGCAGACGATATCGTTATCTTTGCTAAAGCATCTGCTGAAACATGCAATCAAATAAAGAAAATCATTGATGATTATTGTGGGATTTCATGACAAAAGGTGAACTTCAACAAATCAGCGTTCCAAGTTACGTCTGGTGTTTCGACCCAGCAGAAATTGACAATTCAAAGCATATTACATATCACGAACCCAGAAACACTTGATAAATATTTAGGTTTCCCCATTATAAATGGAAAGGTAAATAAGGATATCTTCGAAGAGACAATCTCAACTTACCAAATGGAAGACAAATAGACTTTCTCAACAAGGAAGGTCAATCTTAATTAAATCCAACCTTGCCACGAAACCAAATTACATTATGCAGAGCTTTATGTTACCTGCAGGAATCTATAAAGAACTAGACCAAATAAATAGAGGTTTGTTCTGGAACAAAGACCAAAATTATAAACCATTGATAGGATGAGACAAAATTTGTAAACCAAAACACAGTGGAGGACTAGGAATAAATAAATCAAGAAACATAAATAAAGCATTACAAATAAAGCTTCTATGGAAGATCCTCGCAGAGCCAGAAAATTGCTAGGTTAAAATTATAAAGGAAAAATACTTACAGTCTGAACAACTCTGGAACTACAAGAACAGGAAAACATCATCTTGGCAATGGAGGAAGCTAATGGAAATAAAAGATGAATTATGTGAACAATTAATATGGCAGGTACGAAATGGGAAAACTATAAGATTTTGGATTGATGAATGGATGAATGAAATTAAACTCATGAACTATAACATCTCATCTAGCCCAATTAACATAGAGGATAGAGTAGAAAAATTCATTGGTGAGGATAGGCAATGGAAGTTAGAGGAACTACGGAAATTTCTCCCAAACAATCTAGTGGACAAAATTAAATACATAAAAATCCCAACGAGTGAAATCGATGACCGTCTATATTGGAAACCAAGTTGATGTCATCCTCAAGCGGAACAAGAAGGCTCCACCTTGGGAGTCGTTAAATAAACGACGTTAATTATTTTATTATTTATATTTTTTTATTTATTTTTATATATATATATTCTATTTTTAGTAACTCCTATGTTAGTTGGAGTCTAATTATAGAATTGCTTATTTTAGTATTTCTTAGTTTGGTCAAATAAGATGGTTAGGAGAGTCTATCCTTTAGACTTTCTTAATTATCATATTTTATTATTTTCTATATTAGGATTTTAGATTAAGTTTTATTTAGTTAGGATATAGTTTGGTAAAGCTATCCTTAGCCTCTAAGGAAGCCAACCAATGCCTAGTTATTTACCTATTTAAACATTGTATTCCCTTTTGAATTAATCAGATTGAATATAGAATTTAAGGAACCCTTTATGGATTAAGGGTTCTTCGATTAGCAATCCAAACGATTTGTTTATGTAAAAGATTTCAGTGATCGAGTGTTCTCGGCATTCAATCGGCAACGGTGATTAGCCGCCATTGTTGACTGAGATTGGGAAATCAAATTCATCCCGTACGTAGTTGGATTCGGCCGATCAAAAGGAACGTCAATTAATTAGTTAACAATCGTTAATTAATTAAGCAATTCACGGAGTGTACTCATTACAATTCGGCGTCAATTCAAGGATATCAAGGAGCATAAGCAAGATCGCGCTTTTAGTTTAGCGATTGGCCAGCCTAGCCAATTGCTATACATCAATTGGTATTCAGAGATAGGTTATGCTACGCTCTTTGTTTCTTTGATGTTACTGATGTTTTGATTTGATATGGCTTTGGAAGTTTGGGGCGACTGGGAGGATGATCGCGATCCATTGGATGGATTTTTTGCTTTGGAACGTGCTAAACAACAACGACGCCAACAAGAGTTACGTCGGAAAGCTTGGCTACAACAACAAACCCTAGAGCGTCAACGCGAAGTCAAAAGACGCCAACTTTGGCTTCAACGTCAAGAGGAAGAACAACCTCAATTGGAGATCGAAGATATGAGGTATCGACAACGCTATCAGATTCGGCTTCTCCAACAAAGAGAGGCTGAGGAGGCACGACGACGAGAGGAAGAGGCACAATTCCAGGCCGACCTTTCCGCCTTATGGGCCGAATTCAGGAAGGGTTTGAAGGAGGACTTATCAGATTGCCGACGTCAAGCCAACCTAGATGCCAAAATAACGGCTATATGCAAAGAGGCCGTGGAGGAATTGATGGCCAAGTTCAAGAAGGGCGTGAAGGAGCCTTCTGTTGAAATCGTTGCCACGGATTCAGCACAGCGCACTGATTTTGTTTCGCAGATTTCCGTTAACTCCGACCTCGTAATTGAGTCAACTCAGTCTTGTTGCGAAGCTGACTCGACGAACTTTCCAACGGTGTGTCACACACTGCCAGACTCCCCAGGAAAGGCCTCCGAATTTGTGTTGCAAGCAGACTGTGACAGTGTTCTGCAGGACGAGCATGTTGATTCCGTTGACGAGGATGAGGTACTTGATGACATGTCTCAAGAGTTAGCGATTGTACCTCTTGGGCATGTTCATGAAGTTACAGTTGCTGAGATTTGTGTGGTCATTGATCCTATTCTTATTGACGATCAAGTCCGTTCAACGATCGCGCATGAAGGTGTTGTTTTTGGGGTTCCTATACCTCAAATTTTCCTGGCACCTATTCAACCCATTCCTCCATCATCTTCTTTGAAGGTTACTGCTCCTTCCTCGCTGATCATCGCCGACTCGATTCGAGGACAAATCGAAGATAAGAGGGGAGAATGATGCAGGTCAAGATGGCCTTCTGTGGGTCAAACAACGATCTTGATCCAGGCGACGACTCGAGGACGAGTCGATTTCAAATGGAGGAGAATGATATCATCCTCAAGCGGAACAAGAAGGCTCCACCTTGGGAGTCGTTAAATAAACGGCGTTAATTATTTTATTATTTATATTTTATATTTTTTATATATATTCTATTTTTAGTAACTCCTATGTTAGTTGGAGTCTAATTATAGAATTGCTTATTTTAGTATTTCTTAGTTTGGTCAAATAAGATGGTTAGGAGAGTCTATCCTTTAGGCTTTCTTAATTATCATATTTTATTATTTTCTATATTAGGATTTTAGATTAAGTTTTATTTAGTTAGGATATAGTTTGGTAAAGCTATCCTTAGCCTCTAAGGAAGCAAACCAAACCCTAGTTATTTACCTATTTAAACATTGTATTCCCTTTTGAATTAATCAGATTGAATATAGAATTGAAGAAACCCTTTATGGATTAAGGGTTCTTCGATTAGCAATCCAAACGATTTGTTTACGTAAAAGATTTCAGTGATCGAGTGTTCTCGGCATTCAATCGGCAAAGGTGATTAGCCGCCATTGTTGACTGAGATTGGGAAATCAAATTCATCCCGTATGTAGTTGGATTCGGCCGATCAAAACGAACGTCAATTAATTAGTTAACAATCGTTAATTAATTAAGCAATTCACGGAGTGTACTCATTACAAATTCGGCGTCAATTCAAGGATATCAAGGAGCATAAGCAAAATCGCGCTTTTAGTTTAGCGATTGGCCGGCCTAGCCAATTGCTATACATCACAAGTAGACACGGCTGGTTTACAATGACATCGTCACTAGAAAGCATCACAGGAAACATAAGTACGCAAGGTCAACCGACTGATTGGATATGGAAAATTGACTATTTCCCAAAAATAAAAAATTTCCTATGGAAACTAGTCCTGGATGGAATACCTACGAAAAAGAGACTGGCTGACAAAGGGGTGGTGGTTAACCAAACGTGTAGCCTACGCAACCAATGTGTTGAAGAATCAATACACTTGTTCCTAAATTGCCAATATACAAGAGACCACATACAAAAAATTGACAACCAAATGGGAGAAATAATAGAGAATACACAAACATCGAATAGAAACATAAAACAATTGACCATTGAGGTGTTTGAAAAACTATCTAGAAGCCAGAAAACAAAACTATCCACTATCTGGTGGTGCATCGGGACAATCAGAAACAAGATTATCTTTGAGGAGGACCAAAACTTTAAAAACAAACAAAAGCAAGAACAATATATGAGGTATCAATTAACACAGTGGAAAGAATCCAAAAAAATCTTTTGGGAGGATGAGGAACGCAAGGAAAAACCAACACATCTAACCCAAAGGAAAAGGAAAAACTTAAGATGGAAAAAACCAGTGGAATGATCTTTCAAACTGAACTTTGATGCGGCTGCCAGTTCTTCTTGTGTGGCGACTATGGGGATTGTAATTCGAGACCACTGTGGTTCTATTGTCTGCTGCCATGGTTCTCTTTGTGGGGATTCATCTGCTCTCAAGGCGGAGGCTTTGGCTTTTCACCAGGGTTTGGTTGCAGCCCGCTAGCTCGGGATTTCGAGGCTCGAGGTTGAAGGTGATTGTCTGACGATCATCAATGCTATCAATAATGTTTGGAGATGTCCTTAGGAAATTGAGATCATCATGGCAGACGCTCAGAAACTGATTCATGACTTTCATTCCTTCTCTTGCGTCCATGTGTTCAGGGAGGTTAATATGGTTGCGGACAAAGTGGCGTACCTTTGGCACTTCCTCCATCACCACCCCCCCCCCCCCCCCCCCCCCCCGGTTTCTCATCCCGAGGGTGGTGGGTCAGCAGGGCCTGACTCCACTCAAACTCTTACCTTGTATAAAAAAAATAAAAAATGGATGAAATCCAGTAGTACTATGTGTTCAGCATAAGAATTTAATAAAACTAAAAGACCGATTTACAAGACTATTTGTTTTTGCATTAGCTTGACGCCGAATGTGGTAGATTCGAACATCCTAGCTATGACTATCCAATAACCGATGATACTTCTCAAACTGGTGAAAATCAGGGTGAGTAGTAGCAGACTAGTAGGCCACGAACAACACTAGCTCTAAAATATTCTCCGAAATTGGTAGAGATGCAACATCCATAACAGGGATCTTAACAGGCATATTGGACCGAGGGGTGGGCTGTGTTTGCTATCTCCATCCCGCCCATTAAAAAAATAAAAATTAAATAATAGGTAAAAATCAAAGAAAATTGAAAAAAAAATTATATATTTATTTATTAAATTAAAGGTTTCGTTAATGAAAATTATGCGTATAAGAAAAATTCAGCCTATCTAGCCTACCCAAGTTTTAATTTCTAGTTTCTTGTCCCTACCTCAAGTAACCAAGAATGATTTAACTATCCGTTGAAGCTGATGAACAACTTCTTAATCGGTATTTTAAAAAACTAGAGGCGACACAAGGCGATAGACATACTTGTAGCTTAAGCGGGCTTTAGAAGCTAAGACGATGACTTTTTTATAAAACATCTCAAAACACCTTATAATTCAAGCTAAATGCTATATATAAAATCCCTCCTTGATGAAATAAAATCATATTTAAAACATATTATTGTACTAAAATCAAGTTTTAGGTAGTAAAAAAGACCCAAATCCGGAGCATCACAAAATATTAAATATAAGTCAAAACATTAGAAGATTGAAGAATAGAAAGAAATCAAGCGAAATGAGAAGGATGGATGGTTAGGAAGTGGGCCAGGCAAAAAAAATAAAAATAAAAAATAGGTAAAAATTAAAGAAAATTGACAAAAAAAAACCATTATACATTTATTTATTAAATTAAAGATTTCGTTAATGAAAATTATGTGTATAAGAAAAATTTAGCCTATCTAGCATACCCAAGTTTTAATTTCTATTCGTGTATGTACCTCAAGTAACCAAGAATGGTTTAACTATCCGTTGAAGCTGGTGAACAACTTCTTAACCTTTGATTAATCTCATTCCAGGAAGCCAAGCCCAATTAACATTCTTTGTAGTTCAAATCCAATGTGACACAAACAGTAACATTCCTTTAGAGCATCCTTAATGGTTAGGAACTAACATCTCCATTTTATGTTTTCATCAGATTTGGGCAATCTAACCATTGTGGACAACCTCTAGCTCTATTTTTCGGGTGCCTCGATATAGTGAAAAAAAGTAAAGTGGACGAATGAGGAAAATAGACAGGAGTTTTGGGGCACCCCATCATTGGAGGTGCTTGATTAAAATTGTTTATTTTTATTTAATTAGGAAATGTATCTGTCAATTATCACATAATGTCCATTATGGTTTGTATGGGACGAGGTTCCCGACTAAAATTGATAAACGTGTGAAATATGGTTTAAATCTTTTATAAAAGAATATAAACTCCGTCCCTATAGGGCAAAAAATAGTCTATTTGTGGAAAATTGAGATCTAGTAGGTTGTTGTTATTAGATCTAATTTCATTTTTATACCAAATAAACTTCATTAAACCCCAACAATCTGGAAAAAAAAGCTTATACAAAGGTTTTTTTATTTAAAATAGTTGAAAATTTAAATTTTCAACAGTATTTTCTAGCCTACACATATCCATAATCTCATTTTCAATTATTCTTTTTTTTTGATACAAGGCGAGGATTTGGGGAAGGTCAACCACGGTTGACCCATCGTCCAAGAGCGTCCAGACGGACGACGTCATCAATCTCGGCAGGAACGCACTCATCAATAAATGACGAAGAGAGGCCGATATGCGTCAGTCTATCAGCAACCTGATTCCCCTCGCGTTAGCTCTGCGAATAGGAAACCCTCTCGAAAGCGCGACAGAAGCTGAGGGCATCCGATACCATCATCTCAATCTCCCAAGGACACCGCCAGCTCCCCTTTATGACGTTGATCAGCGTCAAGCAGTCTCCCTCCACCTCGAGCCGAGAAAACCCCCTTTTCGTGGCTTTCTGGAGTCCTAACAGAAGACCGAGGCACTCTGCCTGCACCGCGGACAACCTACCGTGGCCACGGGCACCACAAGAGAGAACTAACCCATGACTCACGAATAACGAATCCAGAGGCAGCAATGTCCGAACCAACCATAGCACCGTCAAAATTGAGTTTGACAAAGTCATCGGGAGGCTTTTTCCATTTTACAATTTTCAATTATCAAGCACCACCAAAATCTTCCCATTCAAAGCTCCAAAATTAAAATAAAAATACAAGGAAAAAGTCAATGAATCCCATAAAGATGAACAGATTAAAACAACAAAGATATCTCATATTACAACTAACAAGTCAACAAAGATATCTCATGCTCTGCACAGCTAGTGCATACTGCAAACTGCATAGCATAGTTTAGGCACAAGCCAAATCCTTCAATTAGAACATATTTGATTAGTACATCATTCTAATTAAGTTGTTTGCAGATCTTAAGGTTCGCTAACACAGTTGATTAATCCCTAATAAGAAGATAAGATAAAATAAGCTATGTCATGCCAAACACGCCCTTTATCCCTGCCTCGCTCAGAAGGCAGGGACAAGCCTAACACCACCACCACCACCACCACCACCATGGGAGCTCTTCGTTTTCGTCGTCGTCGTCATCATCCTCTTGAACTCATCGAAACTTACCATACCATCCCCATCCAAATCCACCTTCCTTATCATCTCCCTGCAGCTCTCCTCCCTCTCCCCTTCCTTCATCCCCATTGCCGCCAGCGCCGCCCCAAGCTCCTCCACCGTTATGAGGCCATCCTTGTCCCCATCGAACACGCCGAACGCCTCCCTCAGCTCCTCCTCCTCCTGTTGATGATCCGTTGTGTCGAATCCCCCAGAGAACTCATCGAAATCGATTAGGCCGTCCCCGTTGGAGTCCAGCCTCTCCACCATCCGGCGCACCTCCTCGTCGTCATCCTCCCCACCTGAGATCCCCATCTGCCTCAGAGACTCGCCCAGCTCCTCCTTGGTGATGAACCCGTCTTTGTTCTTGTCGAAAGCGCCGAATACTTGCTTCTTCATCTCTTCTTCTCCTGATCCTGATCCTCCCCTCATGGCAGCCTTGGGAGTACTGCTTCTGGTCGACGCAGGGGCTCTTTGAGGACCAGCTTCGGTTGCTTTACTATGGCGGTGGTGGCGGGTCAGCCATGGGAGGACGCTTAGGACGCTTCCGATGAAGAGGAGGGTGAGGAGGAGAGCTTCTAACACTGTCATGTCTAATGGTTTGGTTGAATTGTGTGTTCAATTTTGCTCACTCGTTCAATTCGGTTTGTTCACTTGTGACTTGGTTAGTTTTAATTGGGGGTATTTTTTTCGGACTTCGGAGGGGGCTTTTATGACGAAATTTTATTTGTAAAAATTACATATATTCACCCATATATTTACCCTTTTTTCACAATACGAATAGTAAATTATAAAACTATAAATATAAAATCTTTCATAAATTACGTTTCCTTCAACAATAACTCGTAGAT
Source organism: Persicaria maculosa (assembly GCA_963922045.1). Lineage (NCBI taxonomy): Eukaryota > Viridiplantae > Streptophyta > Magnoliopsida > Caryophyllales > Polygonaceae > Persicaria > Persicaria maculosa. The sequence continues at coordinate 54,590,929 of OY998259.1, read as the reverse complement.
CTTTTTATGGTAAAAAAAATAACATTTTTAAAATGTTAAATCATCAATTTATAAATCAAAAATAAATTTTAGTGTCCAACAAATGAACCAGACTATATTAAGATAAAAGGGATAATTTTTTTCTTTTCTTGAAGTTAAAAAGGATTATTTTGTAGAAAGGAAATCTTATTTGTAGATGATTTTATATTTTTTTGGTCGAATTATAGATGATTTTTGTTATTATTTGTACACAGTTTTTAAAATTTACAAGTGATTTTCTGGAAAAAGGTTATAATACAAGGTTGTTTGTGTAATTTATCGTTTATAGTTTAAAGCCTTTTGGGCGTTTGTGTAATTTATGGTTGGTTTGGTGGGGATGGCGTTTGTGGACCCCACAAACCGCGTCTTTAACTGTCCATTGAGGGAAGTACCGCGAGCGATGTGCTTTTCACAATGCTTTTTTTTTATCAGTGTGAGCACAAATCCCGCAAATTCCGGTCCCGTCCCGATTCCGGTGGGATTTCGAAAAAAAATAGTAAATTCCGTTTCGGTCTCGTCTCGCAAAAACTACGCGGGACGACCCGTCTCAATTCCGCAAATCCCGTCCCGTCCCGCACATATATTAATATATTACTATATATATATATTGTAATACTATAGATAAAAATATATTATTTTATAAAGTATATTATATGTTATATATAATATATATACATACAGTATATTATGTTATATATAATATAGACAGTATAGTATATATATATTTGATTACATATGTACAGAGTGTACAAATATACACACTGTAATTTAGTACTACGCAAATAATACCGTAATAGTACTACGTAATATATATACAAATACACACACTGTAATACAAAGTGTATACTTTTAAGTAATTAGCAATTTGATTAGGGTAAATAACATAACTATATTCTATACAGTATATATATAATGTGTGTAATTAATTATATATATAATGTGTCCTGTGTATATATAAAGAAAATTATAAAATATAAAAAATACTATAAATTTATATATGTTATGTCTTTAAAAACCGTAAAATGTATAAGAATTTTAGATTTTTTTTATAATGTTTTTTATTTGAGGGACAAGGCCCGTCCCGTCCCATGAGGGACAAGGCCCGTGCGGGATTGAAAAAAAAGTGGTGAATCCCGTCCCGGTCCCGTCCCGCAAAAATTATGCGGGACGGGACGCGGGACGACCCCCATCCCGTCCCGTCCCGTCCCGCGCCCACCCCTACTTTTTATGTAGAGGTGCAATTTGGCGGGTCGGGTTCGGGTTTTGGGTCATTCGGGTTTCAGGTAATGTATGTGGTCGGATTTCATTTGTATCGGATTTCGATTATTCGGGTTTTGGTTGTCTCGAATTTCAGTTATTTCGGGTTTGGATTGTCTCAAGTTTTCATTATTTCAATATTCATTTTAAAAAATTTACTAGATTATATCTTAAAGTTCGGGGTTATTTCGGTTTCGGTTATAACGGGTTCGAGTCTTAATGGGTTGCGGTTGAATCGGGTTCGGTTCATTTGGATTTCGGGTCCAAAATGGACGGGTTGGGTCGGTGTTCAGAACAATCGGTTTCGAGTCGACCGGGTCGGGTTTTCGGGTTCGGGTCGGGTTTTGCCAGCTATATTTTTCTGTAAAAGGGTTAATTAAATACTCACTCATCTAACTAAGCGAACGGGTTCACCTGCCCTAAAGACAAAAAGAAAAAAAAAAGTAAATGGGATGAACTGGGAGAAGACACATGGAGAGACAGGGGTGGATTGGGCACAACAGATCCCACCTACTAACGAAGGTACCTCGTCTAACTAAAGGGGTTAACTAAATATTCATTTTATTTATTTTGTTATTTACTTTATAAAACTATTCTTAGAATAAATAAATAAAAATTAACAAAGTTCCGTCACAGTGTTGCTTATGCAATGCTAATAACGAAGATGCTCATCACCCTTTTTTAACCTGTCCGATTTTCAGATCATTAATAAACAACTATACACAAAAAACATGTCGATTCTTCTTTAACTTAAGATCAAGCAACACAATTTTGGAAGATCTTTTGACAATAAAAAATGAAAACCTACATTTTGAAGATCTCACCATATGAAGCAATTGTCACCCATGTAATCACCAACCTTACAAACTGGAATAATGAACAACAAAAGGAACATCCCACAAAGCCTAAGCAACGAAGAGTTACTAGGTGGCAAAGACCACCAAGAGGCTTCTACAAGATAAATGTAGATGCCTCTGTTAAGCTCTCCGAAGAATTCTGCATTTGTGGCATTATCCGGAACAGTGATGGTTAAGTTATTGATATGTTTCAGTCTATGTTCCATCAAGGATTTGTGCTTCAAACCGAAGCTCAAACTATTTGCACCGGATTACAAATAAGCTTGGAGAAAGGTCTTTGAAATGTTATTATTGAAGAAGATAGTCTCGGAGTCATCAATGCTATAAATAACAACGCTAGTCCCCCTTGGGAACTCGCAAGAGTGGCTGAAAAGATTCATCGCTATAAAGACAAGTTCAACAACCTTCGCTTCAAGCACTGCTATCGAGAGTCTAATTGTGCTACTGATTATATAGCCAGGTCTACGAACATATGTAATATTATGACATTCCCTTTGCATAGGGAGCTTTGTACCATCACCCGTAAGGATGATCAAGGATGGACCTGGCTTTGTCAAGGCATCCTATTCCTTGCCTACTGTAATTTTTTTTTTTTATCATTTTAGATATTTTGGTTTTCATTTTACAAAATTGTCGTTGTTATGATTAATGAGTTGTTAGTTTTAATTATTTAAAAAAAAGTGAAAAAGTAAAGTCATAATAAGGGATACAATAACAACAACCACCCAATGTATTATACGACGAGACAGGGTATGAAGGGTCGAGATGTACATGCTCTTATGTACATCGAACATGTCAAGAGAGTGTTTCTCAAAGACCCAACTCTTAAGGACCACAAAGCTAAAACAAAAGAGCTAAGGCAAGGAAGCAACAATGACAAGCAAACAAATAGAAACTAAACATCATTCGCTCGAATACAATGCCGCTTGTGGTCCCCATTCATGGCCATGTCCTTTGTGAGGGTCAATAGTGCGATGTGATGGAATGGGCCAAGCCCAATATCATCTGTGCACATTATATAAATCAAGATCAATTGCTAAGCCTGGCATCAATGAAGAACATTACAGAAACTATTCCCTACCTTCTTCTTCTCTCTTAATCTCTCTCCTTTAACTCTCCTTCTTCTCCCTTTTCTTCTCAAACCCACCATTGAAGGCTAAAACCTTTCATATCCGACCTTCGGGTCATGACAATTGGTATCAGAGCTCCGATCCCGGCCATGGCAGACGACACAATTTCGGCGAGGGAAGAGAGCGCCAGATTGGCGACGATGGAAGAACATTGGCTCAAGATGGATGACCAGGTACAAGATCTTCAACAATTCGCGGTATGGACTCAACAAGCCCTTCAAGATTCAGTCAAGCACCAAGTAGATTTAGTCAAGCACCAAGTAGATTTAGTCAAGCACCAAGAGGGGATTAATCAAAAGCTCGACGCGTTGATTGAATGGGTCACAAACACCCAGACAGGGGCCGAGCTATTCCAATCGGAGACCGATTCACGACCGAGGCAAAAGTTTGAAGTTTGGGCTATTGATGGGAATTAGATGGGAGTTCCGGTCATTGATGAGCCCTTCTCTGACGACGAGGAGGAACTGCAAAGCTTCTAGGAAGAGATCAAAATCTCAAGTCAAGGCACCGATTCTTTATTGAAATTCAAAAGCCGACAGAGTGAGCCCTTCTCATACGTGAGTTATCAAGTCTTTCAATGCTTTCTCTTACACTTGAGGGCAAGATTATGAATTCAGATGCGATGAGAGTTCAGTCCACGCTCTTGCATAAGGAATTTAGGCACGAGAATAGTGATATTGTTCTTGAAATTTCTGAACATTTGGTGTCCGAGAATGAACACAAGGTGTTTGTGAAATTGCCTAAGCCAAGTATGGTTTCAATTGGTATTGCTGAACCCATAGATAAGCCAATGTTGATGAAGAAAAATAAAATTTTTGATCTAGGGATTAGTATTCTTGGTATTAGAATGGGTGTGTCTAGCTGTTGTCGACGGAACGATGCTCACAAGGACAGTTGCAAAATGGTGGTTAATATGTACTTAAACTTGGGTAGCTTCAAGTATGGAATTGTTGGTTTAGGCATTGAACTGAAGCATAGGGAAGTTTTCTGGCCTTATGATAGAGGAAAAGAATCTACTTTTCGTTCGACAATCTTAATGGAATCTTGGTTTGGAGTGGTTGCTGTCATAAGTTTTACCCTCGATTTGGGTGTTGATCGAGATTGTCGGATAAAAAAAGGGATGAGTTGTTGGATTGATTCGCCACCAGTTATTGTTGTGGGTTTATGCAAGCTGAGATTGTTGGATGAGAATGTTATTTTAAACCAGGAATTGCTAATTTTGTGTGGTTATCTGTATGAATGATGGTGCCTTGGTTCTTAATTCTTACCGATTGTGTAATGGCACAATGTGGCAAGTGGACTGAATGTCAAAGTGGGGCATCAATTGCCTTCTACCTTGGTGCAGTAAGGATGCCTACAAGTAGGAGGAAATGATGATTGATGCAAATGATATATTTTGATGCCAAGTCATTACTGCAACATGTCTCAAGGAAGTCACAAGCTTGGTTTGTAAGTGCTCGTCCATTACAGACTTTGTAGCTCTAATGGGTGTTCATGTCTAAATGGAAGATTGGAGGCTGCCATTTTTCAGTGGTTCCTCTACAAATGAAGCACAAAGCCAAGACAAGATGAAGAAATTCAATTACACAAAGCTGATTTTATTTTGGGTTTTAGTACATAGTATTCACCAATTGTTTGAGTTTGGGGTTAAGACTTGAGGACAAGTCTTTGTAAACGGGGAGGTATTGTCATGGAATGGGCCAAGCCCAATATCATCTGTGCAAATTATATAAATCAAGCTCAATTGCTAAGTTTGGCATCAATGAAGAACATTATAAAAACTCTTCCCTACCTTCTTATTCTTTCTCAATCTCTCTCATTTAACTCTTCTTCTTCTCCATTTTCTTCTCAAACCCACCATTGAAGGCTAAGGCCTTTCCTATCTGACCTTCGGGTCATGACATGCGAGGTCTTGATGAATAATCTCCCTCCATCCAACTCTTCTTTGACCTTCCTCTACCATATCGGATGTCCCCCAAAGACAACCTCTCACATCTTCGCACAAGGGTGGACATCGGTCGCTTCTACACATGCTAGCTCGAACCATCGCAGTCTAGCCTCTCGCATCTTATCTCCAATGTTTGTTACCAATACCACTTTAGCTCGAATGACTTCGTTTATGATCTTGTCCAATCTCGTATATCCGCACATCCAACGCAATAGTCTCATCTCTACCAGCAATAACTTCTACTGTTGGGCTTTGGTGCTAGGCCAACACTCTGAACCATGCATATAACAAAGCTAAATGAACAACTACCTTGTAAAATGTTATATTTAGCTTAGGGGGTAGTTTTTTTTATCACACAAAACCCCCGACGCAACACTCCATTTTTGCCAACCCATCTGAATTTGATGCTTAATATCTTTGACAATCCCACCATCACTCTGCATAACTGAATCTAGAATGGCACGTTTTGCGAAATGCTAAAATGACACAGTTTGCGCAACAAATGAAGTAGTGTTTATACATAACAATTAAAATAATATTAGAACACTCTTCATTGGATAAACATCTCTAAATACCACCTCATTAAAAACCTTATCTTGGAAAAACTTAGTATCACCCTTTCAAAGATTAAAATAATATTGGAATCCCATAGATGTAGGCATTCTCTCCCTTTCAACGATTTGCTTCTACCTAGTCTCTTGAGACGAAAAGCAAAAGTATTCGTACCATGTTCATTGCTAGTTTTGATATGATAACTATTTTATCCCGTATCTTTGAAACTTAATAAATTTATGTGTTATTTTCTTAAATATAGAGCATTCTTGATTTGTATAATTGCTCCTTTAGGTAAAAATATAGATGCTCTTCCGAAGCCTTATATGAGATTGCTTGTTCCAGGGATAGTGTTGAAATAGGTTTTTTCATTTGTAGGCTTGAGAAAAACTTTGGGGTTTTCAAAATAGTATGAGTAGTAGCATTTTCAAGCATAGTTCTCCACCATCAAAAATTCCATTTGACCGATTCATTCTTTTTCTCTTCGGAACGATCCACGCTGATAATGTAAGATAAATTTAGAGAATAGTAGAGTAGAGATGAGAAACATGGAGAATGAACTTATGTTCTCATTGGGGCCACTAAGCCCTTTCTATAAGAGTAGATATGAGAAATTAAAATAACATGTTTTGTTGAGTATAAAAGACCAGGAATCCTATTTGTTTTTAGGAATGTAGGTTTAATATCCTAAGAAAACAGACGCAACTTCAAAATTCATTATGGTTGTAGATTTGAAGTTTTAAAATTTTACTACTCTTTCGAAAAAAAAAAATATTCTACCACTCCATTAGATCCAATAATAATTTAAGAGTGAGGCTACTGAAAAGATAGAAAAACGTCTACTGACAAGATGATTTTGATTAAATTGTACATAAACCCTTTCCAGTCTAAGAAAATATTTACGAATCAAACCGAGAGAAAGAAAAAACCCTAAACGAGTTCATCCTATTACTCAATCCTTTCAACAATTATATCAAAATCCATTCATCTTATTACTCATTGCATCATGATCAGCAAATGTTCAACTTGAAAAATGAAGCTCGGCCAAATCAATCTAATTTACTACAACAATTCAAGTCCATTCATTTTACAATTTTGATAAACATCGATTTCAATTACTGGTAGCAAAGCAACAAATTCAGCAATAAGAACTAGAAACTTTGTTAATCCGATGCAATTTCAGTGGATTACAAAAACAAAATCGTAGATTAATCCACAAATTTATCCTGATATACTTAAAAAAATCATCAAGAGGTTTGCCTACACGATTTTTAATGGCGGAGGTCTCCGGCTTCGTCAAGGTCCCCAACGGAGCCCCCACGAACGTGGCAATCACCGTCTCCAAGGTCGACGAGAGGGTCGCTTTCGTCGAAAATCTCGGAGACAACAAGTTTGGGTGGATGCGTGCAAGGATACTAGAGACGAAACGACATCAACGACGAGAGAATAGCATTTGACACTGGCGCTAGGATGGCGCTGGCCTTCGTGACTCTCAAGCACAATGACAAAAGGGATTTCATGTTCTATTGGAACCCTATCACGAATATGCTTTTCACTCTCGACGAGCTCAATCTTGATCTCAATAAATATGCTAAGGTATTTCACTATGTATCGATAAGCTTGATCGTGGAGCTGTGTAGAGTGGCGAGGGTGACAGAGGAGGCCAAGGATGATGGAGAAGGACTTGTTATGCAATTTAATAAAATATGTCTTGCTAATAGCCATTTTGGCATCTTGTCAATCCGATGCCAAAAAGTCTTGCTAGGATCGCCCTTATGGTATTGTAAAGGGTAAATTATAGATAAACACTCATAAATTAGACTACTTTTTGCAACATCACGCATAAAATTATAAATTGCAGAAAATCACCTATAAATTAGATTTATTTTCAAAAGACAACTCATTTGTTAAATATCTATTTGTTTCATCTGTAAAGATAAAAATGCTTTCATATCTTAGTTTTTTAAAAGTAATAATAAAGAATCACATTTTGGCGCCACCTCGTCAAACCAGTATGCTATGTTTTATGTTAACGAGCTTATCATAATCTTTTTTTGGGTTTATGGCCCATAGTTTGATTAGGATTTCATGAGTCCCTATATATACTCATGAAATACCACATTATTGTAATTATTTATGTTCTTAGCCTCTATAATAAAGAATCCTATTCCTCTACCCGTGGCTGTAGGTAACTCACCGTTACTGAACCACGTAAATATCTGTCTTTTTTTTTTGTTTATCGTTCTTCTTACAAAAAAAAACTGATATCATAGCTTGGTTGAATTCCTTTGAGAATGATGTTTGGATATGTGTTGAAGATTGATAAATTTACTAGAAGAAACTCTTTCGATCAGGTTGTGGTAGATAAAGATGCAGGCTTTGTTGAAGCGACAAGGTTTATGGGCACAACTAGCCTTTGATAAGAAGGGAGTAGATCCATCCACCATTAAGTATAGTCTTTTAGAGTAGAAGGCTCATGCAATGATCTTGGTGTGTCTTATAGACGTTGTCATAACAAAAGTTGGTGATCAAGAAGCTGTTACTGGCATGTGGTTGAAGTTGGAGAGCCTTTACATGACTAAGTCGCTCACAAATAAGTTGATGATAAAGCAATATCTTCTTACGCTGGTTATGTAGGAAGGTACTCCTCTTAGAGACAATCTAGACCAATTTTGTAAGAATTGCGTAATATGGATGAAGAGGTAGATGATGAGGATGCAAACTTTTATTGTTGTGAGAGATATTGTGTCTCTTGAAGAGGGTAGGTCTTCACTTCACACTAGAGAATTGCGGTATAAGGCAATTAGGACAGTTATAGACCATCAGACTTCTAGGCTGATGGCCAATGGAGGAAAATTTGATGGTAAAAAGGGCAAGATGAAGAAGAAGCAAGAGCATAAATCAAGCCTTAAACCAGAGGACATCTGCAAATTAAATATTGTAAGGATAAAGGTCATTGGAAGAATGGATATCCTAAGAAGAAGAAGAAGACAAGAGCAGAAATCTCGGTCTACACTCTTTAGCAATAGCTGAATGTGGAAATACTTTTGAGGAAAATATTGTTCTGCTAGCATATGATCACACACACCAGCATGATGTGTGGTTTCTTGACTCAGGGGCATCCTTTCACATATGTCAAGGAAGAGAGTTGTTTACAACATATAGTTGTACAGATGGGGCTAATGTCTCTATGTAAAACGATTCTATTTGCAAGGTTGTTAGGATCGGCTCAATCGAGCTTCAGAGACATGATGTAAAGTTTTGCACATTGTAGGAAGTCAGCCATGTGCCACTTATGAAAAAGAATCTGATATCCCTAAGTGTGTTAGACAACAAGGGATTTAGTTTCAAAGGTAAAGGTGGAAATTTGCATGTCCTTACAGGCTTTGATGTGATCTTGAAGGGAGTCAAGCAGAGAACTTTGTATGTCTTACAAGGTTTAACAATTAGGTGTTGTAGATGTTTTTTCAGCTGAGAAGCCTGAGGTTAAGGAAACTGATTTGACTAGGTTATGGCATATGAGGCTTGCTATATGAGTGAATGGGGGATGCAAATTCTCTCAAAACCAGATCTTTTGGGAGACCAAAAGGCCAAGAATCTTGAGTTATGCGAGTATTCTTTGTTTGGGAAACTACATCACAACAAGTTTGCTAAGACATTTTGTCAGATAAAGGGCACATTAGAGTACGTCCATTCAGATTGTGGGGTTTTTTCTCATGTTCAGTCTTTGGACATTCACATATACTTTATGTCTCTTATTGATGATTACTCTAAGATGAAATAGGTATTCATAATGAGATATAAAAGTGAGGATTTTAGTAAGATTAAGGAGTGGAAGACTCTAGTAGAGAATCATATTTGGAAGAAGATATAGAGGCTGCAAACCAATAATGGCCTAGAATTCTAATTATTTGAGTTTGATAGGTTCTACAAAGATGAGGGTATTGCTCGACATCATACATTTAGATATACACCACAACATAATAGTGTAGTAGAACGAATGAATTAGACACTTTTGGATAAAGCGAGATGCATTCTTTCTAATGCAGGTCTTGATAGACAATTCTGGGTAGAAGCGATTACAACAGCTTGATATCTAGTCAATCGGAGCCTGAGGTTAAGGAAGCCGATTTGACTAGGTTATGGCATATGAGGCTTGCTATATGAGTGAATGGGGGATGCAAATTCTCTTAAAACCAGATCTTTTGGGAGACCAAAAGACCAAGAATCTTGAGTTATGCGAGTATTCGTTGTTTGGGAAACTACATCACAACAAGTTTGCTAAGACATTTTGTCAGATAAAGGGCACATTAGATTACCTCCATTCAGATTGTTGGGTTTTTTCTCATGTTCAGTCTTTGGACGTTCACATATACTTTATGACTCTTATTGATGATTACTCTAAGATGAAATAGGTATTCATAATGAGATATAAAAGTGAGGATTTTAGTAAGATTAAGGAGTGGAAGACTCTAGTAGAGAATCATATTAGGAAGAAGATATAGAGGCTGCAAACCAATAATGGCCTAGAATTCTAATTATTTGAGTTTGATAGGTTCTACAAAGATGAGGGTATTGCTCGACATCATACATTTAGATATACACCACAACATAATAGTGTAGTAGAACGAATGAATTAGACACTTTTGGATAAAGCGAGATGCATTCTTTCTAATACAGGTCTTGATAGACAATTCTGGGTAGAAGCGATTACAACAACTTGATATCAAGTCAATCGGAGCCTGAGGTTAAGGAAGCCGATTTGACTAGGTTATGGCATATGAGGCTTGCTATATGAGTGAATGGGGGATGCAAATTCTCTCAAAACCAGATCTTTTGGGAGACCAAAAGGCCAAGAATCTTGAGTTATGCGAGTATTCGTTGTTTGGGAAACTACATCACAACAAGTTTGCTAAGACATTTCGTCAGATAAAGGGCACATTAGATTACCTCCATTCAGATTGTTGGGTTTTTTCTCATGTTTAGTCTTTGGACGTTCACATATACTTTATGTCTCTTATTGATGATTACTCTAAGATGAAATAGGTATTCATAATGAGATATAAAAGTGAGGATTTTAGTAAGATTAAGGAGTGGAAGACTCTTGTAGAGAATCATATTAGGAAGAAGATATAGAGGCTGCAAACCAATAATGGCCTAGAATTCTAATTATTTGAGTTTGATAGGTTCTACAAAGATGAGGGTATTGCTCGACATCATACATTTAGATATACACCACAACATAATAGTGTAGTAGAACGAATGAATTAGACACTTTTGGATAAAGCGAGGTGCATTCTTTCTAATGCAGGTCTTGATAGACAATTCTGGGTAGAAGCGATTACAACAGCTTGATATCTAGTCAATCGGAGCCTGAGGTTAAGGAAGCCGATTTGACTAGGATATGGCATATGAGGCTTGCTATATGAGTGAATGGGGGATGCAAATTCTCTCAAAACCAGATCTTTTGGGAGACAAAAAGGTCAAGAATCTTGAGTTATGCTAGTATTCGTTGTTTGGGAAACTACATCACAACAAGTTTGCTAAGACATTTTGTCAAATAAAGGGCACATTAGATTACGTCCATTCAGATTGTTGGGTTTTTTCTCATGTTTAGTCTTTGGACGTGCACATATACTTTATGTCTCTTATTGATGATTACTCTTAGATGAAATAGGTATTCATAATGAGATATAAAAGTGCGGATTTTAGTAAGATTAAGGAGTGGAAGACTCTAGTAGAGAATCATATTAGGAAGAAGATATAGAGGCTGCAAACCAATAATGGCCTAGAATTCTAATTATTTGAGTTTGATAGGTTCTACAAAGATGAGGGTATTTCTCGACATCATACATTTAGATATACACCACAACATAATAGTGTAGTAGAGCGAATGAATTAGACACTTTTGGATAAAGCGAGATGCATTCTTTCTAATGCAGGTCTTGATAGACAATTCTGGGTAGAAGCGATTACAACAGCTTGATATCTAGTCAATCGGAGCCTGAGGTTAAGGAAGCCGATTTGACTAGGTTATGGCATATGAGGCTTGCTATATGAGTGAATGGGGGATGCAAATTCTCTCAAAACCAGATCTTTTGGGAGACAAAAAGGTCAAGAATCTTGAGTTATGCTAGTATTCGTTGTTTGGGAAACTACATCACAACAAGTTTGCTAAGACATTTTGTCAGATAAAGGGCACATTAGATTACGTCCATTCAAATTGTTGGGTTTTTTCTCATGTTCAGTCTTTGGACGTGCACATATACTTTATGTCTCTTATTGATGATTACTCTAAGATGAAATAGGTATTCATAATGAGATATAAAAGTGAGGATTTTAGTAAGATTAAGGAGTGGAAGACTCTAGTAGAGAATCATATTAGGAAGAAGATATAGAGGCTGCAAACCAATAATGGCCTAGAATTCTAATTATTTGAGTTTGATAGGTTCTACAAAGATGAGGGTATTTCTCGACATCATACATTTAGATATACACCACAACATAATAGTGTAGTAGAACGAATGAATTAGACACTTTTGGATAAAGCGAGATGCATTCTTTCTAATGCAGGTCTTGATAGACAATTCTGGGTAGAAGCGATTACAACAGCTTGATATCTAGTCAATCGGAGCCCACACATAGGTATTGAATGCAAAACACCTTATGAGGTGTGGATTGGAAAAGTTGATGATTACACGAATCTGAGGGCTTTTGGGTATTGAATGCAAAACACCTATGCTTATTATCTTGAGATGAGGGTAAATTGGAACTAAGAGCTAACAAGGGAGTCTTCATGGGCTATGGTACAGATATTGCTGAGTCATACACTAACGAGACATAGAATATACCACCAGACACAAGAATAAGTAGAGCTATACGTTGGAGTATTACTCTAGATCAACCAAGAAGGGTTGACATCAGACCCCTTGCGAGATATAGGTTTGATGAGTTGGTGAGATATTCATTGAAGGTGGCCAAGGGGGTGGAGGACAATGTTCCATCCATATTCAAGGCTGATGTTTTTGGAGATGAGTCAGCACAGTGACTTGCTACGACGAGAGAAGAGATGGAGTCTCTTCATAAGAATCAGACTTGAGATCTTGTCAAATTGCCTAGTAATAGGAAGGTGATTACATGCAAATGGGTCTTCAAGAAAAAAGGAAGGCATGTCAGTTGTTGAGGGTATTAAGTACAAAGCACGAGTAGTTACTAGGGGATTCAATCAGAGAAAGGGAGTAGACTACCACGAGATTTTCTTGCCATTGGTAAGACATACTTCTATTAGGTGCTACTAGAAATAGTTGCACATCACAATTTGGAGCTTGAACAACTAGATGTGAAGACAACTTTCTTACATGGAGAGCTGGAGGAGGGGATATATATGACTCAGCTAGAATCCAATTGGTTTTCAAGTTTCTAGAAAAGAGAATCATGTTTGCAGACTGAAGAAGTCTCTGTATAGGCTAAAACAGTCACTGAGGCTGTAGTATAAGCGATTTGATAGTTACATGTGTCTTCCATTTATGTTTATCATACTTGTTACAACAATGTGTTTAGGAAAATTAATAATGTAGCAAACATATATTGGACTAATTAGATCACACTACTATTTTCGATCATACCATAGATTTATATATTCTCATTCAAAATAATGTTTTAGAATGAACTACTAATCATATACTCCGTATATCTTAACTAATTCTAATCGCTTTCTTTTTTCTTAAAAAATCCTAATCCTAATCGCTTTCTTTTTTATTAAAAAAATAGTGTAAATTGATTCCTGCATAACTACATTTAAATGATCAAACAAAAAAATCTTCTTATAAACACACACTGTACGTATGATAAAATTGAAATGCATATTGCACTATTGCAGTAGTAACTACGGAGTAATAACCTATCTTTTCCTGACAAGTCCACTTGGGCTCTCTTTTGTACTTGTAAACTTGTTTATTCTCTGAATAAATTGCAACTGTTAGCGTAGAACCAACCCCAAAAGTGATACTCTGAATATATTTATATATAAAAAACATATTCCTTTTCAAGTCCTTTCTCTTCACACTTTTGACCATTTTATATATGCTTTCCACTTCAATTTTATCCACCACTACACTTCTGCATATTCTGATAAGGTATATGAAGAGAAAGAGTTCTTCTTTTGGGATGAAGCAAAGTGATATATGTATTTTCAAAAACAAGCCATCCCTGTTATAGGAACGAAGGAAAAATAAACTACACAATAAATTAATGAAGAGCCCATATTTTAATTCAACATTATGATTTGGTGTAAGTTATAATCCTATTTTGGTTTCACAACCGCCGAATAATTTAACAATCCAGTAGGTTGTATTTAGAAAAATTGATGATAAGTTGATAGTATTTGATAAATATATAAAACTCGGAAAATATTTCTCAAATTTAAATTATTTTAGGTTTTGTTAATATTTTTTTCCTAGAATTGATTATTTATTAATAAGAAATCTTTTTCATTTCTAACTTGTGTCCCAAGACAATATCATGAGACACGAGTTTTAAGATGTCCTCTTGAGATACAGGTTAGAAAGGTCGATATACCAATATCTTACTAATAAATACAAAATTTAACTTTGTATTTATATAAAATCAAATGACATAGTTAAATGAAGAAGACTCTTAACTTTCTCGGAACTCCTTCGTAAACATGGTGTTTAGAGAGGTCAGATTTCAGAGGTGACTTCACCTCTAATTGCGGAAACTCTTGCTTTGTGTGATGTTGCTATTGAGGCAAATAGGATGGGTTGTATGACCAGACCTGAGATTTAAACTACCTGAAGCGAGATATAAAAATGGGGCTCCTTTCTTTATAATCTTGTTAATTTGTTTTATTTTATTCAACTATTTTTTTAATAAAGAAACCTCAATTTGAGTGGTTTAAAAAAATATTATTTGTGTTTTTGGGTATTTATTATTTTAGAAAGGAATTGTGAAAATCTAAATTTTATGTTTAAAATATAACTAGTACGATTTCCGCGCCATGACGCGTTTTTTTAAAACTAAAATATAATATATAAAAATATTAATAAATGTTAACATAAAAATCATAAAAAAAAACTTTACAATAAATGTATCTTATAATTATCTCAGGATTTTTTTTTTAAATCTTATGTAGAGTATAATACATAAATATAGATATTTTAAATTACTTAGTAATAATAATATCAATATCATTATAACATTGTTTAATTGTGATGTGTCATAATCCATAATTATTCAATATTTTGAATTAAGCCCAATAGTTAGTAAATAAATTTGATTAAACCCAATAGTTATATTAGATTAAATTCAATGTTTTGAATTAAGCCCAATAGTTAGTAAAATTAAAGAAAAAAGAGAATTAAAGGAAAATGAATAAAAAAGGAGAATTAAAGAGAATAAAAAAAATGAAAATAATAATAATGATTAGTTAAGACTCCTAAAATGTCTCTAAGAATTACACATCATCCTAAACTCTTCTAAATTAAGAGTTTATATAGATAGTTAGTAAATAAATTTGATTAAACCCAATAGTTATATTAGATTAAATTCAATGTTTTGAATTAAGCCCAATAGTTAGTAAAATTAAAGAAAAAAGAGAATTAAAGGAAAATGAATAAAAAAGGAGAATTAAAGAGAATAAAAAAATGAAAATAATAATAATGATTAGTTAAGACTCCTAAAATGTCTCTAAGAATTACACATCATCCTAAACTCTTCTAAATTAAGAGTTTATATAGATATATAGATAGTTAGTAAAATTAAAGAAAAAAGAGAATTAAAGGAAAATGAATAAAAAAGGAGAATTAAAGAGAATAAAAAAAATGAAAATAATAATAATGATTAGTTAAGACTCCTAAAATGTCTCTAAGAATTACACATCATCCTAAACTCTTCTAAATTAAGAGTTTATATAGATAGTTAGTAAAATTAAAGAAAAAAGAGAATTAAAGGAAAATGAATAAAAAAGGAGAATTAAAGAGAATAAAAAAAATGAAAATAATAATAATGATTAGTTAAGACTCCTAAAATGTCTCTAAGAATTACACATCATCCTAAACTCTTCTAAATTAAGAGTTTATATAGATATAGATGTTTTGAATTAAGCCCAATAGTTAGTAAAATTAAAGAAAAGAGAGAGTGAAAGGAAAATGAATAAAAAAAGAAGAATTAAAGAGAATAAAAAAATGAAAATAATAATAATGATTAGTTAAGACTCCTAAAATGTCTCTAAGAATGACACATCATCCTAAACTCTTCTAAATTAAGAGTTTATATAGAATAGATGTTGCACAAGAAAAAGGAAAATAAAATATGAATAAAATTTTGTTTATTTTCACAATGGATAATTTTATTTTTATTGATGGTTTTTAGTAACTATTTAATGAAATTTTGGAGGGAAAAAATGAAATAAAATTAATGGGAATCAAAGGGAATTGAACCTTGAACTAATGGGGAAGAATGAGGTTTTTAATCAATCACTATAATGGCTTTAATTAATCCTACTAACAAAAAAAAATCATATAAATAAAAACTAAAAAAATTTGAGCCCCTTTAAATTTTGCTGAGGAGGCGAAGGCCTATTGCCACTGGCCCAGTGGGATATGAGATAGTTGCCACTGTTGGACGCTTTGATGAGGTCCAACTTGTTCATGTTTTAAGAGATGCAAACGCCATAATAAATAGGATTGCTTTTTCGATTAACTTTTCCTGACATAAGATGTTGCGACACATTTGAAGCTCGACACCATCATCAAAACGGATACCATTTAATTTGTTGGTGATCAACTCG
This sequence comes from Persicaria maculosa, assembly GCA_963922045.1. NCBI lineage: Eukaryota > Viridiplantae > Streptophyta > Magnoliopsida > Caryophyllales > Polygonaceae > Persicaria > Persicaria maculosa. The sequence goes on along the minus strand of OY998259.1, from coordinate 54,574,360 downwards.
GCTCAACACCTTCAAAATCTTTAATTTAACCAAAACAAAAAAGGTCCGTTCACTTGAATGACAAGTTCTAAGCGTCTACACTACAGTAGACCAAGAATACTCGGGAGTGGACACTGATACACATACACCGAGTGTATGTTGTGTATTATATACTGTCAATGAATAAAAGCCACGTATACAAGGGAGTGGGAGTGCGGTAGTGCGCATCTTTCTACTTTATTTTTCTGGTAACTACCCAGCTCTTATATTCATTATTATGCAAAACCACCCCAAATACTTTCCCTCAAATAACTACCTTGTAGTAGTCAATGCCTATTATTTTCTCTCTCCTAACTACGTACTGTTGCTCCTTAATTTTTATTTTATTTTTCGATTAGGAACTGCTGCTCTTTATTGTTTCCAAAAACACTACCTCCAACACTTAATTCTTCTATTTATAATTCGAAGCACTGGATTTTCTTTCCATCTTAAATATACCACTCATTTGGTCATTTCACATAATTTTTATAATTGTAGTGCTATTACTATCAATTGTCCAAGCTCGAGAAAAGGAAAAGGAAAATAAAAAATAATTCTACTCATATCGAATTATCGATCACTGGAAGGTTTTATCATCACTCAACTTCAATTCGGTTCATATGTATTATCTAGGTTACAAATTAATTTTGTGGTTTGCCATATTCATTTTTTGATTAACTGATTTCAACTGACATGTTGAATTATTGGAATTTATCATTCTCAAATTAATTAGGTTTTATTTCATTTTTTTTGAGATATAAAAAACTCAAATATATAAATGGTTCTTTCAATTAAAGTTGTGTGCAATAATTCATTTCAACAAAGTGGATGTGGATGATGTTTTATTTACGGGTTCTAAAAAATAGGGGTAAATTGTTAATTGTCTACTCATTCAAAATTTAGAAGGAAAATTGGCATGAGGCGGTTGATTAATAACATTTGATAAATATTGGGTAGTTTTATGTAATATTGAAGATATAGGATGGTTACATGAGATAGAAAATAGAGGTTGGGTGGTTACTGCAATACTGCGAGTGTCCTTTAAATTTTAAACATTTTAATTTTAATTTGTGTAAAGACACATGTCATGTTTTAATTTGTGGTGTATAGATTAAAGTCTACACTCGGTGTATGTGTAGTTTTGTCCCTCGAGAGTCGGGAGTTGTCAATCCATATTTAAAACAAAAAATATAGGAGTACTCACAACTAGGGCTGGGCAAAATTTGGATCAGACCGGAATCGGAACGGGAGCAGACCGGAAATTACGGTCTTGGATCGGACCGGAAATATTACTGTCTGGTCCACAGTCTAATAAATTTTGGATTCCGGGTTCCGGTCTAAACCCGGGACCAGACCAGAATTTTCAGTCCGAACCGGAATTGGAATGGAATCTTTGTTAATTTATTAAAAAAAAGAAAGGAAGAAAGTAAAAGTAACGTGCATGTCCATTTAAAAAAAAAAAAATTAAAAAGTAAAGGCGTCTCTTCAATTCTTCATTTCAATTTCACCTCTCCCATCCCTCGTGCTCTCCGCCCTCTAGCTCTCTCAGACTCAGTCTCTCACTCTCGTGCTCTCCGCCCTCTCGGGCTCTCACTCAGTCTCTCCGCCCTCTCGTGCTCTCCGCCCTCTCCGCCAGCCCTCTCGTGCTCTCCGCCCTCTCCGCCAGCCACCGTCGGCGCCAGTAGGCCACCAACCCTCTCTTTGTTCGCCGGCAGTAGGTCTCACGTTCCTCAATTTTATTTTTAGATCTAGGTTTTTTTATGTTTATTTTGACAAATTATTGTCGATTTTAGTATGTATTTGAAGAAATCATAAACATTCTAGACTACGATTAGGCATGGCCACGGGTCGGACCCGTCGGGTCGACGGGTTCGACCCGCCGGGTCAAGGGTCACGGTTGGTCGACCCGAACCCTAACCCGTAAATCTCACGGGTTGACGGGTTCGGGTCGACCCGTTGACCCGGCGGGTTACATTATTTTAAAAAAAAATGTTTTTTTTTTAAAAAATGACTATTAAAATAAATAAATAAATAATATGTAAAGATTTTATCTTCACAACACATTTTATCACTTTGATATGAAGTGTTAAAAATGTAGGAAGATTATATCTCCATATTAATTCTTTCATCCACAATAATTTCATTGAGTGATGTAAGAGAAAATAATATGAAAATATATTTCTCAAACTTCATTTCCAACTTAATTTCCAAAGTAGGAAATGTAGGAAACAAGTGAAGTGGAAGAAATGTGGTAGTGGGATACATATATATAGCCCCATGCCTTCTCATTCTAACTCCATATTTTCGATGTGGGACAAAGTCTTTGTCCCACATTGGAAATGAGGGGAAGGAAGGAAGACTTCCAAGTCTATAAAAGGAGAAGGATGAAGTTTATTTGTCTCACATTGCACATTGCATATTAGATTATGTATTATTGTGAGTTATTTTAAGAATAATTTAAATTTAAATTAAATAATATTATAAATTTATTTTATTAAAAATAAATTTTTCAAAAAAAAAATATTTTGAAAAAGCGGGTTGACCCGCGGGTCGACTCGCCGAGTTGACCCGCCGGGTCACGGGTCACGGATTCCCCGACCCTAACCCGCTACCCGTCCCCACCCGCCAACCCGTCAACCCGGACCCGACGGGTCAACGACCCGGCGGGTCATTGACCCGTACGACCCGACGGGTCACGGGTTGACCCGTAACCCGTGGCCATGCCTAACTAGGATTGAAGAATCTCATCCCAATTTTAGATCTAGGGTTAAGAAATTTTAATTTGTAATATTTTTAGATCTAGATTCAATGTATACCATGAGGCTTGAATGTTTTATGATTCGATTTTAGCATACACATTTGGGACTGCATTGCTGTCAAAAAAAAAAAAAAATTGAGGCATGAAACCGGTCCAAATGGTCTTCTCGGTCCGCAGACCGGAAAACCCGGGACCATATTTCTCGGTCCCGATCCAATCCGCGGTCCATGCCCCAAAAAATCCCGGTCCTTCGGTCTTTGACCGGACCAGAATTTCCGATCCGGTCCAGACCGGAAGCCCAGCCCTACTCACGACTCGCAGCAAATAGAGATTGAGTTTTATTGGGTAGATGGGCCAGTTGGCCCAACGGACTAGTTGATCAATTTTGGGCCTTTCAAGTTTGATTTGGATCGATTTAACTAGCCAATTAGTCCATTATTTTTTAATGAATGAAGAAGAGATTATTTTTGTTGATGATGAAGATTAGGTGTTGTAAGGAGGAAATCGAGTTTAAAATATAAAATATAAATCAAACCAGATTCTGCCCACGCAAATAATTACAAGACCTCCTCCTGATGCAGCAGCGGGAAGTCAGGATCGATCCGCGAGGAAGCGTGTCAGCAGATCCTAGGCAGCGGAGAAATCTCACGGATAGAAGTCGACAACTGGGGTCCTAGATCTCGAGTACAGTTACTCGACAGAAGATCGGACAGTCGAACACAGCGCAACAGCAAGCACAGGATGGTAGTCGATCTCGACAAAGCTCTACTCGAGATCGAGTAAGCTTGTCGACGTCGAGTTGGGTCTTGTCGAGTACCTGCACACAGAAGCTACGGCGATGCTTGATTGAAGATCAGTAACTCTAGGTCGAGTAGTGCAATTCGAGATCGAGTAAGACATAAAACTAAAATGAAAGAAAATAAAAACAAATGCTTTGGGATCTCGAAATAAACTGGAAAAGACTTCCTAGATTGGGGTTTGCAACAACGATAACCAAGCATGCATAAGGCAGAAATAAAACAGATAATCATGTGAATCGCATCAAAGGACTAAGCTTTCGTCTTTTTCAACAATTAGACAACTCTTTCAAGAAACCCTAATTGTCTCTACTGATTTTATGTTTACAATCCAAGTTGTTAGCATGGATCTCCATTAGATGGGTAATTGATAAGGCATGTTTCCAATAGGCATTATAGGTTAGTTTAGGTGCATTTCATTGTTATATAATCATGTTTTAATGTTGATTAGATTAGCATTCATTTTGCGGGAATGATCGGAATCTACGCTATTTCGATGGTTTTATGTAGATTCGTAGATTAGAGGCAAAGAACACGAGGAACGGAGCTAAGTAAGGCTAAGGCGAGACTTAGGAGAGCTTAAGGAAGAATTCCCGACGAGCATGGAACAACCTAAGAAGCAACGGAGCACGAAATCGAGGTGTTAGAGCGAAAATGAGGGCGAGTGGCGAAAGCTGTCCGCTCGGCGAGCTGAACTTGTAACGCACTTTCCAGAGGCCTCGGATGTCCGAACGACGCATATGAGCATGCGTTGGAAAGCTCTTTCGAAGATCTACATGATGATGTTCTGCTGGATTTTTGCTGACAACGAATGACTTTCCGCTGCAGCGAATCAAGTCAACAACATCATGTGCGAGAAGGTGTCCTGAGCAGAACTCGCTGCCAGCGAATGGGATCTCGCTTCCAGCGACTGGAGTCAGCGGGAGGATGTCTTGGAACCAGCATGTCTCGCTGCCAGCGAATGGAGTTCGCTGCCAGCGAGTCGAGTCATCCGGGAGCCAGCGAGCAAACACCATCCGCTGCCAGCGACTGGACTTGCTGCAGCGAGCCACTCGCTGCCGCGGAAAGGCTTCGCTGCCAGCGGGATGCACCAGTTCGATGAAGACTCGGCTACTCGCAGCTGCGGAAGGAAGGACTCGCTCCAGCGAGTGGGAGCTCTCGCGGAAGCGGAAGGAGTGACTCGCGGAAGCGAAAATGATGGAATCGAAGAAGCTTGAAAATATTCTAAGGCATGGACATTCGCTGCCAGCGAGTGTGGTAGCGAGTGTGGTAGCGAAAATCCAACATGAGCTTGATTGAGGCCATTCGCTGCCAGCGGAAATTTTCGCTGCCAGCGGAATTTGACGCTGACTTAAATTAGGAAAGTTCTATCTTCTATCTAGTTTGTTTAGGAAGTTTCTATCTAGTTTATCTATCTTTTACCTTATTTATGCAAGACTTTAGGCTTATAAATAGGATGTTTTAGGGTTATTTTTCAAAAAGAATTCCAAGTAGAGAAATCACCATTGAAGAGAAGAAAGCTTAGGTAACCATGTTTGGCTAATTTTGTAGTTTTCGCCTACACTTTCGAGACTTGGTTGGTGGTTTGTGAGTTTCTAATTCAAGTTATTTTTCCTCTATAATTTCCTTCAACTTCTTTGTGTGATATTGATTATGTTATTGATGTTATCTTGATTCGCGACCTTGATGATATTGATTTCATGCTAGGATTTAATACTTTCGTATTTGTGTTATTTCCGTAGTAGCACGCATAAGATTGTGGATTCCGTGTTTGAAGCATGATTATGTAGGGAGTTGTCATATATCTTAAACATTGATTTACCGTGTTTAATTGGTGTTATTTATATGCTCAAGTTCTTGGGACTATTTGCTATCTCTTTGTTAAATCTTGACCGTGTTAAGGTTGCATTGAGATGTAAGGGATTAATTGGACTCGTAGGACTTTTAATCTATATAAACCAAGACGAGAGGAATTCGTAGGAAAATATAATAACTTGAAAAGGATTCGATGATCAATAAAACCAACCAAAGTCGAGAACTTGTAGGTGGAAACGCTTTTCTTCTATCCTTTATTTGCTTTTGTCAATATTTTTTTCTTTTATTTTCATTCATAAAAATCGTTTCTTTTATATTGATAAATACACAATATTTAGAAATACTTGATTCTCTAGGGTTCGACCCCTTACTTGCATACTATACTAGTTTGTTTGTTTGGGATTTATTTTTGACGAGGTAAATCAACGACTTTCCCCCCGTCAAAATTGGCGCCGTTGCCGGGGAATCAAGTTTATTTCTTTGTTTTTTGTATTTATTAATATTTGTATATATATCTATCCCCGTCGTGGACCTATCTTACGGTTCACGACACCTCGTTACTAATTGTTTGCAATGGAGTTGAAGTTATGGCAATACCATGGAGAATACTTTCACCATTACCTCGCAAGAGTGCAAGATTTAGTGGACGACCGTGCTTCACGGGGTATCCAAGATGATTTGAAAGAACAAGTACTTTGCGTTCAAGATGGCATGCTTCCCGAGATACGAGAATTCGCCCAATCATTGAAAGATGAAGGCTTTTATGGTTTGGATTGGTCGGAATTGTGGGATCTTTTCCTTTGCATGGGTGACATGGCAAAGGTGGAAGAAGACTACAAGTTGACATCCATACCTTTACCTTTTAAACCAATGGTGGGCGAGATACACGAGGGAAGCCAAGACGCAAGCTCCAATGGTTCAATCGAAGATAGAGATGGGAGCCCGATGCCCCTTGACATGGAGTCTCATGAGTGCACGCATGAGAAACTATGTATTTTGGCACTTACTCCACCAATAGAAATCATCCCCAACTCATCTATTAAGGAACCAAGTCCGGAGCCGATTTCTGTGACTCCCGAGCAAGGTAATGATATTTCTTACACTTTTGTGGATTTTGGTGAATATGTAGATCCTTGGGAGCATTACTTCAACAAGCCACCAGCGGAACTATGTTGGTGGTACTACATACCCTCGGCGGGAAGTCACGCTCGAGCATATGAAGAGTTAGAGACCTTCTTTAACACCACATCTTTTGACTTCGGCTTCTTCATAAGTGGTGCTCACCTACCTAGATGGTGTGCACCGGAGTTTGATTTGCTAAAGAGGGCATTGGCGATGTCCGAGTGAGTCTTGAACACATGGACGAATAAACCGTCGAGTCTATGACGATAAACAAGGACGCTTCTCGGGAGGCAACCCGAGGTAAGTTTTCCTAAATTAGTTATTTAAATTCCTAGTTATTTAATTAGTTTTGTTGTTTAATAAATTAGAAATTTCCTAATTATTCTATATGGTAGATAGATGCTTTCGGATATTTTTGAGATAACCATGCAGGGAAAAAAAAAAGATCGAAGAATAGAGAATCTGGGCTTAATTCGCTGCCAGCGAATCATGATTCGCTACCAGCGAGTCCAGCTGCCCAGATGTCATAGGAGCTGATTTCATCCGCTGCCCGCGAACCAAAACTCGCTGCCAGCGAATTCAGCAGCGATGCTCAGTGTCCGAAGCTAGCACTAGCCGCGCTTGCGGCTTGATCAACCGCGCTCATGGCTCATGCCCAGTCTTCGTCCATTTTCGTCGCAACGCATCTTATTCATTCTTCGTCATCTTCATTCATCCGTGCTCGTTGTTCTTCAGTCTTCGTCATTGTCGTTCTTCATCGTTCTTCTTCCAAGCTTCGTCGTCTTCGCCATTGAAGTTTTTCCACAATGTGAGTTATTCTTTGCCCATTTTTCTCTCATATTTTTATGATTTGTTGTCTTTGATTTTCATTGAGGACTACTAGCCGCGCTTGCGGCTTGATCAACCGCGCTCATGGCTCATGCCCAATCTTCGTCCATTTTCGTCGCAACGCATCTTATTCATTCTTCGTCATCTTCATTCATCCGTGCTCGTTGTTCTTCAGTCTTCGTCATTGTCGTTCTTCATCGTTCTTCTTCCAAGCTTCGTCGTCTTCGCCATTGAAGTTTTTCCACAATGTGAGTTATTCTTTGCCCATTTTTCTCTCATATTTTTATGATTTGTTGTCTTTGATTTTCATTGAGGACAATGAAGAGTTTAAGTGTGGGGGAGGGTTGCATTCATAGATTCATGCATTCATATTTTTTTCATTATTTTATTCATGTTTACTTTTCGTTATTTTATTGCATTAGAAAATGAAAAAAAAAATTGAGAAAAATAAAAATAAAAAATCCAAAAAGAGCATGCATTGCATATATGTGTTTTTCAAATACCCATCTTGCCTTAGTTTGTCCTTTATTCTATTTTTATGAGTTTTACCATATATGTTCCATAATATGATGGAATTGCCTAGCCTTGTCACATACGTGAGATGATTTTTATGGGAGCATGACTTGTTAGTTCAATTGAGCAAGTATGATTCTTAGTCTTGGACATTATTGAAATCCAACAAAGTTTGTCCTCGTGAGAATTTTTGGCCTTATAGGGACTTTAATCATATTTATTCCCTTTTGCTTTCTTGTGTGACATTATACTCTCCTTATGCAATTACCTCTTGAGATTGACATTGTTATCTATATTTGAGGCCGAATTTATATGTCTATTTCTTATGAGTTTCAAATGATAGAGGCATGATTTTCTTAGCCATATTATTATCCATATCCACCATACATATGTGTCCTTTGCTTGTAGCCAATTTGAGCCTTAGCCTTTTCTTTGAAGCTCCACAAAATTTATCCTTAGCCGATGATAAGCCTTACCCAATCCGGGAATTAGGATTAGAGTTGGTGAATGATTGATGTGGTTGAGTGGAAAAGAAAATATTGTTAAGAGAGTTACAAGTTTTGGATTATTATGTAATTTTGGTTTTATTCCTCACATTGTGCATTATTGTATTTTTGGCTCTAGAAAAAAAAAATTGAAAAAAAAAAAGAAAAAAAAAAGAAAGAAAAAAGATGAATAAAGAGCCTTTTATTTTCATTATGTATGTGAGAGTTAGAAAAATATGTATGGTTAAGAGAAACTTCTTTTGTTGAGTGTTTTGAGAGTGAAAGTTTGAGTTATCTTGGTTTTGGAAGTATTTGGTTTTAGTATTCTTCCGGTTATTCATAGGGATCCCTTTTTCCCGGATTTTTAGCACCACAAGCCTAAATATTTTCCTACCTTAATTTCTTACCAAGCCCCATTACAACCTTGATAAAAGACCTCTTGATGTTTCTTATAAGTGATGGCATCCACGGTGGAGAATATGTGATATATGTGTCAATTTCTATGTAGTTGTTTGCATTTTGGATTGAGTTGAGAGATACATTGTTAAGCCTATACACATGAGAGTGAGAGTAAACACATGATCCCGGTGAGGTTGGACTAGATGTGCCTTTGACTTTGAATCTCTCATATACTTGCTAGGATGTTAACTTTCATGTTCATGTCTCCTACACTTTGATGTTGCTTTTGACAAGGTTAATGCTTGAAGATCATATTTGTGGTATAACGGTTTTGCTCTTGTTTTTGCATTGCTTGAGGACAAGCAAAAGGTTAAGTGTAGGGGAGTTTGATAAGTCATGTTTCCAATAGGCATTATAGGTTAGTTTAGGTGCATTTCATTGTTATATAATCATGTTTTAGTGTTGATTAGATTAGCATTCATTTTGCGGGAAAGATCGGAATCTACGCTATTTCGATGGTTTTATGTAGATTCGTAGATTCGAGGCAAAGAACACGAGGAACGGAGCTAAGTAAGGCTAAGGCGAGACTTAGGAGAGCTTAAGGAAGAAGTCCCGAAGAGCATGGAACAACCTAAGAAGCAACGGAGCACGAAATCGAGGTGTTAGAGCGAAAATGAGGGCGAGTCGCGAAAGCTGTCCGCTCGGCGAGCTGAACTTGTAACGCACTTTCCGGAGGCCTCGGATGTCCGATCGACGCATATGAGCATGCGTTGGAAAGCTCTTTCGAAGATATACATGATGGTGTTCTGCTGGATTTTCGCTGACAGCAAATGACTTTCCGCTGCAGCGAATCAAGTCAACAACATCATGTGCGAGAAGGTGTCCTGAGCAGAACTCGCTGCCAGAGAATGGGATCTCGTTTCCAGCGACTGGAGTCAGCGGGAGGATGTCCTGGAACCAGCATGTCTCGCTGCCAGCGAATGGAGTTCGCTGCCAGCGAGTCGAGTCATCCGGGAGCCAGCGAGCAAACACCATCCGTTGCCAGCGACTGGACTTGCTGCAGCGAGCCACTCGCTGCCGCGGAAAGGCTTCGCTGCCAGCGGGATGCACCAGTTCGATGAAGACTCGGCTACTCGCAGCTGCGGAAGGAAGGACTCGCTCCAGCGAGTGGGAGCTCTCGCGGAAGCGGAAGGAGTGACTCGCGGAAGCGAAAATGATGGAATCGAAGAAGCTTGAAAATATTCTAAGGCATGGACATTCGCTGCCAGCGAGTGTGGTAGCGAAAATCCAACATGAGCTTGATTGAGGCCATTCGCTGCCAGCAGAAATTTTCGCTGCCAGCGGAATTTGACGCTGACTTAAATTAGGAAAGTTCTATCTTCTATCTAGTTTGTTTAGGAAGTTTCTATCTAGTTTATCTATCTTTTACCTTATTTATGCAAGACTTTAGGCTTATAAATAGGATGTTTTAGGGTTATTTTTCAAAAAGAATTCCAAGTAGAGAAATCACCATTGAAGAGAAGAAAGCTTAGGTAAGCCATGTTTGGCTAATTTTGTAGTTTTCGCCTACACTTTCGAGTCTTGGTTGGTGGTTTGTGAGTTTCTAATTCAAGTTATTTTTCCTCTATAATTTCCTTCAACTTCTTTGTGTGATATTGATTATGTTATTGATGTTATCTTGATTCGCGACCTTGATGATATTGATTTCATGCTAGGATTTAATACTTTCGTATTTGTGTTATTTCCGTAGTAGCACGCATAAGATTGTGGATTCCGTGTTTGAAGCATGATTATGTAGGGAGTTGTCATATATCTTAAACATTGATTTACCGTGTTTAATTGGTGTTATTTATATGCTCAAGTTCTTGGGACTATTTGCTATCTCTTTGTTAAATCTTGACCGTGTTAAGGTTGCATTGAGATGTAAGGGATTAATTGGACTCGTAGGACTTTTAATCTATATAAACCAAGACGAGAGGAATTCGTAGGAAAATATAATCCCCATCACAATCCCCTCAATCTAAAAAAAGAGGATTATCCGGCAATCCCGTTAATCCCCCATTGACAATCCCGTTAATTACATGTCAAACACCACTACAAGCAATCCGATGCATTTCCTACAATCTTCCCAATCACAACAATCCCTAGCCAAACACAGTTTGTTTCTTTGTTTACACTTGGCTTGAGATCGATTATTATGAACTACCTAACTTGCATTGTCAAAGCCGATCTCGTTGAGAGTCATCAATTTCCTTATGAAGTTATTGGTAAGCTAGGTTTTCATGAATCAGTTAGCCATGGCTTACGTTCTTGACTCACGATGACTTTGATGACTCAATTTTAATAGCTATATGGACTCAAGCAAGCTCCACGAGTATGGTTCATAAGCTCACAAACTCTTCCACTTTTACAATGGTTTTGTTCCTTTGTAGTCTGACAAATATCTCTTCATATGTTGACACGCAATGGACGTCACCTACCTTCATGCAAACCTTAGAGCATGAGCAACCATGGGTTGCCTCTTCTCTCTTTTTATTTTCATCCCCTGATCCTAATTTGACGCTTCATATATTTTTTCTCTAAATTAACTTCTATTTTTTCTACCTCTTCGTTAGATATTTCCCTTGCAACCGTGGGGTTACCTTGTTCGCCACTTTTTTTATCTCATTTATTTTTATTTATAAATAAAATTCATAACTGCTTGGTATTACTAATTTTTATTTCATGCATGTAGATGAAAAATGTGATCACTCTGAGTGACCACATTGATCCCTTCCTTGTGTCTTCTTAGGCTACCCCTCTGGGTATAGATGCTTTGATCCTATTTCGAAACGTATCATCATTTTTCGTCATGTCACATTCAATGAGACTAATTTCCCTTTTTCTAGTCTCTTTACATCCTCAAACACCTCATCCTCTTCTGATGACTATCCTACCCAACACCTTCTCCACCAACGATATCCTTCTTTCTATCCAAATGCTATTACATCTCTAACATGGGCACCCAATCCTCTTATACCACGACCTATAACACCCGTGTGTTCCGCCATAGGCTGCCCATATCCTGCCCCCTAAAGCACCCATCCACCCTTGTCCTATCGCCTCAAGCCCCTGTCCCGTCACCTGCAACCCCGAACCTGCCGCCTAACCCACCCTAGCCGGTCAATCAGATCCAAAATGGGAGTGTGAGTGGCATCTTTTGCCCAATGTTGTCAGGATCGAGATTCTAGATCGGATCGTTAGCTAGGCAGCAGAATCGGATCGTAGGATCGGATCGTAGGATCGTAAGATCCTACTGCATATTTAAATTTAAAATAAGGTAATTATAGATTATTGTATATCACCTACATGTAAAGCTAAATATCAATAAAAACACAGTCAATAGTCATCAACTACTTCATATGTATGTCCATAGATGAAAAATCCATACATTAATACATAATATCCCAACAAAGTCGAGCAATAAGTCATAGGTCTACATTGTTTACATCCGAAAATAGAGTGAATCAATTAAGAAAACAGAAAAGCTAGATAACTCCATCAATCAACATATTCATATCCATGATTGCCATCACTCTCATCACTTCGGATGTCATCTTCATGCACGTTTGCATCATCAGACATAACTCTACCATTGAAATCATCAACACTCTCCATTTGATTTGATCCAACAGCTCCTCCAATTCCTTCAATAGTTGATTCATTTGGTGTAGGATTATCACCTACATAAAGAGAATAAGCAACACTTAAAATAGAGAGTGAATCAGTAAATGAAAGTACGAAACAATCAAACAAAACACATTACATACTTCTCGATGCATAAGACTCATCACCCTCATTTGGAGCTCCATCAAGAACATTCAGCCAGCCCTCATTTGTTAGGAGATGAGGTTCTTCCTCGGTGATCCATTCATCATCAGATGGCATTTCCTCCAATTCATTCAATGTAGATTGCTTTTTCCTACTCTTCAGCTTCAGATTATACATAACAAATACCAAGTCATTCATTCTTTTTTGATGCAAACGATTTCTTTTTTTTGTATGCACCTGAAAATATAAGTAGAATCCAAATAAGGTAACTAATTTATACACAATACACTTATTATACCTTGCATTGAATAAATTAAAATTTACTAAAGATTAGATCTTATTATCTTACTATTACTAACCATCTCAAATGCACTCCAATTCCGCTCACATCCGGAAGAGCTACAAGTCAAACTTAGGATCCTTACATCAAACCTTCTCAATTCAGGACATTGATCTCCATATGAATTCCACCATTCAGCTACAATTCATCATGTTTAATTGATTAAATGTTTAAATAAAATAAGTGATACGCAAAATATGATGTATTTATCAAAGAAGCAAATGCTATGAAAAACGTTAGATAACATGATTGAATCTGACCTGGAGTTTTCTTATTTCTGGTTAGCACAGCTGTAGGAATACCAAAAAGCCCTCTAGCATTTTTTAATTCCTCTAGTTGCATATCAATTTTCACTCTTTCTTGAACATCGGGAACCATTCTTTCCAAGCAATGGTACAAACCAATCTTGATTTCAGCATTAGCCACAATCCCCATCTACCATACGAAGCACTTTAATAAGAGGAAGAGTTGCTTTCAAGCAAGTAGTCACACTACACCAAAATCCACGAGTATCTAAAACAATCCTCTGAATCTTCTTCCCTTCAACCGTTGATGCAAATCGACTTGCCTTCCACTTATCTGATGCAAACATAGCTAACAACGAACTTCTTTGATCATTAAGGGACCTCAAGCTCAAGTATGAGGTTGCAAACCTTGTAGCTCCCGGTCTAACAAGCTCTCTTCCTTTTGTAAACTCTTTTAACATTGCATGGACTAATCCTCGAGAGTATATGAATGTGGCAATCTTTCTAGCTTTAGCAATTGTCGTACAATGAACCTTCAGCTTCTTATCAAAGTCCTCCAGAATTAGATCAATGCAATGTGCAGCACAAGGTGTCCAAAAGAGCTGTTTTCTTTTCGTCATTAACAAATCCCCAGTTGCTTTGTAATTCGCAGCATTATCATTCACAACCTGCACAACATTTTCTTCTCCAATTTTTTCTACAACATAATCAAGCATCTCAAAGACTTTCTCAGCGGTCTTTGAAACATCCGATGTATCTATCGAATTCAAGAAAACGGTTCCCTTAGGGCTGTTCACAAGGAAATTACATATGGATCGTCTTTGTCTATCCGTCCAACCATCAGACATAATACTACAACCTGATTTCTTCCACTCCTCTTTATGTTCCTCAATGACATTCATCACACTACGCACTTCCTTGTTTAAATACATCACCCTCACTTCATGATAACTTTGAGGTTTGAGTCCTATCCCATACTTGGCAATTTTTTCAATCATAATTGGAAATTCAGGATTGTTCACAACATTAAACGGGATAGCACTAGTATATAAAAATCGGCAAATTTGTTCACAAACCTCCTCTCTTTCATCCTTTTTATACAATTGATTCAAAGTGCTTTGAACCTTTAGCTTTGGTTTCCTCACAAAAGAATCCATGATGCCTTTTCCCTTGCGACTATAAGAAAGGTTACAGGATGTTTCATTTTCATATGAAGCTTCATCATCCTCACCGATATCAGAAATTCTCTTCTTCCTTCTCTCGGCTTCCTCCTCATTCACCAACATTAAAGATTTAATCCTTTCTTTAACATCATTTGGAACTTGTATACAAGGCTCAACATTAAAATGAGTTCCTGCAAGGTGATGTTTGAGCCTAAAAATCCCACCAGAATAGACTTTATTACAATACTTGCACTTGACTTTCTTTGCTTGGGCATCCACCTCAACAGCATGTTCCCAACCTGGATCTAATCTACTACCAGAAGCATTTTTCCTAACTTTCTTAGAAGACTGACTAGCCATTTATTTCAGCAACTGGAATGAAAAATCTAAAACAGAAAAAAAAAAACAGAAACATGGAAATTAGCTTATCACTTAAAAGAAGAAAAGAAACATGAAAATCAGCTTGAATTAGTTGCACTAGTAATCAACTGAAACACATGAGTTCATTATAATTTACAAGTTCACAGATTATAGCAAACAAATTGCAAGTTAAAAAGCAAACAGAAATCTCAAATCTGAGCCAAAAAATCTGTCGCTTACAACATTACAGATTGCAGCAGAAACAAGTCGTACAAACAGCAAAAAAAATCAGAAATTAGTTACTTGCTTGCTGCAGCATTATTAGAAGCAAACTCACACCAGATTGCAGTAAGAAAAACCAAAAAAATACAGATTTACAGCAGCTCTTTCAAACGCATTTCGGATCAAAGGAGGAACTTACTAACCTCTTTCAATCGCATCAATGGAGGGAAATGCACCTGCAATTGGAATGGATGTAGCTCGTTCAGCCCTCTCCTCCCTCAAGACTCGCCGTCGGTCCGTTCTTCTGTCACCTTGCAAGTGAGATTTGATTTTAGAGAGAGCTAAAGCCGAAGAAGGTACGGTAGGTAGGGTTTTTTTTAACTTTCTGCATTTTAGTTTGTTAAAATGGGTTGATTATATGGGCTAAAATGGTGGGCCTTGAAGTCCAATAACAAAAATCAAACCCACATTTAAGAAATCAATCAAAATATGACATTTCGTTAGGATCGTAAGATTTTATATGGGATCTAGACTCTACCGATTCTACCGATCCTATACCGATTCTGCAACCCACGATTTTTCCCATGCGATCCGGATCGGTTAGCCTACTTTGGGTCGTAGAATCGTAAGGTTCTACGATCCGGATCTAGACTTTGATAACATTGCTTTTGCCCTAAATAAAATTTTGACCACTTTGTTTTTCATATATCTGTCATCTCTACCTCCCACAAAACAACCACCTTAGACCCGAATTGGAATGTTGTCATGCTCAATGTATACAATGCTCTTGTTAGCAACAATACTTAGGTTTTGGTTCCTCGGTCTCGTGGAACCAACATTGTGCGGTTTATGTGGCTCATTCGACATAAGTTTTTCTCTGATAAATATCTCAATAAGGCGGGATTGGTTGTCAATGGCAACTCCCAACAGGTGGGGGTGGATTGTGATGACACTTTTTGTCCGGTGGTCAAGCCGGCTACCATCTGCACTGTCTTGCACCTTGTTGTTCCAAGAACTATCCTATTAATCAATTGGATATGAAGAATGTGTTTCCTCTGCATTGTGTGGATTGAAGGCTTACTTCATGATCTCTCTATATTGACGTTGCATTGCCCATTCCTCTGCATTGTGACAGCAGAGCTGCTATTCATATAGAAGCAAATCTAGTCTTCCATGAAAGAACTAAGCACATCAAAGTGGATTGCCATTTTATTCGAGAGAAAGTGTTTGAAGGGTTCATTAGGACACCTCACATACGCACTGGATTATAGATTGCATATGTCATGACTAAGCCACTTGGTGAAGATCATCTCAAGCATTTTATTTCCATGTTGGGACTGATGTCCACTAAAATAGTCATGTTGAAATGCACATTTTAGCTCCTTATTCTATACACTTTGCATATTTCGGGCTGAGAATATGTCGAATTTATGTAATATGTGCTTATTTGCAAGAAATAGAGATCTACATAAGTTTTGGTTTAATATTTCAGAATTTAGAGCCATTCCGGGACAAAACAAAGAAGCAAAGACGGAAGCTGAGCTTTACTCGATGTCGAGTATCTTTCCTCGATATCGACCAAAGAAGTCCGAGCAAAGCCTGGTCGAGGAGAAACCATATCGAGAAACTGAGAAACAAAGCCAACTCGAGTTCAGAACCTTACTCGATATCGAGTAAATTACTCGATATCGACCAAGACTTGAAGCCACACCTGGACTCGAGGAAGCAGCACCTGATCGAGAAGCCGAAGAAAAGACACACCGAGCAATATTTTACTCGATATTGACAAAATTACTCGATGTCGAGTAAACCAGACACACATGTCCAAGCCAGTTCCGAGGAAGAGTTACTCGAGAAGCCCAGTCGACGAACAAAGTTCCTCGATATCGACTAAAAAGTTCCTGGGCCACGATGCTGTTGGGCCTGTCCGAGTGGAGCTGGATTGTTTGGGCTTGTTTGGATTGCGAGAAGTCCGAGTCTATCAAAGATCTATCAAGTCTATCAAGGATTTATCCAAGGAGAGAGATATATCTACCACATGAAGATATTTTAGATATTTTAATTATTTCCCTTTAGAATTAGTGTTTTATCTTTATTTAATTCTATCTTTAGGAAATAGATATAGATTGCTTTCCTTGATTAGCAAGGAGTAAGCCCTATAAATAAAGCCCTTGGGGCTGATTTTCCATGCATTCAATTCAGAAGCTAGAGAAGTAGTTCCAAAGAGAAGTTTAGGAGTTCAAAGGTTTTTGGGGTTTTGGCATTCAACGAAAGTTGGAGTGCCGGGATTGTAAAGACTTTGAATATAGTTAATGCAAGTTATTTCTTTTAAATCAATGTCTTCGATTGCGATGAGGCACGAGTAGTCCACCCACTTCTAGGGTTGGGGTGAGCCCGACGATAGCCAAGCAAGTTTGAGGTAAAGAATTGATCTTTGTCGTGTTTTGAGCATCTACTACCTGTTATGTGTTTATTACCCATTAAATGGAGATCCATGCTAACAACTTGGATTGTAAACATAAAATCGGTAAATACAATTAGGGTTTCTTGAAAGAGTTGTCTAATTGTTGGAAAAGGCGAAAGCTTGATCATTCGATGCGATTGCATGATTATTTCTTTATCTTGCCTTATGCATGTTTGGTTATCATTGTTGCAAACCCCAATCTTGGAAGTTTTCATTCACATAGTTTATTTCGAGTTTCGCAAAGCCTTGCTCTTTATTTCCTTTCGTTTTAAAGTTTGTGCTTTTCCTCGATATCGACCAAAACTGGTCGACATCGACTACTGACTTTCGATCGCCTAGATCGCCGTAGCTTCTGAACTGCAGGAACTCGACAAAAGTCTTCCTCGACATCGAGGAGATTTACTCGATATTGAGTAAAACCGGGGAGCTGCTGCTGCTTGCTTCGACTTGTCCGATCTTTTGTTGACTAACCATAGTCGAGATCGAGGTAATCTGTTGTCGATTTCTGTTCGTGAGATTTTTCCACTGCCTAGGATCCGCTGACTAGTTTCCTCGAGGATCGAACCTGACTTTCTCTTGTTGCATCGGGAGGGAGTCTTGTAATTATTTGCACGGGACGGAATCTGGTTTGCTTTGATTTATTTATATTTTAATTACAAGTCTCGATTTCCCCCCTCCTCAGCAGGGACTTGTTAATCCTCTCCTAAGTCCAACTTGAAGAGGGGGTATTACGACACCCAATTTATGCTTATTTACGTTTCTCCTCCCCTTATTCTGTTTTATGTAAAATAAGGCCATGATCATGGACCACTTGCTAGCTGTCTAGTTTTGTCTGTATGCACCTATATAAACCTATGTATTTTCTGTTTTTTGGGTATGAGAGAATGAAAGGGATGCAATGGTAGTAACCCTAATTGTTTCAACGGAAATGCTCAAATGAGCTTACATGATTTTCTCCTTTCTTGCCCTTGTTGATTGCCGCTTATAGCTGATGTTTAGCTGATTACAGATCTAGCAAGAAAGCTGGATTTGTACACCCTGCCCTTGGGAAATTGAATTGTTTATGAGCGATATCAAAAGGCTTTTACAGTCTTTCCAGATTTTGTCATATTCCCATGTGCCCCGCGCGGATAATGCGGCTGATAAGGTTACTCATCTTTAATTATCGTTTTGTTAGCGAGTCAGTACTGTCTTCAGATATAGATCTTTAAGGTCTTATCCGCCGGGATGCTATCGGTTAGGCTTTACAATTGAATCCTTATCTTATAAAAAAATCAAGCGGGGGAGTAGTGATAAGAATTGTGTAGTTTATTTTTATAGTCCAACTAATGGACCGTTTGTTTTAATTGATTGAAATTCGTCATTAAAATATAATAAAAATCACCTTAACTTGTTTATAAATTACGATTTTTTTAAATAGGAAAAAAAAGTGTGAAACAGCCAAAAACCCAAACTATTTTGTAAAAGAGGGATTATAGTAAATAACCCTTGCCCCGGTTTGGTTTGCACGCCTAGCTCACTACCCGGTTCAATTTGCAAGGGTTAGACCCCTCCTTTAAAAAATTACAAGGTAGCCGGTTGAAAGAAGGGGGTTGAAACCGGTGGTTGGGGGTAATTAAAGAAGGGAGAGAGCGAGCGTGGGAGGGAGGAGGAGAGAGAGGGCAGTTTTTTAAAAACCTGTCACTTCCAACTGTGTGTAAAACAGAGAGGAGGGAGGGCAATAGGCACGAAACCGCCATTCGAGATACGAGTAAGGAGAAGAAGAAGCCCAAGGAAGAAGACGAACCTGGGAGTAAGGAGGAGAAGAAGCGGGCGGTTTGCAAGCAAGTAAACCCGACAATGTGTAGAAGACCACCCCGACAGCGTTTAGAAGAGAGGGATCGATGATTTTCAAGTAAATAAACCCTAACTCTACCGATTTAGTACCGATTGCAGAAGTTGAAAAGAGAATGTGGGAATGTGGGAACGGGGGGTGTTCGCGACGTGGAGAGAAGGGAAGTACCATTGCCGTGATGATATGGTTAAGGCCATGAATGGGGAAGCAAATTAGGGGAAATCGACACATGTATTGTGTGAATTTTGGGAAATTTGTGAAATTGGGGAAATTGGGGGAATTGGGGAAATTGGTGAGATTGGGAAAATTGGATAGATTTTTATAGATAGAGGGAAATTGAGGAACGTTTATGTGGGTTAAAAAATTTCAGGAACAAGTTATTGAATGTAAATGCTGTTATATTCTATCATGTCATGTTTTGAATATTTAGTTGGCATGTTTAATAGGTTTCCTGTCATGTTAATATGCAAACTTGCACGACGTATATTTTGTGGAAGCTATAAAATGGTTACAATGCTCAGGTGATAAGTATAGGGTAAGATATGATTAGGCTAGAAATTTACTTGGAGTGTGATAAGTATAGGGTAAGATATGGTTTATGTCATGTTATAATGGTTAGATGACATGTTATATGAACTTACCGTCATGTGCATTGTGACTACTGTGATGATAATGAGCAAATGTTTGCAGAATGCTAAAGTATGGCTCCCCAACCTACAGGGTATCAAACAAGAACATGGGTGGTTTAGGAGAAAGAAGGATTACGCAGACACCGACAACAGGTGAGGTATGGTTTGGGTAGTGTCAATCAAGGGTAGAATGTTTTACAGATGAGTCGCTCTAACATTCCACCCCATCGTGCAGGCGATATATGCCGTCCCCGAGGACCGGCATTTCAACTGCAGGTGCAACCAATACACCCGGCCCCAGGTCTTTTTAATGCTCGACCGGTACCTGGCCGCCTCAGATTGGAAGCGTCTGTGTGAATGCCAGTTTGGCGGCATTGCGAGGCTTGGTGCCAAAGTCGAGTTCTCAGCACAGCTAGTCCACTACATCCTACAGCGGCAGTTGCGGTTGAAAAAAGAGCATGAAACCTGGTACATGATCCAGGGGTCCATAGTCCGGTTCTCCATCGCGGAGTTCGTGCTAGTGACCGGACTGAAGTGCTTGTCAAACGTGCTGCGGACCGTGGACACTGAGGCGGACAGGGCTGCCTGTTTAGAGTTCTTAGGGGTGGAGAAGATGAGGATGGAGGACTTCGAGTTGGAGTACAAAGTGGCGATGAAGTCCGAGCGTTCCCCCGCCAATCGCTTTAAGTTCGCGCTCATAATGTTGGTGGAGGCGGTGCTCTTTGCGAAGGAACCCCGCAACTATATTCAAGGGTGGGTTGTGAACATGGTGTCTGAAACTGAGGCGTTCTTGTGTTACCCGTGGGGGCGACTGTGCTACGAACGAACCCACGAGTTCCTTTACCGGGCTGTTGAGCGCAAGCTCCGGCACGGGGTCAGCGGCTCTCACCCGTCGTACTTGTTAGCCGGCTTCCCCCTTACATTCCAGGTATGTAAATAAAGCTCAGATGACAAATACTGATTTATACTGGACACTGAGTCATGGTAACTGGACATAGGCACTGTGCATTGTAACATGCAAACTGAACACAATTATATGCAAAGTTTCGACATGTCATCACCTGCCACCAGCGACGACATACTCTACCCTCGGTGCCTGCGGTATAAGTCGAAAGAGCACAATATCATGTACGATTCTCTTGCCTCCCTTATCCAACAATCGAAGGACGAGCTGGGCATGTTCGACGAGGTTGACGCTGTTCGGACAGTCCTCCTCCCGGATACCGAGGAGGTGCGGAAGGGGGTTGTCCTTGGCGCCATCTTCATGACAGAGAAGCCGGATAAGTTCTTCGACGACCTCGTGGAGGAGTTTAAAGCGAAATATGGGCCGAGCACGACGGAAGCATCCGGGTCAGGCATGCAGGGTGAGGGAAGTACGACGGCTACCCAAGTGGATGTGTCAAGGATTTTGTCTAAGATGGATGATTTGGGGAGGAGCATAATGACAACGTTTAACGAGAGGATGCAAAGGGTTGAGGCGGCGATGCAGGAACTGAGAAGGGAGGTGAGGGGGAAGAAGCGAGGCGAGGACGAGGTGACACACTCACAGGACAGGCATGGAACCCATGGGGAGGAAACCGAACATGTTGAGGTGCAGTCGAAGGAGGTAAGATGTTCAATTTGTCATGTCAGTATCCATAACCGTCATGTATAAGAATATAGGCGTCATGGTAACGTCATTCGCATATTTGCGTAGGGTGAGGAAACTGTTAAGGAAATGGGCCAGAAATCGAGTACCGATGCAGATGGAGAAGAAACCACCAAGACAACCTCTGAGGTAAGTACTCTAACTGAAACCGTGATGTCAGTTTTTTGAATGACGGTGACACAAACTCATTATCTAAAGGAGATGGGTAAGAATAAGGGCCCAGGCCATGGGGACACCGAAATGGAGAAGGATGCTAACCCACAAGAACCCCCCAAAGAAACACCCACCACACAGGTAAGTCATCCCTGTCATACTGCGATGTCAGTGTTGACAATGGTGTCGATACTAAGTTCATTCGCATATTTGTGTAGGGTGAGGAAGTGTTGAAGGAAAAGGGTCAGAGTGATAGCACAGGGCAAGGGGAAATGGCAAGAGTGACCGGTGTTGAGCTAGGGGCAGCCACCACCGTCACAACCGCTGAGGTAAGCCATCTGACGCCTAGTGTCATGTGAAGTCCGTTAGTTATCATGTCAACAAACGTTTGCTGTCATGTATCAGGACCGGGCTAATGTGGATGAGGTGTTAGTTGAGGGCTCTAAGACTGAGACGAAAGGGCCTGGGGCCACGACAACCATCTCTGAGCCAGAAGCACCCACCACACAGACAACCCCTGAGGTAGGTCGTGTTAATGTTGCTGTCATGTGATGTGACGTATCTGTCATGTTATTTTAAGTTTGTGTCATGTCTACCAACATAGGAGGCGCATGATGAGGCCGTCGTTCCCCTTTAGCGTTAGGGGGGAAGGGTGAGGCGAGCGTCTACGACGTTCGATGGGCCCGAAGTCACTCAGCCGGTGAAGAAGCCGCGTGTCGAGAAGGGGAACAAGGAAAAGGAGGGGGTTGACGAAGTGACGAATGGGGTGAAGAAGCCGCGGGCCACCAAGGGGAAGAAGGTCATTGTGGGGGTTGACGCCGTGGCCTTGGGCCTGACGACCAGGGCCGACGTCGACACCTTCTCTGTGTGGTTGACTAGCGACGAGGCCGAAGGGACTGATCCCGCACGTACAATGATGGACACCGTCCTCTAGAGGGAATTCTTCGGGGACCTGAAAACGCCAAAGCATATGGTTGGCTTAGAGGTAATGTCCGCCCACCCATGCTCCGATAACATGACAATTTTGTTGTTGACTGGACACGTGTTCCTTGTTTGCATCATCTCGACCAAGCATGCGGCATCCTCCGGAATGAGGTAGCCAGCAAGTCGAAGTACGCAGGTGTCATAGTCGTCGACCCCTACTTCAGGGTACTGCTGCAGCGACATACCGGCATGAACCGACGAGGAGTGGGAGTACTACTTCAGCGGTATGTTGCCTGAGCGGTGTCCGAAGCCTTGGGCCAGCGTCGACCGCGTGTTGGCCCCCTGGAATCTGTTGTAAGAGAGAATCGAGAATGCAAACAGTAAGTAAATAAAGTAAAGCAAACCGATCGAATCCCAGCAAATGATGTTCAAGACTCCCTCCAATGTAGTAAGAGAAAGTCAGGTTCGAATCCACGAGGAAGCTGGTCATCGGATCCTAGGCAGCGGTGGAACCTCACAGACAGAAGTCGACCACAGGTTGTCGATCTCGACTAGGGTTAGTCGACAGAAGATCGGACAAGTCGAGCAGCGCAGCAGCAGTCGCAGGTGGTTGTCGATATCGAGTACAGCTTACTCGATATCGAGTAAACTCGTCGATGTCGAGTTGGGTATTGTCGAGTATCTGCACAGGAGAAGCTACGACGATCTGGATCGGGGATCAGTAGTCGATATCGACTAGACTTAGTCGATATCGAGGAGGGCAGAAAAGTAAAAACAAGCAATTTCGATTGGTAACTTGATGAATTAAAAAGAACTTCCAAGATTATGGTTTGCAACAACGATTACCATGCAAGCGGAATAAAAATCATAAAAGGCGGTGACTTTATCGATAAAGGAAAAGGCTTTCACCTAATCCGACAAGTAGGAATATAAATCTTGCGACAAATAATCCTAATTGCATCTATTCCTTTTCATAATTAGCATTTATAATCTTTCGAATAGAAATCCTAATTACTACCAAAGTTTCACAACATGAGTTCTTCAATTTCTCAATCAAAGATGAAGCACATAGGGAATAGATTAAAATAACGATAAAATACCTCCTTTTGCAATCGCTAATCCACCGACATGGCTCTCGTTGGGCTCACCCCAACCCCAGAAGTAGGTGGACTACTCGCGCCTCATCGCAATCGTAGACATTGATGTATGAAAAGAAACTTGCAATAAACTAATATTCAAAGTCTTTACAATCCCGACACTCAACTTTCGCAGAATGTCAAAACCCTAAAACCTTTGAACTCCTAAAACCTCTATGTGTAATTGTATCTTTGAAATTGAGTTGAATGAAAAATTAGCCCCATGGGCTTTATTTATAGGCTTCCAACCCTTGCTAATCAAGGTAGGAAATTCTATCTATATCTCTATCTACCATAGAAGATATAATTCTACTAGAAATAATTAAATCTAAACAATATAAAACATTATAAATCCTAGGGTAATTAATTGTTCAACCCTTAGGATAAATAAAAAGATAAATATCTAAAATCTTCATTTGTCGGAATCTTCTCTCGGAAATATCTCCATCGGATTCGGGATAAAACTTTAAGTAAATCTCGGAATCAACCCGGACCCGTCGCTGTGAGTTGGTCGATATCGACCAAGTCTGGTCGATATCGAGTCATCATCCTCGGCTTCACTCAGTCACTCGATCTCGACTTCCTAGGGCAATATCGAGTGGGATGTTGGTCGATATCGACCAAGTTAGGTCGATATCGAGTAGTCGTTTTCTCTGCTGGTCATTTTGAGTCGATATGGAGAATTTTAACCACAATCAAGTCGATATCGAGTAGCATAGGTCGATATCGACCTGTCTTCAGTTCTCAGTATTCTGCGCTGTTCATTAAACACACTTTCCCGAGTCCTCATTCGTCGGATTGACGCATATGAGCATGCGTTGGAAAGCTCTTTTCGAGGGCTACAACTCTCATGAAGACATCAGAACTTGACTCAGAATGATGAATGCCAAAAAATGGCCCTTTTCTTCAGCTGCACCATCCTTACACTACTACATATGTAGTCATTTATGACTTTTAGAAGATGGCGTTTTTAGTAAAATGCCGTTAAAATATCTTTAATGACGTTTAAATAGAAAAACGCCATAAAATTGTAGAATACAATTTATTTACGGCGTTTTATTAACGCCATAAAATTCATGACGTTTATAAAATATCATGTTATTAGATTGTAAATTATAAACTATATTTTACGGCGTTTTCAAAATGCCATGAAATTCATGACGTTTTAAAAACGCCATGAAATAAGCGGATTTTTTTCCGCCTAAATTTTGGGGAAATTTTGAAGAGGTGGAAAAATATACTCCGACCCGTAATACTCATCTCTTTCAGTCTCTCGACTCTCTCTCTTACCTATGAATCTCTCTCTCTCTCAAACCCTAGATCCAATTCAACTCTCCGTCTCTCTCACCTCACCTCAAAAAATCAAATTTGAGTCTCAATCTCTATTCTGTTTTGCCCTCCATGACAACTGGGGTCTCTCCTTATCTCTTCAAAACTTTCCCCTGTCTGCTGTCTCCTTCCCAAGTTGAGGCAGAAACTCATCTCACGTATGGTTCGAAGACCGAGCCCCATCCCAGCAGTAATGGTGCGGCAAAATCGTCCTCTGTTCGTTGCTTGAGGTCGGTTACTCTCCATTTTAGATGACAACTGTCCACCAGTCGCTGTTCTTCGATTTGTCTAGGTTTTGGCCTCCGTTGTTGCCT
Organism: Persicaria maculosa; assembly: GCA_963922045.1. NCBI lineage: Eukaryota > Viridiplantae > Streptophyta > Magnoliopsida > Caryophyllales > Polygonaceae > Persicaria > Persicaria maculosa. Next base: position 54,549,054 of record OY998259.1, on the reverse strand, counting down.
GCCCGGTAAGTCGATTTTTTTCCTAGATTAGGGCATAATTTGTTTGTGTTTATATGTTAAATATTAAGGTTTGGTGATTGCAGTTGATGGTTAAGATTTAGGGGAATTGTATCATTAGACAGGTTTATGATTTCTAAGGTTAATTTGTGTAGATGTTTTGGGTTTTTGCTTGAAGAATTTCATTTGTGGGTTTTTTCAATTGGGGACTTTGAAGAATTTCATTTGTGGGTTTTTTTCACTCACTCGTTAGTATGAGAATTTTTCAGATCTAGAAATGTGTCTTGTGTTTGAGTATTTCACAGTAAATCTGACGGGGATTAATAACAGACTTGGTCCCCTATTCATGACTCAAAACTATATGCTAACTCAACCCATTTTCATGATGTGTTTTCTTTGTAACCATGAACATTGTTGAATCATATTACTACTCAATTCAATTACTTTTTGGTTCAGGATTTTAATATTTTGCCTTGAACTCCAGTTCTCTGATGCAAGTTACATCATAATACTAATGTATTATAGGAGGTTATATATCTCTCGCAAGAAACTTGTCTTAATAAATTATCATGTTTGGAATGCTGGTGAGTGGACAATTCATTTGCATGTGTGTGTTTCTTCTTTGTTAACAGTAAACACTAGTAGTTTAACATGAGAGTCAGTTGCCCTTAAGACCAATTTAATTGATAACTCCTTTGTTTATTAATAAAACATCTTGTTGATTGATGGATGTTAGTTCATATTAGTTTTCAAAGCAGTTTAGTGAAAGATTTAAGCATAGGTTTTAACGGTGCACTTTGCTATCCTATTAATGTGTGGATGGATCCTTATTAAGTTTTCAAGCCCTTAGTGAATGTTAAGTGTCAGTTTTGTGTTATTTTAGATCATATCCTTGTGTTACACCTATAAGAGCAAAATGAGTGCACTTGATAGATAAGGAAAAGGTTAGAATGACATGTACATAAGGTGGGTATATTTTTTTATATATATAATGCAAGGGTTGCATGCAAGTGGTGAATGCATCTTCTGAGAAGAAAAATGTTTCTAAATCAGTGACATTTTTTTATTTGCAGACTCAAGGAATGAGAATGGCGGTGAAGCCATATAAGGGAACACTCTCTGCTCTACAAAAAATAGCTCAGGAAGAGTGTATTCGTGGATCGTTTAGGTATTTGTAGAATTGCATACTTTGTGAATGACAAGTATTAACTTGCAAATTTGGATATATTGATTTTTATTTTGGTGTTGTGCATGCTGGACAGTGGGCTGTTTGGATTAGCTGGTATCAGTCATGTAACCATTTAGTTTCCTATGTATGAGAAAACCATGTCTTACCTTGCAAAACACGGTAAATCTTTCGTGCTGTTTTATGAAATAAGATCTTATATTACAGAAAAAAGATAAAAGTTTGGTTACATTCATAACCTTATTTCTTTCATTGTACCAGCTAATTGTTTTGTGGACAAGCTTCCTGGACATGTTGTTGCCGTTGCTTCCTCAATTTTCAAAATATTTGCATCTCCATTGACATATCTGCATGAGGTGAGACTTTTATATTATGGATTTATAGCATATATTTTTCTATGATAAGGTCGTATTTCATTAGAAAATCATGTTATCATTGAATAAATCTTCTGAAAGAACTCTTTAACGGCTTTTTCTGCTCAATCTGTGACTTCAAAACTTCTGGGCTCTCTCTTAATGTTTTTTGTATCTTTTTCTCCTTCAGGAATCATCTCATGTATTAATTGAGATTTTTTCGGTTAGTTTGTTATTTACAAAAGTTATAGGATTACTGTCTCTACCTATTTAAACTCATTGGCAAGGGAAAACTACAAAAACTAGCTTATTTAACCAACTGAAGTACAGTTGTTGGGAGAATAAACATAAGCCATCAACGCTTTGAGTAAATTAATTTCCTACTTAATTATCAGTGTACTATATTCTTTTCACTTGCTTGTTATTTAAAATTAAATACAAATTAAATGGAGCAATTTCTGCATTGAAGGTCAAACTTTCTTAACTTGATACAGAGTACTTGATAGGGGACATTGTGGAGCCTTTTGGCTTTTGTGGCTTCTTTTCTTTTTTAACTGCATGTAGATCATGTTGCTTTATTTTTTTTCCTTTCTATAATGGTAAGTAATTAAGACAATTCATATGAGGTTTAGACCATTCTCCTGCATTCGATTAGGAACTTAAGTTAGCTGTTTTATCAGCCACCTTAATCAAATTCCTAAAACAATGATCGAATTTAGAAAATCATAGGATCCATCTATGAATGACAAAATAATGTATGTTTGTTGATCATGGTATTCTTCAGCGTCGATCGTTCTCTGTTTTGGGCAATCGGTGATTTATCCACTGCGGACTCCTTGCAATATGACTCTGAAACAACAGAAGCTACATCAAACTTCTTCTCTGATGAAAATAAACTCAACGAAGGTGGATTTGGTAATGTCTCCAAGGTGAGAGTCTCTAGTTTCATTTTTCAGTGTCGATCGCTAGCTCAAGTGTGGAGTATATCAAACGTATTAGATACTTCCATTTTTACAGGCAACTTTACCAAATGGTGGACAACGAGTAGTTGTGAAGAGGTTGTAGGCCAACAACACAAGAATTCAAGAACAACAACCCAAGAGTTCAAGAACAAGGTATGCAACATCTAAGCTTGATCGCAGAAATCAGGTGCCACTGATGGGATTTTGCACAGCAGAGGATGATAAATATTTGCATTAATTTGCATAGTTATTACGATAGAACTAAAATTTTGTATTTAGAAGGGTCTTGGTTTTGAGAGCCACATCAATGTATTTTTAATTCAATAATTTTTTTTTAAATAAATAAATTTCCATGGCGTTTGAAAAACGCCATGGATTGTGTGGATATGGGTTGTTAATAATATTATACAAAAAGAACATGGCGTTTGAAAAACGCCATGGATTTACTTTTCTATGGCGTTTGACAAACGCCATAAAATACTGGCCAAAAGCATGGCGTCACCTTCAAGGGCGTTTGGGCATGGCGTTTAAAAACGCCATGGTATGACTTCTATGGCATTTTTTAAACGTCATAAAAGGGTATGTTTGTACTAGTGTTATCTTCTTCATGAGTTTCCTTTAAGCTCTAAAGTTCGTCCGATTTCTGCGAAATCAAACAAAAACTAGTGTAGACTCCATAATTTGGCAAATAAGCGTAAACTACATAGATTCTGTATTAATCTAACCCAAATGCATGAAATGCATGCAGAAATCAATATAAAAGTAGATATAAAACATGGCATAAAACATGGACATCAAATCACCCCATACTTAAGCTTGCTTGTCCTCAAGCAATACTTTTAATTGTCTTTCAGGGGAAGAATTTAAAACTCTCAACATCATAGATTCATTCTCATATTACCCTGCAATCAATTACCATCATCGAAAAGTTACTTATGCCACAAATCCATGCATGTGCAAACAAAAGCAACATCTACTAATAAAAGGAGGGTTATGCAAAAACAATTCATGTGACAAAGCATTAATAATCAGGAGGACTTTAATTAAGCTCAATAAGGAGTAGATTGGTAAAAGGCTAAAGTTGGGTAATATTTGGCAATGTGGTGCTAATAATCCAGGGAAATGGAACGTACTTTCCAACTTTCATACCACTTTCCTTCTTCATAAGATTTCTCACCTTTCATAATGCTTTTATCAACAATAATGCTTTTACCTCTCTAACCTCGGCACTGCCTTGCTTGTCCTCAAGCAATAACCAAATAATAACCAAGACCTACAACACATCCTTCAAGTCTTCGCCTTTATCAAAAGCAACATCTCAAGTAGTAGCAATGTAGAACAAGTGAATTTAACGTCATCACACATATGTGAGCGATCCATAGGCATAGGCAATATAAATCCAACCTTACCAGGGTAAAGTGTTTTCACTCAACTCTCAATGTGTTTAGGCTATGCAGATCAACTCTCAACTCAATTCCATATACAATCTCATAAACATTGCAATTTCAATATAAATCCACTTCGCAAGCAATTATGTAAATGCAACAAGAATTATCAGGAGGACTTCGCTCAATAGAAGTCTTCAAAGAAGATTCCATTCGGCGGGCTTGTAATGGGGCTTGGTAAGAAATAAAAGGTAGGGAATTATTTGGCCATGTGGTGCTTAATAAAATTCGGGAATCAAGACTCCTAAATCTCCAACACAACTCAACCAAACCATAACTCTTAATCATATGCATCAACCAAACTCTCCAACTTATCTCAATGAAGTTTGTAACCTTTTAAACATAATTAACCTCTCCAAAGTATGAATCTTGCGAAAAATGAAAGAAATAAGGTAAATTTGGCTCATGCACTTTATTCATAATCACATTCTTTTTGTTTTTTTTCTCTTTTCTTTTTTTTTCGATTTTTTTTGAAACGAAAATAAAATAAAACTAAACTAGTGCATTTATAGGGTAAGCCAAAAATCCTTTTACATAGTATGCATTGCAAGATAAAAATATAAAACCAACCCATATCTCAATAAGTTCAAAAATCCTCCTCACTTGAAATGAAACACAAGCTCATTTCTTCCACAAACCATTATTTCAACCAACTCTAAGTCTTAATTCCCAAATGGGGGTCAGGCTCAATTTGGCTAAGGATAATTTTGTAGAGTTTATTATAAAAGTCTCAGGCTGACGTTCTAGCTTCAAGCAAGGATAATGCAGGGTAGGTAAAAAGAGGATAAAATTGGCTTAAAAGGTGCCTCCATCATTTAATTATCATTTACATAAACATATAAATGCATTGGCTTTGAATAACTATCACAACATTTAGAGATGCATAGGAAGAGTAAATACACTCAAGAAAGCAGAGGGATTTTTAATGTTCTCCCTATAAGGCAAAAATTCTCACTGGGACAATTTTTGTTGGATTTCAACCTTTAGCTTAGGATCACATGTGCTCAATTTAGTCACAAGTTCACAATCTACATAAAAACAATTTCGAGGACTTAGGCTAAACCTTCCAAACACGCCATAGGATTTACATGATCAAGTCAGTCATTATTTATCATCATAGGACATCTAAATTAGGGTATAAAAACTAAGACAATGCATAAAACTTAAACATGCAAAAGGAACAAATAATATGCAACTAATAACTTTAATACAAAAGTTGTGCCATGTCCTAAAAATTCAGTACAAACCATGAAATAAGACTTAAAAGATACAAATAAAGTTCTGGAAGCACATAACCACATAAAGTCCTCAATACAGTCTTTTCTCCCACCCCATACTTAAAACATACAGTGTCCTCACTGTTAAATAAATAAAACCAAAGGTAGGGGAGAAGAAACTCACAGAGCTGTCACTAAGGAGGAGCTGGCGGTGGCGGACCATAGTGTGGAAAATATGAGCCAACCTGATAGTCAAGAGCTCCTCCATGGGAAGAGCTACCAGGCTGCTGCTGAGAAGGACCGCCGTGCTGAAAGTTGGGCCTCTACTGGAAGTACTCATGCGGGTATGGCTAGGGCCGCTGGTCCTGTCTGTGAAAGCGCTCCATTACAGCTGTCCGAAGCTCGTTCTGGCCTAGGGTCAAACTGATCAGCTGCTCCTGGATGGAATCTAATCGTGCGATGACGCCATCAGAAGGTCCGCTAGTATGGTGAGGCTGCTGGTAGTGATGGGAATGGTGGGAATGGAGCTGTTGTGGGGACTGGTGCGAATGGTGAGAAGGGTGGGAGTGGTGAGAGTGGTGAGAGGCCTGGGCACTGTCAGCCTCTTCGTCAGCATCATCCTCATCCATGTCATCGTCAGTGAAAATGGGCTCATCCCTCCGTGTAGGATCGGCGGTTGAATCGATAGTAGGGTGGTACTCCACCCCTATTCAGGTGGTGTACCAGTTGCGAACTCTGTACGGACCCATCAGCTCCTGCCGAGTAGCCCTATGAAATGTGTAGTGGACCTAGGTGTTGTTGCGGCGAGTAATGATATGTCCCTTCTGCAGGGACGCGAAGTTGATCCTCATAACTGGCCATGAAGTGTAGTTCTCAACTGGGACACCTAGGTGGCGAGCTAGGATAGCCCCCATACACTCGTCATAGATGGCTCCTGTGGGGTCGTTCCGGCGGAGGAAGCAGTGCTGGAGCCAAGCGTGGGCGAGCGGCAGGCGGTCAGACTGGAACAACATCCGTCTGAGGCACTCAATCTCTGGATGGACAGGCCGCCGCAGCTCTGGTCGTGCCCATATGGTGCTACCCAGAATCCTGAGGATGGTAGCAAAAAGTGGACTGGCAATGCGGGAGGTGTGGGTGGTATCCCTGGTCGGCTGCAACACTCCAGTCAAGTAACGCCACATCATCGTTGTGTCATGGATGTGGAATGGCTCGGTGGTGTGGGTGAAGGAGAAGGCTTTGCTGATCTCCTCTAAAGATCTGGTGTAGGGAGTGTTGCCTAGCTGAAAGTGGACTCGCTGTTCTGAGGCAGACGAGTCTGGTACTCGGCGGAGAGTGGCTAGGAACTCTCCAGTCAGGACCGGGTAATGGAAGTCCAGGGGCTCTAATAAGCGATCTGCATCAAGCCACCCAAATGCCTGGACTAGCCAGTGCTGCATACCCAGTTGCTCCGTGGTGGGCCGATCATACCAACGGGCATTTTCAGCCCGTGCTGTCAGATCCTGGGCCAACTCTAACATGTCTTCATCCTCGATCCATAGGTTATCCATTTCTGAGTGGCTTACCCGATCTAGATGAACCTGACTGATATAGAACCACCTTGAATCCCTGAATGTAACCATGAGAAGAGATCATGCACAAATTTAAAGAAAATAAAATAAAATAGAATTAAAGAAAAGGGAAAAGAAAAGCGGGTTGCCTCCCGTAAGCGCTAAGGTTTAAGTCGTTAGCTTGACCCACTTCCCTGTTTTAGGCTTTGACCAACGCCAGGGTGGCGCGAATCTCCTCTTCCGGGTCTTCTTTGTCATAGTATTTCTTGACCCTGTGCCCATTTACTTTGAAGGTGGTTCCGTCAGTGCCAATTAACTCTACTGCTCCATGATGGTATATGTGGTGAACCAAGAAAGGTCCACTCCATCTTGTCCCGAGCTTTCTTAAATAGACACAGTCTAGAATTATATAAAAGCACTTTGTCACCAACCTCATATGTCTTTGGCACCAGTTTCTTATCGTGCCATCTCTTGGTGCGCTCCTTGTAGATTTCAGCATTCTCATATGCCTTCAATCTTAGCTCCTCTAACTCCTGCAAATCAATAAAGCGCTTCTTACCTGCCTCATCAAGATCCATGTTAAGCTCCTTGAGGGACCACATTGCCTTATGCTCCAGTTCGACAGGTAAATGGCAAGACTTGCCATAAACCAAGTTGTAAGGAGTTGTTCTCAGTGGTGTTTTGTAAGCCGTCCTATAAGCCCATAGCGCATCATCAAGCTTAGATGACCAATCCTTCCTAGAGTGAGAGACTGTCTTTTTCAAGATGGCCTTGATTTGACGATTAGAGACTTCTACTTGACCACTAGTTTGGGGATGATAAGGTGTTGCCACCCTGTGCGTCACCCCATACTTAGCCAAAAGAGCCTCAAACCCTCTCTCGTTGAAATATGAGCCACCATCTGAAATAAGAACTCTAGGAACACCAAAGCGAGGAAATATGTTAGTTTTAACAAACTTTGAAACTACCTTCGCGTCGTTGGTCCTAGTTGCAACAGCCTCAACCCATTTAGAGACATAGTCGACCGCCACAAGGATGTATTTGTAAGGTCCTGAAGCAGGGAATGGTCCCATAAAGTCAATCCCCCACACATCAAATAGCTCAACCTCTAAAATCCCTGTGAGTGGCGTCTCATTCTTCCAAGTAATGTTGCCCGATCGTTGGCACTCGTCACATGAAGTGACATAAGCCTGCACATCCCTGAAAAGATTAGGCCAGTAAAAACCACATTGAAGTACCTTAGATGCAGTTTTGAAGCCTTTTGCATGTCCGCCTGTTGGGAGAGTATGGCAATGGCGAATGACACTTTCCACCTCCTCCTCCGGGATACAACGTCTGAAGATATGGTCCTTCCCTTGTTTGAACAAGTAAGGATCATCCCAATAGTATTGCTTGACGTCGTGGAGGAATTTCTTCTTTGCCTGTGAGGATAGTCTTGACGGAATCTCATTTCCTACAAGGTAGTTAGTGAAATCCGCATACCAGGGTACCTTTGATCCTTTTATAGCATATATATCATGAATAGGACTAGTAGGAGGTGTAAAGAAGAAATCCTCGCCGGAATCTATACGAAGAACCTCACCTGAGATCTCACCTGGGGCTAGTCAATATCGAGTAATATTACTCGATATCGAGGAGTCTGCAGCGTTGCCTGGTGGTGTGCACAGCTTCTGGTGGTCAGGTTTACTCGATATCGACGAGTTTTCCTCGATATCGAGTACAGCGGTGTTGTCTGCTTGTGCTGTGCCCGGCTCCTGGTGGTCCATCGCATTGGCCTTTGTTGATATCGAACAAGGTGTGGTCGATATCGAGTACCCCTGCAGCTCAAAAACATGCAAAGAAGAGTACTCACCTGATAACTCACCTGTTTTGGTCGATATCGAGGAGGTTTGCTCTATGTCGAGGAAGACAGTGTTAGTCTGCATTAGGTGCTCGTCTGGGCGAGAGTCATCGATTGGTGTGGCGTCCTGGGCTTCCTCTAGCATGTCTTTGGGGAGCCTGGATAGGTGATCGGCGACTGAATTCTCTATGCCCTTCTTGTCCCTTATCTCCACATCAAATTCTTTAAGTAAGAGCACCCATCGTAACAACCTTGGTTTTGCATCATCCAGAGTCTTGCTTGCATAATAGATGGCATGTAGTTTCTTGTCCTTCCGTTGTCCTAGAACTGCTCCTACAGCATAATCGCTGGCATCACACATGATTTCAAATGGCATTGACCAATCCGGCGATTGAATGATTGGAGCGGAGATAAGAGCTTCTTTTAACCTGTTGAAGGCTTCAAGACATTCGCTAGAAAACACAAACTTAACATCTTTCATAAGAAGGTTAGTTAATGGTTTGGCAAGTTTAGAAAAATCTTGAATAAACCTTCTATAAAAACCAGCATGACCAAGAAAACTCCTTATCTCTTTAATGGACGATGGTGGGGGTAATTTCTCCACTAGCTCTATTTTGGCCCTGTCCACCTCAATTCCTTTGTTAGACACCTTGTGGCCTAGCACGATTCCTTCCTTTACCATAAAGTGGCATTTTTCCCAGTTAAGAACCAAATTTGTCTCTTCACGACACTTGAGTACCCTACGTAGGTTAGAGAGACAAATATCGAAAGTAGTACCATAAACTGAGAAATCATCCATGAATACCTCCACTATGTCCTCAATCATATCGGAGAAGATGGCCATCATGCACCTTTGAAAAGTAGCAGGGGCATTGCAAAGGCCAAAGGGCATCCTCCTATATGCGAAAGTTCCATAGGGGCAAGTGAAGGTAGTATTTTATTGATCATCAGGATGAATAGGAACCTGCCAAAAGCCAGAATATCCATCTATGTAACAAAAGTAATCATGTTCAGCTAACCTTTCGAGTACCTGGTCGATGAAGGGGAGTGGAAAATGATCCTTCCTGGTGGCGGTGTTGAGCTTCCTGTAAACTATGCACATCCGCCAGCTGGTAGTGATCCTTTTAGGAACAAGCTCTCCCTTCTCATTCTCTTCTACGGTCATTCCACCCTTTTTAGGAACAACATGAACAGGGCTCACCCACTTGTTGTCGGAGATTGGGTAAATGATTCCTGCATCCAGCATGCGATGGATCTCCTTCTTGACAACCTCCTTCATGTTGGGGTTAAGCTTCCTTTGATGCTCAATTGTTGCCCTGTGATCATCTTCTAAAAGAATTCTATGCATACAAGTAATGGGGGAAATACCTTTTATGTCCTCTAGAGAATAGCCTATGGCTTTCCTATGAGTGCAGAGGACTTCTACTAGCTTGTCTACTTCCCGTGTGTTTAATAAAGCATTGATAATAACAGGAAAAGTAGAGTTAGGACCAAGAAATTCATACCTAAGGGTGTCAGGTAAGGGCTTCAGCACCGGAGAAGGGCCCTGTGGAATCAAGATGGGCTCTACTTCCTCCGTCTTCATGATCTCCCCTAGGTAATCCATCTCAACCCTCATGGAAGAAGCATCCAAATCAGCTACAGGAGTTAGCGTCGACCAAGCATACATTGATGACAACGCTGAATTGGACATAGGACTGTACTGTTGCAAGAAGTTACTCGACATCGAGTTAGAAAGAGCAGAATCAACCAAAAAATTAGAACTCACCTTGGAGGCAGTGTTGGTCGATATCGAGTTGTTTTTCTCGATATCGAGGAAAACTGTCGAGTTGGCTTCTTCGGCTTCTAGTGTGCCTGCAGTGAGAAAGGTAGTCGATATCGAGGATGACTGCTCGATATCGAGTAGGTTCAGAGGACTTACCGTGTCTGGAGGGCCGGTGCTGGTCAATATCGAGCAAGTTTCCTCGATATCGAGGAGTTCAGTGGAGGTCGACTTGATCTGCTCGACGTCGGGTGAGTCGTTCAGCTCTGCCGATAATGCGTCGTCGAAGATCTCCTCCTCGCTTGATTCTGCTGCAGCCAGTTCCTCCTCTGCTAGGATAGATTCTGCCTTACCTTCTTCTTGTATCAAGAGTTGTCCTGCAGGCTCATTGCAAGAGATAAAATTGAATTTTGAATATATTGCTTTAATTTCCATTACCTCTTCTGTGTCTGGATTGAAGAAGTATTCAATAATCTCATCTCCAATGGTGAAAGTAAGAATTCCCCTCTTTACTCCAATGTTGGCATCAGCTGTTGCTAGGAAAGGTCGCCCTAGGATAATGGGGCAAGCTGGATCTTCTGCCATTTCTACTACAAGAAAATCTATAGGGACAAAGAATCTTCCAACTTTAACAGGAACATTATCAACAATACCTGTAGGGATTACCACGGTGTTGTTTGCCATGTAGAGCTTGGCATCAATTGGTTCGAGGGCGCCTATATTTACCTTCGACTAGATGGATAGGGGCATGATGTTGACACTTGCTCCTAGGTCACACAGTGCTTTAAATCTATGAGGACCAAGTACAACAGTGATAGCAAACTTACCTGGGTCAGGTCGCTTCTCAGGGAAATCCATCTTCTTGCATTCCTTGGCAATCTCAGTCATCGATCGCTTGTTGCTAAGAATCTCCTTGAGGAACTTGACGTAGGCAGGCATCTCGTGAAGTGCTTCTGTAAAAGGAATAGTAACATTCAGACTCTGAAGAAATTTCACAAAACGCTGAAATTTACCGTCAGTTGGATCTCTTTGGTTCTTAGAAGGGAATGGGAGCGTCTTCTTAGTTTTCTGAGCCAGAATAGCTTCCGGAGGTGGTGAGGACTCCTCGGCATTAGCTTGCTTCTCGTCGATATCGAGTACAGGTTCCTCGATATCGACCAAAGTGGTCGACCTTGTGTTGCTGGGCTGTGCAGATGCGTCCGAGCTCTTCCTTTCTTCTGTGTCGAGGAGAACTTTGTCGATATCGACCAAGCTTTGGTCGATATCGAGTTGCTGTTGCTCGGTGTCGAGGACAGTTTTGCCCTTTCCTTCTCTGTTCTCTGGCTCATGCAGTTTGTGACCGCTCCGCAACTTTACAGCAGCTACATGTCCGTGCTGCCCCTTGGGATTTGGTTCTGTATGCCCTGGGAGCTGCCCGGATGGTTGTGGAATCTGCGCCACGAACTGACCCATCTGAGTCTCGATGTTTCCCTTCTAGATGTCTAGCTCTCCAAATTTTGCATTGATATTATGGAACTGATTATTGATGGTGCCTTCATTCCGGCGCATCTCATCAAGGATGAGCTGTAAATCATCCTTCTTTTGATCCCTTTCTGGATGTCCTTGAGCTCTGTATGGCGGGGGTCTCCTAGGAGGACCTTGGTTCCGTTGTGGTTGATAGAACCTTTGGTCCCCCATATAGCGATTGGGACCCCCTGCGTAAGCTGCCTCTTCATGAATTTCTGCCATCCTGACTTGCTCCGTGTGCGGGCACTCAGTAGTGGTGTGCCGTTGTGAACCACATTCGATGCAAGGTTGGTTGACATAGAGATATTTGACTTGTTTGAGGAGCTTGCGATTCTGGTCTCTATAGTATTGCTCTTTGACATCAGGGTCTATCTCCTTAGACGGCTCATAGAGAGGCATGGATGGGGCTAGCCTGGCATAGGTATTCTCTTCATAATTCGTGGGAGCCCCATACTTGTCATCATAATTGGTGAGCTTGTCGAGTACACCCCATGCGTCAATTGGTGGCATCGTCAGATACTCATATCGAGTGTACTGATTGATCCTGTCCTTAGTGACTTCGTCAAGAGAGTTGAAGAAGATCTCTTGAATGACGTAGGGTGGCTGTCCATGAGTAGGGCAAGATCGCAGTAGTTCCTTGTATCTTTCCCATGCTTTTGCTAGCGGCTCCCCAGGCTTCTGTTTGAAAGCTGTGATCTTCTGGCGGAGGAGTGCTGTCTTGGCAGGAGGGAAGAATTTGTTGAGAAACTCTTGCTCTACTTGGGCCCATGTTGTGAGGGATCGCGGTTTCAGTCCTTCTAGCCACTTCAATGCAGGTCCGGCGAGTGACCAACGGAAGGCCTTCATCTTGACATATTCCAGAGTAGTACCTTCAGCAAGAGTACGACACATGTCGGAAAAATTGGTAATATGTTCAAGAGGACATTCATTAAACCTTCCATGAAAAGCATTGTTTTTAAGTTCTATAAGGAAGTGAGTGCGAATTTGAAAATTGTTTTCAGGGATTAGAATGGCCGATTCAGGCACGACGAGAGTCGGGTGCACATAATCCTCTGCAGTGGTTGGGTATTGGGCAAGCTCAGCTTCCGCTTGTTCCCTTCCTGCTTTCTCAGCGGCGATAGCAGCATCTTTAGTGGCCAGTTCGCTTGTAAGCCTATGTATCAGATGTTCCTGTGTTTCTGCGGCCGCCATGGCTCTTTTTAGCTTAGCTTGGATGTGTAGAAGGTGTTCTGGTTCGTCTAAGACGTCAAACTCAGGTGGTTGACCAAAACGGCGCATACACCTGTAAAGTAACTCAAAGTAGATGTGAGATTTAACTACCTAAGGCGCGAATGATAGCTTCCCCGGCAACGGCGCCAATTTGTTGTAAGAGTGAATCGAGAATGCAAACAGTAAGTAAATAAAGTAAAGCAAACCGATCGAATCCCAGCAAATGATGTTCAAGACTCCCTCCAATGTAGTAAGAGAAAGTCAGGTTCGAATCCACGAGGAAGCTGGTCAGCGGATCCTAGGCAGCGGTGGAACCTCACGGACAGAAGTCGACCATAGGTTGTCGATCTCGACTAGGGTTAGTCGACAGAAGATCGGACAAGTCGAGCAGCGCAGCAGCAGTCACAGGTGGTTGTCGATATCGAGTACATCTTACTGGATATCGAGTAAACTCGTCGATGTCGAGTTGGGTATTGTCGAGTACCTGCACAGGAGAAGCTACGACGATCTGGATCGGGGATCAGTAGTCGATATCGACTAGACTTAGTCGATATCGAGGAGGGCAGAAAAGTAAAAACAATCAATTTCGATTGGTAACTTGATGAATTAAAAAGAACTTCCAAGATTAGGGTTTGTAACAACGATTACCATGCAAGCGGAATAAAAATCATAAAAGGCGGTGACTTTATCGATAAAGGAAAAGGCTTTCACCTAATCCGACAAGTAGGAATACAAATCTTGCCACAAATAATCCTAATTGCATCTATTCCTTTTCATAATTAGCATTTATAATCTTTCGAATAGAAATCCTAATTACTACCAAAGTTTCACAACATGAGTTCTTCAATTTCTCAATCAAAGATGAAGCACATAGGGAATATATTAAAATAACGATACCTCCTTTTGCAATCGCTAATCCACCGACATGGTTCTCGTTGGGCTCACCCCAACCCCAGAAGTAGGAGGACTACTTGCGCTTCATCGCAATCGTAGACATTGATGTATGAAAAGAAACTTGCAATAAACTAATATTCAAAGTCTTTACAATCCTGGCACTCAACTTTCGCAGAATGCCAAAACCCTAAAACCTTTGAACTCCTAAAACCTCTATGTGTAATTGTATCTCTGAAATTGAATTGAATGAAAAACTAGCCCCATGGGCTTTATTTATAGGCTTCCAATAATTAAATCTAAAAAATATAAAACATTATAAATCCTATGGTAATTAATTGTTCAACCCTTAGGATAAATAAAAAGATAAATATCTAAAATCTTCATGTGTCGGAATCTTCTCTCGGAAATATCTCAATCGGATTCGGGATAAAACTTTAAGTAAAGCTCGGAATCAACCCGGACCCGTCGCTGTGAGTTGGTCGATATCGACCAAGTCTGGTCGATATCGAGTCATCTTCCTCGGCTTCACTCAGTCACTCGATCTCGGCTTCCTGGGGCAATATCGAGTGGGATGTTGGTCGATATCGACCAAGTTAGGTTGATATCGAGTAGTCGTCTTCTCTGCTAGTTATTCTGAGTCGATATGGAGAATTTTGACCACAATCAAGTCGATATCGAGTAGCATAGGTCGATATCGACCTGTCTTCAGTTCTCAGCATTCTGCGTTGTTCATTAAACGCACTTTTCCGAGTCCTCGTTCGTCGGATTAACGCATATGAGCATGTGTTGGAAAGCTCTTTTCGAGGGCTACAACTCTCATGAAGACATCAGAACTTGACTCTGAATGATGAATGCCGAAAAATGGCCCTTTTCTTCGGCTGCACCATCCTTAGCTTCTTCATGAGTTTCCTTTAAGCTCTAAAGTGCGTCCGATTTCTGCAAAATCAAACAAAAACTAGTGTAGACTCCATAATTTGGCAAATAAGCGTAAACTACATAGATTCTCTATTAAACTAACCAAAATGCATGAAATGCATGCAGAAATCGATATAAAAGTAGATATAAAACATGGCATAAAACATGGACATCAGAATCTGAAGGACAACCACTGGGTTGCGTTGGAGATCGACCTGGCCAAGTGGAATGTCCGTGTGTATGATCCGGACACTCGTCTGACTCCTGAGCGACATTTGCCCGGCTTTCTGAAGCCCATCACGCACACCCTGCCCCCGCTGATGAATGTCCACCAAGAGCTGCACGCCAAGAATGCAGAGAAACTGCCCCAGCCGTTCAAGTATAACCGTGTGAAAGGGATCCCTTAGAACAAGCAATCGTAAGTCGTCGTTGTCCATCTTTTGAATTATAGTATAATTGCTGCGAATTTGGTTTGACACATTTACTTTTTGTGACGCAGTGGAGACTCCGTCCCCTACACTATCAGGCAACCGCGTATTCAAAGGGGTGGACGACGTTTCATGCGTATTCAAAGGGGTGGACGACGTTTCATGCAGATGCTCGCATCAGGCAACCGCGTATTCAAAGGGGTGGACGACGTCTTTATCGATGCCTACCGCCTAGTCCTCTGTGTCGCCATCTTCCATGGTACCTTCCGACCCAGCCCCGATCCTCAGTAGTCATTGCCTCCATCTCCATTTACAAGAACATTGTTGGTTGTACTGTTGTCTGGACATGTTGTTGGTCGCTTGCACATTTGTGTTTTCGTAGGATTTTATTTGGTTGACTTTGGTATCGACGGTATGTCGTTTTGGGAAACCTAGGCCTCAGGTTTTGAAACTATGATGTCATGTGGTTTTTGAAACTATGTTATCATGTAGGTCGTACGATAGTTGACACTTATATATTTACGTCGTTCGCATTTCCATCGAAACTGACAATTACAACATGTCATGTCCAAAATATCACCTGGCAAGTTAATATTACTGCATGTCATGTACAAACTGAAATAGTTGCACCTAGGCCCAACAAGCCTTAATTACAAAACACGGTTTAAGTTCATACTTCAATGGAAAAGAGGGAGCGTTAACGTTTCCGAAGAAGTGAGCCCTGATTACAAAATGTGGTAAATACCTACTTTCATGTCTTAACCATTATATGTCATGTCAAAAGATGTGCCCGTCATGTAATATCCATATGAACGACCAAGTATGTCACGGGCGGTTACTAGGTGCGGCGCCGTTTTGTGAACTTCTTTTCCCACTGAGACGGGTACTGCGTTGTCTTTTGCCTGCCAAGGCGTACCTTGATAGGGGGAGGGGAGGCAAGTCTCATTGGCGATTGCCTCGGGTACTCTCCAAGTGTCTCGCGACAGGACTGGGTAGATCACGTCCTTGTAGCACGCACGCCACGCGTCTATCTTGTACAAGTCGTTGACGAGCGAGTACACATCCACCCCGTGCAATTGGGATGCTGCGATTGCGTGCGAGCATGGGTATTGGTCGACGGTGAAGCGTCTGCAGCTCCATAAATGGCCTGTTGGGTTTACAAGCCAGCTGGAGGTTCCATTGCGTACCCTCGAACTCATGAGGAGTCAGCTGCCTGACAACCATGGAAAGGGACTGCACGAAGTTTGCTCTAATGGCGTTACCAACCCAGTCGCTTACGATTTTCCCCTGCTCGGGGCTTGTCTTCCTATGTTTGGCGAACCACGTGCCGACGGTCTCAAGGATGGCATCTACAAGGGATGTTAGCGGCAAATCACGAGGATATTTGAACACCGAGTTCAAGCACTCAGAGTTATTAGTGGTTGTGATGTTGTACCTATTCCCGGTGTAGAAAGCCCTTGCCCAGTTGCTGAACCCGACCTCCTTGAGATATTGGCCCACTTCGGGAACCCGTGCACAGAACTCCACGTACAACGCCTGGAACTCCTCGTACATGTAAGCTTTACACATCGTCATGAAATCGTCTTGCAAGCCCCCGCACTTGAACCGGAAACGGACGTTTTGAAATAAGTGATATGTGCATATGTCGTGCTTCGTGAATATGTAGCTATCCCGTATGCCCTTCAGGATGCTCATGTGGCGGTCAGATACCCACACCAGATCAGTCGTGTCCTCAACGACACGCAACATCTGCTTGAAGAAGAACCCCCAAGACCCACCATTCTCGCCGTCAACCATGGCGAAGGCGACGGGGTAAATGTGGTGGTCAGCGTCTAGTGCGTTAGCAAATAGCAAGCACCCTCAAAATTTCCCCTTCAAGAAGCTCCCGTCCACCGATATAATGTGGAGAAGAAACATCTTAAGGCATTAGAGGTGTCATGTGTAATCAAACATATGTCATGTCTTATTAATATAAGCGTCATGTTGAAAGTAGATGAGCGTCATGTTCCATTTACGGAAGGACTGACCTTTCGTAGGTTGGGGATAGCCCTCCGCCACACTCCAAGACTCACAAACACATACTTGAATCACCCCTCCGTGTCACGTTCTATCATCGTGTACGTCCGAGGGTTGGCCTGCTCCAGCATGTACATGTACGAGTACATTCTCCGATAGCTTTCCTCGTCTGTTCCGTACACGTTGTCCCTCGCACTCAACCGGGCTCGGTGCGCCTTCCAGTAGCTGCATGTAACCCTCAGCTGCGACTTCATCATGGACTGCACTTGCTCCAGAACCAGGGGCGTCTTTGACCCTACGAAACTGCATTTGCTCATTCACACATGTGTGTCCAGTTTTTATTAACGTATGTTCAGTGTATATAGGTTGGTGTCCAGTTACAATTGTTGTGTGTCCAGTTACTACTAACGTATGTCCAGTTTATATCTGTATATGTCTAGTGGAATTTAGGCAAGAATCCAGTTCAGTATTACGTATTGGGTCACATACCTTTCGACAAGGCGCCGCCCCAGCTGCGTGTATGTCGCACTGCGTTTTTTCTGACCGCCTCGTTCAGCGAGCACGTATGCTCGTCCACAAGCTTTCGGATCATCCATAACCCCGTATCCTTATAAGTCGAAGCCCGACATGACCACTTTCACTTGGAAGCAACGCACCCTGCAACTTACAAGATCGTCGTTGACTTCTTCACCTTCGTTGTGAAGCAGCGAGTTAGACCCACCCACGTTATGAGTTCCTGCACATCATCCTTCCTCCGAAACATTTGTCCCTCCTGGAGCTTAATACTGCACTGGCTGGGATCCAATGGGTTCCCCGCCACCATTGGTTCACTTTCAGCAGGCTTCGGAGAAGCTCTTGACTTCCATTTTTGTCTTTCGTATGCTTCCTCGACTTCCTTCACCGCTTGCTCCGCCTCATAATCCCATGACCAAGACTTTGTCGGACCAGAACTACCGTGTTCAGGTTTAACCACTTTTGGGATTGGATCATCCTCGTCGGAGGAGCTACCAAGGTCAATGGCTCCATCTTCCATGTCACTGCTGACATAAATGACCTCCTTCCCACGTTTAACTGCGTCGGCATTCTTTTCCCTCTTCGCAAACTCCAACTCCAAGTCCTCACTTATCCCTAACTGGTTAGAAGTTTCTTGTAACTAGACGATTGTTTGGGTTAACTGGTCATCCGATGAGTCCAACTGGACATCCGTTTGGTTTACATCAACAATTTTTGCTCCCAAATCTTAGTCTTCTCCGTCAAGCCCCAAGGGGGGATCCGTCTTTGGGTGATATTCTTGGGTCACGGGCGGACTAGTTAACGGCACTACAACATCCTCCAAGCCCGTAGGAGACAAACCACCACCGTCTGAGTCGTTAGCGATCCTTGTGCTTTTGCCACGTCTCCAC
This sequence comes from Persicaria maculosa, assembly GCA_963922045.1. NCBI lineage: Eukaryota > Viridiplantae > Streptophyta > Magnoliopsida > Caryophyllales > Polygonaceae > Persicaria > Persicaria maculosa. The sequence goes on along the minus strand of OY998259.1, from coordinate 54,530,374 downwards.
CAACCTTGCGTCGCAGTGAGACATTGCGGTCGATAGGCCAATTTCGTTCTCCAGACAGCCCGTTTACGAACGTGTAGGCCCCCAAGTCTTCGTCATCCCCGATAGCAAACGACCTGGACCCTTCCTTCTTTGGCTTTACATATGTGAGCTCCATATCATTCCTCCTCCCATCGACATTAAACTTGTCCATCAACTGTTTCTTCAGATTTATGTTGAAGGAGGAAATCGAGAATGCAAATAAAATATGAATAAAGTAAAGCAAAGCAGATTCCGTCCCGTGCAAATAATTACAAGACTTCCTCCCGATGTAGCAGTAGGAAGTCAGGATCGATCCACGAGGAAGCGTGTCAGCGGATCCTAGGCAGCAGCGGAATCTCACGAACGGTGATCGACCAAAGTGGTACTGGACCTCGACCAAGGGTTAGTCGACAGAGGGTCAAGCACAGTCGAATCCGAGCCACAGAAAGATGCTGGTGGTGGTCGACGTCGACTAGGCTTACTCGACGTCGAGTAGGGTCTGGTCGACTTCGGGTTCCTGCAGAGGCACAGAAGCAACAACGATCTTGCTCGATCGAGAAATCAGTGGTCGACGTCGACCAAGGGGTGGTCGAAGTTGAGTAGAAACAGTAACGTAAAATAAAGAACAAAGCTTTCGGATTCGGAATAAACTATGTGAAAGAAAAACTTCCAAGATCGGGGTTTACAACAACGATAACCAAACATGCATAAGGCAAGATAAATAAAGATAATCATGCAAATCGCATCGAAGGATCAAGCTTTCGCCTTTTCCAACAATTAAGAAACTCTTTCAAGAAACCCTAATTGTATCTACCGATTTTATGTTTATTAATCCAAGTTGTTAGCATGGATTTCTATTAAATAGAGAATAAACACATAAAAGGTAGTAGATGCTCAAAACATGATAAATGTCGGATCTTTACCTCAAACACGCATGGCTATCGTCGGGCTCGCCCCAACCCCAGAAGTGAGTGGACTACTCGCGCTTCATTGCAATCGCAGACATCATTGATGGAAAAGAAACCACTTGCATTAAATTAAACCAAACAGAGCTTACAACCAAAGGAAGCCAATTCCGCTCTCGCTTCACAAACTCCTCTTGACCTCCACTCTCTCTCTCTCTCTCTCTCTCTCTCTACCTCTTCTCCTTCTCTAGAATTGAATTAATAAAAACTAGCCCCATGGGCTTTATTTATAGGCTTCCAATACTTGCAAATCAAGGAAGGAATTCTATCTATATCTCTATCTATCATAGAAGATATAATTCTACTTGAAAATAAATATATCTAAATAGGATAAAACTAGATAAATCCTAGGGTAATTAAATGTTCCACCCTTACGATAAATAGAAAGATAAAAAGATAAAAAGATCTAAATCTTCATGTGTTGGGAATCTCGTCTCGAAAATATCTCCATCGGATTCGGGATAGAACCTTAACAAGACTCGGACTAGCTCGATTTCGGGCACTGGTGGTAGTCCACTTCGACCAAGTCTGGTCGATGTCGAGTAAGGTGTACTCGATTTCTGGTAATCTTTAGCTTGTCGAGTGCTTTTCTTCGTTGAGCTCGGATAACCGCCCAGTTCTAGTCGACCTCGAGCAAGGTGTGGTCGACGTCGAGTACGGTGTGGTCGACGTCGAGTACGGCTCATGCTCGAATTGTCTTCTTCTGTCCTCGATCAAGTCTGCTTCAGTTGTGGTCGAAGTCGAGTAGAATCCAGCTCTCAGCATTCTGCTCTGTTCTTGAAACGTACTTTCCTGAGTCCTCGTTCGTCGGATTTACGCATATGAGCATGCGCTAGAAAGCTCTTTTCGAGAGCTACAACTCTCATGAAGACATCAAAGCTCGATTTAGAATGATGGATGTCGAAATATGGTCTTTTCTCCTGCTGCACAATACTTAGCTTCTCCATTAGTTTCCTTTAAGCTCCAATGTGCGTCCGATTTCTGCAAAATTAAACAGAAACTAGTGTAGACTCCATAATTTGGCAAATAAGCATAAACTACATAGATTATGTACTATTCTAACCCAAATGCATGAAATGTATACAAAAATCGATATAAAAGTCAAAATAAAACATGGCACAAAACATGGACATCAAATCACCCCATACTTAAGCTTGCTTGTCCCCAAGCAATAACTTGGATGGTCATTCAGGGGAAGAATTTAAAACTCTCAACATCATAGATTCATTCTCATATATCCTTGCAGTCAATTACCATCATCGAAAAGGTACTTGTGCCACAAATCCATGCATGTGCAATAAAAACAACATCTACTCACAAAAGGAGGGTAATGCAAAAACAATTTATGTGACAAAGCATTAATAATCAAGAGGACTTTAATTAAGCTCAATAAGAAGTAGATTGGTAAAAGGCTAAAGGTGGGCAATTTTTGGCAATGTGATGCTAATAATCCGGGGAAATGGAGTACTTTCCAAACTGAATTTCCACATTCCTTCTTCATAAGATTCATCACCTTTCTCTCAATCGCTCAATGCTTTTTCCAATAATATTGCTTTTACCTCTCTAACCTCAGCACTGCCTTCTCGCGATTCGCAAACATGGGTGTCATGAATGGCCCCGGATACTTAGTGCTTTGGACTCCTCACATGTGTGTCCCATCTCACTGAACTATTATCTCAGCGAGCAGGGTCGATCTACCTTTATCTCTTGAGGTGATCGGATTTTTTCTCACTCATTAAATTTTCCACATATTTGAATCTTTCCTTGCCAAACTCCAATAATGATAACAACACAAACACCATATAATATCTCCATAATGTAACATCATTCTCAACATAATCCCCGGATAGGAAATAAGGTAAAGAATGAGAAATATTTAGAATATGTGGAGCAATAATTGAAATAAGGCATAATATGGCTTTTGTGATGCATAAGCATAGGTATGGCTAGGATATAACAACATGAGAATTATGTGGAAATATAAAGTCCTCCATCCTCTTATCATGCAACATGTCAAAAGCAACTTCAAATTTTAGCTCCTTTCATGGTTTTCAATGAATTATGCACTTCATTGTCACTTCTCTTTACTAGGCAATTTCATGCTATATCTCTAATGAATCCAATTTTGCATCGTCGAGTTCAATATTAGCTTCCATGACACTATTTCTTTGAACAATTTACAAGCCTTTGAAGATGTCTTATAGAACTTTGAGTTTAGCAATTACGCACAAAAATTTAAAATTTACTCAAAATTCACCATGTTAAGCCAAAAGCAAGAATAAAATATACAATAATGATAATGAGCTCTTCCCCCACCCCATACTTAAAATATACAGTGTCCCCACTGTAAAAAAAATAAATGTAAAACAAGGATAAAGGAAGGAACTCACCGAATAACGCGTCGTATAGGCAAAACAGGGCCGTCGAGTAAACTGTGGTAGTCGACGTCGAGTACGCGTGGTCGACGTCGAGTACGGATCTGCTGTGTTGATAGAGCATATTTAGTATTGCATAATAGATTGCATTTAGCATAGTTTAGTTGTGAATATTGTATTTATTTAGTTGAATTTACATAATTACTTGTTGAGTTAGAAGAGGCGGAATCTACATGCATGATTTTATGGTTTATTTCAGGTATAGTAGATTGAAGGTGGAATGAATCGGAAAAGAGCGGAAATAATCTAAGGAAAAATGCATAGGAGCTGCTGGAGTAACAGAAGGAGAGTTCGGAAGAATCGCAGGCCGCCCCGCAGGATCGCTGGCCGCCCCGCGACTCGAAGACAGAAATGGAAGACTTCGCTGATCGCTGGCCGCCCCGCGGCCCGTGCAGAAACTAAACTTTAGTTCCGGACTTTATTTAGGGTTTTGGTCTAAGTTATTTGGCCGACTTGCATAAAACTATTTAAGGCTTTTCTAGTTAATATTTTCCATTCACTTTATGCACTTTATTCCATTGTTGAGAGCGCCGTTGAGCATGAGCAACTAAACTCTCGAGGTTTCGCCTACAGTTTGGATCTTTGATTGTTGAATTGTGAGTTTCTTAATCTAGTTCTTATTCCTATTCCAATGTTTTGACTTCTTTGTGCTTAATTGCTTGAATGTGTTTTATTCTCTCTGGCCTGATCAACTAGTTAGAGTAGATTCATTCAATTGCTAGGGTTTTGCAGATTCCTCGTAGCAAACCTTAACCCAAGTGGCAATCATATCCCTTTAGGACTCGTAGGACTAATTGGATGTGTAGGAAATTGAATATATGTTAAATATCGACTCGTAGCTTGATATTGCATGTACCTTGGTTAATTCATATTCTTAATGCTATCTCTAGGTTAAATCTTAACCGTGTTAGGGTTATTTAGAGATAAGGGTTGCTAGGACTCGTAGGACTAGTAATTTACATAAGATATGAATAAGGACATTGATAGGAAAAGACAAGAACTAGAGGCTGAAACAAGGATCGAATTCATCAATCGAAGTGATAAATTGTCAGTGAACCTATTTCTCTCCACTGCATTCTAAAACCAATTTCCTTTGTTTGCTTACTTCCGCTTTGATAAAGGGCGGCCCTTTTTCACACCCAAAAACCCCCCATATCCTTACTGGCGATTAGAATTGATACTTGAATTGAATAGATTTCCCTGTGGATCGATCTCTTGCTTACACACTATACTAGTTGTGAGTTTGAGTATTCTTTGGCAAGAACAACGACATGTTTTCCTCTTGTCAAATTTGGCGCCGTTGCCGGAGACTTTTTATTGAATTCTTGTGTTATTTTAATTGCTAATCTTGGTGTGGACCACCTATATGGTCCACACTCGTGCTACTAACTCATCTTTATTATCTTTAGATTCAGATATTGAGAGGACTCTCTCTAGATTGAGGCGAGAAGCTTGTGATTACTTTCGCGAGTTACCTTTCGATCAAGGAGAAGAAGAGAGTATAGAGATGGCTGCTAACGATGATAATCGAACGCTGAAGGAGCTCACTACACCAAACTTAGCCCAACAACCATTGGCTATCGTGTTCCCTGAACTTGATAAAGGTGTCAATTTTGAGCTAAAGTCTGGGGTGGTTCATCTCTTACCCAAATTCCATGGGTTGAGTGGTGAGGACCCCCACAAGCACTTATCTGAGTTCCATACTATTGTGGTGGGGATGAAACCAGGCAACGTCACGGAGGAGCAAATCAAGTTAAGGGCATTCCCCTTTTCGCTTAAGGACACTGCTAATGAGTGGTTCTACTACTTTCCACCAGGTAGTCCAACAACATGGATACAGTTGAAGCGTCTCTTTCTGGAAAAGTACTTTCCTGCAACCAAGTTGAACAGTCTGAAGAAGGAAATCAACAGCATTGACCAGTAGGCTACAGAGACACTCTATGAGTACTTTGAGCGCTTCAAGAAGCTTTGCTCTAGTTGCCCTCACCATGGTTTTTCAAAGAAGGATTTAGTGCTCTTTCTATTCAATGGATTGCTTGACGAGGAGCTCAAGACGGTGAACTCTGCCTATGGAGGCAACATCTTGAACAAAACACTCAATGCTGCTTGGGAGGTGTTTTCAGAGCTTGCTGATGGCTCTAGACAATTCAGCAAGGGACTTCATGCTAGAGGGGTACTCGACGTTGACTCCTCAACTTCCGCATTACATAGCGATGTGGATGAATTGAAGGATATGATGAAAAGGTTCATGCTACAAGGAACCCCACAACAACTTAAGGCATGTGGCATTTGCGCTCATCTTTATCACCCGACGGACACTTGTCCAATGCTGCAGGAGCCAAATGTAGAGTTGAATGTCATGGGGAACTTTGTTCCTCAGCGACCCAGGTATGGTAACTATCCTAATCCCAATCATTACAATAACAACTATAATGCAGGTTACCAGGGGTATGGCTATGGTAATAACCAAGCCCCTTTCAATCCACAAGGAGGATCCCAATTCAGACCTCAGCAACAATTTGATGTCAGACAGAGAGGACCTCCACCAACTGATGATCAATCCAATGAGGATCCTATCAAAGCTCTCACAAAGATCATCCTTGGTCAAGCTGAGCACCAAAAGAGACATGCTAAGCACCAAAAGAATTTGGAGAAGCAAATTAGCCAATTGGCTCAATCGCTGAGCGAAATGCAGGCTAAGGACTCAGGAAAGCTACCATCTCAAACGGTGGTGAACCCCAAGGAGAACGTCAGCACTGTGATGCTAAGAAGTGGTAAGGAGCTGATTACCACTCCCCATAATGATGCTAACATAAAGGATTTTGAAACAGGTGCGAATGAGGAAGAAGAAGACGTTCGCAATCGCCGGCCGCCCCGCGGCCAAGGCGATTCTGACGATGCGAAATCGTCGGCCGCCCCGTCGCCACCTTCGGCTGCCCCGCGGCCTCTGCAGAAGCTGATTTCCGTGAGTTTTCTTGATTTCAACTCGTTTGGGTCATTTTGTTAGCTCCGATTCATAATGTCTCGCACTCATGGAATGAGTCGAAATCAGAAAGAGAGATGGAATGGTTTAAACACTAGAAATTTCTTTGTAACAAAATTCTTTCATGAGCCTACACTTAGATTGTTACAAATGGATGTATGCACGAGGCAACTGTTAGAGCATGGGGGCTTAGGACAGTTTTTAGGGAAGAATGCCCCGACTTATCCAAGCTTATGTAAAGAATTTTTAGCAACTTTGAGTGTGGGGCGTACATCTATTGATTTTCGGTTGCTTGGGAGAGATTTCACGCTATCAAAGGAGAGATTGGCACAGATTTTTGGTATTACTACTGCGCCGACTGCTGGTTGGATTCCAGCATTCGCCATCCTGCATTACGACTGATTCACAAGGTTCTGGCGAACACCTTCTTTGCACAGGCCGAGGTCAACAAGATCTCGCTGAAGGATATGTCATTTCTATGGTGTCTGACGCCAGAGAGCCCAATGATTCTAGGTTGGATAGATCTATTTCTGATGAACTGCAAGGACATTCTGGACAAGCGCAACAAGGCGACCATCAGCTTTGGGGGTCTTATCACCCTCATAGCTCGCACATGCATCGATGTGAGCGCTGTCCATGATGCTCAGCATGGCTCATTTCTGTATGATGAAGCCCAGCTGAGGAAAGCTGGCCATTTGGAGGGCAGGGCGCCGATGTGGATCTGGAGGGCAGGCCATCAGGGAAGGATTCAGTTGAGATTGCCCCGTCATCTCCCTTTTGTCCCTACAGCAGCTGATTTTTATATGGGAGATGAGATGGATGAGGATGATGAGGAGGAGGAGGAGGAGGTTCCTGTTGTCGAGCAGGACGATGTTGAGGATGTTCCTAGAGTTCAGACGGATTTTGGAGGTAGTGGTGCTGGACCTTCTGGCATAGCTGGAGGTGCTGGTCCAGACTACTACTCGCTGGAGCAGAAGATGGCTGAGATGTATTTTCGGCAGAACACTATGTGGGAGCATCAGCAGATGATGTCGCGTCGTCAGGAGGCCATGTGGGAGCACCAGCAGAGGATGTCCCAGCGACAAGATGTGATGTGGGACCAGCAGCAGCAGCTCTATGTGGAGATTGGCGACATTCGTCGGGATGTACGTGGCTTGACTTCTCACCTGGAGGATGTCTCTGAGGGCCAGGAAGCAATCAGACGGATGCAGGAGCAGATGTGGCAGAGGCAGGAGGACTTCTATCGATTCGCCTATCCACAGTTTCCACCATACCCGCCGTCGCCACCACCTCAGCAGTGAGCATGTCAGTTGTTTCTTTTCTTTTCCCTTTTCTTTTATTTTGATGTTTTTGTTCTCTTTTTTACATTGAGGACAATGTTAGATTTAAGTGTGGGGGAGAAGACTTGCATATCACGTTTGTATTTTGGTTTGCACTGCATTTTGACTTTTAAGTTTGCATGTTTATTTCTATTGGTTGTATGCATATTTAGTTTCTACCATTTTTATTCCTATTAAAAAAATGAAAAATGAAAAAAAGTGTTTTAGTTCTTGCATTATTAGGAATAGGTCTTATTTCCCCATATGGATGCCGTTTGTCCTCTAATTTTCTATTGAGATTTATGCCCCATGATGTGCTTGGATTGTTGAAGCCTTCGATATATGTTTTCTATACTATTTGGTGGGCATGATTGATTAATGATTGAGCACATAAAATCTTGAATTTTTGGGTGATCTTGAAGTTCTAGACATGACCTGGTGAGCTTATTTTGGCCTATTCAGGACTGCACCTTATTGAGTCCTCTTGCTTGTTGTGTGTACTCTCTTCAATTGCTTCCTCTTTGACTTGCATTTAGATATCTTGTTCAAGGCTGCATATTATGATTTCTGCACATGACTTAAACATGATTGAGACACCTTTATTAGCCCTATTTGACTCTATTCTCACCTTACATATTATCCTCTACTTGAAGCCAGTTTGAGCCTAATTGCCTATTCTTTTGTAGCTCTACAAGATTTTTCCATAGCCAATGATAGCCTGACCCCATCTGGGAATTTAGGAATAGTTGGTGAATATCTATATGTGGATGATGGTTTGTAGTGGTGGATAGTATATTTGAGGTGTATTTATGAGATGTTGGATTGTTGCTAGCATATTTATTACTTGGGACCTAAGGAGGATAAAATTCACTTAGGGGCAAAAGTCAAGAAAAATCATTTGATATAGCATGAATGGAAAAAAAAAAGAAAAAAAAGAAAAAAAAATAAAAAAGAAAGAAAAGAAAAAAAAAAGAAAAAAAAAGAGAAGAATAAAGGAATGAGTTGAGTATGGTTTGTAAAGTTTTATGCTTGAGATTGGTGTTGTTTGGTAGCTTTCTCAGTTCCTGGATTATGAGCACCACATGACCAAAATTGTTCCATACCTTATATGTTCTACCTTGGCCCTATTACAACCCAATTAAAAGACCTCATGATTTTTGTTGTGTGTAGAGTCACCAGCGGTGGAGAATTAGAACACTGGTGCAAGACTCTTGTAGCCAAGTTTTTTAAGATTGATTTTTGAGCGTAAACATTTAAACCTAAACACTTGAGCGAGAGTGAAACACATATCCTTTGTGAGGTCTAGAATGGATATGGTTGCCTGATTTCATTGATTACTACAATTATGTGCTATGATGTTGTTAATCTATTGTGTTTGCTAATTTTTCATGCACTTAAAGAATATTGAGGTGTGGATACATGAATTGCTATTCTGTGGGGCTGCAGAGTTGAGTTTTCTATTGCTTGAGGACAAGCAAAGGTTCAAGTGTGGGGGAATTTGATAGAGCATATTTAGTATTGCATAATAGATTGCATTTAGCATAGTTTAGTTGTGAATATTGCATTTATTTAGTTGAATTTACATAATTACTTGTTGAGTTAGAAGAGGCGGAATCTACATGATTTTATGGTTTATTTCAGGTATAGTAGATTGAAGGTGGAATGAATCGGAAAAGAGCGGAAATAATCTAAGGAAAAATGCATAGGAGCTGCTGGAGTAACAGAAGGAGAGTTCGGAAGAATCGCAGGCCGCCCCGCAGGATCGCTGGCCGCACATGGCTCGAAGACAGAAATGGAAGACTTCGCTGATCGCCGGCCGCCCCGCGGCCTGGCCTGGCCGCCCCGCGGCCCGTGCAGAAACTGAACTTTAGTTCCGGACATTATTTAGGGTTTTGGTCTAAGTTATTTCGCCGACTTACATAAAACTATTTAAGGCTTTTCTAGTTATTATTTTCCATTCACCTTATGCGCTTTATTCCATTGTTGAGAGCGCCGTTGAGCATGAGCAACTAAACTCTCGAGGTTTCGCCTACAGTTTGGATCTTTGATTGTTGAATTGTGAGTTTCTTAATCTAGTTCTTATTCCTATTCCAATGTTTTGACTTCTTTGTGCTTAATTGCTTGAATGTGTTTTATTCTCTCTGGCCTGATCAACTAGTTAGAGTAGATTCATTCAATTGCTAGGGTTTTGCAGATTCTTCGTAGCGAACCTTAACCCAAGTGGCAATCATATCCCTTTAGGACTCGTAAGACTAATTGGATGTGTAGGAAGTTGAATATATGTTAAATATCGACTCGTAGCTTGATATTGCATGTACCTTGGTTAATTCATATTCTTAATGCTATCTCTAGGTTAAATCTTAACCTTGTTAGGGTTATTTAGAGATAAGGGTTGCTAGGACTCGTAGGACTAGTAATTTACATGAGATCTGGACAAGGACATTGATAGGAAAAGACAAGAACTAGAGGCTAAAACAAGGATCGAATTCATCAATCGAAGTGATAAATTTTAGGTGAACCTATTTCTCTCCACTGCATTCTAAAACCAATTTCCTTTGTTTGCTTACTTCCGCTTTGATAAAGGGCGGACCTTTTTCACACCCAAAACCCCTCCATATCCTTACTGGCGATTAGAATTGATACTTGAATTGAATAGATTTCCATGTGGATCGATCTCTTGCTTACGCACTATACTAGTTGTGAGTTTGAGTATTCTTTGGCAAGAACAACGACAGGTTTTCCTCTTGTCGAGTGAAAGATGAAGTGGAGGATGCTCCTGGGTGGTCGACGTCGAGTGGCCTACTCGACGTCGAGTACGGTGTTGTACTCGATCCTCTTCGTAGTCGATCTCGACTTGGCCTAGTCAATTTCAGCTGCTGGCAGAGACTTCTTCTTTCTCTCTTTGTCATCCTTTTATGCTTCTCGACCTAAAAATGTTAGATTTTCACAAAGACAAGACCTTCCACATGAAGTATTTAAAACAAAAAACAAAAATAAATAAAACCAAAACCAAAAGTTTCAAAGTCCCAAAATTCAAAAGTTTTATGTACATGCTCTAGATTTTAAAGTCACTAGGCCGACTTCTCCGCTTGTGCATCAGCCTGGCTCATCTTTGTCCGGAGGTATAGGTGGATCTGGTGGTTCCTCCGGTGGTGGGAAGTGTGGGATGTCATCTGGGGGCATCGTATAAAGAAGCTTAAACCTCCCCGAGTGAACGCTCCATGGCTTCACCCATTCATCTTCATGGGCTCCAGCTGGCATGCATAAAGGAAGATATAAAGAAAATATACATACCTCATCATCATACCTCTTCCGCTTCATTGGTTGATTTGTTTGCGCGTCCTTACCACAGCAAAACGGTAGAGTGGGAAGAGATATTTCCACCTCATCATGCGGAGCTTCATGCCACTTTGCTAGGACCCCATACTTGAATATGAACATCGGTTGCTCAAAATTATCGGGGATAGTTTTCACCTTATAAGGCCAAAGTGAATTTGAAACAACATGGGCAACGACGTCCAACATCTTCTTGAGGTTCTTCAAATGGTTTTTCAAAGACAGATAGCAAAGTTGGAATTGAGATAGCGGAAGGACATACCTGGGTATCGACTGTAGATAGGTCGATATCGACTGTAGATGGGTCGACATTGACTAGGCATTGGTCGAGGTCGACCTCAAGTTCAGATCCTCCTTCTAGCGGGATCGGGGCTTCTGGCGGTGATTCTGACGATGCTTGTAGCTTCCTGAATGCGCGTACACCTTCAAGCCATGCCTCCTCATCAACCATGTATAGCAATCTCAAATATTCAAATTCTTTTGCATATCGTCTCTCTCTTTCCCTTTCGGCCCATGTTCCAAAACAGTCCAAGGTGTCCTGCATCCAACTGTAGAAGAAAACTCAAGGAAAACGTGATATCTAACTACCTAAGGCGCGAATGATAGCTTCCCCAGCAACGGCGCCAATTTGTTGAAGGAGGAAATCGAGAATGCAAATAAAATACGAATAAAGTAAAGCAAACCGATTGGATCCCAGCAAATAATGTTCAAGACTTCCTCCCGATGTAGCAGTGGGAAGTCAGGATCGATCCACGAGGAAGCGTGTCAGCGGATCCTAGGCAGCAGCGGAATCTCACGAACGGTGATCGACCACAGTGGTACTCGACCTCGACCAAGGGTTAGTGGACAGAGGGTCAAGCACAGTCGAATCCGAGCCATAGAAAGATGCTGGTGGTGGTCGACGACGACTAGGCTTACTCGACGTCGAGTAGGGTCTGGTCGACTTCGGGTTCCTGCAGAGGCGCAGAAGCAACAACGATCTTGCTAGATCGAGAAATCAGTGGTCGACGTCGACCAAGGGGTGGTCGAAGTCGAGTAGAAACAGTAACATAAAATAAAGAACAAAGCTTTCGGATTCGGAATAAACTATGTGAAAGAAAAACTTCCAAGATTGGGGTTTGCAAAAACGATATCCAAACATGCATAAGGCAAGATAAATAACGATAATCATGCAAATCGCATCGAAGGATCAAGCTTTCGCCTTTTCCAACAATTAAGAAACTCTTTCAAGAAACCTTAATTGTATCTACCGATTTTATGTTTATTAATCCAAGTTGTTAGCATGGATTTCTATTAAATAGAGAATAAACACATAAAAGGTAGTAGATGCTCAAAACATGATAAATGTCGGATCTTTACCTCAAACACGCATGGATATCGTCGGGCTCGCCCCAACCCCAGAAGTGGGTGGACTACTCGTGCTTCATCGCAATCGCAGACATCATTGATGGAAAAGAAACCACTTGCATTAAATTAAACCAAACAGAGCTTACAACCAAAGGAAGCCAATTCCGCTCTCGCTTCACAAACTCCTCTTGGCCTCCACTCTCTCTCTCTCTCTCTCTCTCTCTCTCTCTCTCTCTCTCTACCTCTTCTCCTTCTCTAGAATTGAATTAATAAAAACTAGCCCCATTGGCTTTATTTATAGGCTTCAAATCCTTGCTAATCAAGGAAGGAATTCTATCTATATCTCTATCTATCACAGAAGATATAATTCTACTTGGAAATAAATATATCTAAATAGGATAAAATTAGATAAATCCTAGGGTAATTAAATGTTCCACCCTTAGGATAAATAGAAAGATAAAAAGATAAAAATATCTAAATCTTCATGTGTTGGGAATCTCGTCTCGAAAATATCTCCATCGGATTCGGGATAGAACCTTAACAAGACTCGGACTAGCTCGATTTCGGGCACTGGTGGTAGTCGACTTCGACCAAGTCTGGTCGATGTCGAGTAGGGTGTACTCGATTTCTGGTAATCTTTAGCTTGTCGAGTGCTTCTCTTCGTCGAGCTCGGATAACCGCCCAGTTCTAGTCGACCTCGAGCAAGATGTGGTCGATGTCGAGTACGGCTCGTGCTCGGATTGTCTTCTTCTATCCTCGATCAAGTCTGCTTCAATTGTAGTCGACTTCGAGTAAGGCATGGTCGAAGTCGATTAGAATCCAGCTCTCAGCATTCTGCTCTGTTCTTGAAACGCACTTCCCTGAGTCCTCGTTCGTCGGATTGACGCATATGAGCATGCGCTGGAAAGCACTTTTCGAGGGCTACAAATCTCATGAAGACATCAAAGCTCGATTCAGAATGATGGATGTCGAAATATGGTCTTTTCTCCAGCTGCACAATACTTAGCTTCTCCATGAGTTTCCTTTAAGCTCCAAAGTGCGTCCGATTTCTGCGAAATTAAACAGAAACTAGTGTAGACTCACTAGTAGAAAAATGAGAATTTAGCACGCTATATAAGAGGCCGGATATGATATATCCGGGTTTTAATATGCTTCAAAGGTATTAATTGTTTTCTTATAAAAAATACATATAGTACATAACCCGGATATGAAGCACGCCCGGGCTATTATGTGGTGAGAGTTTCACTTTAACAGATATCAAATATCCCAGAGCGAAAAAATTCGGGTTATTATACCATTCTAATAACCCGGGCGTGTCATCACCTCCTTACCTCCGGGCTTTTATTATACTCACTCCACCAGTCAAAAAAAAAAACCATAATAAGGTCCGGGATATAAAAAGTGGCGTGAAATTACCATAATAGAAATTGGGATTTTTCCGTCTTGAGAGGAGGGAGAGTTTCCGCCTCTCTCCACCTTCGCCATCTTCGCCGTCTTCACTCCTCACCATCTTCGCCTGCAGCCGTCCAAAGCCGTCGAAATTGAACACCGTCTTCACCTTCTTCGCCGTTCGAAGCTTTCGTCATCCATTCTTCGCCTGCAGCTGCCAAAGCTAGCTTGCTCAGAGAAGGGAGCTTCTGCCTCTCTCCACCTCCCATCGTCTCTCCGTCTTTGCCACCTCTCCGCCTTCGCCGTTCACCCTCTCGCCTGTCGTTGTCTTCGCCTCTCGCTGCCTCACCTGAGGTAAGGGTTTGTGGTTCTTCGATTAATATGGATTGTTTTTTTTAATTTGGGTTTTAGGGTTTGTGATTCTTCGATTAATATGGATTGTTTTGTGGTTCTTCGTGAATGTTCGACCCCTGAATCCGAAATTAGGGCTTCATGTAGCCCGATTTAGGATAGAGATTGAGCAATTTGAGAATCTCATCCTTGGATCGACAAAAACCTATAAAAAATTGGGCGTTTTTTTATTTGATTTTGGGGCATCATGCTCGTCAATGGAGATCCCCTCATTCTTCCACGACCTAATATCTCTGAGCAACTCTCTCTCAAATGTGTGTGTTTTGCAGATCTCTAAATCTGTTCTTCAACCACTTATGATACTAATTTCTTGCTAATTTCTATTTTTTTTTCGATTCAATTATGTAGATGACAGTTGTTGCAGCCTGTTTGTTGGTTGTATTGGTTCCATAGTAATGAATTTCTTGTTTGTGAGTTTTGCAATGAAACTGGCGTTAAGGTACATTCCTTGTTTCCACTCCGAATTCTTCGGTTACATAAGTTATAGACTTATAACTTGTCTGTTGTGTGGGAATTTAACCTTTGGTCCTAATGTTTGTTAATTGATTCTTTGTCTTTGCTCCTAAATGAAATTTCGGAGTTTATAAAGCAGGTGGATGAATTTTAAAAGTTCCATCTCCCGTGTAAGGCTGTGTATGTCCATCCCCGAGTGTAATCATTCTGTGTTGTTTAAATCATTGTTGAGGATAAGCGTTGCAACTTCTGTGAATAGAATCATTGATACCAGTGTTTTCCCCTCTACTCCCTCTTTTAATTCTCTATATACCTTTTATGTCATATTCTTTTTTTCTGTTTTCTAATTTAGTTTTGCTGAAACAACTAATCTTTTATGTGCAGCTCCTCCATCAGTATCTATTTTGCAGATAATTGGAGACCTTGTTGAAGCTAACATAATTAAAGGAATTGGAACTTACTTTGGAGGGAGAGAAGGCCCTAGCAAGTTTGAGTCGCTACGTGAAAATATGGACACAGGGTATGTGAGTGCATTATCCTTTAAGTTCAAAATGGAGTCTGTTTCATATATTCTTAATCTTATGTCACAATAACATTGTCCACTGCCGATTCTATTTTCCCAACTTCAAACTTTATGGATTAGTGTGAAGATTTTGCATGACATTCAAATCATCGTCTTTAATATTGGTTGATACTATTTCACAATTATTAAATCTGTCCAGTTATGGATTCTAAATGCAAATTTTTTATTTTGCCTCAAATCTCGAGTCCATCTACCGTTGTTTTTTTGCTTCAAATCTTGAGTCCATCTACCGTTGTTATTGCATTTGGCTTTATCTTGGCAGAGATTTTGTACTCGTTTTTGCTGGTGCTACTGAGTATAATTTAACCAGGGAACATGTGGGACAGTGCATTTCCTTTGTATGTATACCTACCAATTTTGAGGGTATGTTTGCTGCCAGCATTTGAAGAAACTCTTAAAACACATTTATATGTTAAAAAGATTAGAGAGATCCTTGTTTTTCTTTTACAGGGAAGGAAGGTGAATCTGCATGAGTTGTCTCTGATATTGTAAAGCAAGGTAACTCTCAAGTTCAAACAGGCCTTTGCTAAGTAATGATGAAGCCGAACCAACCTTTCTGGAAAATGTGTTTATGTTAAAAAGACTTACCTCATATGGCTTCCTGATTTTTCTAATGGTTTTGGCTGGTTTTGTACTTTTGGCAAATGTCCTATTTAGTTTTTATACATAGAAATTGTGCTAACTTGATCACAAGCATTTGAAAGTGCTTATGGGGATTCTGTTATTAGGTGCATATATAATGTGCAAACCTATTTTCTTTTTATCAGTCCTACTTGTACTAGTTAGGTATGCTAATATTTTCCTTTTGTGGATTCCTTTACATAATGCATACTGATGGACCAATCTCTCTTTTGGTTTGGTAGTTTGTTGATCAATGTTTGAGAAAAGTGGTATTTTGTGATTGGTAGTTTGTTTATTGAGTTATCTTCTCATGATCTCATGTCCCCGCTTTATAGCGGGATTAACTGCGTTGTTGTTGTTGTTGTTGTGTGTAGGCATTTCGTATTCCACTAGGGACAGTTGGTCAATATATAATTGGAAAGTTCATCCCTATGACTCTAGATGGGGAAGCTGGTCAATCAACCTATGCCATATGTGACAACTGTTGAGAGTGAGTATTGATTTATATAAGCCAAGTTATTTTCATTATTGCATCCTTCCCTTGAATGGTTTTTTTTTAGGATCTAGTACAGTATTTCAACTTTCAATTTTTTGCTTCTATTTAGGATGTCTCATATAACTTATGTAGTAAATCCTGTGACTTGCATGAATATAGGAGGTA
The DNA here is from genome assembly GCA_963922045.1 of Persicaria maculosa. NCBI lineage: Eukaryota > Viridiplantae > Streptophyta > Magnoliopsida > Caryophyllales > Polygonaceae > Persicaria > Persicaria maculosa. The sequence goes on along the minus strand of OY998259.1, from coordinate 54,513,853 downwards.
TATCCTTATGGTAGGAAATTAAGTAAAATGTACATAGAAAATATTTTTATACGAGGTAAGAAATGATATTGCATTCTTTCACCTTCAGTATGGACTCGATTAGATCAAATGTTCTGGCTTTCTTTAATACTGAGGTATATATAATTTACTATTATCATAAGCATTGAACTTACGGTGAATTTTGAAACATGTTTGAAATTTGATATTTGGTACTTGTTGCCTAGCAATTTGGATAGTGAGAGTTGAATGAGATGGAAGAAAGAGAAGAGAATTTGAGATTAGACTATACTTCTCGTTTTTTATTTCACATCATTCAAAACTTAATGGTTGAAGGGAGGGTAAAAGAAATATATGGAGTATATCTTAATTTGATGCATTTCTATCTAAAGAAATGAATGAGTCCATCTTTCTAATAAAAAAAATGAATCAGGCCATCTTTTAACATTTTCCATGCTTACTTATCTTTTCCCTTCAATTTATCTGAAAAGAGTATATGAAATTGATCACCGTCACAACTCAATGATATTTCAATTCTCCTTCCCTTTCTCAAATTTACCTAGGTGGTGCTTTAACCTTTCTTGCCTTTACTCAATCTGGAGTGAAGTGAAGCTAGGCTACGATATTGAATCCATCGCTGGCTAGGACTTCATTTTGTTCATGGAGGACAATGCTTCAATATTGTACCAGCACACAGAATCAACTCCTTTTTCTGAAGACAATGACAATGAAGCCTTGCGCTTAAATTTTCTAGTAACTTCTGAATCTCTCATACGTAGCCTATTATATCTTTTCTAGTTCAAAATGAGTTTATATATGTATGTAAATTTCTTTTTACTTGTCTTTTTGTTGATGTTTTAGAACCAACTGGGCTTCTATCTTCTATCTTTTAGTTTAATTTAATTCTTGCAAAAGAGAAATAATTTTACAATTATGTTTGTTTGTGTCAGCCACTTGTTTCTATTTTCATATGTTCTGCAGGATCGTGAGGCCTACAAGAGATCAGTGAGCAGAGAATAGATGAGTATATTTAGTTCATAGTTTAGATGTTTTGTTCAACCTCTCTTCATCTTTAGATGAGAATAGATGAGTATAATCAATATGATATTACTATCTTTAGTTTTATTGGGGTGCCAGTAGATTTTTTATGATATATGTATGAATATGAACATGTGAATTGGAGTAGAATTATGGTTATGTATTTAATTTTAAGGCAGGTGATGTAAATGAAAATTAGTTCATTGGCCCTAATGGATGCTAGTGGGGAGCACCACGAATGTATTTTTTTTTTTGAAAAAAAAGATACTTTTTAGCCCGGATCTATTCATATCCGGGCTAAAAGACTGTTTTTTTTTTAATTTTAAAGGGACATAATGTCCCGGATCTGATATATCCGGGCTATTTGTACTAGTATATAGCCCGGGCGTATAACTGACATCCGGGTTATTTTGTCTATTCAAATTTGAAGCGAATTTTAGCCTCACTCAAATAGCCCGGGCGTGTATTTTTTTTGATCCGGGCTCTTTACCTAATATCACATCAACCTGATGCCCGGACCCTATTTGCTCCATATCTGGGCTATATTATTAAAAACGCCCGGGCTAAAAAGCTTATTTTCTACTAGTGACTCCATAATTTGGCAAATAAGCATAAACTATATAGATTCTGTACTATTCTAACCCAAATGCATGAAATGTATACAGAAATCAATATAAAAGTCAATATAAAACATGGCACAAAACATGGACATTAATTTACATAGTCAATCCTTTCGTCCACCAGCATGGCTTTCTGGCTCCTTGACCCCGTGAAGACCCAAGTGACGCCTTCACACGCCCACCATCCTCCAAACAATACATTGATACAAATTGATGATTTTTTCCCCTGTTGCATTACATAGGGAGACAGAAAATAATTTTTACTGCAGTAATTACATATGAACAACACTTACCAGTTACCATACATAGAGACAACACTTACCCATTTTATATCCGACCAGAGGAATGTCCAGTAACTTCCAACACGTGTCATGTGGGTACGACTTAACTGCCCAGTGAAAAGTGGCCTCGTACAAGTAAACCGTTTACTGAACCCAGACCCACTTGCTTCTTCTTCAATGGATTCTCTCTCTTTCTTCAGATTTTGTGAATAAATGTGATGCCCATCATTCCTCTGATCTCCTTATATAGACCACACATCATTGGACACCAACCCTCTTTCTTCAAATCCCACGACGGTCATTCCCCTTCTTCAAGTTCTATTTCCCCCGCAATTAATTAATGGGGACTAATGATTTCTCTCAGAAATTCTTCAATGCTTATATACCCTCCCCCTCCTCCCTCCCCTTTCCCTTTTTTTTTTGGCGTCATCGCTGGGCGGGAACCATCTGCCTCCCTCCTTTTTACTGTAGCCCCCTTCTCCATCTCTCTCTCTCTCTCTCTCTCTCTCTCTCTCTCTCTCTCTCTATATATATATATATATATATATATATATATATATATATATATATATATATATATATATATATATATCTGTCTTGTCAATAATCCTGAAGATTTTCTCCCCCTCTCTCACACACACAGACATACACACACACACACACTCTCTCTCTCTCTCTCCCTCTCTCTCTTTTCTTCGCTTTTCTCTCTCTCTCTCTCTCTCTCTATCTCTCAATTGTCCAGCTGTCGAACTCACAGTGTCCAGTCTCCCCCTCATAACCTGCTACCGGTTGAACCAAAAATCCGGATATCCGGAATTGTGCAATATTTTTTCGGATGGGGTTAGGCGTGCAAAGTTTGCAACCAAAAGGGTTATTTTAGCAAAATGCCCTTTGTAAAATAGCCAAAACAGGGGTAAGTCAAATTTTAAAAAAAAATATTAAAATATTAGAGTCGCTGTTTGTAACAGCGCCTTAGGTATTTTTTTAAAAATTTTTTTGTATACGTTTATTTGGCTGAAAATATAAAAAATAAATAAAAAATTACAAGGAAAGTAGCGGTTAAAAACCGCAACTCTTTTTTTTTCGTAATAGCCCTCTCTCTGAATTTCGTGGCCCCCACCGCTCTTTGAATTTTGTGTGATAGGCTCCTTCCCTCTCTCGTCTCAGTCAGGATCTACTGTACACCAAATTCACTGTCCCTCCCTATCCCTCCTCACACTCTACCTTTCTCTCATTTTTTTCTTTTGATTAATTTTTGTCTTAAAACAAAATTAAATGGTGTGAGAAGGGATAGGAGAGAGACATGCATTTTGGGCACATCTCATCTCTAGTACTCTCGTTCTACTGTGTGGCCTCACCCTCCTTTTGTTTCCCCTCTCTTTGCTTCGTGGCCCCACACCCTCCTATATGCTCCCTCTCTTTCTATCAACGGAGTATCTAATATCTTAAAAAAAAGGAGAGTCGCTATTTATAAACGCGACTCTCCATACATATTTTTTTTTACAATTTTAAAATAAATAATATATTTGAAAAATATTTTTCTTAAAAAAAATACAGTTGTTATTACAAACTGCGACTCTAATATTTTAGTTTTTTTTTTAATTTTCGGTTGAGTCGATCACTGTTTGTAATAAGGACTTACCCCTGTTTTGACTATTTTTTCAAAAATAGTTTGTTTCTTTGGCTAATTCGCAAAATATTTTTATTTATTTTGACTATTTCCAAAAAAAATCATAAATTACTCCGTATATATTAATAAAAAAAACATACTATATTTTAACCAAGCAAGGAAGATGGAAAATAAACTAGGAGGAGATCGATCTTCACTGCTACTCGAAAGAGTAAGCTTTGTTTTCCCAAGGATTCCTAGCTTTAATCAACATGTAGATGTATGCATGCATTGGATTCTGCAAAACCATGTTTAATTGGTTAACATATTCATTAATTTGTTCAAATTAAAAACCGATTAAATTAATGGAGCACTAGGCCAGATTGACGTTCTAGACACAGACGCCTTTTTTGTCGTCGCCTGAATGCACTTCAAGGGACGAACAAAGCCTGAGTCGTCACTTACAATAGGACCGGATGTATACCCATCCAAGGGAGCCTTTCAGGAGACGAACAATTACTAAGTTCGTCGCTTGAATAATAAGTGGAGGTTGACCACACCGTTGACCATCGATAAACGTGGTGAATCAACCAGGATTGTCAGGTGCCAGTCGTACCATCATCATTCAAGGGACGAACATATATATGTTCGTCCCTTGATTCAACTGTACTTTAAAAAAAACATGTGACTCCGTACGTGTTTGGCATATTGTCTTCTTTCGGACAGTGGGGTTATTTGGCATCGTCTATTCCAGACAGTGAGGGTTATTTGGCATCTCATCCTTGATCTCCTTCCTTGTTCTTCACTCGCCCTCACTCTCTGGTACCTCTTTTCTCCTTCCTTGTTCGATTGATCTCCTTGATTCATGGCCTATTTGTTTTCCTTCGCCTTCAATTCCATATCTGTGATTCATGGGCCTTTAAATTTGTAAAGATCAATGAAATAGATTCAACCCAATTCAACATACTTAAGGTTCAACATTTGACCAGACGTTGACCACATCATTCAAGGGACGAACATTTTCCATAGATTGTGGCTTGAGTGATTTTCACTTGTGGCGGGATTTTTCCCGCCAATTTTTTTGGTTATTTGAGTACATATTAACTAGTGTTATATATATTTGTACAAATGCATATATGTTATATTTATATACTATAATGCTATGAAACCATAATTTATAATGCTATATTTATATAGAAACCATACGTTAGAAGTGCAATTTGACCACATCATTCAAGGGACGAACATTGTCCATAGTCCGTGGCTTGAGTGATTTTCACTTGTGGCGGGATTTTTCCCGCCAAATTTTTTGGTTGTTTGAGTACATATTAAGTAGTGCTAATAATATTTGTACAAACGCATATATGTTATATTTATATGTTATATATGAATTTTCAATTTTCAATTTCGGGTCATGTGAGATATTCCATTGTGGAGATGGAGATTGAGATCGAAAATCAAGATTGGTTGTTAAATAAAATATTGATTTTGTGATAGATGTTATATATGAATTTCAAACTATCATTTGAGGTTAGGATCAAGATTGTGATTGCCATTAAGATCAATTCAAAATCAAGATTGAGATTGAGATTTTGGTTAATATATAAAAGTAGATTTTGTGATAGATTTTATATATGAATTTCCAATTTTCATTTGAGATTGAGTTCGAGATTGAGATTTTGGTTATTATTTATAGATTATGTGATAGATGTTATATAAATTTTTAATTGATTAGTTTTTTAAAGTGAGCATTGATATATACCAAGGTATTCTACGTGTTGTATAATATGAATTTCCAATTTCTGTTTGAGATTGAGACCGAGATCGAGATTGGAATTGAGATTGAGATCGAGACTAAGATTGTGATAGATGTTATATATATAAGTTTCTAATCTTCGTTCGAGATTGAGATTTTGGTTATTAAATATAGATTTTGTGATAGATGTAATATATGAATTTTCAATTTTCAATTTCCATTTGAGATTGAGATCGAGATGTTATATATAAATTTTAAGTTTTTGTTTGAGATTGAGTTGTGAATTGAGATTGAGATCGAGATCAAATAATTGAGATTTTGGTTAATAAATATAGATTTTGTGTTAGATGTTATGTATGAATTTTCAACTTTCATTTGAGATTGAGATCAAGATTTTGATTAAGATTGAGGTTGAGATGAAGACCGAGATTGAGATTTTGGTTAATATATAAATATAGAATTTGTGATAGATGTTATATATGAATTTTCAATTTCCATTTGAGATAGAGATATAGATTGAGATGTTATATAAATGTTATATATGAATTTTCAGTTTTTGTTTGAGATTGAGATGTGGATTGAGATTGAGACCGAGATCAAAAGATTGAGATTTTGGTTTCTTAAATACAATATAGATTTTGTGATAGATGTTATACCAAGGTATACCAAGGTATTCTACGTGTTGTATGATATGAATTTCTAATTTTCTGTTTGAGATAGAGATCGAGATCGAGACCGAGATTGGAATTGAGATTTAGATTGAGATTTAGACTGAGATCGAGATTGAGATTTAGATTGAGCTCATGATTTCACATATGTTATTTGATATTTGAGATTTGAGATTGGAGTCAATATAAACATTTGAGATTTGAGATTGAGGTTAAGATCAAGCTTTGAGATTGAAATTGAGATTAAAATTGAGATTGTGATCAAGTTAAGATCAATGTTTGAGACTGAGATCAAGTTCGAGATTTGATATTGAGATTAAGATTAAGATCAAGTATTGAGATTGAGTTAAAAGCTTAGATCGAGATTTGAGATTGTGATTGACAATATGATTTGAGCTTTGAGATCGAGATTTCAGATTGAGACCAAGATTTACATTTGATATTGAGATTGAGATTAGAATATGAGATTAAGATTGATATTTGATATTGAGATCAAGATTAACATCAAGATTGAGGCTTGAGATTTAGATTGAGACCAAGATTGAGATTTGAGATACAAGTTGAGATCGAGATTGAGAATCGAGATTTGAGATTGAGATTCAGATGAAGATATATTAGTTATAATTTTATAGAATATATTGAGATTGTGATCAAGTTAACTAATGAATTGTTATAAGAATACTATAAGTGTGTGTTTTTTGAGGGAAAATCATATAAGTAACTAATAATTGTTGAATAAAACTTTATATTAAATAATAAATTCTTATTGACTATAATTATAAGGTTATGTTTTGAGGAAAACTCATATAAGTAACTAATAAATGTTGAATAATATCTTATAATAAATAATAAATTCTTATTAGAATACAATAGGAGTATGTTCTGAGGAAAACTCATATAAGTAACGAATAAATGTTTAATAAAACCTTATATTGACTAATAAATTCTTATTAGAATACTATTAGAGTATGTTTTGAGGAAAACTCATATAAGTGATGAACAAATGTTTAATAAAACCTTATATTAACTACTAAATTCTTATTAAAATACTATAAGAGTATGTTTTGAGTAAAACTAGCTCATATAAGTAATGAACAAATGTTTAATAAAACCTTATGTTAACTACTAAATTCTTATTAGAATACTATAAAAGTATGTTTTGAGAAAAACTCATACAAGTAATGAACAAATGCTTAATAAAACCTTATATTAACTAATAAATTCTTATTAGAATACAATAAGAGTATGTTTTGAGGAAATCTCATATAAGTAATGAACAAATGTTTAATAAAACCTTATATTAACTACTAAATTCTTATTAGAATACAATAAGAGTATGTTTTGAGGAAAACTCATATAAGTAACTAACAAATGTTTAATAAAACCTTATATTAATTACTAACTTCTTATTAAAATACTATATAAATGTATGTTTTGAAGAAAAATCATATAAGTAAGTTAAGTAACTAATAAATGTTGAATAACACCTTATAGTAACTAATAAAATCTTAGAATACTATAAGAGTGTGTTTTGAGGAAAACTTATAGAAGTAACTAATGAGTGCTGAATAAAATTTTATATTAAGTAATAAATTCTTATTAGAATACTAGTTTAATTGTGTTGGGTAAAATCTTATAAATACATATAGATATCTAATTAAATTTGATAAAAAATTGTTTAAAATTATTTTTTAGAAGCAAATTGTAAAGAAAAAAAAAGTAATTCACCCTCTCAAAATGTTTTTAGTTGCATATATATTTTTGGGCGGTAAATTTCCCCCCCAAATTTTGGGCCAAAATTCAAAGCGGACTTTTAACCCTAAGAATCGCCTCCTCACATATGGGCAAACTCATGGCCGCTTTCCTCTCCCTCTTCCCCGATTCATTTTTTCTTCAGATGTGAGCCAAAAACCTTCCATGGCTGCGACCATTCCGTTGCTCCTCCCTCTTTCTCACCCTCAGTCCTCCCTCTCACCCTACCTCTGATTCGCATTCTCCAGCGCCGCTCCCTAATTCAGGCCCCTCGCCGCTTCCTCATTCGTTGCTCTAAGCCCTAATTCATACCCTCGCTGCCCCCTCATTCATCGTTCTGCACTCCGGCGTCGGCGGTTAGATTGGAGAAGGCGGCATCAAGGAGAACGAGGCGGGAGGGATTGAAGCTTTCTGCTTCCTCCTTCCTTCGAATATCCATGTCTCGACGAATTTGTACGGTAATCTCTCTCTCTCTCTGGCTTCCTCTTTCTCCATGTTCGGTAATCTCTCTCTGACTTGTCTTTCTCTGGTAATTCATATTTCAAACCCACCAGCACTAGCAGCCAATGGCCACCCCGGAAGCGAAGGCCGTTCTCTTCGATTGCTCTCTCCTCCACCGAAGAGGTTAAACCCTCTCCCTCCCTCCCTCGATTTTGCTTGGATTTCAGTCATTAACTCATTATCCTCTCTGATTGCGGCTTCATCTGAACCTCAGCGGGATAAAGAGCTCTTAGTTGTGGTAGGCGGCGGAGCCGCCGGCATTTTCGGCGCAATTAGGGCGAAGACGTTGGCGCCCCATCTCAATGTCATCGTTATCGAAAAAGGGAAACCGCTTTCAAAGGTGTGTGCTTTTAATTAGAAAACGAGGATGAATGTGGTGTTTGCTGTTCAAATTGCTAGATTGTGCAGTCTAGAAAATTATGATAATGTGAAAGGGTAAAAGTAGCCGTTTGGTATAGCGTTTGTTCTAATTAGGATTTTGTTATTGCCCCTTTGTTTGTTCAGGAATTGAGATGTTGGTAGTTGAGGAATTGGATTCTGTAAGGTGTTAGCTGAAAACAAGAAGAGAGTTAATATGAAGTGAGGGTTTGAGAGATAAAGTTTGGGGGAAACATAATATGCAAGTAATCAGATTTTGTAGCAGGATTGATGATTCTATTTCAATTCCTTACTCCCCAAATCTGTCAACAAACGGCGGTTTCATTGCTGTAGAAAGAATTCTAGAATCACCTTTTGGATTCAAGCTTACCTTGAGTGGGCACCTGTACTGATTTTATTTCTTCTTCTAACTTGTTTGTAATATTATGTGCCAAAATGAACTTATTCCTAAATCTGTCAATGGAAGGCCCGCTGTTAATGCTTGTATTTGTCATGGCAGGTGAAAGTTTCTGGTGGTGGAAGATGCAATGTGACTAATGGGCATTGCTTTGACAGCATGGTAAGCTCTACCTAGACAAATGCAGAAAAGCTAATACCTATATACACTTTTTTTTTAAATCAGAACATGGAAGAGGAGAAGTTGAAATATTGTTTCCAAATCAGTTATGTTGTAAACACCTTCTCAGCTTCCGACCTGCGCGCTCTGCCTTTCCCTGGACTTGACTCCCAAACCTCCAAGGTTGTCCCTTTCCTTTGCTTTTTGTTTACTTTCCAATTTCCTGATTTTGATTTCGATTCACTAATAGAAATATCAAGTTACCAGACTTGATATTTGAAGTTTACGGCATAAAATCTTGGTACCCATCAACTTGAATTGACTATTATCTCAATCAAAATCAGATTGAAAACTTAAGCTATCAGACAGTGACATAGAGCATTAGCTTGAATGGATTTCGGTCTGAATGCTGCCCTGTCCTTTTAGTTTTGAATATCAGGCTAATCTTTTTCTCCTTGTTCTTTTTTTTTCTTTGAAACTTTTTCTCCTTGCACTTTATATTGGAATTTTGTGTGTATGTGGAATGGTTTTACTCTCCTAATCAAATCCTTGGGTATTGGAAATATTTTCTAACCTCCCAACTTTTTTTTTGATAGGACTATGAGTATGCAAGCTACAACCCTGTTGCATTTGATATAGCCAATCACTTATGTGAGATGGCTGCCGACTATCATACGGAAACACCACATGTACTGGACTATACCAAATACCCTGGTATGTTCCCACTTCCCACCTACCTGAATCAATGGATAGCAGATGCCTTCGATAAATCATATATTTGCTCATTGATCTGCAAATTGTAACATGTACAGAGGGAGCGCAGAAGATTTCTGGGTATATATTTGGGTTCTTCAGGTATTGCTTATCCTTTATGTATAGGTGCACTTCTTCATTCATTTATATAGTTGTAGATGCATGTGCATTGCTGCAATCACTGCCTGAGTTTCACTTCTCTGAGGTATGAAACTTTCTATTCTCGTAATCTCTTGACAATTATATTTTTATGCAGGTCAGGAAACTAATTATTTTGATGTGGAACAGCTACTCCAAGTACTCTTGCTAGCCACTTATTTTGGGGGTTATGGGGAATAATATCGGTAAGCTACTTATCTTTTCTTAGTTTTGGAAATTTAAATTTGCTTATTAATATGTGAAATGCATATTCACACTTTTTTCATACGAACGTTTGGTGTTCCTGTGGAAATATTGCTTGTTAATATGACAACAAACTTGCAGTTCAACCTTTTTTTTGTAGAGGAATACTCAATAATAGAGCTTAATTGTTATAATAGGTATTTAAATTTTTTTCCCCTTTCCCTCGTTTGTTTCATATTTTGACATAAATCCTTTTATGGAAATGTTGGAACAGCTATCCTAAACACTTTTTGAATTTGTTTAGATTTGAAAGAAAGTAGCAAAAGGGAGGTTATTTTGTGGAATGAGAAAGAGACATCATTAAGGTCTTATTCTTTGTATGGGAAATGTCCATTTCAAAATTCGCATCAGTTATTTTGTCAACATTTTGACATTGTTGACTTTAAAATGTGTTTTTTTTTATGCTATCACATTTCATACAGAATATTAATATGCATTAGTTGTATCAATATATTTACATGTTCAGTGACTTCATTTTTACAGATCATAATCAGGATTAGTTGGAAGACCAAGTCAAGGAGGCTAATGTGCAAGCAAGGAAGGTTGAGGAGGACGCCAAGCTAGTCAATGATAAATATGATGAGATGAGGGAACGAATGGAACGCTTTGAGAGTCTGATGGCTCACCACTTCCCTACCGAAGTGCAGGTTTGAGCACTTGGCGATCTAGGTAGGTGACAACACGAACTTGATTGCAGCTTCTGTTGGGCTTTGCACAGCTTCTTTGCTTCACTTTTGGGTTAGCTTGTGCAACTTTTGGATCACAATTCTAGATGCACACGACATTTCTAAACTTTAAGTACATTGGTAGGTTGTATGGTGAAATGGTGGTTTGGTTTAGTAGATGAACTAGGTGGACATGGTATTGCAGGTTTGTATGTTTGGACATGGTATTTGGTTTGTATGGAATAGCTTTGTGTTTGCTTGCTGGTGAACTCTATTTTTTATGCAGTTTTAGTGGGTTACATTTGGTTTCGGACAGGGAGCATCACAAAATGCAGCGTATATGCTGTTAATTTTTATTAAACTCAAGCCACAAACCTAAAACGACTAGGTTCTATTAACTGAAGCCACAAACATTTTGAACCAAAAGTTGATCTCCAAAACACTCAGGGCACCACAAACGATGTCTATCAAGACAACATGACTAACAAAATGTTCATCAAGACACAACATTAGTTCACCTTATGTTCGTCTCCTACGTTATCAAGACACAAACTTTAGTGGTCGCCTGAACAATATAATCTCTGACAATGTCCTCGTGGGCCCGTGAATTGGATGTCAATCAAGGGACGGAGGTTCAATTGGTCCGTGTTTTAAGTGCTCTAGGTGCGCTGCACAAGGGACAAACCTCAGGGGACGGATGTACGTGCCTAGAGTTATTAGGCGTCCAAAATCCTCTTCAGGAGACGAAATTTGCCCGTGTCTAGAACGTCAAACTGGCCCAGTGAAGGTGTGCTTAGCTTTTGATGGACAACCACGTTCCAAAACCATGTCTCCTGACCCTCCAAAAGGCAAGCAGCATCTTGGTATAAACAACATGATCCCAATAAAGTTCAAACTAAAACAGTATAGCACATAAAAATAACATATACATATATGGTGTATAAATTAAAGTTGTTCACCCTCTAGCTTTCGAAAAGAAACCACGTACACCTACTCGATCCATCAGCCTAGCTAGCACCCCAACATAATATATAGATATCCCATCTCAGCATACAGATCCCATCTGAAATGATAAAAGCTAGCTGCTAGATTAAGTGATTCACGTTAATACGTTATATATATAAATTAAATAGGTGTATTATATATATATATATAAAAATAATATGTACAGGGAAAGATGAAAATGTGTATATTGATCTGGATCCAGCTAACCTAGGTATCTAGATCATTATGCATATGCCACAAAAGCTAAGTGTCACTTTTTCAAAGTTTTAAAGCTTTGAATTATTTGTATAATTAGTTGTACCCATGCCACATCAGTAAATTTCCTTGCAACCAAGGACTGTTTCATCCACAGTTACAGATTTCAATTAGCTAGCTAGTATATACACATTAATTTTGCAGCTTGACTGCTATAGCTAGCAAACTTCAACTGAATTGCACCAATTCAATTTCTACTGATCTATATATTCAATTATTATATGAAAATAAAATAAAAATAAAGATTGATGGTAGAATTTTATGATATATATGCTTGGAAGGTAAGTTCATTAATCGACCAAAGTATAAGGTAATTTAACGAATTTATTCCAAAAGAGAATTAGGACATGACAGAGAAGTCGTGTGATGTAGCAATCGATCGAGTCATCATCGATGGGCTATTTTTGTCGGGCATGATTAATTTTTTCGACCTTTGTGTGAGCGTTGCGTTGTTATGATTGAAGGGACTTACCTAACTATATACATGTGAATGACTCACAGAAGAAAGCTAGCTTTTAGATGTGGGGATGCAATGCGACAAGTAGGGCTGGATAAGGAAATGTGCAAATTAATAAATATTTGTATAAATTAATTAAAAAGTGGCCGGGGTGGTGGTCCTGATGGATAGATGACATTCACTGCCTAGCCTGCAGTGACAAATACTTTGCTTTCATGAGTTTCAGTCCTTTCCATTGCAACTAAATATATATATATATGTTCCTTAACAGACTTGGAAATCTGGCCCCGAGATCGACATGCGTACCATATATAAGGTCTATTGTCATTTTGTCAAGTTGCGCGCAATCTAATTAAACGAGTACATATCCTAAGTGGCTGTGGCAGACACTATACGTATATACATCAATCAATGTATAGCCTTTTCACCTCAATGAATAACCTTCTAATTAAGCTGCAATGTATGTATGTCAGTGAATGTTCACAAAGGTTTTTAAGCCATTCACGTACATGCTATATATTATATACAAATATATATACATGTTTGTCCAAAGTCAAAAGGGGTAATATATAAGAGTACATGGTGATCGATGATGATTGATGAGTAATTCATCAATGAATAATTTGCCCCTACTACAATCTTAAAAGCTAAACTTGTATACTCTATATATATATATATGTTCGTCCCTTGAATGATGATGGTACGACTGGCACCTGACAATCCTGGTTGATTCACCACGTTTATCGATGGTCAACGGTGTGGTCAACCTCCACTTATTATTCAAGCGACGAACTTAGTAATTGTTCGTCTCCTGAAAGGCTCCCTTGGATGGGTATACATCCGGTCCTATTGTAAGTGACGACTCAGGCTTTGTTCGTCCCTTGAAGTGCATTCAGGCGACGACAAAAAAGGCGTCTGTGTCTAGAACGTCAATCTGGCCTAGTGCTCCATTAATTTAATCGGTTTTTAATTTGAACAAATTAATGAATATGTTAACCAATTAAACATGGTTTTGCAGAATCCAATGCATGCATACATCTACATGTTGATTAAAGCTAGGAATCCTTGGGAAAACAAAGCTTACTCTTTCGAGTAGCAGTGAAGATCGATCTCCTCCTAGTTTATTTTCCATCTTCCTTGCTTGGTTAAAATATAGTATGTTTTTTTTATTAATATATACGGAGTAATTTATGATTTTTTTTGGAAATAGTCAAAATAAATAAAAATATTTTGCGAATTAGCCAAAGAAACAAACTATTTTTGAAAAAATAGTCAAAACAGGGGTAAGTCCTTATTACAAACAGTGATCGACTCAACCGAAAATTAAAAAAAAAACTAAAATATTAGAGTCGCAGTTTGTAATAACAACTGTATTTTTTTTAAGAAAAATATTTTTCAAATATATTATTTATTTTAAAATTGTAAAAAAAATATGTATGGAGAGTCGCGTTTATAAATAGCGACTCTTTTTTTTTTTAAGATATTAGATACTCCGTTGATAGAAAGAGAGGGAGCATATAGAAGGGTGTGGGGCCACGAAGCAAAGAGAGGGGAAACAAAAGGAGGGTGAGGCCACACAGTAGAACGAGAGTACTAGAGATGAGATGTGCCCAAAATGCATGTCTCTCTCCTATCCCTTCTCACACCATTTAATTTTGTTTTAAGACAAAAATTAATCAAAAGAAAAAAATGAGAGAAAGGTAGAGTGTGAGGAGGGATAGGGAGGGACAGTGAATTTGGTGTACAGTAGATCCTGACTGAGACGAGAGAGGGAAGGAGCCTATCACACAAAATTCAAAGAGCGGTGGGGGCCACGAAATTCAGAGAGAGGGCTATTACGAAAAAAAAAGAGTTGCGGTTTTTAACCGCTACTTTCCTTGTAATTTTTTATTTATTTTTTATATTTTCAGCCAAATAAACGTATACAAAAAAAATTTTAAAAAAATACCTAAGGCGCTGTTACAAACAGCGACTCTAATATTTTAATATTTTTTTTTAAAATTTGACTTACCCCTGTTTTGGCTATTTTACAAAGGGCATTTTGCTAAAATAACCCTTTTGGTTGCAAACTTTGCACGCCTAACCCCATCCGAAAAAATATTGCACAATTCCGGATATCCGGATTTTTGGTTCAACCGGTAGCAGGTCATGAGGGGGAGACTGGACACTGTGAGTTCGACAGCTGGACAATTGAGAGATAGAGAGAGAGAGAGAGAGAGAGAGAGAGAAAAGCGAAGAAAAGAGAGAGAGGGAGAGAGAGAGAGAGTGTGTGTGTGTGTGTGTGTATGTCTGTGTGTGTGAGAGAGGGGGAGAAAATCTTCAGGATTATTGACAAGACAGATATATATATATATATATATATATATATATATATATATATATATATATATATATATAGAGAGAGAGAGAGAGAGAGAGAGAGAGAGAGAGAGAGAGAGAGAGAGAGAGAGATGGAGAAGGGGGCTACAGTAAAAAGGAGGGAGGCAGATGGTTCCCGCCCAGCGATGACGCCAAAAAAAAAAGGGAAAGGGGAGGGAGGAGGGGGAGGGTATATAAGCATTGAAGAATTTCTGAGGGAAATCATTAGTCCCCATTAATTAATTGCGGGGGAAATAGAACTTGAAGAAGGGGAATGACCGTCGTGGGATTTGAAGAAAAAGGGTTGGTGTCCAATGAGGTGTGGTCTATATAAGGAGATCAGAGGAATGATGGGCATCACATTTATTCACAAAATCTGAAGAAAGAGAGAGAATCCATTGAAGAAGAAGCAAGTGGGTCTGGGTTCAGTAAACGGTTTACTTGTACGAGGCCACTTTTCACTGGGCAGTTAAGTCGTACCCACATGACACGTGTTGGAAGTTACTGGACATTCCTCTGGTCGGATATAAAATGGGTAAGTGTTGTCTCTATGTATGGTAACTGGTAAGTGTTGTTCATATGTAATTACTGCAGTAAAAATTATTTTCTGTCTCCCTATGTAATGCAACAGGGGAAAAAATCATCAATTTGTATCAATGTATTGTTTGGAGGATGGTGGGCGTGTGAAGGCGTCACTTGGGTCTTCACGGGGTCAAGGAGCCAGAAAGCCATGCTGGTGGACGAAAGGATTGACTATGTAAATTAATGTCCATGTTTTGTGCCATGTTTTATATTGACTTTTATATTGATTTCTGTATACATTTCATGCATTTGGGTTAGAATAGTACAGAATCTATATAGTTTATGCTTATTTGCCAAATTATGGAGTCACTAGTAGAAAATAAGCTTTTTAGCCCGGGCGTTTTTAATAATATAGCCCAGATATGGAGCAAATAGGGTCCGGGCATCAGGTTGATGTGATATTAGGTAAAGAGCCCGGATCAAAAAAAAACAACTGCCAGGATATATATATATATATAGTATGGATCAAATGTTTACAAGGCTTAACATGTTTTGTGTTAACAAATAACAACCGTTGGATGAATGAAGATAGAAGGCCAGGATTAATCAAGGATTTTCTAGATTTATTTTTAATTAAAAGGGGGACCCACATGAATTTACACCCCACCCTCACCAGGAAGTGCGTGTGATTCACAACACAATTTCAAAATCAAGATTTCATCCAAGTGGTTTTTATTTTTTTCCAATTTACACAGATTTCATTGTTTAAAATATATTTAGAAGATCGTGATCAAATATTCTGGTATTCAAAATCTTTGAAAGGGGTCTGTGAAGTTGTCATCCAAGCGAACGAACGGTGAAGAAGACGAAGAAGAAGAGCGCTCGGACAGTGAAAATCGCCGATGGATTCAGGTATTGTGTTTTTAGACCTCATTAGCAGTTGAATTGATCGATGGTTAGAAGCAATTTGTCGTTGTAAATATGCATTTGTTAACCCTGACGGCGGTTATGGGATGAAAAAACAACTCGACTTAAGTATTTTCTGGGTTAATTGGCAACATGGATAATTCGATGTTGAATTATTCGGTGTATGAATGCATGTATTCGTTGTAACTATGCAATTGGTAGTGCTGATGTGGGTACTGGGATGAAAAAACAACTGCCAGTACGTGGATGCAGAAATAGGCAAATTGAATTTTTCGAAGGTGAAATATTCGATGGTCGGAAGCAAGTATTCGTTGTTAATATGCAAATATTCGTTGTTAATATGCAATTATTCATGATGATTGCAGGTACCGTGTTAACATGATTTTTTGTTAACACATTAAGAGGCTGCAATTAAAGGGCCGAATTTAGTACATTTTGGATTAATTGGCAACATGATGTTTGTTCTAAGGTTTTTTATATTATATATGATCAAGCAGATTTGGAGAAGGCGAAGGAATGGGATGTTGACAATAGGGGTGGTGTCGACGAGGAAGTTGTGGACTTCATTTTTGATCAGCTGATGACGGATGAAATTGAGGTTGGATACGTTCACTCACAATCTCCGGGGAAAACAAAATACTGGACTCCAACATGTGATGAATCGTTCAAGCCAGCAGTTGGTAAGAAGTTCAAAACGGTAGAAGAAGGGATGAAGTTCTACAAGAAGTATGGATCAATGGTGGGGTTTGATGTACGTAATGGTGGAGCTCGAATTCATCCACCCGACGGTACTTGCCTCCATCGCTACATGTTGTGCAATAGGCAGGGATATGCGAAAACAAACACAAACACAGGAAAGCGGAGACGGTTGACCAACCGTTGTGGGTGCAAGGCGCATATATATTTGAGATTTATAGGGCTGGATGGATACCATATAGAGAAAATGGAGGAGCGACACAATCACCCCCTTGTGGAAGATGCGTCAAAAAAATTTCTGAAAGTGAATAGGAAGCTTGATGTTGGTCATAAACAGTTCATGATCAACTGCGCACGGGCGCATTTGGGTCCAGCCAGGACGCATCGACTCATGAAAGAGTGTAGACAAGGCTCAAAACATGGAGGTCCAGAGATGCAGGACATAAAGAATTTCAAACGTGATGTGATGGCGTACATTTCGGGTGCAGATGCACAAATGGTGCTTGAGAAGTTTATGTTGAAGAGACAGGCATCCTCTGCTTTCTATTTCGACCATGTTGTCAATGAGAAGAACCAACTAGTGAGACTATTTTGGTGTGATCCTATCGCCCGGGTGATGTTGTGTCATTTGACTCAACATACCGAACGAACAAGTATGGTATCTAACTAGTGCTTTCGAATATTCTATATTACATATTATTCTGTGAAATTATAGCCAATATTCAGTAATGATTGAGCAAATATTCGTCTGTATATGATAACTTAGGTTGTTATGTTTAGAGATGTGTGGTGTTATTTTTAATCAAATGAAAACCCTTGGAAAATATTTTTAACACAATTCGATCTGTGTGGTGTATATGTACAGGTATAGCATGGTATTCGCGCCTTTTACAGGCTTGGATAACAACCGCAAAGCCGTAACGTTTGGGGCTGGTTTGTTGTTAACAGAGGATAAGCAGTCGTACAAGTGGTTGTTCGAGAACTTGAAAAAAGCCATGGGTAAGGACCCATTCGTTATTGTAACAGATCAGGATCCGTCCATGAGGGAGGCTATTCCGGAGGTGTTTCCTAACACCCGCCATCGCTTTTGCATGTGGCATATCATGATGAAAGTGCCTAGAGAGGTAAGTAAAAGTCAAGTTATTATTTCATTATAACAATGGAAATGGTATTCCTCCATTTTGCCATTATGAATGAGATGGTGATAAGTATTCCGTATGTTGATGATTATTATTCTCCATGTTGGTAGCATGTATTCGTTAGATTGAGGATGAATATTAATTACATTTGTAGCAAGTTGTCAATGTGGCCATTATTAGTATTCAGACAACTGTAAGAGATATGCATCAAAATTTTGTTTTCACTATCATCAGCCTTAGCAACCTTATAAATATTGTTTAAAAGTTTACGATTATTCCTAAATATTCGGACCACTTTAATAAGTATTCGACACAATTTCAGAAATATTCATCACAGTAACTCAATTAATGAATACTCAACAAAGATTCATCTACTAAATATCGAACTGCATTATTAGACATAGTATCAGCTCTGATATAAATTTCTTTTTTTTATGCCAATATCCCAGGTTCCAAAAGAAGTATGTCTCAACAAAGAATTTCGGCAGAGAATCAACAAAGTGGTATGGAGCTACGAGATCACTATCGAACAGTTTGATGAGATGTGGAAGGAGATGTTGTCAGAGTATTCCCTTGAAGACAACAAATGGCTGTCGCTCATGTACAAGCTGAGGATGAACTGGATACCTGCTTTTTTCAGGGATGTGCCAATGGGTGGTTTAATTCGAACAACATCCATTTCAGAGTCCGCTAATAGCTTCTTTGGAGAGTATTCTGGTAAACATTTCAGCATGGTCGAGTTGATGATGCAATTTGAGAATGCTATGGATACTCAGCGGCACACCCAAGCAAGGCTAGACATGGAGTCAGCAACTGCAGTACCAAAATACGAGACTCGTCTTGATATCGAGAGGCATGCAGCATCGGTGTATACTTTGAGGGTATTTGCGAAGGTTAAAGAAGAGATTGCTGATGCTATCACCATATGCAATGTGACCAATGAGATTCGTGCGGATGGGGGCAAGACTCATGTTGTTGCAGAACAAGAGGTCGGGGACTTTCATGTAGTATATGAATCAGCGACCGAGGTATCTAGATGCAGCTGCAATACTCTCCATAGGATCGGAATCCCTTGCAAACATATATTTGCAACGTACAAATATATGGGCATGAAGGATATACCATCCATAATGGTGAAGCCGCGGTGGACGAAGCAAGCTAGAGTGTTGGCACATGTTCAACTTGATGATGCGGTGTTGAAGCAGTATGCTGCAATTGAAGCTAGGAAATTGGCCGTTAACAGGTTATGGGGCACAATATATTCCACGATGGGCCTCGTGGAGGAGGATAGTGAACTTATTGATGATTTCATGAAGACTTTGCAAGAGAAGAGATCACGATACATGAAGAAAGTTGTTGACTCCGTGTCGATTGGTACTAGCAATGAGTTGTTCGTTGAGAAGTACGTGGGGGTAAAGCCTCCAGAAAAGGTACTTATTCACCCCCCACCTCAAGCAAAGAACAAGGGACATAGGTTGAAGGGGTCGTTGGAGAAGGCGACAAAGAAAGCCTCAAAGGCGAAAGGGAGAAAGTGTGGGAGTTGTGGTATGTTGGGCCATAACAGTAGGACTTGTAAAGGTAAAATGAAGGCGGATGAAATGTTTGATGCTGATGACAATGATGATAATGAGGACTGGTCAGATGAGGTAAGTGACGACAATTCTCAGGAGGATACTTGTACGAGGCATCAAAATATTCATCACATTTTTCAGATCAAGAGCACATTTTCCATTTCAAGAGAAACAAAAATTCCAAAATATGCCTCCAACTTAGATAAATATTCATCACAGTGATTCAACTATTCATAGCCGACAACAGTCATTCCACCATTATAACAAACTAACCATTGTAATTTTGCTTTACACCAAAAGGACGTACTTTGCACTTGATTAAAACTTGTTCCATCTAACAGTGACATTCTTCAAAATAAACATTCACAAAACGTGGTACGAAACAATCGTATTTTAAATACTTCATACTAGAACATATCCTACCAAATCGTCTAATGTGGATGTCTGACTACCAGTGCAAAATAACCATAGTATATTAACAATCAAGATGAAACAGGTCGAGGCTCTAAACGCTCAGCCATATCAGAACTAGTTAATACTCCCCCTTCCTTCCGTGCAACCTTGTTCACAGCACTTGCACCCTCCTTAAAAGCCGGTAAAAGCTTATCCTTTTCGACATTCAAATCCGACGTCAGAATGCAATGAGCATACTTGGCTCGAAGTGATGATATGTTCTTCCTACTTCCTCATTTAAATCCACACTTCCACGAGGGGTCGCCTTTGTAGGTCTCCATATGGCGCATGGCGTATAAGCCTGAATCAATCCCACTCGTAGGTGTCTTCCAGTCCAACTTCAACACATTTGCATTTGAGATTTCTTCCACCTTACTCGCAGTCGCATGTAATCCTTCGTCCTCTAATAGCTGGTGGAGCATTTTCTTCTGCAACACACATATATATAGATGTTAGTATGCACACTTATCAATAAGTCACTTCTTATTATGGGGCCAACAACTAAGTATTTACAGAATGTAATTACCAGCTCATTGAACACTGTCTTGTAGTTTGCCGCATAATTTATTTCTTTCCCCTTTGAGTTGTCCAGAATCTCTGCAATCCCTCTCTTCAAATGAAAGACAATCACATAATACTCCCCCTCTTCATATATGGGACACATGATCTGTACACGGACGAATATATTTTTGTCATAATATTATTTTTTTCCTAAATAATTTACAAACGATACATGCTCCTGGGCAAAGAGTCCTTACCATATCTAACTCGGCCATTTTCACCGCTCCCTTCACCGCTGCAGCAAGGAATTTCAGCTCGAACCATGTTGCCCGCTCTTCATAGGTCTTTTCAACCCGATTGATGCCGTTGCCAAACTACACAACCAAACAAACCACATGATTAACATTATAACTATTATATCAAATGCACTAGTACATGTGATCTCACTATGTTGGTATCATGTTTACCGTCACCCTGGGCGGAACAAAGTATATGAAGGGGGAGTCTTTGCTCCTTTTCAACTCCTCATAATTCAGGCGCAATGCCCACACATCCATCACCCGGGGTGGGATGTGGTCTCCAAGAAGGTGCAACATATCACTGGTCGTTAATGTGAAACGGAATGACAGTTGCTCATCTTTGGGTGGGTGGTCAAACAGTAGGTTCCTGGAATTGAAGACATTGGATTAATCTCATAAAAATATTGGACATATTTAAATACATTTACGATTTTCAAGATAATCGGCAAATTATGATAATCTGTACGACATTATTCATCAATATTCGTCAACATGTCAATAATATTCATCACAATCAATACAATATTCACCAAAACAATGAATACTTACAACAATATATTCGAAAAACTCTGAGTATGAGTCATACGTTTGCAAAGATTTTTCACTAAATATTCATTCTACTGTATGCTTCATTATCCTCATCATTATCAATAGTCCTAAAGATTATCAATTTTAGTAATAAATATTCGACAACAACTCAGAAATATTCATTACATTAAATCATTATTCAACAATATTCCATTAGAAAGGTAGACTTACTCTTTTTCCAACTCCTTCATAACAGCGAGTAGCTGGGACTGCTCCTTGTTGGTGCGTACTTCTGGGTCGATCACTCGGTATATGAACGAACTTATCTCTTTGTTCGAGCATCGAGTTTCCCGACGAGGCCTTGTTGGTACGACCTGACCATCATCAGATTGTAGAACCGCTTTTCCCTGTGAATGAGTCAGATATCTTTTCTGGAAACTACAAATTCTATTATACGTTAAGCCATGCTATTAAGGTCTTCCAATACTTACCTTGTCCACGGGTGTTGTGTTTTTTCCCCTTGCCACTGTTACTATCGATTCTACGACATTGGGAATCTAGACAACCAGTGACACCCTTGTTAATTGAATCATTCGCAGCATACTCAGCAATATTCATACCAATGTCCAAAAGATTCATCACTATTCGTTACAATCATTTTATTATTCATCGAAAACATGTCATATCACGTACCTTAGGCGTACTCGGTAGTTGGGGTGCTCCAACCACCCTCATATTTGGTTTGATTGTCATACCAACCTATACATAATGATTTTGTTAACCTTTTCATATTCATTCTCGTCCATTTACAATCTCCAATACCAAATCTTAGTCATGTACAGCGTTTTTTCATCCTTCAATACAAGGTATTATTATTATTGAGCCCATACCTTATCTGTCGTTAATGTAGATGATTTCTTCCTGACCATTACACTTGCTGATCCGACAGCTGCAACTTGGGAAACCGTTGATACGCTTGTTAATTAAATGTTTATTGAAGTGAATACTATCAGACCTTCGATTTCAGTTAACGCAATTGATGGCAATATGTACCTTAGATTTACTTGGGATGGGTGGTGTTACATCCACTATCGGAATTGTTTTGCACGCCTGATCAACCTGCACAAGCTAATATATCGATCAACACTTCGATACAATACCAATAAAGTTAAAAATTTACTATATGGTTACCTGAGGTTCAGATATGTTGGAGTCGTCCACATTTAGACGATACTCAATACACAATATTCATATAAATAGCACACTCATTTATCAATATTCGGCAAATTTACAGAATTATTCATCAAAGTATTACAATTATTCATCAGATACAACAATCATTTCACCAGTGTTCATGTCAAGCTATCAAATATTAATCAAAATCCCCTTTGCACTAAACTATTCAGCGAAGCCACCTTCATGGCATTCAATACACAATATTCATATCAACATCCTCAGTATTCTAGGCATTCAAGGCATCGAATTATTAATTGAAATTTACATTTCAAATCTAACATATTCGTATCAATACCACAATAATTCATTGATATTCATCATGTTCATATAATTATTCATCACAGACTCTCACTTTTCTACAACAAACAAGAATGCAATTATAATTCTTTTCAAGAGCATACTCAATTTTCATCTCAATATAACAAATATTCATCATAATCTCCCTTTACTACATTATTCATCAATAGACCATAATTATTCATTAATATTATGCCAAAGTTAACAAATATTCATCAAAATAACTAACTGATTCATTAAAAACAATAACTAACGGTTTTAAATAACAATTAATATCACTATACGTACCTCCTTCGATGCCTTGTTATCAACAGCTTCTGGTATGATATTTAGTGGTGGTTCGATACGCCCTCTTCCGAATCCCCCACTTTTCATTTCTATCTTTTCTCTTGCTGCTACCGTACTGTCTGACCATTCCTTGAAGACAGGGACTGATCTAGGCACTTGTCTTGTTCCTTGATGGACGACACTGTCTATGTACAGTAGCTGCAATATTCGGGGAAAAAAAAACATATTTCAGCTGTTGAAAAGTGTTGGGTACCTTGTTCATAAGCTTTGTCCATTCCACATAGAATACTTACCACTAAGAATAGGACGGGTCCGGTGTACAATCCTTTCCTTTCTTCTCCAAACTGAAGCTTTGCCTTTATCATACTTTTTATAAAAAACTCACACCAATTCAGTCCCCTCATAGCATCAATGTTGTCTACAACCTTCACTAAACGCTGCGACACTCCCCCGCTTTGTTGACTTCTCACTAGGCTACTGTCGAACAACACCAGGAAGTTTTGTACAAATTGCACACCACCATCCACACCCTTGAGCATCTCTGTCGCAACATGTGTAGGCCTAAGAGCTGCTAATTTCTTCTCATATTGAGCCCTCCACTTTTCTATCACTTCCTTCCTTTCGTTCTTACCTGGCACTACAACCGACTTCCCACCCAAGGGGAGACCAAAGCATCTATGTACATCCCTGTCAGTTATTTCTATGCTTCTGCCATCGGGGAAATCCAAGCTACACTTATTTGGATTGAAATGGTCGATTACCCATGAAGCCAGGGCCAACGGTTGTTTCTTTAACCCTAACTCCAACAACGACCCAAACCCAATGGAATGTAAGGTACGCAGTTGAGCTTCATTCTGGTCTGAATTCTTCAGCTTTTGTAGCGTCTCGACAAATGTGTAAGGTGATGTACGGGTTTGAATGTGGGCGTACGTATCCAGGATCTCCCTTACTGTCATCTTTTTCTTCCCTTTGACGTCATCATCCACTTGTACTGTAGGATTAACCGAGCCACCTTCGTCTCCATCGACGCCCCTTTCTTCCTATTCAGTTGCTTCTTCATCTGCAAGTGGATGTTACAAATTTGTTAGTTCTCAGCGGCGCAAGTTGTTGGTGCAATTTTTCCACATCTACACGAATATTGAATAACACATTATCATCACCTTCTTCAATTGACGTTTCTTTCCTCGCTCGTTTGGTCCGGCTTTTGTAGGGACGTGAAGTGGCGGTTTTCTTTCCAACTTCATCTCTATTTGGTTGGTCTTCAAAGTCATCACTTCTATCTTCTGGATACAGTGCACGTTTCCCAGTCGCCTTGTCTGAGAATGCTACGTTCCCTTCCTCACTGTTTTTCTTTCCACCTCTCCTAGCCATCATCTTCCGACCTGTAGTGCCACAATATTACCCAAAGATTCATCACAACAGTCAAACGCTTTATGCACATTCACCAAAATGCAACATATATTCATCCCATAAAAAAAATACCACTTATTCATCTCACTATCAAAAGTATTCATACCTACCTAACAATTATGTTGCATAATTCATTATAGTTATTCATCAAACTTAGGAAAATCAATGCTCAATATTCAGTCATTCAGAGAATCGAAATATTCATCACATTTTCATCTCAATCGCACTATAACTGTATCAACAGCACACTCATTCATAAATATTCATCTAAATTACAGAAATATTCATCAAAGTTTATTGAGTATTCATCAAAGACAATAACCATTCCATCGATATTCATATCCAGTGTATCCGTTATTCGACAATATTCATCTCACCATCACAACTATTATAGGCATTCAATGCATCGATATATTCATCGATATATTCATCATTCATCAAAATCCATTTTAAACTAAATTATTCATCTATAGCACCTTATCAAAAATCTTCATATGAGGGTGCCCAAATTTTAGGCATTCAAAACAACGAAATGTTCAACATTTAACATTTAACAAATATTCAATTATCCATCAACATTTAACAAATATTCAACACAGACACCCAATTATTTTGAATATAACTAATATTCATCAAAATACTCTTTCAACTCTATTATTCATCACAATTAGTTAAATATTCACCAAAGTATTACAATTATTCATCAAAGACAAGAATCCTTCCACCAATATTCATTTTCATATAACTACTATTCATCAAAACCCCCTTTAAACTACATTATTCATCACAATAACAAAAATATTCACCAAAGTCTTTCAAATATTCATCAAAGTCAATAATCCTTTCACCAATATTCATATCCCGATAACAATTATTCATCAAAATCCCCCAAAAACCAATTTTCTTTTAACATACATCTTCTATCATTTGAACACATAGAGGTATTCAATTCAGTAGTCATCACAAAAGCACAATATTCGTATCAGTAGCACAATAATCCATCAATTTCGCCACGAACATATAGCTATTGATAACACTAACTCGATTATTCACCAATTTCAATAACCCTTTCACCAATATTCATACCAATCTAACAAATATTCAACAAATTCACCCTTTTAACTCAATTACTCGTTTCAATAGAACAATAATTCACTAATATTCACCAAAAATACACAAATATTCCCCGCAGAAACCCACAATTCCCTTTCACATCCAAGCTTCTGCAAATGGTGCGTTATAACCAAACCCCCACCCTTTCAAGACAAGCAATACACAATATTCATCTACACAGCACACATATGCATCAAAATCCGATTTTTTTCCCTTTCATCAACCGGTTTCCTTCAAACCCTAACCCAACTAAATCAACGAATTAAATACTCAACAAGCAAGAGGGGAACTTACCCATGTCGATTAGCTATGGAAGTCTCCAATTGAAGCCCGAGACTGCCTGAGACCGCCGTTCCCTAGCCTGGAACCGCCAGAAATTTGAACCCCGAGACCGCCTGAGACCGCCGGATTTGCTCTCTCCAGCCACGCCGCCGCCTGAAGCCGGAAACAGCACCACCAGAAGCCGGAAACAGCACCACCACGCCACCGTCGAAACTTTGATTGTTACAGATCGCCGCAACCGCCAATTGGAGACCCGGAGAAGAAGAGGAAGAAGAAGGTCGCTTTCTCCCGTGTGGTAGGTCCGATACGTCGTTATCCTTTCTAATAAAAAAGATCTTGTTTTGTGGCCACACGCGCTTATCATACTAGGTAAGGGGTTTTTTTTGGATTTTAATAATAAATTTAATTAAAGGGCCGACGAATCTCATCCATCCAATTTTCACAAATCTACGGCTGTGATTTGTTAACACAAAACACATTAAGAGGTGTTAACACTAGACCTAACCTATATATATATATATATATATATTTTTGAACAAATAATACAAATTACCATTGTTAGTGCTTACTGATTCTTTTTCATTCGGCCCAAATAAGTATATAGCATCCGCAGATATGAAAATAAAATTGGATCATATATATCAGTTGGTAGGACGTACGGGTTACATTGCTTCCCTGAGAAGTTAGAAGGTTGCGCTGCTGATCGATCTGGGTCTGGGTTGATATAGGTTCTTCATCTGTACATGGTGCCAAATCTACCATACCTTTTTCCATGTTAACACACACACCAAAAAATAAAATGACCTCCAAAATATATATAGTAACTGAGAAACCTAGGAACTTAAACAAATAAGGAAGCAGAAACAGACCTCCAATATATATATTAGAATGAATGGATCATGGAAATTGTACCATATATATATATATATATATATATATATATATATATATATATGCAGGCAGCAGGGACTTCGATCTGTAAAATCAATTTCTAAGGGGAGAGAGAGAGAGAGAGAGAGAGAGAGAGAGAGAGAGAGAGACAAGTTAATTAATAAGATGTACGTACATTACCCTTCAAATTTGATATGGTTGAGCTTGTTATTGGCGGAGATCAAGATGGATCGATCGGGCGAGTGCTAAATCTCGAAAAAAAGAGGGAGATCGATTTCATTCGGGGTGGCCCTAGTGTTATCTTCCCACAGCTTAATTGAACTAAATGATCGAAATGATCGATCAATGCATATGGTGTGTGTTAAAGACGATAGATGCAGTTCAAGAAAGCTGTGGAAAAATACAAATAGGGCCATGAATTGAACTATATATTGAAGCCCTTGAAAAGGTAGAGCTGAGGGAGGGGTTGAATTTCATGGAGGGAAGTAATTTTAATGAGATTTGAGGGTTTTAATTTGGGGATGGGGAGAAAATGGGAGACGAGGGGGAAGATGAGAAGTGTGGGTTTAGGGGAGGAAGAAGAGTAGTATATATAGCCAAATCAAATTAAAGGGTACGGTGTTCTCTTCTTTCTTAATTTGTTACGGACCGGAGTATATTTTTCATTTATTGTATTTGTTATTACCACCAATCCCAAGGGGAATAACAGTCGTCGTCGGTCCTCCTCCTCTTCTTGAAGCTGCCTTTGTCTCCAATTAACCCTAGCGTGTACCTACTACTCCACTCGATAGTCCATGCTAGGGAACTCTCTAGCCGGATTCTCTAGTCCGTTTTATTAGTTGAAAACAAATATAAAACTACCCTATTTATCAAGAAAAGTTATAAAATAATTCGGCGCATACCAATCAAGCGATACGACCTACATAATGGACCGTAATTGTGGACTAGGGGATCTCAACCTCTCTCTAGCTAATTTTGTTTTATTATTATTATTATTATTATTATTATTATTATTGTTATTATAAAAATGACTTACATAAAGTTAGTTGGAAGCCTCGTAATAATTTGAGCTCCAACCCCTTTTTGAATAGTAAAACCTACTCTATGAAAAATGAAATCGCCATTATCAGACCTCCTCCCATGGCTTTTCGTAACTAGTTTAACCCGCTTCATATAACCAATAACATCATCTCCTAGTTCCCCAAAAGTATAAAATGCAAACGCCATGAAGCAATACCCCTTAGTTGTGCAAATATTTGCATACTTCTTCTCCTTTCTCTCAGTGGATTGGCAGACTGCCTTGTCGGGTACAAAGGAGTCATTGGCCCTACTTGTGAACAGTGAAGCCCCAACCACATCAACACAGGTGTCTCTACCCTTATCCCACCCATAAACCAACAAATTAATCACCTCATCGCAACTCAACACCGTCAGCACTGCTCATACCTGTATGCGCTTCCTTTTGAACTGCATGCGATGTCCGCTTTGTAACAAATGTCTGCTAAAATATCTCGGACCATGTTGTGTCGGTGCTTAGTCCCGATGCCTCGACTACAATGTAGAGCGTGATCTCCAAATGGGTCTATCTTGTCAAGTTCACAACTGGAACAAGTCGGATAAACACTAAACATAGGGATCAAGAGATGGAATTAGAGGACAAAACGAAATTGTCGAGATAGCATGGTCTAAGCAAGGCCCTCAATGAGATTAGCCAACAACAAATCATATGCTCTTTCTCCGGCCTCTCACCGCTTGTAGAACGTGCAGCTGCCTAGGAGTCGGATTGAGTGTGGGCACTAAGTTGTCATCAATGAACTTGAAGTGTCGATCCGCCAATATTGACATGAATTTTTTGGGCGTGGGGGATACAAACAAGTCAACAATATCCAAGCCAACACAAGCGGCATACCTCGAGATAGAGTGGGTGAGAACACTGTCAGGGCTAATGTCTGAACGTCTAAAAAGTGATGGCACTGACTTACTCAAAATGGATGTTTGGACTCCAGCCATTTGGAGACGAGATGTAATGTAAGAAAAATGACTAACATCATCTGTTGTGAGCACACAAACGCACTAAGTTTTAATGGAAGTGTGGCCGGCCTGACGCCACTGCCAAGGACCAAACCCCAGACCCCTTGTTGTAGTAACATGCTCAAGGGAGGCTCGAAACTCATCATTAAAACAACTAATAGCGTCGGGGAGGGCATGAGGAGGGCACATACGAAAAGAAAACGTCAACTCGGAGACCCCGATACAATTCTTTAGAAAGGAGCAATTCACACTGGGGATCTTCGAGCATCCATACGGCATTTAGAACCTTTATCGCCTTGTCAACCCTCTTGATAATCAAGCTATTAAAGAATGTATCACAATTGCTGGTCGATCCGCTTAACAATTTCACTCCCAATTTGGGTATAGAAATGTCAGACGGCAACAAACCAACTTCAAAGGTTCTTGTATATTCAGTCGGCCAAAACAATTTCGTTTTATGAATGTTAATGAATAAACCAACTTTGGACCCTCTCTAATCACAATCTCAAGAGTATTAGCAACCTCCCTGGTATCATCTGATAGGGTACCGTCATCTAAATACCAAGCGTTGAAGTCAAGAGTGTGTAAAGATCAAAAATATTTAATAATATTCTAATTGAATAATGATTCAAGATGGATTAAAATTGGAATTTTAAAATTTTTGAGAATTTCCATCCTCGGGCATTCGGATTATTTAAAATCTCACGAGACAAGTTCCGGCATTATTTTGAATGGATTTTTTCGATGGATTTCAATTCCGCTATTTTGACTTGAGATTTTGATATATGAATGAGGATTTATTGGATTAATTATTGCAGTTTTGAAATTTCGAATTGAAATTTTCAATTTAGTCAAGATTCGATCGAATGAGCGGTTTCAGGATTTATCACGGGATTTTGAAATTTGTAAGATATGGGACCAAATTAATTTCATTTCCTCTCCCTCCCTTCCACCCTTTGTCCTTTTCCTCCTCACTCCCTACAGAACAACAACCCACTCACCTCACAATACTCCATCCGATTGCAGCGGATTGTTCAACCATCTCTATAAAAACTAAGTTTTCTCTCAACCCTAAACCCATCTACAAACAGCCACCCTTCTCCCTCTCCTCTACTCTCATCTTCATTCACAAAACAACCTAGAAACACACCCTCTTTAGCCCTGAATTCCGAGCAGCAAATCGCCACCAAACCACCACTGTTTTCACCCTTTGCTCCTTTGTTTCATTTTCGTTCTGTTTGCCCATGCCACCAGCTGGCCACCACCCACCTCTGCTCTGGTTGTCGCCCAGCCACCCCAGCCCTCCTCGTCATCGTCGCTAAGAGTTAGAGGCACCCCTATTCCGCCGAGAAGAACCGAGCAACATTCCCTCCTCGTTTCAGTTGAAGCAACCGCGTATTTCCTTCTCAAGCAGTAGCAGCATCAGCCAGGAAGTCGTCACAGCTAAAGAGCTACCCAGGAACTCCGACGAAGCAAGGTCAAGCCGCTCGAGCACCTATCTCCCCTATTTTCGCATGTTATCTCGAAGAGAAGAGAATGAAAGGATTTGTTGTGATTAATGAGCTAAACAAGATCACAAAGTATTCATACACAATTTTGCTTGGTCAACACACTTTGACCATAACAAATATTTCATAACAAACTAAAAACATTGCTTTGCAGCTTCAATCCGAGAACCAAAGCTTGCAAGTAGTGTCAACACCCCCCCCCCCCCCCCTCAAGCTAAAGGGTGAAACAAACATAGCTTGGAAAGAATGTGTTGGTGTTGAGGAGTAGGAAAGATCTTGGTGAGAACATCAGCCAACTGCTCGGACGAAGGAGCATATGAGAGTGACAGGCTGCAAGGACTCAACACCAAGCTCTTGAAGAAATCTGATCAACTAAGTGATTTTTGTAGCGACATTGGCCCTAGCACGATATTATGATTCAGAGGAACTATGAGAAACAACTGAATGTTTCTTCGATTTCCAACTAATTGAAGATGACCCAAGTGACATAATGAACCCTGTAACTGATCGACGAGTCATGGGGCATGCTGCCCAATCTGAATCAGAGAAAGCTCTCAGCATAGGAGAAGTACAACCATTGAGAAGAATACCTCTGCTAGCAGATTGCTTAACATAACGCAAGGTAGGAAGAAGAGCTTCCCCATGTGGAGTACGTGGGGATTGCATAAATTTACTCAGACATTGTTCAGCAAAGCTGAGATCAAGACGAGTACTGGTAAGGTAATTCAACTTCCCAACCAATGTCCTATAAGAAAGATGATCAAACAACAGTTCACCATAAGTGTTGTTCAGTTTGACGTGGAGAGGAAGAGGTGTGGAGGTAGATTTTTCTAAAGATTGATGAACCTCATTGAGCAGCTCAGAAGTGAATTTAGACCTTGTCATGGAAATCCCTGAAGGAAGATGAGACACCTCGATTCCAAAAAATAATGAAGAGTTCATAAGTCCTTGATGCTTGAAGAATCGAGTACTTAAAGTAAATGACAATAATGTGAATACTCTAGAAGGGGGGGTCAAATAGAGTATGGAAGCTTTTCGCAAAGTCTCCAGCAAGAGCGACTTCAAGGGCTTAATATTGAATCTCAAGGCCTTGAACTCGATCTCAAGGTCTTGAACTTGATCTCAAGGTATTGAACTGTCCTTGAAGTGTCTTAAGATAGCTGCAGTGTTCTATTTAAATCACGAAAACAATAAGTTAAATATGAATGCGAAAGTAATAAATTATAACAATTGACTTGTTAACGAAGTTTGGCTATAACCAGCCTACGTCTCCGCCTAGGGTTATCCAACCCGTAGGATTCAAACAACTTTTATTCCTCTTTCCTTATGAGTCCTAGATACAACCTCGAAGAAATTCCTCTCTTCTATATCCCGAAGTCTACCTCGCTTCTATCTAATCAACCCAAGATACCGAGAAATAAAAGTCTCCTTCTCACACCAAAGTGTGATATGTTTGAGTAAATGATACTCTTAGTATAACAGGGATTAACTTATACTATGTAGCTCACGTTCTTTCTAACTCTCCAAATATAAAGTGATTACAATAAGAGAAAGTAAAGAACAGTAGATCAGCAGACGACAGTGGGGATCAGAGGAACACTTTTGATCACAGATAAGAGCCGGTGAAGATGTGTGTCGATGAGCATGCTCCTCGTCTGTTTTTATAGTCTCGCTCCTCTTCTATTGCTGCTGATCTCGTTCCCGGATTTTCTCAACAATCCAATGCCAATTCAATTTTGAATTACTAGGAACGTCTTAGATTTTTGGATTTGGAGGAGCCTTCCTTCAAATCTTCCTTCAGATTTTCGGGCTACAGCTGAGATCTTCTTATGCTAAAATCTCACCTATTATACTTTGAATTTGAAATCTTGCACACGAATTAGTTCTAGAACAAAGCACAAATAGTTTTAACCGAATAGATATGAACCGGATGAGTTAAATCTTTTGCATCCGAGAGCTCAACCCAATAACTTAGATTTAAAATAATCTTTAAATCTAAGTAATCTATAATCTGCATTAGCTAAGTATCCAATTTATCTTTAGCTATAATAACTTTTCTTTCATCAACCTGCACAAAATGATATGATACTATAGAAAATGTATTTCATCAAGAAGAAGCAAGGGAGCTATCAATCTCCCCCTTGATGAAAGATAAAACAAATTGGATTGAAACTGCAGATTAGTCAAGCACAGGAATATAATTTCAGCAGATACAAATTTAGCATAGCAACTATGTTGTATCATCATAGTATAAGGTTTTAAAATCAGAAACAGCAAAACCAACAGTACCAACAAAACAATATACCAAGTCTCCCCCTTTTTGTCTTTCGACTAGGAAGAGCCAACAAACAGGTTGAAAACTAAGTTTCAAAAGCAGCAACCAATCAAAACACAACTAGGAAAGTTCAAAACACAATAAAACAGTTCAAAATACCCAAACAGATAAAAATAAGGTATTGGAATCACTCGTCGTGCCACTTCCCATATCCGGTGTCTTCTCCATCTTTCTCACGCTTCTTTGCTTGCATATCGTTCTCGGCCTTCCTCTTCTAAAGCCTATGAGCTTGGTTGACCTTTTGATCCTTTACCATCTCATCGACCCTCCTCTTCTGCTCAGCCTCTCTCCGGTAGCTTTTGATGACATCATAGGCTTCAACAGTGATGATAGACGGTTCAGGGACGACTGATCGAAGGATTAACCGGTTGCGCACAGACTGCTCACAGTTGAAGATGGCATTGGCAGCTGACGAGAGGGTTTCTCGACCAAATAAATTTGTAGTCAAGACCCCGCTATAAGATAGTGTAGTCAGGTTCGTCCTCAGGAGAGAAGTCAGCGGTTCTAGGTTTAGTGTGTTTTGGGGTTCAGGGATAGCGAGAAAAGGTGGGGAGGTTGTTGTCGATGTCGACTAAGACTTGGTCGATGTCAAGGGAATGATAGAAGAAGAGGTGGTCGGTGTCAGGTAACTTTGCAGGATAAAAATAATGAAATAAAATAAATAAAGATGCAAACTTCCAAGGTTAGGGATCACCACAACAATAAACATATGCGCAGATCATAAATCACATAAAGATGCATGCTTTATATCAAATAACTTTCGTTATTAACAAATAGGAATATAGAGGCTTTCACATAAACCCTAAGTGTTACTAACTTTTCTTAATTAGGATCAACCAACTTTCGCAAGCAAAGCCTAATTACTATCCAAATTTATAATTAATTCACTTTCGCTTCATAATTGCAAATAAGAAATTGTCCTCGACTGTCGCAAAGGATTAAGCACATAGGTAGATGGTTTTAAAGACATATAAATTCATGGATTTATAAATCAAACACACATATCTATGTTGGGATCACCCCAACCCTAGAAGAAGGAGAATTAGAAAGCAAACATGATGAAAGAAATTAACTTTAACATAAAATAAACTAAAACTTACAAAACCTTCCAAACGTTCCTCCTCTCTCTCCTCTCTCGCCTCCTCTCTCTCTCTCTCTCTCTCTCTCTATCTCTCTCTCTCTCTCCTTCTCTCTCTCTTGCCTCCTCTCTCTCCTTGCGCCCGAAGATGGCTTTTGCTTGAATGAATGAAAATCAGCCCCTAGGGCTTTATTTATAGCCTTCTAATCCTTGCTATTCAAGGATAGAATATCTCTATCTATATCTAAAATTATATCTAAAACTTTAAAAGATAAATAAAAGCAATTTAGGAATTAAATCTAAAAGGAAAAGATAAATCTAAATAGGTCAGATGTCTTCATGTTGATAGGTCTTCCTTCCATAGATAGAACTTGATAGATCTCGGCCAACTCGACTTCCTTAGGCTACAAGGACTCCCAATTCGACAAGGATTGCTCAAAGCGCGTAACGCGGCTTCGGACGCGGCTCGTCGATCTCGACCAGGGCTACTCGAGATCGAGTAGGATTCGTCGTCTGGCTGGCTTGGTCGGGTGGCTCTGCTCGACATGGGTCGGATCTGGTGGTTCTGGCTCCTCGATCTCGACCAAGGGTACTCGAGATCGAGTAGAGTGCGGTCGAGGATGACTCGGACTGATGTTGTCGAGGACTCCTCCTCGGCATGGGCTCGGACTGGCGCAGGGTGGCTCCTCGATCTCGACAAGGCCTCCTCGAGATCGAGTAGGGTTGGCTCGGCGTCTCCGTCTTCGGCTTCTCGACTTGGCACAGCTCGTCGACTCCGGACATGGCTCCTCGATCTCGACAAGGCCTTCTCGACATCGAGTAGGATTCCGGGAGTCGGGTTGTCTCTGACTCAGTGTCCTCGATCAGCTCTGCTCGACCAGGTCTGCTCGACAAAGTTGGTCGATATCGAGTAAGGTGTACTCGATATCGAGTACACTTGGCTTCAGCTTTCTGCTCTGTTCTTGAAACGCACTTCCTCGAGTCCTCGTTTGTCGGATTGACGCATATGACCATGCGTTAGAAAGCTCTTTCCGAGAGCTACAACTTTCATGAAGACATCAAAGCTTGATTCCGAATGATGAATACCGAAAAATGGCCTTTTCTCTAGCTGCACCATTCTTAGCTTCTCCATGAGTTTCCTTTAAGCTCCAAAGTGCGTCCGATTTCTGCGAAATATAACCAAAACTTGTGCAGACCTCCATATATTTCAAATAAGTGTAAACTACACAGATTCTGTACTATCTTAGCCGAAATGAATGAAATGTATGCAGAAATCGATATAAAAGTTACTGTAAAACATGGCGAATTAGGCTCACATCAAACACCCCATACTTAAGCTTGCTTGTCCTCAAGCAATACTTTTAATTGTCATTCAGGGGAAGAAATCAAAACTCTCAACATATCAGATTCATCTTTATATAACCCTGCAATCAATTACCATCCTCGAAAAGGTACTAGTGTCACAGATCCATGCATGTGCAAATAAAAGCAACATCTACTCACAAAAGGAGGGTTATGCAAAACATTCATTCGTGACAAAGCATTAATAATCAAGAGGACTTTAATTTAAGCTCAAATAAGGAGTAGATTGGTAAAAGGCTAAAGATGGGCAATTTTTGGCAATGTGGTGCTTTTGATCTGGGGAAATGGAGTACTTTCCAAACTTTCATACCACATTCTTTCTCATTAGATTCATCACCTTTCATAATGCTTTTATCAATAATATTGCTTTTACCTCTCTAACCTCAGCACTGCCTTCTCGCGAGTCGCAAACATGGGTGTCATGAATGGCTCCGGATACTTAGTGCTTTGGACTCCTCACAATGTGTCCCATCTCTCCAAACTATTATCTCAGAGAGCAGGGTCAATCTACCTTTATCTCCTGAGGTGATTGGATTTTCTTTCACTCATTAAATTTTCCATATAATTCAAACAATTTCCTTCCAAACTCCAATAATGATAAACACAACAACCATATAACAATCTCCATAATGTAACATCATTCTCAACATAATCCCCGGATAAGGTAAAGAATGGTAATATTTAGATCATGTGGAGCAATATATGAAATAAGGCATAATATGGCTTTTGTGATGCATAAGCATAGGTAAGGCTAGAAATAAAACAATATGAGCATTATATGGAAATATAAAGTCCTCCATCATCTTATCATGTAACATGTCAAAAGCAACATCAAATTTTACCTCCTTTCATGGTTTTCAATAAAATATGCACTTCATTGTGACTTTCCTTTACTAGGCAATTTCATGCTATATCTCTAATGAATCTAATTTTGCATCATCGAGTTCAATATAAGCTTCCATGACATTAATCAAAATTTTCAATGGGGGTCATTTTTCTAAATTTTGGAAATCATGCATGTAAGCACATAAATCAATAATGAATTCCAAAATAGCCATGTATAAGAAATAAACTTTAAATATGCACACATAATGTCAAATATGGCAAATATGCATAAAGTAAGCCCTTCCCCCACCCCATATTTAACATTACAGTGTCCTCACTGTATAAAAACAAGGGTAAAGAAAGAAACTCACTAGACAGATGTGCAGGGCTTCATAATATCGAGTTAAAATGCCTGAGCCGAGTCCGTTTTTAGCTTGCATCTATCCATGGACCTGAAAAGTGTAGAAGACATATACCCACAATAGAAAAACTAAAAGTTCCAAAAACAAAAACAAACAAAAGCAACAAAGTCTCAAAAGTCCAAAAATAAATGTCTATGTAAAAGCTCTAGATTTTATAGTCGCTAGGCCGACTTCTCCATTAAGCATTAGCCTGGCTCATCTTTGTCCGGAGGTATAGGTGGATCTGGTGGTTCCTCCAGTGGTGGACAACGTGGGATGTCATCCGGAGGCATCATGTGAAGAAGCTTAAACCTCCCCGAGTGAACGCTCCATTGCTTCACCCATTCATCTTCCTGGGCTACAGTTGGCATGCATAAAGGGAGATATAAAGAAAATATACATACCTCATCATCATACCTCTTCCGATTCATAGGTTGACTTGGTTGCGCGTCTCCACCACAGCAAAACGGTGGAGTGGGAAGAGATATTTCCACCTCATCATGCGGAGCTTCATGCCACTTTGCTAGGACCCCATACTTGAATATGAACATCGGTTGCTCAAAATCATCGGGGATAGCCTTCACCTTGTAAGGTAAAAGCGATCTTGGAATGCCCTGGTCAACAATGTCCAACTTCTTCTCTTCTAGTGCTATTTTGTCGTGGGATCCTTCATATGATTCATCAACAATAGGTAGCAAAGTAGGAATGAAATTCGAGGAAGGACATACCTGGTTGTCGACATTGAGTGGGTCAATTGGCTCGTCGAGAAGAGGGCGTGGTCCTTTAGACTGAATGGAAGCCTCAAGCCTTCGGATTTCGTCTTCCAACCGAGCTATTTCCCTTAATCGTGACTCCTCCACTGCGATCCTATTTCTCCGTCTCAAATCTTGATACCATTCTTCCCATGCAGGATTCCCTTCGACAAAGTCTTCCATCTTTGTACCTAAGCTTTGAAATCACAATCAAGAACACAAATTAGTGGTAAAACCTTGGCACCCAGTTGGTACCGGTGAGGTAGGTGGTGGTAGGGTATGTGAAGGGTAAGAAAAAGGGATGGGCTTTTCTGAACCTTAAACACAATTAAACTAGGCGCGATTGATATCACCCCGGCAACGGCACCAATTTGACGAGAGGGTTTCTCGACCAAATAAATTTGTAGTCAAGACCCCGCTATAGGATAGTGTAGTCAGGTTCGTCCTCAGGAGAGAAGTCAGCGGTTCTAGGTTTAGTGTGTTTTGGGGTTCAGGGATAGCGAGAAAAGGTGGGGAGGTTGTTGTCGATGTCGACTAAGACTTGGTCGATGTCAAGGGAATGATAGAAGAAGAGGTGGTCGTGTCAGGTAACTTTGCAGGATAAAAATAATGAAATAAAATAAATAAAGATGCAAACTTCCAAGGTTAGGGATCACCACAACAATAAACATATGTGCAGATCATAAATCACATAAAGATGCATGCTTTATATCAAATAACTTTCGTTATTAACAAATAGGAATATAGAGGCTTTCGCATAAACCCTAAGTGTTACTACCTTTTCTTAATTAGGATCAACCAACTTTCGCAAGAAAAGCCTAATTACTATCCAAATTTATAATTAATTCACTTTCGCTTCATAATTGCAAATAAGAAATTGTCCTCGGCTGTCGCAAAGGATTAAGCACATAGGTAGATGATTTTAAAGACATATAAATTCATGGATTTTTAAATCAAACACACATATCTATGTTGGGATCACCCCAACCCTAGAAGAAGGAGATTTAGAAAGCAAACATGATGAAAGAAATTAACTTTAACATAAAATAAACTAAAACTTACAAAACCTTCCAAACGTTCCTCCTCTCTCTCCTCTCTCGCCTCCTCTCTCTCCTCTCCCACCTCCTCTCTCTCTCTCTCTCTCTCTCTCTCTCTCTCTCTCTCTCTCTCTCTCTCTCTCTCTCTCTCTCTCTCTCTCCTTCTCTCTCTCGCCTCCTCCCTCTCCTTGCGCCCGAAGACGGCTTTTGCTTGAACGAATGAAAATCAGCCCCCTAGGGCTTTATTTATAGCCTTCTAACCCTTGCTATTCAAGGATAGAATATCTCTATCTATATCTAAAATTATATCTAAAACTTTAAAAGATAAATAAAAGCAATTTAGGAATTAAATCTAAAAGGAAAAGATAAATCTAAATAGGTAAGATGTCTTCATGTTGATAGGTCTTCCTTCCATAGATAGAACTTGATAGATCTCGGCCAACTCGACTTCCTTAGGCTCCAAGGACTCCCAATTCGACAAGGATTGCTCAAAGCGCGTAACGCGGCTTCGGACGCGGCTCGTCGATCTCGACCAGGGCTACTCGAGATCGAGTAGGATTCGTCGTCTGGCTGGCTTGGTCGGGTGGCTCTGCTCGACATGGGTCGGATCTGGTGGTTCTGGCTCCTCGATCTCGACCAAGGGTACTCGAGATCGAGTAGAGTGCGGTCGAGGATGACTCGGACTGATGTTGTCGAGGACTCCTCCTCGGCATGGGCTCGGACTGGCGCAGGGTGGCTCCTCGATCTCGACAAGGCCTCCTCGAGATCGAGTAGGGTTGGCTCGGCGTCTCCGTCTTGGGCTTGTCGACTTGGCAAAGCTCGTCGACTCCGGACATGGCTCCTCGATCTCGACAAGGCCTTCTCAACATCGAGTAGGATTCCGGGAGTCGGGTTGTCTCTGACTCAGTGTCCTCGATCAGCTCTGCTCGACCAGGTCTGCTCGACAAAGTTGGTCGATATCGAGTAAGGTGTACTCGATATCGAGTACACTTGGCTTCAGCTTTCTGCTCTGTTCTTGAAACGCACTTTCCCGAGTCCTCATTTGTCGAATTGACGCATATGACCATGCGTTAGAAAGCTCTTTCCGAGAGCTACAACTTTCATGAAGACATCAAAGCTTGATTCCGAATGATGAATACCGAAAAATGGCCTTTTCTCTAGCTGCATCATTCTTAGCTTCTCCATGAGTTTCCTTTAAGTTCCAAAGTGCGTCCGATTTCTGCGAAATATAACCAAAACTTGTGCAGACCTCCATATATTGCAAATAAGTGTAAACTACACAGATTCTGTACTATCTTAGCCGAAATGAATGAAATGTATGCAAAAATCGATATAAAAGTTACTGTAAAACATGGCGAATTAGGCTCACATCAAACACCCCATACTTAAGCTTGCTTGTCCTCAAGCAATACTTTTAATTGTCATTCAGGGGAAGAAATCAAAACTCTCAACATATCAGATTCATCTTTATATAACCCTGCAATCAATTACCATCCTCGAAAAGGTACTAGTGTCACAGATCCATGCATGTGCAAATAAAAGCAACATTTACTCACAAAAGGAGGGTTATGCAAAACATTCATTCGTGACAAAACATTAATAATCAAGAGGACTTTAATTTAAGCTCAAATAAGGAGTAGATTGGTAAAAGGCTAAAGGTGGGCAATTTTTGGCAATGTGGTGCTTTTGATCCGGGGAAATGGAGTACTTTCCAAACTTTCATACCACATTCTTTCTCATTAGATTCATCACCTTTCATAATGCTTTTATCAATAATATTGCTTTTACCTCTCTAACCTCAGCACTACCTTCTCGCGAGTCGCAAAAATGGGTGTCATGAATGGCCCCGGATACTTAGTGCTTTGGACTCCTTACAATGTGTCCCATCTCTCCAAACTATTATCTCAGAGAGCAGGGTCAATCTACCTTTATCTCCTGAGGTGATTGGATTTTCTTTCACTCATTAAATTTTCCATATAATTCAAACAATTTCCTTCCAAACTCCAATAATGATAAACACAACAACCATATAACAATCTCCATAATGTAACATCATTCTCAACATAATCCCCGGATAAGGTAAAGAATGGTAATATTTAGATCATGTGGAGCAATATATGAAATAAGGCATAATATGGCTTTTGTGATGCATAAGCATAGGTAAGGCTAGAAATAAAACAATATGAGCATTATATGGAAATATAAAGTCCTCCATCATCTTATCATGTAACATGTCAAAAGCAACATCAAATTTTACCTCCTTTCATGGTTTTCAATAAAATATGCACTTCATTGTGACTTTCCTTTACTAGGCAATTTCATGCTATATCTCTAATGAATCTAATTTTGCATCGTCGAGTTCAATATAAGCTTCCATGACATTAATCAAAATTTTCAATGGGGGTCATTTTTCTAAATTTTGGAAATCATGCATGTAAGCACATAAATCAATAATGAATTCCAAAATAGCAATGTATAAGAAATAAACTTTAAATATGCACACATAATGTCAAATATGGCAAATATGCATAAAGTAAGCCCTTCCCCCACCCCATATTTAAC
Source organism: Persicaria maculosa (assembly GCA_963922045.1). Taxonomy (NCBI): domain Eukaryota; kingdom Viridiplantae; phylum Streptophyta; class Magnoliopsida; order Caryophyllales; family Polygonaceae; genus Persicaria; species Persicaria maculosa. The sequence goes on along the minus strand of OY998259.1, from coordinate 54,472,758 downwards.
ATTACAGTGTCCTCACTGTATAAAAACAAGGGTAAAGAAAGAAACTCACTAGGCAGATGTGCAGGGCTTCATAATATCGAGTTAAAATGCCTGAGCCGAGTCTGTTTTTAGCTTGCATCTATCCATGGACCTGAAAAGTGTAGAAGACATATACCCACAATAGAAAAACTAAAAGTTCCAAAAACAAAAACAAACAAAAGCAACAAAGTCTCAAAAGTCCAAAAATAAATGTCTATGTAAAAGCTCTAGATTTTATAGTCGCTAGGCCGACTTCTCCATTAAGCATTAGCCTGGCTCATCTTTGTCCGGAGGTATAGGTGGATCTGGTGGTTCCTCCGGTGGTGGACAACGTGGGATGTCATCCGGAGGCATCATGTGAAGAAGCTTAAACCTCCCCGAGTGAACGCTCCATTGCTTCACCCATTCATCTTCCTGGGCTACAGTTGGCATGCATAAAGGAAGATATAAAGAAAATATACATACCTCATCATCATACCTCTTCCGATTCATAGGTTGACTTGGTTGCGCGTCTCCACCACAGCAAAACGGTGGAGTGGGAAGAGATATTTCCACCTCATCATGCGGAGCTTCATGCCACTTTGCTAGGACCCCATACTTGAATATGAACATCGGTTGCTCAAAATCATCGGGGATAGCCTTCACCTTGTAAGGTAAAAGCGATCTTGGAATGCCCTGGTCAACAATGTCCAACTTCTTCTCTTCTAGTGCTATTTTGTCGTGGGATCCTTCATATGATTCATCAACAATAGGTAGCAAAGTAGGAATGAAATTCGAGGAAGGACATACCTGGTTGTCGACATTGAGTGGGTCAATTGGCTCGTCGAGAAGAGGGCGTGGTCCTTTAGACTGAATGGAAGCCTCAAGCCTTCGGATTTCGTCTTCCAACCGAGCTATTTCCCTTAATCGTGACTCCTCCACTGCGATCCTATTTCTCCGTCTCAAATCTTGATACCATTCTTCCCATGCAGGATTCCCTTCGACAAAGTCTTCCATCTTTGTACCTAAGCTTTGAAATCACAATCAAGAACACAAATTAGTGGTAAAACCTTGGCACCCAGTTGGTACCGGTGAGGTAGGTGGTGGTAGGGTATGTGAAGGGTAAGAAAAAGGGATGGGCTTTTCTGAACCTTAAACACAATTAAACTAGGCGCGATTGATATCACCCCGGCAACGGCGCCAATTTGACGAGAGGGTTTCTCGACCAAATAAATTTGTAGTCAAGACCCCGCTATAGGATAGTGTAGTCAGGTTCGTCCTCAGGAGAGAAGTCAGCGGTTCTAGGTTTAGTGTGTTTTGGGGTTCAGGGATAGCGAGAAAAGGTGGGGAGGTTGTTGTCGATGTCGACTAAGACTTGGTCGATGTCAAGGGAATGATAGAAGAAGAGGTGGTCGGTGTCAGGTAACTTTGCAGGATAAAAATAATGAAATAAAATAAATAAAGATGCAAACTTCCAAGGTTAGGGATCACCACAACAATAAACATATGCGCAGATCATAAATCACATAAAGATGCATGCTTTATATCAAATAACTTTCGTTATTAACAAATAGGAATATAGAGGCTTTCGCATAAACCCTAAGTGTTACTACCTTTTCTTAATTAGGATCAACCAACTTTCGCAAGCAAAGCCTAATTACTATCCAAATTTATAATTAATTCACTTTTGCTTCATAATTGCAAATAAGAAATTGTCCTCGACTGTCGCAAAGGATTAAGCACATAGGTAGATGATTTTAAAGACATATAAATTCATGGATTTTTAAATCAAACACACATATCTATGTTGGGATCACCCCAACCCTAGAAGAAGGAGAATTAGAAAGCAAACATGATGAAAGAAATTAACTTTAACATAAAATAAACTAAAACTTACAAAACCTTCCAAACGTTCCTCCTCTCTCTCCTCTCTCGCCTCCTCTCTCTCCTCTCTCTCTCTCTCTCTCTCTCTCTCTCTCTCTCTCTCTCTCTCTCTCTCTCTCTCTCTCTCTCTCCTTCTCTCTCTCGCCTCCTCCCTCTCCTTGCGCCCGAAGACGGCTTTTGCTTGAACGAATGAAAATCAGCCCCCTAGGGCTTTATTTATAGCCTTCTAACCCTTGCTATTCAAGGATAGAATATCTCTATCTATATCTAAAATTATATCTAAAACTTTAAAAGATAAATAAAAGCAATTTAGGAATTAAATCTAAAAGGAAAAGATAAATCTAAATAGGTAAGATGTCTTCATGTTGATAGGTCTTCCTTCCATAGATAGAACTTGATAGATCTCGGCCAACTCGACTTCCTTAGGCTCCAAGGACTCCCAATTCGACAAGGATTGCTCAAAGCGCGTAACGCGGCTTCGGACGCGGCTCGTCGATCTCGACCAGGGCTACTCTAGATCGAGTAGGATTCGTCGTCTGGCTGGCTTGGTCGGGTGGCTCTGCTCGACATGGGTCGGATCTGGTGGTTCTGGCTTCTCGATCTCGACCAAGGGTACTCGAGATCGAGTAGAGTGCGGTCGAGGATGACTCGGACTGATGTTGTCGAGGACTCCTCCTCGGCATGGGCTCGGACTGGCGCAGGGTGGCTCCTCGATCTCGACAAGGCCTCCTCGAGATCGAGTAGGGTTGGCTCGGCGTCTCCGTCTTCGGCTTGTCGACTTGGCACAGCTCGCCGACTCCGGACATGGCTCCTCGATCTCGACAAGGCCTTCTCGACATCGAGTAGGATTCCGGGAGTCGGGTTGTCTCTGACTCAGTGTCCTCGATCAGCTCTGCTCGACCAGGTCTGCTCGACAAAGTTGGTCGATATCGAGTAAGGTGTACTCGATATCGAGTACACTTGGCTTCAGCTTTCTGCTCTGTTCTTGAAACGCACTTTCCCGAGTCCTCGTTTGTCGGATTGACGCATATGACCATGCGTTGGAAAGCTCTTTCCGAGGGATACAACTTTCATGAAGACATCAAAGCTTGATTCCGAATGATGAATACCAAAAAATGGCCTTTTCTCTAGCTGCACCATTCTTAGCTTCTCCATGAGTTTCCTTTAAGCTCCAAAGTGCGTCCGATTTCTGCGAAATATAACCAAAACTTGTGCAGACCTCCATATATTGCAAATTAGTGTAAACTACACAGATTCTGTACTATCTTAGCCCAAATGAATGAAATGTATGCAGAAATCGATATAAAAGTTACTGTAAAACATGGCGAATTAGGTTCACATCAAACACCCCATACTTAAGCTTGCTTGTCCTCAAGCAATACTTTTAATTGTCATTCAGGGGAAGAAATCAAAACTCTCAACATATCAGATTCATATTTATATAACCCTGCAATCAATTACCATCCTCGAAAAGGTACTAGTGTCACAGATCCATGCATGTGCAAATAAAAGCAACATCTACTCACAAAAGGAGGGTTATGCAAAACATTCATTCGTGACAAAGCATTAATAATCAAGAGGACTTTAATTTAAGCTCAAATAAGGAGTAGATTGGTAAAAGGCTAAAGGTGGGCAATTTTTGGCAATGTGGTGCTTTTGATCCGGGGAAATGGAGTACTTTCCAAACTTTCATACCACATTCTTTCTCATTAGATTCATCACCTTTCATAATGCTTTTATCAATAATATTGCTTTTACCTCTCTAACCTCAGCACTACCTTCTCGCGAGTCGCAAACATGGGTGTCATGAATGGCCCCGGATACTTAGTGCTTTGGTCTCCTAACAATGTGTCCCATCTCTCCAAACTATTATCTCAGAGAGCAGGGTCAATCTACCTTTATCTCCTGAGGTGATTGGATTTTCTTTCACTCATTAAATTTTCCATATAATTCAAACAATTTCCTTCCAAACTCCAATAATGATAAACACAACAACCATATAACAATCTCCATAATGTAACATCATTCTCAACATAATCCCCGGATACGGTAAAGAATGGTAATATTTAGATCATGTGGAGCAATATATGAAATAAGGCATAATATGGCTTTTGTGATGCATAAGCATAGGTAAGGCTAGAAATAAAACAATATGAGCATTATATGGAAATATAAAGTCCTCCATCATCTTATCACGTAACATGTCAAAAGCAACATCAAATTTTACCTTCTTTCATGGTTTTCAATAAAATATGCACTTCATTGTGACTTTCCTTTACTAGGCAATTTCATGCTATATCTCTAATGAATCTAATTTTGCATCGTCGAGTTCAATATAAGCTTCCATGACATTAATCAAAATTTTCAATGGGGGTCATTTTTCTAAATTTTGGAAATCATGCATGTAAGCACATAAATCAATAATGAATTCCAAAATAGCCATGTATAAGAAATAAACTTTAAATATGCACACATAATGTCAAATATGCAAATATGCATAAAGTAAGCCCTTCCCCCACCCCATACTTAAACATTACAGTGTCCTCACTGTATAAAAACAAGGGTAAAGAAAGAAACTCACTAGACAGATGTGCAGGGCTTCATAATATCGAGTTAAAATGCCTGAGCCGAGTCCGTTTTTAGCTTGCATCTATCCATGGACCTGAAAAGTGTAGAAGACATATACCCACAATAGAAAAACTAAAAGTTCCAAAAACAAAAACAAACAAAAGCAACAAAGTCTCAAAAGTCCAAAAATAAATGTCTATGTAAAAGCTCTAGATTTTATAGTCGCTAGGCCGACTTCTCCATTAAGCATTAGCCTGGCTCATCTTTGTCCGGAGGTATAGGTGGATCTGGTGGTTCCTCCGGTGGTGGAAAGCATGGGATGTCATCCGAAGGCATCATGTGAAGAAGCTTAAACCTCCCCGAGTGAACGCTCCATTGCTTCACCCATTCATCTTCCTGGGCTACAGTTGGCATGCATAAAGGAAGATATAAAGAAAATATACATACCTCATCATCATACCTCTTCCGATTCATAGGTTGACTTGGTTGCGCGTCTCCACCACAGCAAAACGGTGGAGTGGGAAGAGATATTTCCACCTCATCATGCGGAGCTTCATGCCACTTTGCTAGGACCCCATACTTGAATATGAACATCGGTTGCTCAAAATCATCGGGGATAGCCTTCACCTTGTAAGGTAAAAGCGATCTTGGAATGCCCTGGTCAACAATGTCCAACTTCTTCTCTTCTAGTGCTATTTTGCCATGGGATCCTTCATATGATTCATCAACAATAGGTAGCAAAGTAGGAATGAAATTCGAGGAAGGACATACCTGGTTGTCGACATTGAGTGGGTCAATTGGCTCGTCGAGAAGAGGGCGTGGTCCTTTAGACTGAATGGAAGCCTCAAGCCTTCGGATTTCGTCTTCCAACCGAGCTATTTCCCTTAATCGTGACTCCTCCACTGCGATCCTATTTCTCCGTCTCAAATCTTGATACCATTCTTCCCATGCAGGATTCCCTTCGACAAAGTCGTCCATCTTTGTACCTAAGCTTTGAAATCACAATCAAGAACACAAATTAGTGGTAAAAGCTTGGCACCCAGTTGGTACCGGTGAGGTAGGTGGTGGTAGGGTATGTGAAGGGTAAGAAAAATGGATGGGCTTTTCTGAACCTTAAACACAATTAAACTAGGCGCGATTGATATCACCCCGGCAACGGCGCCAATTTGACGAGAGGGTTTCTCGACCAAATAAATTTGTAGTCAAGACCCCGCTATAGGATAGTGTAGTCAGGTTCGTCCTCAGGAGAGAAGTCAGCGGTTCTAGGTTTAGTGTGTTTTGGGGTTCAGGGATAGCGAGAAAAGGTGGGGAGGTTGTTGTCGATGTCGACTAAGACTTGGTCGATGTCAAGGGAATGATAGAAGAAGAGGTGGTCGGTGTCAGGTAACTTTACAGGATAAAAATAATGAAATAAAATAAATAAAGATGCAAACTTCCAAGGTTAGGGATCACCACAACAATAAACATATGCGCAGATCATAAATCACATAAAGATGCATGCTTTATATCAAATAACTTTCGTTATTAACAAATAGGAACATAGAGGCTTTCGCATAAACCCTAAGTGTTACTATCTTTTCTTAATTAGGATCAACCAACTTTCGCAAGCAAAGCCTAATTACTATCCAAATTTATAATTAATTCACTTTCCCTTCATAATTGCAAATAAGAAATTGTCCTCGACTGTCGCAAAGGATTAAGCACATAGGTAGATGATTTTAAGGACATATAAATTCATGGATTTTTAAATCAAACACACATATCTATGTTGGGATCACCCCAACCCTAGAAGAAGGAGAATTAGAAAGCAAACATGATGAAAGAAATTAACTTTAACATAAAATAAACTAAAACTTACAAAACCTTCCAAACGTTCCTCCTCTCTCTCCTCTCTCGCCTCCTCTCTCTCCTCTCTCGCCTCCTCTCTCTCTCTCTCTCTCTCTCTCTCTCTCTCTCTCTCTCTCCCTCTCCTTCTCTCTCTCTCGCCTCCTCCCTCTCCTTGCGCCCGAAGACGGCTTTTGCTTGAATGAATGAAAATCAGCCCCCTAGGGCTTTATTTATAGCCTTCTAATCCTTGATATTCGAGGATAGAATATCTCTATCTATATCTAAAATTATATCTAAAACTTTAAAAGATAAATAAAAGCAATTTAGGAATTAAATCTAAAAGGAAAAGATAAATCTAAATAGGTAAGATGTCTTCATGTTGATAGGTCTTCCTTCCATAGATAGAACTTGATAGATCTCGGCCAACTCGACTTCCTTAGGCTCCAAGGACTCCCAATTCGACAAGGATTGCTCAAAGCGCGTAACGCGGCTTCGGACGCGGCTCGTCGATCTCGACCAGGGCTACTCGAGATCGAGTAGGATTCGTCGTCTGGCTGGCTTGGTCGGGTGGCTCTGCTCGACATGGGTCGGATCTGGTGGTTCTGGCTCCTCGATCTCGACCAAGGGTACTCGAGATCGAGTAGAGTGCGGTCGAGGATGACTCGGACTGATGTTGTCGAGGACTCCTCCTCGGCATGGGCTCGGACTGGCGCAGGGCGGCTCCTCGATCTCGACAAGGCCTCCTCGAGATCGAGTAGGGTTGGCTCGGCGTCTCCGTCTTCGGCTTCTCGACTTGGCACAACTCGTCGACTCCGGACATGGCTCCTCGATCTCGACAAGGCCTTCTCGACATCGAGTAGGATTCCGGGAGTCGGGTTGTCTCTGACTCAGTGTCCTCGATCAGCTCTGCTCGACCAGGTCTGCTCGACAAAGTTGGTCGATATCGAGTAAGGTGTACTCGATATCGAGTACACTTGGCTTCAGCTTTCTGCTCTGTTCTTGAAACGCACTTTCCCGAGTCCTCGTTTGTCGGATTGACGCATATAACCATGCGTTGGAAAGCTCTTTCCGAGGGATACAACTTTCATGAAGACATCAAAGCTTGATTCCGAATGATGAATACCGAAAAATGGCATTTTCTCTAGCTGCACCATTCTTAGCTTCTCCATGAGTTTCCTTTAAGCTCCAAAGTGCGTCCGATTTCTGCGAAATATAACCAAAACTTGTGTAGACCTCCATATATTGCAAATAAGTGTAAACTACACAGATTCTGTACTATCTTAGCCCAAATGAATGAAATGTATGCAGAAATCGATATAAAAGTTACTGTAAAACATGGCGAATTAGGCTCACATCAAACACCCCATACTTAAGCTTGCTTGTCCTCAAGCAATACTTTTAATTGTCATTCAGGGGAAGAAATCAAAACTCTCAAAATATCAGATTCATCTTTATATAACTCTGCAATCAATTACCATCCTCGAAAAGGTACTAGTGTCACAGATCCATGCATGTGCAAATAAAAGCAACATCTACTCACAAAAGGAGGGTTATGCAAAACATTCATTCGTGACAAAGCATTAATAATCAAGAGGACTTTAATTTAAGCTCAAATAAGGAGTAGATTGGTAAAAGGCTAAAGGTGGGCAATTTTTGGCAATGTGGTGCTTTTGATCCGGGGAAATGGAGTACTTTTCAAACTTTCATACCACATTCTTTCTCATTAGATTCATCACCTTTCATAATGCTTTTATCAATAATATTGCTTTTACCTCTCTAACCTCAGCACTGCCTTCTCGCGAGTCGCAAACATGGGTGTCAGGAATGGCCCCGGATACTTAGTGCTTTGGACTCCTCACAATGTGTCCCATCTCTCCAAACTATTATCTCAGAGAGCAGGGTCAATCTACCTTTATCTCCTGAGGTGATTGGATTTTCTTTCACTCATTAAATTTTCCATATAATTCAAACAATTTCCTTCCAAACTCCAATAATGATAAACACAACAACCATATAACAATCTCCATAATGTAACATCATTCTCAACATAATCCCCGGATAAGGTAAAGAATGGTAATATTTAGATCATGTGGAGCAATATATGAAATAAGGCATAATATGGCTTTTGTGATGCATAAGCATAGGTAAGGCTAGAAATAAAACAATATGAGCATTATATGGAAATATAAAGTCCTCCATCATCTTATCATGTAACATGTCAAAAGCAACATCAAATTTTACCTCCTTTCATGGTTTTCAACAAAATATGCACTTCATTGTGACTTCCCTTTACTAGGCAATTTCATGCTATATCTCTAATGAATCTAATTTTGCATCGTCGAGTTCAATATAAGCTTCCATGACATTAATCAAAATTTTCAATGGGGGTCATTTTTCTAAATTTTGGAAATCATGCATGTAAGCACATAAATCAATAATGAATTCCAAAATAGCCATGTATAAGAAATAAACTTTAAATATGCACACATAATGTCAAATATGGCAAATATGCATAAAGTAAGCCCTTCCCCCACCCCATACTTAAACATTACAGTGTCCTCACTGTATAAAAACAAGGGTAAAGAAAGAAACTCACTAGACAGATGTGCAGGGCTTCATAATATCGAGTTAAAATGCCTGAGCCGAGTCCGTTTTTAGCTTGCATCTATCCATGGACCTGAAAAGTGTAGAAGACATATACCCACAATAGAAAAACTAAAAGATCCAAAAACAAAAACAAACAAAAGCAACAAAGTCTCAAAAGTCCAAAAATAAATGTCTATGTAAAAGCTCTAGATTTTATAGTCGCTAGGCCGACTTCTCCATTAAGCATTAGCCTGGCTCATCTTTGTCCGGAGGTATAGGTGGATCTGGTGGTTCCTCCGGTGGTGGAAAGCGTGGGATGTCATCCGGAGGCATCATGTGAAGAAGCTTAAACCTCCCCGAGTGAACGCTCCATGGCTTCACCCATTCATCTTCCTGGGCTACAGTTGGCATGCATAAAGGAAGATATAAAGAAAATATACATACCTCATCATCATACCTCTTCCGATTCATAGGTTGACTTGGTTGCGCGTCTCCACCACAGCAAAACGGTTGAGTGGGAAGAGATATTTCCACCTCATCATGCGGAGCTTCATGCCACTTTGCTAGGACCCCATACTTGAATATGAACATCGGTTGCTCAAAACCATCGGGGATAGCCTTCACCTTGTAAGGTAAAAGCGATCTTGGAATGCCCAGGTCAACAATGTCCAACTTCTTCTCTTCTAGTGCTATTTCGCCGTGGGATCCTTCATATGATTCATCAACAATAGGTAGCAAAGTAGGAATGAAATTCGAGGAAGGACATACCTGGTTGACGACATTGAGTGGGTCAATTGGCTCGTCGAGAAGAGGGCGTGGTCCTTTAGACTGAATGGAAGCCTCAAGCCTTCGGATTTCGTCTTCCAACCGAGCTATTTCCCTTAATCGTGACTCCTCCACTGCGATCCTATTTCTCCGTCTCAAATCTTGATACCATTCTTCCCATGCAGGATTCCCTTCGACAAAGTCTTCCATCTTTGTACCTAAGTTTTGAAATCACAATCAAGAATACAAATTAGTGGTAAAAGCTTGGCACCCAGTTGGTACCGGTGAGGTAGGTGGTGGTAGGGTATGTGAAGGGTAAGAAAAAGGGATGGGCTTTTCTGAACCTTAAACACAATTAAACTAGGCGCGATTGATATCACCCCGGCAACGGCGCCAATTTGACGAGAGGGTTTCTCGACCAAATAAATTTGTTGTCAAGACCCCGCTATAGGATAGTGTAGTCAGGTTCGTCCTCAGGAGAGAAGTCAGCGGTTTTAGGTTTAGTGTGTTTTGGGGTTCAGGGATAGCGAGAAAAGGTGGGGAGGTTATTGTCGATGTCGACTAAGACTTGGTCGATGTCAAGGGAATGATAGAAGAAGAGGTGGTCGGTGTCAGGTAACTTTGCAGGATAAAAATAATGAAATAAAATAAATAAAGATGCAAACTTCCAAGGTTAGGGATCACCACAACAATAAACATATGCGCAGATCATAAATCACATAAAGATGCATGCTTTATATCAAATAACTTTCGTTATTAACAAATAGGAATATAGAGGCTTTCGCATAAACCCTAAGTGTTACTATCTTTTCTTAATTAGGATCAACCAACTTTCGCAAGCAAAGCCTAATTACTATCCAAATTTATAATTAATTCACTTTCCCTTCATAATTGCAAATACGAAATTGTCCTCGACTGTCGCAAAGGATTAAGCACATAGGTAGATGATTTTAAGGACATATAAATTCATGGATTTTTTAAATCAAACACACATATCTATGTTGGGATCACCCCAACCCTAGAAGAAGGAGAATTAGAAAGCAAACATGATGAAAGAAATTAACTTTAACATAAAATAAACTAAAACTTACAAAACCTTCCAAACGTTCCTCCTCTCTCTCCTCTCTCGCCTCCTCTCTCTCCTCTCTCGCCTCCTCTCTCTCTCTCTCTCTCTCTCTCTCTCTCTCCCTCTCCTTCTCTCTCTCTCGCCTCCTCCCTCTCCTTGTGCCCGAAGACGGCTTTTGCTTGAATGAATGAAAATCAGCCCCCTAGGGCTTTATTTATAGCCTTCTAATCCTTGATATTCGAGGATAGAATATCTCTATCTATATCTAAAATTATATCTAAAACTTTAAAAGATAAATAAAAGCAATTTAGGAATTAAATCTAAAAGGAAAAGATAAATCTAAATAGGTAAGATGTCTTCATGTTGATAGGTCTTCCTTCCATAGATAGAACTTGATAGATCTCGGCCAACTCGACTTCCTTAGGCTCCAAGGACTCCCAATTCGACAAGGATTGCTCAAAGCGCGTAACGCGGCTTCGGACGCGGCTCGTCGATCTCGACCAGGGCTACTCGAGATCGAGTAGGATTCGTCGTCTGGCTGGCTTGGTCGGGTGGCTCTGCTCGACATGGGTCGGATCTGGTGGTTCTGGCTCCTCGATCTCGACCAAGGGTACTCGAGATCGAGTAGAGTGCGGTCGAGGATGACTCGGACTGATGTTGTCGAGGACTCCTCCTCGGCATGGGCTCGGACTGGCGCAGGGCGGCTCCTCGATCTCGACAAGGCCTCCTCGAGATCGAGTAGGGTTGGCTCGGCGTCTCCGTCTTCGGCTTCTCGACTTGGCACAACTCGTCGACTCCGGACATGGCTCCTCGATCTCGACAAGGCCTTCTCGACATCGAGTAGGATTCCGGGAGTCGGGTTGTCTCTGACTCAGTGTCCTCGATCAGCTCTGCTCGACCAGGTCTGCTCGACAAAGTTGGTCGATATCGAGTAAGGTGTACTCGATATCGAGTACACTTGGCTTCAGCTTTCTGCTCTGTTCTTGAAACGCACTTTCCCGAGTCCTCGTTTGTCGGATTGACGCATATAACCATGCGTTGGAAAGCTCTTTCCGAGGGATACAACTTTCATGAAGACATCAAAGCTTGATTCCGAATGATGAATACCGAAAAATGGCATTTTCTCTAGCTGCACCATTCTTAGCTTCTCCATGAGTTTCCTTTAAGCTCCAAAGTGCGTCCGATTTCTGCGAAATATAACCAAAACTTGTGTAGACCTCCATATATTGCAAATAAGTGTAAACTACACAGATTCTGTACTATCTTAGCCCAAATGAATGAAATGTATGCAGAAATCGATATAAAAGTTACTGTAAAACATGGCGAATTAGGCTCACATCAAACACCCCATACTTAAGCTTGCTTGTCCTCAAGCAATACTTTTAATTGTCATTCAGGGGAAGAAATCAAAACTCTCAACATATCAGATTCATCTTTATATAACTCTGCAATCAATTACCATCCTCGAAAAGGTACTAGTGTCACAGATCCATGCATGTGCAAATAAAAGCAACATCTACTCACAAAAGGAGGGTTATGCAAAACATTCATTCGTGACAAAGCATTAATAATCAAGAGGACTTTAATTTAAGCTCAAATAAGGAGTAGATTGGTAAAAGGCTAAAGGTGGGCAATTTTTGGCAATGTGGTGCTTTTGATCCGGGGAAATGGAGTACTTTTCAAACTTTCATACCACATTCTTTCTCATTAGATTCATCACCTTTCATAATGCTTTTTATCAATAATATTGCTTTTACCTCTCTAACCTCAGCACTGCCTTCTCGCGAGTCGCAAACATGGGTGTCAGGAATGGCCCCGGATACTTAGTGCTTTGGACTCCTCACAATGTGTCCCATCTCTCCAAACTATTATCTCAGAGAGCAGGGTCAATCTACCTTTATCTCCTGAGGTGATTGGATTTTCTTTCACTCATTAAATTTTCAATATAATTCAAACAATTTCCTTCCAAACTCCAATAATGATAAACACAACAACCATATAACAATCTCCATAATGTAACATCATTCTCAACATAATCCCCGGATAAGGTAAAGAATGGTAATATTTAGATCATGTGGAGCAATATATGAAATAAGGCATAATATGGCTTTTGTGATGCATAAGCATAGGTAAGGCTAGAAATAAAACAATATGAGCATTATATGGAAATATAAAGTCCTCCATCATCTTATCATGTAACATGTCAAAAGCAACATCAAATTTTACCTCCTTTCATGGTTTTCAACAAAATATGCACTTCATTGTGACTTCCCTTTACTAGGCAATTTCATGCTATATCTCTAATGAATCTAATTTTGCATCGTCGAGTTCAATATAAGCTTCCATGACATTAATCAAAATTTTCAATGGGGGTCATTTTTCTAAATTTTGGAAATCATGCATGTAAGCACATAAATCAATAATGAATTCCAAAATAGCCATGTATAAGAAATAAACTTTAAATATGCACACATAATGTCAAATATGGCAAATATGCATAAAGTAAGCCCTTCCCCCACCCCATACTTAAACATTACAGTGTCCTCACTGTATAAAAACAAGGGTAAAGAAAGAAACTCACTAGACAGATGTGCAGGGCTTCATAATATCGAGTTAAAATGCCTGAGCCGAGTCCGTTTTTAGCTTGCATCTATCCATGGACCTGAAAAGTGTAGAAGACATATACCCACAATAGAAAAACTAAAAGATCCAAAAACAAAAACAAACAAAAGCAACAAAGTCTCAAAAGTCCAAAAATAAATGTCTATGTAAAAGCTCTAGATTTTATAGTCGCTAGGCCGACTTCTCCATTAAGCATTAGCCTGGCTCATCTTTGTCCGGAGGTATAGGTGGATCTGGTGGTTCCTCCGGTGGTGGAAAGCGTGGGATTTCATCCGGAGGCATCATGTGAAGAAGCTTAAACCTCCCCGAGTGAACGCTCCATGGCTTCACCCATTCATCTTCCTGGGCTACAGTTGGCATGCATAAAGGAAGATATAAAGAAAATATACATACCTCATCATCATACCTCTTCCGATTCATAGGTTGACTTGGTTGCGCGTCTCCACCACAGCAAAACGGTGGAGTGGGAAGAGATATTTCCACCTCATCATGCGGAGCTTCATGCCACTTTGCTAGGACCCCATACTTGAATATGAACATCGGTTGCTCAAAATCATCGGGGATAGCCTTCACCTTGTAAGGTAAAAGCGATCTTGGAATGCCCAGGTCAACAATGTCCAACTTCTTCTCTTCTAGTGCTATTTCGCCGTGGGATCCTTCATATGATTCATCAACAATAGGTAGCAAAGTAGGAATGAAATTCGAGGAAGGACATACCTGGTTGACGACATTGAGTGGGTCAATTGGCTCGTCGAGAAGAGGGCGTGGTCCTTTAGACTGAATGGAAGCCTCAAGCCTTCGGATTTCGTCTTCCAACCGAGCTATTTCCCTTAATCGTGACTCCTCCACTGCGATCCTATTTCTCCGTCTCAAATCTTGATACCATTCTTCCCATGCAGGATTCCCTTCGACAAAGTCTTCCATCTTTGTACCTAAGTTTTGAAATCACAATCAAGAACACAAATTAGTGGTAAAAGCTTGGCACCCAGTTGGTACCGGTGAGGTAGGTGGTGGTAGGGTATGTGAAGGGTAAGAAAAAGGGATGGGCTTTTCTGAACCTTAAACACAATTAAACTAGGCGCGATTGATATCACCCCGGCAACGGCGCCAATTTGACGAGAGGGTTTCTCGACCAAATAAATTTGTTGTCAAGACCCCGCTATAGGATAGTGTAGTCAGGTTCGTCCTCAGGAGAGAAGTCAGCGGTTTTAGGTTTAGTGTGTTTTGGGGTTCAGGGATAGCGAGAAAAGGTGGGGAGGTTATTGTCGATGTCGACTAAGACTTGGTCGATGTCAAGGGAATGATAGAAGAAGAGGTGGTCGGAGTCAGGTAACTTTGCAGGATAAAAATAATGAAATAAAATAAATAAAGATGCAAATTTCCAAGGTTAGGGATCACCACAACAATAAACATATGCGCAGATCATAAATCACATAAAGATGCATGCTTTATATCAAATAACTTTCGTTATTAACAAATAGGAATATAGAGGCTTTCGCATAAACCCTAAGTGTTACTATCTTTTCTTAATTAGGATCAACCAACTTTCGCAAGCAAAGCCTAATTACTATCCAAATTTATAATTAATTCACTTTCCCTTCATAATTGCAAATAAGAAATTGTCCTCGACTGTCGCAAAGGATTAAGCACATAGGTAGATGATTTTAAGGACATATAAATTCATGGATTTTTAAATCAAACACACATATCTATGTTGGGATCACCCCAACCCTAGAAGAAGGAGAATTAGAAAGCAAACATGATGAAAGAAATTAACTTTAACATAAAATAAACTAAAACTTACAAATCCTTCCAAACGTTCCTCCTCTCTCTCCTCTCTCGCCTCCTCTCTCTCCTCTCTCGCCTCCTCTCTCTCTCTCTCTCTCTCTCTCTCTCTCTCTCTCTCTCTCTCTCTCTCTCTCTCTCTCTCTCTCCTTCTCTCTCTCTCGCCTCCTCCCTCTCCTTGCGCCCGAAGACGGCTTTTGCTTGAATGAATGAAAATCAGCCCCCTAGGGCTTTATTTATAGCCTTCTAATCCTTGATATTCGAGGATAGAATATCTCTATCTATATCTAAAATTATATCTAAAACTTTAAAAGATAAATAAAAGCAATTTAGGAATTAAATCTAAAAGGAAAAGATAAATCTAAATAGGTAAGATGTCTTCATGTTGATAGGTCTTCCTTCCATAGATAGAACTTGATAGATCTCGGCCAACTCGACTTCCTTAGGCTCCAAGGACTCCCAATTCGACAAGGATTGCTCAAAGCGCGTAACGCGGCTTCGGACGCGGCTCGTCGATCTCGACCAGGGCTACTCGAGATCGAGTAGGATTCGTCGTCTGGCTGGCTTGGTCGGGTGGCTCTGCTCGACATGGGTCGGATCTGGTGGTTCTGGCTCCTCGATCTCGACCAAGGGTACTCGAGATCGAGTAGAGTGCGGTCGAGGATGACTCGGACTGATGTTGTCGAGGACTCCTCCTCGGCATGGGCTCGGACTGGCGCAGGGCGGCTCCTCGATCTCGACAAGGCCTCCTCGAGATCGAGTAGGGTTGGCTCGGCGTCTCCGTCTTCGGCTTCTCGACTTGGCACAACTCGTCGACTCCGGACATGGCTCCTCGATCTCGACAAGGCCTTCTCGACATCGAGTAGGATTCCGGGAGTCGGGTTGTCTCTGACTCAGTGTCCTCGATCAGCTCTGCTCGACCAGGTCTGCTCGACAAAGTTGGTCGATATCGAGTAAGGTGTACTCGATATCGAGTACACTTGGCTTCAGCTTTCTGCTCTGTTCTTGAAACGCACTTTCCCGAGTCCTCGTTTGTCGGATTGACGCATATAACCATGCGTTGGAAAGCTCTTTCCGAGGGATACAACTTTCATGAAGACATCAAAGCTTGATTCCGAATGATGAATACCGAAAAATGGCATTTTCTCTAGCTGCACCATTCTTAGCTTCTCCATGAGTTTCCTTTAAGCTCCAAAGTGCGTCCGATTTCTGCGAAATATAACCAAAACTTGTGTAGACCTCCATATATTGCAAATAAGTGTAAACTACACAGATTCTGTACTATCTTAGCCCAAATGAATGAAATGTATGCAGAAATCGATATAAAAGTTACTGTAAAACATGGCGAATTAGGCTCACATCAAACACCCCATACTTAAGCTTGCTTGTCCTCAAGCAATACTTTTAATTGTCATTCAGGGGAAGAAATCAAAACTCTCAACATATCAGATTCATCTTTATATAACTCTGCAATCAATTACCATCCTCGAAAAGGTACTAGTGTCACAGATCCATGCATGTGCAAATAAAAGCAACATCTACTCACAAAAGGAGGGTTATGCAAAACATTCATTCGTGACAAAGCATTAATAATCAAGAGGACTTTAATTTAAGCTCAAATAAGGAGTAGATTGGTAAAAGGCTAAAGGTGGGCAATTTTTGGCAATGTGGTGCTTTTGATCCGGGGAAATGGAGTACTTTTCAAACTTTCATACCACATTCTTTCTCATTAGATTCATCACCTTTCATAATGCTTTTTATCAATAATATTGCTTTTACCTCTCTAACCTCAGCACTGCCTTCTCGCGAGTCGCAATACTGGGTGTCAGGAATGGCCCCGGATACTTAGTGCTTTGGACTCCTTACAATGTGTCCCATCTCTCCAAACTATTATCTCAGAGAGCAGGGTCAATCTACCTTTATCTCCTGAGGTGATTGGATTTTCTTTCACTCATTAAATTTTCCATATAATTCAAACAATTTCCTTCCAAACTCCAATAATGATAAACACAACAACCATATAACAATCTCCATAATGTAACATCATTCTCAACATAATCCCCGGATAAGGTAAAGAATGGTAATATTTAGATCATGTGGAGCAATATATGAAATAAGGCATAATATGGCTTTTGTGATGCATAAGCATAGGTAAGGCTAGAAATAAAACAATATGAGCATTATATGGAAATATAAAGTCCTCCATCATCTTATCATGTAACATGTCAAAAGCAACATCAAATTTTACCTCCTTTCATGGTTTTCAACAAAATATGCACTTCATTGTGACTTCCCTTTACTAGGCAATTTCATGCTATATCTCTAATGAATCTAATTTTGCATCGTCGAGTTCAATATAAGCTTCCATGACATTAATCAAAATTTTCAATGGGGGTCATTTTTCTAAATTTTGGAAATCATGCATGTAAGCACATAAATCAATAATGAATTCCAAAATAGCCATGTATAAGAAATAAACTTTAAATATGCACACATAATGTCAAATATGGCAAATATGCATAAAGTAAGCCCTTCCCCCACCCCATACTTAAACATTACAGTGTCCTCACTGTATAAAAACAAGGGTAAAGAAAGAAACTCACTAGACAGATGTGCAGGGCTTCATAATATCGAGTTAAAATGCCTGAGCCGAGTCCGTTTTTAGCTTGCATCTATCCATGGACCTGAAAAGTGTAGAAGACATATACCCACAATAGAAAAACTAAAAGATCCAAAAACAAAAACAAACAAAAGCAACAAAGTCTCAAAAGTCCAAAAATAAATGTCTATGTAAAAGCTCTAGATTTTATAGTCGCTAGGCCGACTTCTCCATTAAGCATTAGCCTGGCTCATCTTTGTCCGGAGGTATAGGTGGATCTGGTGGTTCCTCCGGTGGTGGAAAGCGTGGGATGTCATCCGGAGGCATCATGTGAAGAAGCTTAAACCTCCCCGAGTGAACGCTCCATGGCTTCACCCATTCATCTTCCTGGGCTACAGTTGGCATGCATAAAGGAAGATATAAAGAAAATATACATACCTCATCATCATACCTCTTCCGATTCATAGGTTGACTTGGTTGCGCGTCTCCACCACAGCAAAACGGTGGAGTGGGAAGAGATATTTCCACCTCATCATGCGGAGCTTCATGCCACTTTGCTAGGACCCCATACTTGAATATGAACATCGGTTGCTCAAAATCATCGGGGATAGCCTTCACCTTGTAAGGTAAAAGCGATCTTGGAATGCCCAGGTCAACAATGTCCAACTTCTTCTCTTCTAGTGCTATTTCGCCGTGGGATCCTTCATATGATTCATCAACAATAGGTAGCAAAGTAGGAATGAAATTCGAGGAAGGACATACCTGGTTGACGACATTGAGTGGGTCAATTGGCTCGTCGAGAAGAGGGCGTGGTCCTTTAGACTGAATGGAAGCCTCAAGCCTTCGGATTTCGTCTTCCAACCGAGCTATTTCCCTTAATCGTGACTCCTCCACTGCGATCCTATTTCTCCGTCTCAAATCTTGATACCATTCTTCCCATGCAGGATTCCCTTCGACAAAGTCTTCCATCTTTGTACCTAAGCTTTGAAATCACAATCAAGAACACAAATTAGTGGTAAAAGCTTGGCACCCAGTTGGTACCGGTGAGGTAGGTGGTGGTAGGGTATGTGAAGGGTAAGAAAAAGGGATGGGCTTTTCTGAACCTTAAACACAATTAAACTAGGCGCGATTGATATCACCCCGGCAACGGCGCCAATTTGACGAGAGGGTTTCTCGACCAAATAAATTTGTTGTCAAGACCCCGCTATAGGATAGTGTAGTCAGGTTCGTCCTCAGGAGAGAAGTCAGCGGTTTTAGGTTTAGTGTGTTTTGGGGTTCAGGGATAGCGAGAAAAGGTGGGGAGGTTATTGTCGATGTCGACTAAGACTTGGTCGATGTCAAGGGAATGATAGAAGAAGAGGTGGTTGGTGTCAGGTAACTTTGCAGGATAAAAATAATGAAATAAAATAAATAAAGATGCAAACTTCCAAGGTTAGGGATCACCACAACAATAAACATATGCGCAGATCATAAATCACATAAAGATGCATGCTTTATATCAAATAACTTTCGTTATTAACAAATAGGAATATAGAGGCTTTCGCATAAACCCTAAGTGTTACTGTCTTTTCTTAATTAGGATCAACCAACTTTCGCAAGCAAAGCCTAATTACTATCCAAATTTATAATTAATTCACTTTCCCTTCATAATTGCAAATAAGAAATTGTCCTCGACCGTCGCAAAGGATTAAGCACATAGGTAGATGATTTTAAGGACATATAAATTCATGGATTTTTAAATCAAACACACATATCTATGTTGGGATCACCCCAACCCTAGAAGAAGGAGAATTAGAAAGCAAACATGATGAAAGAAATTAACTTTAACATAAAATAAACTAAAACTTACAAAACCTTCCAAACGTTCCTCCTCTCTCTCCTCTCTCGCCTCCTCTCTCTCTCTCTCTCTCTCTCTCTCTCTCTCTCTCTCTCTCCTTCTCTCTCTCTCGCCTCCTCCCTCTCCTTGCGCCCGAAGACGGCTTTTGCTTGAATGAATGAAAATCAGCCCCCTAGGGCTTTATTTATAGCCTTCTAATCCTTGATATTCAAGGATAGAATATCTCTATCTATATCTAAAATTATATCTAAAACTTTAAAAGATAAATAAAAGCAATTTAGGAATTAAATCTAAAAGGAAAAGATAAATCTAAATAGGTAAGATGTCTTCATGTTGATAGGTCTTCCTTCCATAGATAGAACTTGATAGATCTCGGCCAACTCGACTTCCTTAGGCTCCAAGGACTCCCAATTCGACAAGGATTGCTCAAAGCGCGTAACGCGGCTTCGGACGCGGCTCGTCGATCTCGACCAGGGCTACTCGAGATCGAGTAGGATTCGTCGTCTGGCTGGCTTGGTCGGGTGGCTCTGCTCGACATGGGTCGGATCTGGTGGTTCTGGCTCCTCGATCTCGACCAAGGGTACTCGAGATCGAGTAGAGTGCGGTCGAGGATGACTCGGACTGATGTTGTCGAGGACTCCTCCTCGGCATGGGCTCGGACTGGCGCAGGGCGGCTCCTCGATCTCGACAAGGCCTCCTCGAGATCGAGTAGGGTTGGCTCGGCGTCTCCGTCTTCGGCTTCTCGACTTGGCACAACTCGTCGACTCCGGACATGGCTCCTCGATCTCGACAAGGCCTTCTCGACATCGAGTAGGATTCCGGGAGTCGGGTTGTCTCTGACTCAGTGTCCTCGATCAGCTCTGCTCGACCAGGTCTGCTCGACAAAGTTGGTCGATATCGAGTAAGGTGTACTCGATATCGAGTACACTTGGCTTCAGCTTTCTGCTCTGTTCTTGAAACGCACTTTCCCGAGTCCTCGTTTGTCGGATTGACGCATATAACCATGCGTTGGAAAGCTCTTTCCGAGGGATACAACTTTCATGAAGACATCAAAGCTTGATTCCGAATGATGAATACCGAAAAATGGCATTTTCTCTAGCTGCACCATTCTTAGCTTCTCCATGAGTTTCCTTTAAGCTCCAAAGTGCGTCCGATTTCTGCGAAATATAACCAAAACTTGTGTAGACCTCCATATATTGCAAATAAGTGTAAACTACACAGATTCTGTACTATCTTAGCCCAAATGAATGAAATGTATGCAGAAATCGATATAAAAGTTACTGTAAAACATGGCGAATTAGGCTCACATCAAACACCCCATACTTAAGCTTGCTTGTCCTCAAGCAATACTTTTAATTGTCATTCAGGGGAAGAAATCAAAACTCTCAACATATCAGATTCATCTTTATATAACTCTGCAATCAATTACCATCCTCGAAAAGGTACTAGTGTCACAGATCCATGCATGTGCAAATAAAAGCAACATCTACTCACAAAAGGAGGGTTATGCAAAACATTCATTCGTGACAAAGCATTAATAATCAAGAGGACTTTAATTTAAGCTCAAATAAGGAGTAGATTGGTAAAAGGCTAAAGGTGGGCAATTTTTGGCAATGTGGTGCTTTTGATCCGGGGAAATGGAGTACTTTTCAAACTTTCATACCACATTCTTTCTCATTAGATTCATCACCTTTCATAATGCTTTTATCAATAATATTGCTTTTACCTCTCTAACCTCAGCACTGCCTTCTCGCGAGTCGCAATACTGGGTGTCAGGAATGGCCCCGGATACTTAGTGCTTTGGACTCCTTACAATGTGTCCCATCTCTCCAAACTATTATCTCAGAGAGCAGGGTCAATCTACCTTTATCTCCTGAGGTGATTGGATTTTCTTTCACTCATTAAATTTTCCATATAATTCAAACAATTTCCTTCCAAACTCCAATAATGATAAACACAACAACCATATAACAATCTCCATAATGTAACATCATTCTCAACATAATCCCCGGATAAGGTAAAGAATGGTAATATTTAGATCATGTGGAGCAATATATGAAATAAGGCATAATATGGCTTTTGTGATGCATAAGCATAGGTAAGGCTAGAAATAAAACAATATGAGCATTATATGGAAATATAAAGTCCTCCATCATCTTATCATGTAACATGTCAAAAGCAACATCAAATTTTACCTCCTTTCATGGTTTTCAACAAAATATGCACTTCATTGTGACTTCCCTTTACTAGGCAATTTCATGCTATATCTCTAATGAATCTAATTTTGCATCGTCGAGTTCAATATAAGCTTCCATGACATTAATCAAAATTTTCAATGGGGGTCATTTTTCTAAATTTTGGAAATCATGCATGTAAGCACATAAATCAATAATGAATTCCAAAATAGCCATGTATAAGAAATAAACTTTAAATATGCACACATAATGTCAAATATGGCAAATATGCATAAAGTAAGCCCTTCCCCCACCCCATACTTAAACATTACAGTGTCCTCACTGTATAAAAACAAGGGTAAAGAAAGAAACTCACTAGACAGATGTGCAGGGCTTCATAATATCGAGTTAAAATGCCTGAGCCGAGTCCGTTTTTAGCTTGCATCTATCCATGGACCTGAAAAGTGTAGAAGACATATACCCACAATAGAAAAACTAAAAGATCCAAAAACAAAAACAAACAAAAGCAACAAAGTCTCAAAAGTCCAAAAATAAATGTCTATGTAAAAGCTCTAGATTTTATAGTCGCTAGGCCGACTTCTCCATTAAGCGTTAGCCTGGCTCATCTTTGTCCGGAGGTATAGGTGGATCTGGTGGTTCCTCCGGTGGTGGAAAGCGTGGGATGTCATCCGGAGGCATCATGTGAAGAAGCTTAAACCTCCCCGAGTGAACGCTCCATGGCTTCACCCATTCATCTTCCTGGGCTACAGTTGGCATGCATAAAGGAAGATATAAAGAAAATATACATACCTCATCATCATACCTCTTCCGATTCATAGGTTGACTTGGTTGCGCGTCTCCACCACAGCAAAACGGTGGAGTGGGAAGAGATATTTCCACCTCATCATGCGGAGCTTCATGCCACTTTGCTAGGACCCCATACTTGAATATGAACATCGGTTGCTCAAAATCATCGGGGATAGCCTTCACCTTGTAAGGTAAAAGCGATCTTGGAATGCCCAGGTCAACAATGTCCAACTTCTTCTCTTCTAGTGCTATTTCGCCGTGGGATCCTTCATATGATTCATCAACAATAGGTAGCAAAGTAGGAATGAAATTCGAGGAAGGACATACCTGGTTGACGACATTGAGTGGGTCAATTGGCTCGTCGAGAAGAGGGCGTGGTCCTTTAGACTGAATGGAAGCCTCAAGCCTTCGGATTTCGTCTTCCAACCGAGCTATTTCCCTTAATCGTGACTCCTCCACTGCGATCCTATTTCTCCGTCTCAAATCTTGATACCATTCTTCCCATGCAGGATTCCCTTCGACAAAGTCTTCCATCTTTGTACCTAAGCTTTGAAATCACAATCAAGAACACAAATTAGTGGTAAAAGCTTGGCACCCAGTTGGTACCGGTGAGGTAGGTGGTGGTAGGGTATGTGAAGGGTAAGAAAAAGGGATGGGCTTTTCTGAACCTTAAACACAATTAAACTAGGCGCGATTGATATCACCCCGGCAACGGCGCCAATTTGACGAGAGGGTTTCTCGACCAAATAAATTTGTTGTCAAGACCCCGCTATAGGATAGTGTAGTCAGGTTCGTCCTCAGGAGAGAAGTCAGCGGTTTTAGGTTTAGTGTGTTTTGGGGTTCAGGGATAGCGAGAAAAGGTGGGGAGGTTATTGTCGATGTCGACTAAGACTTGGTCGATGTCAAGGGAATGATAGAAGAAGAGGTGGTCGGTGTCAGGTAACTTTGCAGGATAAAAATAATGAAATAAAATAAATAAAGATGCAAACTTCCAAGGTTAGGGATCACCACAACAATAAACATATGCGCAGATCATAAATCACATAAAGATGCATGCTTTATATCAAATAACTTTCGTTATTAACAAATAGGAATATAGAGGCTTTCGCATAAACCCTAAGTGTTACTATCTTTTCTTAATTAGGATCAACCAACTTTCGCAAGCAAAGCCTAATTACTATCCAAATTTATAATTAATTCACTTTCCCTTCATAATTGCAAATAAGAAATTGTCCTCGACTGTCGCAAAGGATTAAGCACATAGGTAGATGATTTTAAGGACATATAAATTCATGGATTTTTAAATCAAACACACATATCTATGTTGGGATCACCCCAACCCTAGAAGAAGGAGAATTAGAAAGCAAACATGATGAAAGAAATTAACTTTAACATAAAATAAACTAAAACTTACAAAACCTTCCAAACGTTCCTCCTCTCTCTCCTCTCTCGCCTCCTCTCTCTCTCTCTCTCTCTCTCTCTCTCTCTCTCTCTCTCTCTCTCTCCTTCTCTCTCTCTCGCCTCCTCCCTCTCCTTGCGCCCGAAGACGGCTTTTGCTTGAATGAATGAAAATCAGCCCCCTAGGGCTTTATTTATAGCCTTCTAATCCTTGATATTCAAGGATAGAATATCTCTATCTATATCTAAAATTATATCTAAAACTTTAAAAGATAAATAAAAGCAATTTAGGAATTAAATCTAAAAGGAAAAGATAAATCTAAATAGGTAAGATGTCTTCATGTTGATAGGTCTTCCTTCCATAGATAGAACTTGATAGATCTCGGCCAACTCGACTTCCTTAGGCTCCAAGGACTCCCAATTCGACAAGGATTGCTCAAAGCGCGTAACGCGGCTTCGGGCGCGGCTCGTCGATCTCGACCAGGGCTACTCGAGATCGAGTAGGATTCGTCGTCTGGCTGGCTTGGTCGGGTGGCTCTGCTCGACATGGGTCGGATCTGGTGGTTCTGGCTCCTCGATCTCGACCAAGGGTACTCGAGATCGAGTAGAGTGCGGTCGAGGATGACTCGGACTGATGTTGTCGAGGACTCCTCCTCGGCATGGGCTCGGACTGGCGCAGGGCAGCTCCTCGATCTCGACAAGGCCTCCTCGAGATCGAGTAGGGTTGGCTCGGCGTCTCCGTCTTCGGCTTCTCGACTTGGCACAACTCGTCGACTCCGGACATGGCTCCTCGATCTCGACAAGGCCTTCTCGACATCGAGTAGGATTCCGGGAGTCGGGTTGTCTCTGACTCAGTGTCCTCGATCAGCTCTGCTCGACCAGGTTTGCTCGACAAAGTTGGTCGATATCGAGTAAGGTGTACTCGATATCGAGTACACTTGGCTTCAGCTTTCTGCTCTGTTCTTGAAACGCACTTTCCCGAGTCCTCGTTTGTCGGATTGACGCATATGACCATGCGTTGGAAAGCTCTTTCCGAGGGCTACAACTTTCATGAAGACATCAAAGCTTTATTCCGAATGATGAATACCGAAAAATGGCCTTTTCTCTAGCTGCACCATTCTTAGCTTCTCCATGAGTTTCCTTTAAGCTCCAAAGTGCGTCCGATTTCTGCGAAATATAACCAAAACTTGTGTAGACCTCCATATATTGCAAATAAGTGTAAACTACACAGATTCTGTACTATCTTAGCCCAAATGAATGAAATGTATGCAGAAATCGATATAAAAGTTACTGTAAAACATGGCGAATTAGGCTAACATCAGCAGCCTTGGCTCAACAATGCTCTGCGGCATCGTCAGTGAGAGAGAGGATATTTCCAGTGCAGGTGAAAGTTAGGGCGTTGAGGGGGAACATGTTGTTGATTTTTGAATTCACCATAGCCAAAATCTCATGAGTCTGATCAAGCTTGCCGGACATCTCGAATTGTAAATCGATCACGTCCCTCCTCAGTGCGTCAAGGCCCAATTTCAGTTCCTCCAGACGCTCCTCAGGCATAGAGGATGAACGAGCCGATTTCAAATGAAGGCCAGGAGTCGCTGCTATCTCTTCGGGAGTCAAATCGCCCTTCAATTTCCAAGATACATCGGTAAGCTTGATGATTCCAATCCGCTGGAAACAGTGCACCTTCACTTTGCCCGGATGAACCGCTTTTTCCTCAAGGGAGGTGTCGAGACGGAAATGCTTGAAAATGCGAGGGAGTAGGTTGCCATAAGGTAGAGGAATGTCACGAGCGAAGGAAATTGTATGCACCATGTGGTTTAAGATTAGGTTAGGAACATCAATCTCGTAACCCAACATCACAAGATAGAGAAGAGCTAGAAGCTGATCGGTGATTAGTTCCCGGGAGTGTGAACGAGAAATGATGCACATGGCGAGAATAGTGAATATGATTTTTGCTTATAACTTCAAAACATTATGGGTTAATTGACGAGCAGAGAGGGAGGATGATGACGGGAGGAAAAACTTTCCTTTAACGAGGGAGATGCAATCAATGCGAGGGGGATGACCATCAGTCGAGATTTCTTTGGGAAGGCCAAAGATATCGGCTATGACTCTGGGGGTGAGTTCGATTTTGGTGTTGCAGACAGTGGTGTTTAGGGTTATATTTCCTCGGTCTCTCTTGAAGGTAAGGGTAACAAAGAAGAGACGGGTGAGACGAGAGTAATGAACATCTTCGGGGTTCAGAATTGGCCACAAGGCGGTGCCTTTCAAGAGGATGATGCAAGGGAGATGAAGGGACTCAAGGAAAGCGGGATCGACAGAATCACACAGGCAAAGCTTTAGTGAACTGAAGGAATCGAGCCACTTACCTGCTGCTTCGAAGTTTCGGAACCAGGATGCCGAAAGGCTGGACATGGGCATCTGCGTCTCGGTCCGAGAGGGGGTGTCTTCAGATGAGCAAGAATTGATGCTGACGGTATCCTCTTCCTCGATTTACTTTCTCTTCTTTGAAATATGGCGCTTTTCTTTTCCAGAAGAGCCGGGATTTCCATGCGAGGTCTTGGGAGCCATGGAAACAGACGCTTGAAGCTCTTAAGAGGGGGAAAAGATGAATGAACAGAGAGAGTAAAGAGGAGATGTGCTGAGCCATGTGAAGAGACTTGACATCTGATGCGGTAAATAAGGAGAAAGAGGGAGGAGAATCATAGATGGATAAGTTCCAAGGAGGTGAAATCATTACGGTTGCAACAGTTATAGGAAATAGGAGATGTATACTGGGAAAGCAAAAATTAATTTTCCTTTAAAAAATTCAAAAGATATGAAAAGATTTAAATTTTAAAATTGGTTGCAATATCTACCTCCAAATCTTTTTAGCAAAGAATACAATCTTTAATGAAAATAGAATTTAAACAATATTTTTTTTTTCAAAAATCTATTTCAAAAAAAAATCCCAATGGCCATTATTTATGAAAATAATAGCCATAAGAGTTGATCCGATTTTAATTTTCTTAAGCGACATGGACCGTCAAGGTCTGGAAATGATTTTTCGAGGCCTTGAGATCTCAGTAGTTTATGCTACCCCAAAATCAAGGCCTTGAGATCTTGAATAAAATGATGTCTTACATCAATATGCTTGGTTCGTGAATGCTGCACAAGATTTTTAGTGATAGTTATAGCACTTGTATTATCACACTTAATAGGAATACCTTTCAAGTCAAGGTCAAGATCTCGTAATTGTTGAGCTATCCATTATACTTGCGAATAACAAGCTCCAGCGGCTATGTATTCGGCTTCTGTGGTTGAAAGTGCGACAAAATTTTGTTTCTTTGAGTGCCAACTGATTAGGGAAGACCCCAACAGTTGACAACATCCGGAGGTACTCTTTCTATCGACTTTGTAACCTACAAAATCTGCATCTGAATAGGCAATGAGGTGAAAATTACTTCGCTTTGGATACCGAAGACCAAGATCTTGAGTTCCATTTATGTAGCGAAAAATCCTCTTAACCGCAATGAGATGCGATTCCTTTGGGTTAGCCTAGAACCTTGCACACATGCATATGCTGAACATAATATCAGGCCTACTTGCAGTGAGATAGAGGAGTGAACCAATCATACCTCGATACTTCTTTTGGTTCACACTCTTACCATTCTTATCTTGATCTAGGGACAGTGTTGAGCTCATAGGGGTCTTGGCGACCTTTGATTAATCCATCTTGTATTTTTTGAGTAGATCTCTCGTATACTTGCCTTGATTCAAGAAAATTCCTTTCTTTGCTTGATGTACTTGTATTCCAAGAAAGAACGTCAACTCTCCCATAAGACTCATTTCAAATTCTCTACACATAATATCAGAAAATTCCTTGCAAAGAGAATTGTTAGTAGCACCAAATAATATATCATCTACATAAATTTGCACAACTAACAAATCGTTACCTCGAGTTTTGATAAACAACGTTTTATCGATCAAACCACGTTTAAAACCATTTTGAAGAAGATATTTGGACAATCTCTCATACCATGCCCTAGAGGTTTATTTGAGACCATAAAGTGTCTTATCCAACTTATAAACATGGTTTGGAAAATCCTCATTTTCAAAGCCAGGAGATTGTGCAACATACACTTCCTCTTCTAAAATTCCATTTAGAAAAGCACATTTAATATCCATTTGGAAAAGTTTAATGCCCATATATGATGCAAAGGCAAGTAAGATTTGGATAGCCTCTAACCTTGCTACGGGAGCAAATGTCTACTCGTAGTCAATTCCTTCTTCTTGATTATATCCTTGTGCTACGAGTCTAGCTTTGTTGCGAGTTATCTTTCCATCATCATCCAACTAGTTTAGAAAGACCCATCTAGTGCCAATGATGGATTGATGCTTGGGCCTTGGAGTGAGCGTCCATACCTTGTTTCTTTCAAACTCATTGAGCTCACTTTGCATTGCCATGATCCAATCCAGGTCTTGAAGTACTTCGGTAGGATGCTTTGGTTCAACAAGAGACACAAATGCAAAAAAAATTACACAAGTTTCTTATTTTAGAACGAGTTTGGATACCGGATTTCAGATCTGATATAATATTGTACATTGGATGAGATGAGGCTTGCTTGAACTTTCGTCTTTTAGGCTCTTGAGATGTCGAAGCTTCTCCAAAGTTTCAATGGTTGGTACCTATTCTGCATTCCCTAAGTCAAGGCTTTGAAATCTTTGTTCAAGATCTTGAACCTGCATATCAAGGTCTTGAGCCTGTTCAGACGTAGCTTGTATTTGTTCCTGCATGTTCTGACGTTGTGCTTTCTCCTTTTTTTCTTCAATGTCGGAGCCTTGTTCCTCATGCTGATTCAAGTTTAAATCTGCAAAGCTATCACTCAACGCACCGTTATTGCTTTCATCAAATATTAAATAGGACAGATTAAACACTGGTTTAAGATATGATTTGCTGTGTCGATAGCCTCGGCCCAAAGTGATTTTCATAAATCATTTTCTAAAAGCATAGTCCTAGACATGTCCTCCATGGTGCGGTTCTTATGTGAAATTCCATATTTTGAACAAAATAAATCAAATTTAAGTTGATCAAATTCACGTCCGTGGTCACTTCGAATAGCAATAATAGGCATGTTTTTCAAAGTTTGTAACTCCTTACATAGTTTTGAAAATTCAAATATAGCTTCCGATTTTTCTCATAAAAATGAAACCCAAGTAAAACGTGAATAATCATCAACAATGACAAGGATATATTATTTACCTTTGGGAGATTTGACACACATAGGTCCACATAGATCCATATGTAATAATTCAATGGGGCGAGAAGTACTTGCCACCTTTTTGGGTTTAAATGACCCTCAAGTTTGCTTACCTCGTGAGCATGCATTGCATAACTCATCTACCTTGTATTTTAGGTCAGGAAGTCCATGAACCAAGTCCCTTGAACGTAGCTTGATCATTGTGTGCATACTTACATGTCTAAGTCGTCTATGCCAAAGCCTTGGATCTTCGATCAAGGCCTTGAGACACTTCAAATTTGTTCATGCAACTTGGTTAGTGCTCATTGAATATACATTATCACCAAGAGTAATTGTGCATGTGGATTGCTTCTTCAAATATGAAAATAGTGAGCTTTTATCACTCATATGTCTTGAGCAACCACTATTGAGTATCCATTTGTATTCCTTGGCCTTGGTGATATCCTCCAAACAACCAAATTCAACCTTTTTGGCTAGACCAAATTACAAACTTAGATTCATAATCGAGATGGACCATGTTTGGTGGTCTAGTCCCTTTAGGAACCCAAATTTGTTTTACCTATTCTCTTAAGCACAATGGAAAACTATTACGAATTATATAAGGGTCATTTCTAAAATATTGACAAGTAGTTTTAACGTGACCCTGCTTACAACAAAAGTGACATGTGGGTGTGCGCCAATTCCCTTTAGCTTTCACAAAAGTGGTTAGAGCTTTCTTTGGAATTTTTTTGTTGTATCCAGTACCACTTTTGTTAAGAGATCATTGGTGCTCACCTAACATCCTATCGAGATTGGCCTTGGATTGGGTAAAACGCATGAGGGATGTCTGCTGGTATGTACACTTCTCAGCCAACGAGATCTTCTGTTTCTCTAACTCCTTGGTGTAAAGATTTAGAGAAGAGAGATCTTGCTTCAAGACAAAATTTTATGTCTCCAATGCCTTGACTTTACCGTCAAGGGCTGACTGATCGAGAAGCCTTGAGATGTTTCATTTCCAGCGACATTTTGCTCAAGCCTTTTTCCTGTTCCAAGAGGGTTTCTTTCAAGGTGTTAGTTTCATTGATAAAATGTTCTTCATTTAAAATTAAATTTTGAAGAAACTCGAAGAGTACAGCAGTAGGACTTGAAATTGTATCTCTTACAATAGTTCCCAGATGCTTCTTAGGGGTTTCTTCATGATCGGCCATTAGAAATAGATTTGCCTGTTCGGTCTCAAACTCGGAGTCACTTGAGGTGTCGGAATCACTCCATGCAGCCATCATCGCTTTCTTCTTTCGATTATCTTTTCGAAACTTGTTCCTTTTCTTTTGT
This sequence comes from Persicaria maculosa, assembly GCA_963922045.1. Classification (NCBI taxonomy): domain Eukaryota; kingdom Viridiplantae; phylum Streptophyta; class Magnoliopsida; order Caryophyllales; family Polygonaceae; genus Persicaria; species Persicaria maculosa. The sequence continues at coordinate 54,442,292 of OY998259.1, read as the reverse complement.
GGACAATCCTTGACTAGGTGTTCTGTATCACCACATTAAAAACAAGCCATTAATTTAGTTTTCTTATTGGAATTGTATGGCTTACCTTTGTACTTTGATGCATCGTTGTATTCTCGGTTTGCAAATTGCTTCTTCATCTTAAGTATTCTTGCTAGCCCTCTTGTGATGAGTGCGAATGGATCCTCTTCATCTTCAATCTCGTCGTCATCCGAGGTGGCTTCTTCTCTTTTAGATTTCAGGGCCAAGTTCACAATAGAGGCTACTTCTCCATCTTCTTCACCAAGAATCATCTCATGGGTAATCAATTTACCGAGGAGATCATCCAGAGGCAAAGTTGACTAATTTTGAGCTCCCTTTATTGCGGTTACTTTTAGTCCCCACTTAGCTTTAGGTAAGTGCCTCAAGATCTTCCTCACCTTTTCTTCATTTGAGAATGTTATGTCGAGAGAATCCAGGTTGTTTACGATCTGTGTGAATCTCATGAACATCTCCTTCACCGTTTCCGTGTGCAACATCTTGAATAACTCATATTGACGCAAGAAGATGCTGATTTTGGTTTACTTGACTTGGCTTGTACCTTCGTAGGTTACTACCAATTTGTCCCAAATTTCCTTAGCACTCCTACAAGATGAAATGCGATTGAATTCGTCAGCATTTAAATCGCAGTATAATATGTTCATGGCCCTATAGAATTGGCCACATTCTCCAAGTCCGTTTGATTGAATTCGCTCTCCTCCTTGGGTACTTCTCCTCTTGTGGCACCGGGTTTTTTGGCACATGTGGTCTTTTCTTGATGCGCTCCCAAAGCTCCATATCTTGATCAATGATAAACATTTGCATCAAGGACCTCCAATGCACAAAGTTGTCTCCACATAAGAGAGGTGGACGATTGGATGACCGTCCTTGAGCATATCCTTCTTCACCTACAGTACCCATGATCGATCTCGCTGATTGTTAAATCAAATAAGTGTGAGTTAAGCTCTGATACCAATTGAAAAATTGAGTACTTAAAGTAAATGACAATAATGTAAATACTCTAGAAGGGAGGTTTAATAGAGTATGGAAGCTTTTTGCAAAGTGTCCAGCAGCAACGACTTCAAGGGCTTAATATTGAATCTCAGGGCCTTGAACTCGATCTCAAGGTCTTGAACTTGATCTCAAGGTATTTAGATAACTACAGTGTTCTGTTTAACTCACGAAAAAAATAAGTTAAATATGAATGCGAAAGTAATAAATAATAACACTTGACTTGTTAACGAAGTTCGGCGATAACCAGCCTACGTCTTTGCCTAGGGTTATCCAACTCGTATGATTCAAACAACTTTTATTCCTATTTCCTTATGAGTCCTAGATACAACCTAGAAAAACTTCCTCTCTTCTATATCCCAAAGCCTACCTCGCTTTTATCTAGTCAACCCAAGATACCGAGAAATAAAAGTTCCCTTGTCACACCAAAGTGTGATATGTTTGAGTAAATGATACTCTTAGTATAACAGCGATTAACTCATACTATGTAGCTCACATTCTTCCTAACTCTCCAAATATAAAGAGTTTACAATAAGAGAAAGTAAAGAACAGTATATCAGCAGACGACAGTGGGGATTGGAGGAACGCTTTTGATCGCAGAGAAGAGTCGGTGAAGATATGTGTCGATGAGCATGCTCCTCGTCTATTTTTATAGTCTCACTCCTCTTCTCTTGCTGCTGATTTCGTTCCTAGATTTTCTCAACAATCCAATGCCATTTCAATTTTGAATTACTGGGAACGTTTTAGATTTTTGAGCCTTCCTTCAAATCTTCCTCCCAATTTCCGGGCTACTGTTGAGATCTTCTGATGCTAAAATCTCGGCCTATTATACTTTGAATTTGAAATCTTGCACACGGATTAGTTCTAGAACAAAGCACAAATATTTTCAACCGAATAGATATGAACCGGATGAACGCAATCTTTTGCAACCGAGAAGATAGCTCAATCGAATAACTTAGATTTAAAATAATCTTTAAATCCAAGTAATCTATAATATTCTGCATTAGATAAATATCCAATTTATCTTAAGCTATAATACCTTGTCTTTCATTAACCTGCACAAAATGATATGATACTATAGCATATGTATTTCATCAAGGAGAAGAAATGGAGCTATCAATGCTGAAGGTGTTGTCCAAGATGGATTTAAGCCTCTGAATACCCACTTGATCAATGCCAGTGATGAGAATATCATCCACATAGACTGCAAGAATGATGATCAGACCAGAGCTTCTCTTCGCAAACAAAGAATAGTCATTCTTTGATTGAACAAATTGCATAGACAACAAGGCTGAGGTGAGCTTGCGAAACCATTGTCTAGAAGCTTGCTTAAGGCCGTATAAAGACTTCTTGAGCTTGCAAACCATATGAGAAGGATTAGGAATACCTTCAGGTGTAACCATGTACACAACCTCATAAAGATCCCCTTGAAGGAATATGTTATTAACATCCAACTGATAAAGAGGCCACTTCTTTGACGCAGCAACAACAACAATGGCATGAATGGTCTTCATCTTGACAACTGGTGAAAAGGTGTCATGGAAATCAATACCCTCTTTCTGTGTGAATCCCTTGGCTACAAGACGAGCCTTTTATCTCTCAAGACTCCCATCAGACTTTAACTTTATTTTGTAAACCCATCGACAACCTACTAGAGTCATTCCCAAAGAAAGAGGAACTACATCCCATGTGCCATTAGCTTGCAGGGCATCCACTTCTTTTCTCATGGCAACAACCCAATTTGGATCAAGAGATGCAACCTTATATGAAGTTGGTTCAACAAGATTGCAAAGGTGACTTATCAAAGCAAAATGAGAGGAAGGTAAAATATAAGAAGGTGAAGAAACATCGTTGTGCAGATTAGAAGTTACTGAATTAAAATTGCAAACATAATCATCAAAGTAAGCCGGAGTACGATGTGTACTAGAAGACCTTCTAGTAATGCAAGAAATAGAATCAACAGAAGAGGTATAAAGAACGTCCTCAAAAGTAGGCACAACAGGTTGTGTATTCATGGGAGTGAAAATAAAATCATAACCATGATCTGGTGTAGCAGTAGGCAAAATAGGTTGATCAACATAAGGTTTGAGATCAAAAGTGAAGTGAGACTCATGAAAGATAATATCCCGCGTTTGATAAATGGTGTGAGTCTTTAAATCCAAAGCTTTGTAACCTTTCTTTCCAAAGGAATAGCCAATGAACACACAAGCAATTGCATAAGGATGAAATTTGTCAGGATAATGAGGTTGAGGTGAAACAAAGCATAAGCCGCCAAAGGCTCTTGAGAAAGTGTAGTCAGGTTCTTTATTGAAAAGTTTTATAGTAAGGTGTAATGAATTGGAGATAAGACAAAGGTGTTCCGTTAATGAGGAAGGTTGCACTTGCTCTTTTTATCGATCTCCTTCAAACCCTTCTTTTTTCCTTGAAACTCAACATCATCGCAACTTAGGGGGAGGTGGTGCTTGTTCAAATTAGAAAAAATTCGGTTTAATGAAACAAAATTTTTATTTTGTTTGATCGGTTTAACCCCTCATTCCTTTTTTTCCCTATGAAATGAGAATTTATACCAAACTTTATTACTTGATTTATAAAAAAATGCTGATTTTTTTTTAAAAAAATTCCAAGTTAATAACATTTGTGACCTGTGAAAAGACAAGTGATAATATATTAACACTACCACCCTCAAGGTTGGAATATTTAATTAGTTTTTCTAAAGGAAAAATCCTAAATGGACCATAATATCATTGAGCATAGTAATAATAGCTCACCATACCACCCACCAGTCCATATCCATCCTCCCTTTTTAATAACCCTCCTCTCCCCCTCTCACTACCCCTCTCTCGGATTTTTTTTCACACTGCCCCGCCCAATTTCCAAAAACCATTTTTTGTCTTCACCTCTCTCCCAAATTTCCAACCTTTCTCAATTAGGGTCTAATTCGGGGGTTATAGTGTTTTGGGTTTCCACACCAATCCACCGAAAAAGAAAATTTATCTCTCCCCCCCTTCTTTCTCTTCCATCTTCGGTGCTTGCATCTCTCATATCTGGTCGGCGGCGGTCTTTACAATGTCTTTCCGGCCAGAATCTACCTTTATCTTTACGTTCATGTTGTTGCAGGAGGATGGTCAAGTATGAAAATATAAATAAATATAAAAGCAGACTGACTCCTTGTCTCAGCAAATAAATACAAGACTTTCTCCCGTTGTAGTAGAAGGCAGTCGGGATCGATCCACGAGGAAGCATGTCAGCGCCCGTCTTTTCAGTTCCAGATCTCAACAGACAATAAACCAGACAGACAGAAATAACAGAGAAAAGCAGAAAAGAAAACGAAAGCAGCAATCTTGGTCGATATCGACCACTGTTACTCGATATCGACTGCGATAATCGACCAACAGTGCTCAATATTGACTTGAAATAGAAACAGAACACAAGGCAGAAATCTGGTCGATATCGACAAGTGCTACTCGATATCGACTAAGAAAATCGACTAAAGTTAACTCGACATCGGCTGGACAGAAACTTGAAAACTCGAAACTTTGTGAAATAAATCAATGAATTAAAATACTTCCAAGATCAGGGATTCAACACCACAACCATAACCATGTAAAATAACACATAAAGGCATAAAAGATCATGCTTTTCATCAAATAACTCTCGTTATTAACAAATAGGAATATAGAGGCTTTCGCATAAACCCTAATTGTTTCTAACCCTTTTAACATAATTAATCTAAGTTGTATTAAGATCACTTTCGCTTCAATAACACAAACAAGGATCACCTTCAACTTTCGAAAAAGAATCATGCTCATAGGGATAGAAAACGTATTGCATAACAAGATCAAACCTTTACTGCATCACCTCACATGGCCACCGCCGAGCTCACCACGACCCTAGAAAATGGGTGACTACTCGCTCTTCATCATGAATAAAGACATCAATAGTAAAAGGAAATAACTTTGCATTAAATTAAACCAAAGAAAGCTTACAACCGAATAAGCCAAATCCGCTCTCGCCTTTCCACCTTGCTCTCGCCACAAGCTCTCCCTCTACTCTCTCTATGTAACTAATTGTAACTTCAATGGAATTCATAGAAATCAGCCCCTAAGGCTTTATTTATAGGCTTTCAATCCTCTCTAATTAAGGAAAGAAAACTATATCTAAATCTATATCTATCTATCTTTTACCTAAAGATTAAAACATGGAAATAAATAAATAAATCTAGAAGGAATTATATCTAATTGTGGATAAATCCTCCTCCTCTTGATAGCACTTGATAGAATTTGATCTTGTGGATATCACCATTGGACTCGGGATAGAAACTTAACAAGACTCGGACTACTCGATTTTGGCTTCTGTGGTCCAACTCGATATCGAGTAGTTTACTCGATATCGAGCAACATTTCCTCATTTTCAGCTCAGCTACTCAATATCGACCAACACGATGCATGTCGACTTGGTTTTACTCGATATCGAGTAGATTAACTCGATATCGACTTCCATCTCTTCTTGCTCAGCTTCTTGACTCGACTTTGGGACGTTGAGTCGATGTTGGTTACTTGATATCGACTAGATGAAGTCGATATCGACCAACTCTCCTCAGCTTGCTCGATCTGGCATTTTCTGGGTAGAAATCGACTGTTTGACTCTATATCGAGTAAGGTAACTCGATGTCGACCTATCTGTTGTCGAGTAGATTTCCTTTCTTTCAGCTCGATTCGTCCTGGTTCCGCTACTCCTTGACCTCGGACTTTTTGTAGTTGACTTTGAGCTTTTCCTCCTTTCTCTGAATTGCTGTAAATTGCCTCGATTTCTGCAAAATTAAACAGAAACTAGTGTAGATTCCATAATTTGACAAATAAGCATAAACTACATAGATTCTGTACTATTCTAGCCCAAATGTATGAAATGCATGCAGAAAACGATATAAAAGTAACTATAAAACATGGCAAATTAGGCTCATAACAAACACCCCATACTTAAGCTTGCTTGTCCTCAAGCAATACTTTTAATTGTCATACAGGGGAAGAAATCAAAACTCTCAACATATTAGATTCATTGCCATATGTCACTGCAATCAATTACCATCCTCGAATAGGTACTAATGTCACAAATCCATGCATGTGCAAAAAAAAAGCAACATCTACTCACAAAAGGAGGGTTATGTAAAAACATTCATAAGTGACAAAGCATTAATAATCAAGAGGACTTTAATTTAAGCTCAAATAAGGAGTAGATTGGTAAAAGGCTAAAGGTGGGCGATTTTTGGCAATGTGGTGCTAATGATCCGGGGAAATGGAGTACTTTCCAAACTTTCATACCACATTCCTTCTTCCTTTGATTCATCACCTTTCATATTGCTTTTATCAATAATAACGCTTTTACCTCTCTGACCTCAGCACTGCCTTCTCGTGAGTCGCAAACATGGGTATCATGAATGGCCCCGGATACTTAGTGCTTCGGACTCCTCACCTTAGTGTCCCATCTCACTGAACTATTATCTCAGTAAGCAGGGTTGATCTACCTTTATCTCCTGAGGTGACCGGATTTTTTCTCACTCATTAAATTTTCCATATATTTCAAACATTCCTGCCAAACTCCAAATATGATAATAACAACAACACCATATAATAATCTCCAGAATGTAACATCATTCTCAACATAATCCCCGGATAGGAAATAAGGTAAGGAATGAGCAATATTTAGATCATGTGGAGCAAAATATGAAATAAGGCTCAATATGGCTTTTGTGATGCATAAGCATAGGTAAGGCTAGGAATATAAACATATGAGCATTATATGGAAATATAAAGTCCTCCATCCTCTTATCATGCAACATGTCAAAAGCAATTTCAAAATTTTACCTCCTTTCATGGTTTTCAAGAAAATATGCATTTCATTGTGACTTCCCTTTACTAGGCAATTTCATGCTATATCTCTAATGAATCCAATTTTGCATCGTCGAGTTCAATAAAGCTTCCATGACAGTAATCAAAAATTTTCAATGGGGGTCATTTTTTCAAACTTTGGAAAACATGCATATAAGCACATAAATCAATAATGAATTCCAAAATAGCCATGTATAAGCAATTCAAGAAATAATGCACAAATAATGTCAAATATGTCAAATGTGCACAAAGTAAGCCCTTCCCTCACCCCATACTTAAACATTACAGTGTCCTCACTATATAAAAAAAATAAGGGTAAAGAAAGAAACTCACTAGACAGATGTGCAGGGCTTCAAAATATCGAGTGAAAATGCTGCTGGCCCCTGGTCGATTTCGGCTGCTTCTATCCTCCATGGACCGGAAAAATTTAGAAGAGAAATACCCACAATAGAAAATAATGTCCAAAACCGAAAATAAAATGCAACAATGTCCAAAAATCCCAAAAAGTAATTGTCTATTTACAAGCTCTAGATTTTATAGTCGCTAGGCCGACTTTCTCTATGAAGCTCAAGGTGGCATTTGCAGGGCCCATGTAACTTGGGCTTCAAATAGGACTCCATTCTTGTCCATCAGCTGCAATCCTCCTGGATGGATCTTGTTCACCGTGAAAGGCCCCATCTTCTTCTTGTTGAATTTGTTAGGAAACCAATGATCTTTTGATTTGGCAACATAGACTTTGTCACCAACTTCATACTCCTTTGGCTCATCATTGGAAATCCTACATAAGCGCACATACCAAGACAAACCTCTCCCATGTATAGACAGATCTTTAATTGAAATAGGAGAAAAAAGATCCATACCTTGGCTTACCTTTGCAGAATCGGATGTCGGAAGCTCCTGAGAGTCTGGTCGATTTCGAGTTAGGTTACTCGATATCGAAGAATTCGGCTCTTCTTGTGGAATCTCAGTCGATATGGAGGGAGATGGGTCGATTTTTTCAGGTCGATATCGAGTAGAGTTACTCGATATCGGCTTGGCTCGTCTCAATATGGGGAATCGGCTCGATGTGTGGAGGTCGATATCGACCACAGTGAGTCGATATCGAGTTGTTTGAGTCGATTTTCTCCTGCTCGACTTCTGTTGGGGTCAGCTCGTCATGGGCAGGTCGATATCGACTTGTGGTGGTCGATATCCAGTTGTTTTCTGGGCCCTTCGATTTCTTCTGGTTGATATTGACCCCATACTTAAGACCTGGCAAGGCATCTGAAAAATAGTTAGTCCAAATCGACGTACCTGGGTCTATGTCGATTGGATTTTCTGCTTCTTTGTTCAGGATGGCCATGATCTCTTCCACCTGGGCTTCCATATCCCTCTTTTCTAGCTCTTCGGGAGTCATATTTCTTACCTTAGACTCCCCGCAAGTAATATAACCAGCTGATATAGACTTTACCTCTTCCATAGGACATGTATGCCTTTCAATTTTATTAAAGGAATACTCAATTACCTCATCGCTGATATTGAAAGTGAGCACTCCCTTCCTTACGCTTTTGTTGGCATCCACCATCGCCAAGAAGGGCCTTCCTAGAATAATTGGACAAGCAGGGTCCTCCGCTATATCAATAACTAAGAAATCAGCAGGGACGAAGAACTTACCTACTTGTACTGGCACATTGTCCACCATGCCTGTTGGGATGACCACCGTGTTGTTTGCCATATAAAGCTTTGCATCCACAGGCTCTAAGGCACCTATCTTAATCTTGAACCATATTGATAGAGGCATTATACACACACTGGCTCCAAGATCACATAATGCATTAAATTTATATTGACCAAATCCAATGGTTATAGCAAACTTACCTGGATCTGGCCTTTATCAAGTATGTCCATTTGGCTGCACTCCTCTGCGATCTCAGCCATTGACCGCTTTTTGCTTAGGATCTCCTTAAGGAATTTGACATAGGATGGCATTTCAGTAAGAGCTTATGTGAAGGGTATGGTGACATTGAGCCTCTGAAGCATCTTGATGAAGCACTGGAATTTCTTCTCTACTGGATATTTTGGAGATTTTGTTGGGAAAGGCAGCTTTTTCTTTATCGGAGGTGCTGAAGGCTGGTCGACGTCGAGTACAGGTTGGTCGACATCGAGTTGATGCTGGTCGATATCGACTGCAGTGGTCGACTTTGGCTTGGGTGCAGAGTTCTGGTCGACGTCGAGGAGGGACTGGTCGATGTCGAGTAAGTTTTGGTCGATGTCGACTGGCTAGCTCGATGTCGAGTGGTCTGCTGCGTCCTTCTCCTCTGTATTCTGATCGGTTGTTTGCATTCGATGTAGGGCTGGTTGACAGAAAGATACTTGACTTGCTTGAGGAGCTTGCGATTCTGATCTGTGTAGTACTGCTCCTTGACATCTGGGTCAATCTCCTTAGAAGGATCATAGAGGGGCGTGGATGGGGCTGGCCTGGCATAGGAATTCTCATCATAGTTTGTCGGAGTCCAATACTCATTGTCGTAGTTGGTAAGCTTGTCGAGGGTAGCCCATGCGTCAGCTGGTGGCATTGTTAGATACTCATAACGAGTATACTAGTTGATTCTATCCTTAGCGGCCAGATCAAGAGAATTGAAGAAGATCTCCTAAATGACATAGGGTGGTTGTCCATTTGTAGGGCAGGATCGCTGTAGATCCTTATATCGTTCCCATGCTTTTGCTAACGGCTCTCCAGACTTATGTTTGAAAGTTGTAATCTTCTGGCAGAGGAGCGCTGTCTTGGCTGGAGGAAAGAATTTGTTGAGAAATTCCTGCCTTACTGTAGCCCATGTCGTGAGGGATCGTGGAGGGAGACCTTCAAGCCACTTCAATGCTGGACCGGCCAGAGACCATCGAAAAGCCTTCATCTTGACATATTCCAGAGTAGTACCTTCAGTAAAAGTATGGCACATGTCAGAAAAAATGGTAATATATTCAAGAGGGTATTCATTAAATCTTCCATAGAAGGCATTATTTTAATCTCAATAAGGAAAGGAGTGCGAATTTCAAAATTATTTTCAGGGATTAGAATGGTCAATTCAGGCATGACAAGAGTCGGGTGCATGTAATCCTCTGCAGTGGTAGGGTATTGGGCAAGCTCAACTTCCGCTTGCCTCCTTCGCTCAATTTCCTGCTCAGTGCGTGCTCTCTCAGCGGTGAGAGCAGCATTGTTGGCTTCTGTTTCCGCCCTAAGCCTCTGTATCTGCTGTTCTTGTGTTTCTGCGGGTGTCATGGCTCTTTTCAATTTAGCGTGGACGTGTATAAGGCGTTCCGGGTCATCCAAGGTGTAAAACTCAGGCTGTTGACCAGAACGGCGCATACACTGCAAATTCAAAACTTAAAGAAAAAGTGAGATCTAACTACCTAAGGCGCGAATGATTGCTTCCCCGGCAACGGCGCCATTTTTTGTTGCAGGAGGATGGTCAAGTATGAAAATATAAATAAATATAAAAGTAGGCTGACTCCCTGTCTCAGCAAATAAATACAAGACTTCCTCCCGTTGTAGTAGAAGGCAGTCAGGATCGATCCACGAGGAAGCGTGTCAGCGCCCGTCTTTTCAGTTCCAGATCTCAGCAGACAATAAACCAGACAGACAAAAATAACAGAGAAAAGTAGAAAAGAAAACGAAAGAAGCAATCTTGGTCGATATCGACCACTGTTACTCGATATCGACAGGGATAATCGACCAACAGTGCTCAATATTGACTTGAAATAGAAACAGAACACAAGGCAGAAATCTGGTCGATATCGACAAGTGCTACTCGATATCGACTAAGAAAATCGACTAAAGTTAACTCGAAATCGGCTGGACAGAAACTTGAAAACTCGGAACTTTGTGAAATAAATCAATGAATTGAAATACTTCCAAGATCAGGGATTCAACACCACAACGATAACCATGTAAAATAACACATAAAGGCATAAAAGATCATGCTTTTCATCAAATAACTCTCGATATTAACAAATAGGAATATAGAGGCTTTCGCATAAACCATAATTGTTTCTAACCCTTTTCACATAATGAATCCAAGTTGTATTAAGATCACTTTCACTTCAATAACACAAACAAGGATCACCTTCAACTTTCGCAAAAGAATCATGCTCATAGGGATAGAAGACGTATTGCATAAAAATATCAAACCTTTATTGCATCACCTCACATGGCCACTGCCGGGCTCACGCCGATCCTAGAAGTTGGGTGACTACTCGCTCTTCATCATGAATAAAGACATCAATAGTAAAAGGAAATAACTTTGCATTAGATTAAACTAAAGAAAGCTTACAACCGAACAAGCCAAATCCGCTCTCGCCTTTCCACCTTGCTCTCGCCACAAGCTCTCCCTCTGCTCTCCCTATGTAACTAATTGTAACTTCAATTGAGTTCATAGAAATTAGCCCCTAAGGCTTTATTTATAGGCTTCCAATCCTCTCTAATTAGGAAAGAAAACTATATCTAAATCTATATCTATCTATCTTTTACCTAAAGATTAAAACACGGAAATAAATAAATAAATCTAAAAGGAATTATATCTAATTATGGATAAATCCTCCTCCTCTTGATAGCACTTGATAGAATTTGATCTTGTGGATATCACCATTGGACTCGGGATAGAAACTTAACAAGACCCGGATTACTCGATTTTGGCTTCTGTGGTCCAACTCGATATCGAGTAGGTTACTCGATATCGAGCAACATTTCCTCGGTTTCAGCCCAGCTACTCAATATCGGCCAACAGGATGCATGTCGACTTGGTTTTACTTGATATCGAGTAGATTCACTCGATATCGACTTCCATCTCTTCTTGCTCAGCTTCTTGACTCGACACCGGGACGTTGACTCGATGTTGGTTACTTGATATCGACTAGATAAAGTCGATATCGGTCAACTCTCCTCATCTTGCTCGATTTGGCATTTTTTGGGTAGAAATCGATTGTTTGACTCGATATCGAGTAAGGTAACTCGATATCGACCTATCTGTTGTCGAGTATATTTCCTTGCTTTTAGCTCGATTCGTCCTGGTTCCACTACTCCTTGACCTCGGACTTTCTGTAGTTGACTTTGAGCTTTTCCTCCTTTCTCTGAATTGCTGTAAATTGCCTCCATTTCTGCGAAATTAAACAGAAACTAGTGTAGATTCCATAATTTGACAAATAAGCATAAACTACATAGATTTTGTACTATTCTAGCCCAAATGTATGAAATGCATGCAGAAAACGATATAAAAGTAACTATAAAACATGGCAAATTGGGCTCATAATAGTTCAGCTGCTGCTTCTCCTTATCCTCGAGCCGAATCGTGAGTCTCCATCTTTGGATGTTTATCGAATCTCTTTCTTTCTTCCCAGGTCAAACTCTGATTCGATTACTGTGGCTTGTGTCACCCAATTACCCGTGTCTATGAAATTGGCTTGTACTATATGTGTATTTCCTAGTTTGAATTAAATTTTGTTAGCTGTTTTTTTAACATTTTGGTTCATTTCATCTCCTGGGCCGGTGTTATTGCTTTGCTACATTGAAGAAACGAAAAAAGGTTGGCGAACAAGAAAAGCCCAAATTGGAGTTGAACAAGCCCTTAGTTTTGATCTTTTGCTTGTTGTTTGTGTGTGTAAAGTTGGTGGTTAGTACTTATGGTGTGTTTGGTAACGAGATGGATTTTAGTGGATGGGGATGGATTTTGGGGATGGACGAGATGGAGTTTTTTGGGAAAAAATTTTCATTTTGTGTTTGGTTGTATTTTGATTTTTGGTCGATGGAGTAACGGAAAAGTCCAAATTACCCCACTTACCCACATAAAAAAGACAAAATTGCCCCCATCTTCATACCCCTCCTCTGCTTGAATGTATTGCCCACGATCGATATTTTCTTCTAAAATCAAAAGGCTCCTTCCTCAACAATAGCAACTGGTGGTGACGAAGAGTTGCACCCTCCTACCGTCACCGGAAATCCATCTGGCACCGATAGCACCCGAAGCCTCCGCGCCCTTCGGTCCTCGAACATGTAAGTTGTCCTAATCTCCGACTTAGGATAGCAATTTTAGTTCCCGAATTCGATCGAATTTTTAGGGTTAGCTCGTGTATGCAATTTTTTATATATATGTCAATTGATTGGGAGGTTTACTTGTGTTTGGGGGCATCATGAAGGTAGATGCACTTCTTTGTGTTGAACCAATGCATTCTTGAGCTTTCACAATGAATAGGCAAACCATGACATGAATATACATTGCTGAGGGTTTGACGGGGATGGAAAGGTGCATAATCTGGTGTTGATGTTGTTTCCTTGTGTTGGGATGGTGGCTCTGTAGCATTCCTCAACTTCTGATTGCGTTTTGTTCTGAACATCGGAGCTGATTTTTTTGTTCTCAAGTTATGTGTGCACCCTAAACCATCATCAAGCTTCGCCTTTTCAATGTTTTCGTTTTTGTGTAAGTTGACATCGTTTTTAATTTGCGTCAAAACTCGGATGTTGTTGTGCATCGCCATCCTCCGAGCCTTTGCATTCCTCGCCATCCTTGCATTCTGGCTTCTCATGGATTCCACGCCCGTGAGAAATGGAAAAGAAAGGGAAAGGTCAAGGGAAGGGGAAAGGGAAAAGCAAAGGCACCCGTGAATGATGACGACAAGGTCCCCACCCCAGCCGCCTTCTACTGGTCGTACGAGCTGATGATGAAGTTGAGGCGAGTTCTCCTTGCATACCAGCAAAAAAATGGAAGGCAGTAGGCCTTCCTGTGGGTTCCCTTTATAGCTCAGTTCGAGGAATTGACGGGGAAGAAGTGCAATCGACACACTCTTAAGAACCGAACTCGCAACATGAAAATTTATTACAACTCGTGGAAACATTTGAAGAAGGATGAGACGGGGTTGGGTTGGGATGCCGGTAGAGGCACCATCAAGGCATCCGACGAATGGTGGGAGAAGAAAATAGCGGTACGTCCTCATTTTCTATTTGTCTCGTCTTCAATGTGCACACCGCAATGTTGCAAGTCATAACTTCAGGAAGTTGCGAAAGAAGGGGATCCCTCCTGAGCTAGAGGACTTGTTTGACCAAGTATACGGTGGAACTGTGGCAACCGGTGAGTACTGCATTGCCCCATCATTGGACCCATCGGCCCGGGCATCTCAAGAAGCCCCCCTCCCCCCCCCCCCCCCCCCCCCCCACGATGAAAGACAGCCGGAGTACATCCCCATTGTTGACGATGATGGTCGAGCTGGGAATGAAGAAGACAATGCAGGGGACCCTATAGGGTCCCAATATGAGGGGGTAGACGAGGAGTTTGATGAGCTGTTCCCCAGCTCGTCAGGTACTACCCGAGCTTCATCGCTGCAGCAAGTAATGCAAAATCTCTACGACGACGATCCTAACCAAGGCAGCACACCTTAGAACGTCCTAGCTTCCAATCCTTCAACCAGGGCAGGGACTGGTCCATTAAATGCCCAACGCTCTGGTCCTTCACATGCGGCACCTTTCAGTCCGTCCACCATAAAAAACCAAGGTCTAGCCAATTCCGGGTCTAGGGCATCTACCGTCGCTCCAAAGCGCAACATTCAGAAGTCGGATGGGTCAAAGCTTTATAACTGGCATTTTGATATAGTGGAGGACACCAACAAAGCGCTGATGGCCATGCTTGAGAGGAAGGCGAGGGAGGAGGTGTCATCCAACAAACCACATGGTACCACCTGGGAAGTGGTGGACATTGTCAAAATGATGGTGAAAGATGGCATCATGAAGAAAGGTGATCCCATGTGATGCTTCAGCTTGGCCCTTCCCACCCCCGAAAGGTGAGAGGTTTTCCTAGAGATTGAGATGAAAGAGTTCCGGCTGGCGTGGCTCAAGTGGTTGTACTCCACGAACGACGGGCAGCATTTGAGCGCTTGTCCCCCATGAATCCGACCAGTAGTAGTTATACCATTCTGGACGTCCCCAATCGCTATCAACTTTCCTTTACTACTGCAAATTTTCATCAAAGGACTTCAGTTTGTCATGATGCGACTTTCCTTTCGGCTTTGTTTTCAAATATTTGAGATAGTGAACAGATTATCAACAGATTGCCTTTTTTTGTGCATGTCCTGAATAATATGTATGATTATGTGACCTTCACAGCATAGCTCATTGCTTTCATATGTGTAATAGGTATGATTATGTGACCTTCACAACAGCTTATTGCTTTTATATGTGTAATTTGCAAATACCTGTCATATGTATCGTCTCATGTCGTATGTATCCCACATGTATTTCATGTTGCAGGCTGCATATGAATGGGTACGACCGTCGTCGGCGATAGCATCGACGACGACGATGAATTGTCATCACTTTCCTCATCCTCCATCATCAGGCCATCGCCATTGTAGAGCACTACTTCAAACATGTGCATAAAGTCCCACAATACATCGGCCCTTACACAGGAGCTCGTTGGGTCAATGACATTGTGACGCACCGATCGCAAACAAGGAGTGTTAACTCATTGAGAAGGGAAAAGGGTGCATTCGTGCTTCTTTGTGGGATGCTTGAGCATCATTACGAACTTCGAGGGTCATTGCAGATGTCTGTGATGGAGAAGGCCACGATATTCATCAACACCATGGCATGGGGGGCAAGCTATCGGAATGCTTGTGAACGGTTCCAACGATCGACCTACAGTAGGTTCACGGAGTTCACCCTTGATGGACCCCCGTCCGACGGGGAGGACGACAAGGACCCGTACGACAACGAAGAGGATATTGTCCATGAAGCAGATGATCCCTTTTATGACTCGGAAGAGGATGGCGGCCCTATCGTAGGGATAAAGGCCCTTAGGGATGAAATCGCTCGCCAGATTTGGTACGATAGGCATGAACCCCATTAGAAGGACAATGATGTGATCTTCATATCTCCGAAGAGGCCGACTTTCATAACGAAAAAGTAGGATGACAATAATATTAGTTTCATAATGTAAGTAATGTGGCATATTAATGCATTTTGTCTAAATAGTTTCCAAACTACTTCAAGTTGTTTATGAAGTAGTTTGTCATCAGTTGTGTCAAAACTTTCATAACTACTTTGTCAACAGAATAACATAAAGTGCAATGCAGACTGAATAGGTGTGATTTGCAAGGCATATGAAGTGGAAATGAGATACATTCACGGCTGCTTGCCCACAAAGACACAACAACCTGCACAAAATGGTGCATGCAAGCAGGATAGGAAATTGTTTGTTCTTACAACCGAAGACCCCAAAATAGGCACAAAAGAGGGGCCATGAATAGGTTAAATAGTATATCCATGCTACAAATTCAGAAAAGCTATAGATTCAACAACAACAAAAATTCTTCAACACCCGGGACTAACTACGCCCTGCACAGAAGACGCAGGATGATGGCCAGCGCGAGGAGAAGCATTCACCCTCGGAGCTTGACCACACGACCAAGCTGCTGGGTGCGGACTTGCTCCACAGCGTGGTCCACCCACCTGGCGCATAAGTAAGAGCACAGGTTCGCAATCCTCTGGACCAGGTGGTCGTTGCTAGTCTCAGAAGCTACCAATCGGTTGGGAAGGCTGACGTTCTGTGCCTTGGTAGCATAGAGCTCAGTCTCCCTTGACTTGTCATGAGCCTCCAGCGACGCCACGTGGCCTCTGAGCTCTTAGAGCTTCGTCTTTGCAAACTATCATAGGTCATTGTCCTCCTCAGCATCTGCAGGGTCCTAGCATTGGGATGTGGCCCTAGCGTTGGGATGTGGCGTCATCCTCGAGTTCATGGTCATTGCGGTCACGCCCATGCGTGTAGTCGGACCTTGGCTAGTAGTACTTCCTTGGGTCCCCACTCAGGTAGGAGCAGTCGGAGTCTGTATCGGTGTTAAGAGTATGGCCACATGCTGCAAGTCATATGACAAATATCAAGGACAATATCATCGGGCCCTAAGAAAAAAAAATCAATAGGCAGTAGAGTAGCTAAGGACAAGTCAATTGAATTCATTGCAAGACATATGATCAAAGATCAATGCAAAATAACAAGTCATATGACAAATATCAATAACAACAGATGTAAGGCATATAATGAGCAAGGTATTTCAGTTTTCCAAAATGGTTACAATAGGCAATGTAAAGTCATTGAAATAAATCATTGGGCCCTCAGAACAGTTGCAGGAAGATGCAAAATCAGAAGGGAAAAGCATCAAGCACATGTAATGAAATAGGTGAACCTCTCTCCCACCCTTCCCACCCAATAAACACGCATGCCAAACACAGTCTCAGAGAGGTGAACCCAATGAATAGGCAAAATCAGTTGATGAACAGGTATTCCAGTTTTCACAATTGGGGAAAATAGGCCAGGTAAGTTCATTTGAAAACATCGTTTGGCCCTCAGAAATCCCCAGGCAGAAGAGTTGCAATCATCATGAAAGTAATGTGTTCAAAAAGAGCAAGAAAAATAACAGCTTATTGCTAGGCCTAAGCAGTTGATGAAAAAGGTATTTCAGATTCAAATATGGTGAACATAGGCAAGGAAAAGACATTGATAAACATCATGGGGCCCTCAGGAAAGGTGAAGGCAGTAGAGTTGATCAGGAAGGTGCAAAATCATAAGCGAACCTAATTACATTCATAAACTAAATATCAATTTACAGCAACTAATTTTGCAAAAAAAAAACAGCAACTTAAAACAAAAAACAACATCTTATAACAAAAAACAGCAACTTACAGCAACTAATTTAGCAAAAAACAGCAACTTAAAACAAAAAAAAAACAGCATCTTATAACAAAAAAAAGCAAATTACAGCAACTAATTTAGCAAAATACAGCAACTTAAAACAAAAAAACAGCATCTTATAATAAAAAACAGCAACTTACAGCAACTAATTTAGCAAAAAATAGCAACTTAAAACAAAAAAACAGCATCTTATAACAAAAAACAGCAACTTACATCAACTAATTTAGCAAAAAACAGCAAAAAAACAGCAATGGTAGCTTGACCAAACAGCACAAATCTAGTAAAAAATCAGCAACTATAAACAAAATAAATTCAAAAACTACAAATAGAAAATGGTTAGAAATGTTACCTCAATGTTCTATTATGCAAAACCCATTGATGATCAATAAAATGGTTAGATGCCTCTTCCGGAATAGGTGTAGCATTTGAAGGTTTGGTGGATATAGGCGTATGAGGGCAAGAAGATCGATCTTCCAAGTTTTTATCACTAGATGAGGTAGCCATAACTCTTACTCCTCCCTACAATCAAAGATTTAAAAAATTCAACAACTAAATACAAAATCAGCCCTAACCTAAAAAAATTGAATCTCATATTCTCATAATCAAGAGTAGTTATAATCTCATACATACATATTTCGAATCTAAATAAAAAATCAACTACATATGCACGCTATTTCGGTTCTCACAATCACAACTAACAAGCAATGCTATTTCGAATCTAACATTCTAATAAGCAATTGCTATTTTGGATCTAATACTAACAAGCAACAAATAGATAGAAATCATAAAATGAGATAGAGAGAAACCGAGAAGGAGATACAGAGAGAGCTAGAGAAGTAGAGATGGTACCGATTTCGGAATTTTCGGACCTCAATGTTCCCCGTTCCCACCAAAGCAGTCCAGCAGCAGAGTCGGCGGCGGTACTGGAGATGTCGGCGCCGGCTAGTGGTCAGGTGGAGATGTCGGCGCCGGAGCTGGTCATCATCTCGACGGCTTGGAGGTCGCGACTTGCGAGTGCACTGGAGTGGAAGAGATGTGAGGCTGAATGAAAGAGAGACAGAGCCGACAGATTAGGGTTTAGGTCATTAGGTGAAAGGTATTGTATATATATTTATCAATATATATATATATATATATATATATATATATATATATATATATATATATATATATATATATATATATATATATATATATATATATATATATATTAAAAATATGTCGGGTGATTCACGGGTCGGGTGACAGTTGAAATTACTACCACCCGAATCCGACCCGATCCACCCCCCGTTCATCCGTCACCCGTTTAATATCCCCTTTGAATCGGATTTTCACCCGTTTTTTTGGGTCGGGTGAAGCGGGTACCCGTCGGGTACGGGTGAGATTGTCACCCCTATTGCAGACAATAATAGAGTTGGCCATGAAAAGGTAAAATCACAAGGTGCAAAATGTTATTAAAAATGGTGAAAATAGGCAAGGTAACATCATCGGGCCCTCAGAAATCCACATGCAGTAGGGTTGCAATCATCATGAAGGTAATCAGTTCACAAAGTGCAAGAAAAACAAGAACCAAATCAATAGGCCTATGCAGTTGATGCAAAAAAGGTTTTCCTGATTCAAATAAGGTGGACATAGGCAAGGAAAATGCATTGAAAGCATCATGGGGCCCTCAGAAATCATAAGGTGCAACATGTAATTGCAAATGGTGAAAATAGACAAGGTTAAAACATTTGAAAACATCATCGGGCCCTTAAAAATCAACAGGCAGTAGAATTGAAAGCATCATGAAGTTAATCAGTTCACAAAGTTCAAGAAAAACAAGCACCAAATGAATAGGCCTAAGCAATTGATGCAAAAAAGGATTTTCTTATTCAAATATGGTGAACATGGGCAATGAAAAGGCATTGAAAAACATCATGGGGCCCTAAAAAATCATTTGCGTGCAACATGTAATTGTAAATGGTGAAAATAGGTAAGGTTAAGACATTTGAAAACATCATCGGGCCCTCAGAAATCAACAGGCAGTAGAGTTGCAAGCATCATGAAGGTAATCGGTTCACAAAGTGCAAGAAAAACAAGCACCAAATGAATAGGTCTAAGCAGTTGATGCAAAAAATGGGCTTTCTGATTCAAATATGGTGAATATAGGCAATGAAAAGACATTGAAAAACATCATGGGGCCCTCAGAAATCATTTGTGTGCAACATATAATTACAAATGGTGAAAATAGGTAAGGTTAAGACATTTGAAAAAAATCATCGGGCCCCCAGAAATCCACAAGCAGTAGAGTTGCAATCATCATGAAGGTAATCAGTTCACAAAGTGCAAGAGCAACAAGCACCAAATCAATAGACCTAAGCAGTTGATGCAAAAAAGGTTTTTCTGATTCAGATATGGTGAACATAGGCAAGGAAATGGCATTGCAAAACATCATGGGGCCCTCAGAAATCATAAGGTGCCACATGTAATTGAAAATGGTGAAAATAGGCAAGGTTAAGACATGAAAACATCATTGGGCCCTAAAAAATCCAAAGGTAGTAGAGTTGCAATCATCAAGAAGGTAATAATGTTCACAAAGTGCAAGAGCCATAAGCACCAAATCAATAGGTTGTTCGTAGTTGATTCAAAAAAGAATTTTCTGATTCAAATATGGTGAACATAGGCAAGGATAAAGAATTGAAAAACATCATGGGGCCCTCAGAAATCATAATGTGCAACATGTAATTGCAAATGGTGAAAATAGGCAAGGTAAAGACATTTGAAAACATCATCGGGCCCTCAGAAATCCACAACCAGTAGAGTTGCAATCATCTTAAAGGTAATTAGTTCACAAAGTGCAAGAGCAACAAGCACCAATTTTGATACCCACACTTGTAAATGAACAGGTTTGCCTATATCAATTGATCAACATTAAGTAAAGAGGCAGTGAGGATGAAATAGAGCTCTGTCATTTCAAAACATAGAGAGGAAAACCAAATGAGTAGTCATAATCAGTTTAGCAACAAGGTTTTTCATTTGCAAATGTGGTGAAAACAGGCAACAAAAAGTCATTGAACAACATCATCGGGCCCTCAGACTTCATTTCATGCAGTAGAGTTGCTCAGTAAGGTGCAAAATCACAAGGTGCAACATGTAATGGAATAGGTGCAAGGCATATGACCAAATATAAATGCAAAAACTCAAGTTTACAACAATATAAAGATGCAAACATTGCCAGACAAGTAATCAGATGAGGTGAAAGTAATCCCATTCAGAATGATGAGCGCCAGTTTGATATTGTATAGGATGCCACCATAAGTAAATATAGCAACTGATGCAAGGCATATGACAAATATCAATAACAACCCCAGTTTTCCCCAAGACATTGGATAAACCCTAAACTCTCAACTCCTACCCCACTTGAAAATAACAACAAAAAATATAAAACCTAAGATTTGTTAGGCTTTTCTTCCTGTTTTGCAGTTGTCTAACATATAATCTGTTGGTTGAGCATGAAATCTATAATCTGTTGGTGGAGAGTGTTGGGTAAAAGGTCAATCTTTTCAATTTCAAAATATGTAATATCATCTGTTTGTGTGCAATAATATGTAATCGACAAAAATGGGAACAACTTGGCATATATATCAACAACGGTAACCCTAACATGGCGACACCATCAAAAATCTCCGATTGCATTTCACAATCCCCAAATCAAGAGAAGAAACCCTAACTCGAAGTGAACAAGTTCATAAAACCCCTAATCTTTCAACATTTTGAAGGAAAACAATGGTGGAAGGCTTCACAAGTACCTGATGATGAGGATGGAGTCGGAAAATTGCTTGATTTCATCGGAGGCCGGCGGCTTCGAGCGGGCAACAACGTCGATTTTTTGGAGCTCTGGACGAAGCGTGTTGTAGAAGACCAGAAACTGTGAAGCATTTATGGATGGACAGGGGGATGGTAAAGGGCATTTTGGGACTCTTCGGCTTCCCCATCCAGCCTACCTCCTCCAAGGAGGATCGAAAATCCATCCCCTTCCATCCCATGAATCCCCTGATTTCCACCCTTCCCATCCCACGCATCCACCTCCCAAACACACGGGCACGTTTCCCAAAGACATTTTCCCATCCCATAAACCTTATAAACACGTGTGCCAAACACACCCTTAGTTGTATTGTAATAGCCCATGCCACTTTAAGCTCTAAATTTACCGATATACCCTTGTCCTTGTGTTCTCTGTTTCATAGGCTCCTTTTGTTATGGGTCGTACCTCTGTGACTGCTTTTGCCATTGGCATCGGCATCAGCCTTTTCTTGTATATGTATATAGGCTCACTCCTATACGTACAAACTAGATTCTCTGCATATCCCGTCCGTTTCACCGTTCTTTTCAGATCATGTTGAAGTCAGATATCCATTAGGTTATTCAGATTTGATCATCCATGATTCTTATGAACTCATCTGTCGATGGGTTTTTGTCAACCTCCTCATCCTGATTTTACCAAAGCCATTTATAAAGTTGTGTACTTTATTATCATATCGCATCATATCTTATGTAGTTGGCATACTACTTGTATCACTGGAATTGATGTTTCAAAACTAAATCAGGGTTTTTGTGGAGTGCACAATTGATGTTCAGTGTGTTTGTTTTACCTGCATTCTTTATTTTTATTTTCATTCTCATTTTACAAGCCTAGTGAACATTATGAACTTTCTTGTGATTCATGAAGTGGATATTATGAAAATTGGTAGTTATGTGAAGATGGCTTGAGTTAGAACGAAGTTACCTTTTGTCGCACAATGTCTCTCAAGTGTCACTCTGAAATGTTTTTAAAGGGTATGTTTTCTACCGAGTAGTCTCCGTTTGTTCATATTAGAGTTTATTTCTGTAAGACTCTTGAGAATTAACTACTTGTTATTACGTTTTGTTATGTATGATTGAGAGTATGAAAACTCGGAACTCTGAAGTTTATCTATCCTCATATCTGACATAACAGTCTATCATTTGTTTACTATAAGGCTTCATAGACGTCTTAATCTCAAAATCCTTCAGTAGTTCAGTTCTGTGTGATATTTTCATATTATTCTCTTTGCCAATTTTCAACTCAATTTTTGAAGGGCCTTGTCTTTTTCCATATAACTGAATTACTCTTTCTATGAAACATGGCTACCACACAAGAAAATAATGAAGTGGTTGAAGCAATGGAGACTATATATGAAAGAAAGAATGTTGAGCCTGAGATCCCAGAGGTTTCCGTTCACCAAACCAATGGTTCAATGCATGCTGAAAAAGAGCCAGTTGTTTCAGATAAGTTGGCCATAGAGAAGGACACGGTGAGCAAAGAATAGGTTGAGACACAAACAGTGAGTGAAGAGGCTCTAGCCTCAGGTCAAGTTGATACAGCGCTTGTGAGTGAGGAAGTGGTTTGCCCAGAGCAAGCTAAGGTGCAGGGAGGTACTGAAGAGGCAGGAGTGAGTACAGAATAGGTTGAGACACAGCCAGATAATGAAGAGGCTCTAGTCCCGAAGCAAGCTAAGATGCAACCAGCGAGTGAAGAATCTCTTGCCTCGGAGCATGCTGAGACACAACCAGCAAGTGAATAAGCTCTTGCATTACAACAGGATGAGACACAAGCCAGTGAGTGAAGAGGCTCTTGCCTCGGAGCAGGTTGAGATGCAGCCTGTGAGTGAAGAGGTGCTTGTCTCAAAGCAAACTGAGATGCAAGAAATATTTAGAGATTCACTAGATTTGGAGCATGATGAGGCAAATCCAGAGAATACTGATGCAGTTGTCTCAGAACACGTTGAGTTGGGGTCTGTTGATGAGGAGCCAACAGATATGAAACAGGTTGAAATTTAGGCAGCTTGTACGGAGTCACAACCACTTAATAATGAAGAGACACGTGCTGATTCGATTGATGCAACTGATGTTACAGTAAGCCAACAATTTGAACATATGGATCCAATTAATGTTGATGATACAAATATGTTGTAGGAAAACTCAGAGCATGTTGATCAACAACAGCAAACTAGTTCAGCATTTATCCATGTCGAGGTTGTCAGCTCCAAACTAGTTCTGGAAAGAAACTCATGAGCAACAACCATCTTATTTTAATTTTGATTAAAAAGTAATCTATAAAATATTTTTTGAAATTTCAAATCATTTTTAGGAATAAAACAAGAAAATTTGTTCATACGTACATACTTCAAGTTTTTTTAAATTTTGTAAAATATATTTTTAAATCTATTTAAGATTCTAATCTATTATATATAATAAAGGAGAAGTCGCATAAGGCACATGATGGCTTCTCCTTAATCGTAGCTAGAGGTGGCAATCGGGGGGGGGGGGGGGTCGAGTCGGGTTCGGGTTCGGTTAGTCGGGTTTCGGGTAATGTCTAATAATTTGGTCATTCGGTTGGGCCGGGTTTGGGTTTCGGTTGTATCGGGTTTCGATTGTCTCGGGTTTCGGTTGTCTCGGGTTTCGGTTATTTTGGGTATGGATTGTCTCACGTTTTCTTTAATATTCATTTTGAAAATTTTACTAAAATGTATCTTAAAGTTCGGGTTATTTTGGGTTTCGGTTATAATAGGTTCGGGTCTTAATGGGTTTCGGTTGAATCGAGTTCGGTTCATTCGGATTTGGGTGAGTTTCGGTTATCGGTTATTCGGATTCGGGTCCAAAATGTGTCGGGTTAGGTCGGTGTTCAAGACAATCGGTTCCGGGTCGACCGGGTCGGGTTTTTGGGTTCGGGTCGGGTTTTGCCAGCTCTAATCGTAGTCATATAAACCAATCATAAAATTTTGAAATAATCAATATATGCATAAGATAAATTTTATTTTAACTCTTTTAAATCAATATATATCTATACAGGCGTAAGATTAAATTTGACCCAATTTCATTAGATATGAATATTAGTCGTATGAACCAATCACAAATTTTTGAAATAATCAATATATGCATAAGATAAAATTTTATTCTAACTTTATTTAATCAATCTATTATATTATATAATAAAGGAGAAGTCATCTGAGACACATGTCGGCTTCTTCTTAATTGTAGTCGTATGAATCAATCACAAAATTTTGAAATAATCAATATATGCATAAGATAAAATTTTATTCTAACTCTATTTAATCAATATATCTATATATGTATGAGATAAAATTTGACCAAATTCGATTAGATATGGATATATTTTTAGAAGATATTATTAACTAATTGTAAAATATATGCATAAGATAAATTTTTATTCTAACTCTATTTAATCAATATATCTATATGTGCATAAGATAAAATTTGAACCAATTTGATTAAACATGAATATATTTTTAGAAGATATTAACTAATATTAAAGATTATTAATATAAGATAAGATTTTACCTATTTTCGTTATATATGAACATATTTTTAGAAGATAATAACTTTATCAATATATTACAAGTTCACACTTATTAAATAAATTTATCAATAACTTCATCAATACGAACATATTTTTAGAAGATAAAAAGTTTTGACGAAATTGAAATAATACTTAGCATGGTCATACTAATTACATAACTTTATCAATATGAAGAAGATAAAATGTTATGGGTAAATTGATATAATACTTAGCCGTGTAAAGATTATCAACTCATGTAATTCAATTTTTGTTAATTTATTTTTCCTAATTATTTTAGATATGGATATAATTTTGGAAGAGTTTAGGGAATATCGATCGCCTTTGAGATAAAGAAATAAAATTTTCTAATCTTGAAGGTGTTGATATATTTATGATATATATTTTTGGATTTTATACATATATAAAATTGGATAGATTTTTAGATTTTGATCTATATATAGTTTAGATTATTAATGTTATTTCACAAACGCTACGTCTTCTCCCTTCTTTTTGGTGTTGTTATTTAAGGTTATTTATGACTTTGTTTACGATTTCCTTGGTAAGATTTTCGAAATAACATGTTGATTGGTTACAAGGTATGTTATTTTGTTATTTCCACTAATATATACTAACTTTCATATAAGATTTTCGAAATAACATGTTGATAGGTTACAAGGTATGTTATTTTGTTATTTCTACTAATATATACTAACTTTCATATGTTGTCAATTAGGGCTGGGCAAAATTTGGATCGGACCGTAATCGGACCGGGACCAGACCGGAATTTACGGTCTTTGGATCGGACCGGGATATTACGGTCTGGTCCACGGTCCAAGATTTTTTTAATTTCCGGGTTCCGATCCAAACCCGGGACCAGACCGGAATTTCCGGTCCGGACCGGATCCCTTTTTTTTAAAAAAAAAAAAACCTAAAGAGCCCTAACGCGTTTCACACATTCACTTTCCATTTCATCCCTTTCTTTCAGTCCTCTGTTCACTTTCACAATTTCACTTCCCTGCGCCTCCAGGCCCTCGCTCAGTCTCTCTCGGCCTCTCTGTTCACCACCATGGCACCACCTACTCTCCCGTCGGCCTTCTCTGCTCTCTCCACCAGCGCTCTCGGCTCTCTTCTCCCTCAGTCCCTCCGTCTCGAAGGCGCTTCGCTCTCCATCGGCCCTCCTCCCTCCATTCTTCTTCTTTCCTCTCGACTCTCTGTCCTGAAGCCCCTCTGTTATTCTCTCTCGACTCTTTGTCCCGAAGCCAGTAAGTGATGTGTTTGTTCTTCACTTCTTCTTCTTCCCTCTTTTTTCCCTTTTAGATCTAGGTTAGTAGGTTTGTTTTATATATGTATATTTTGATTATTTTTAGAAATTAATGTCAATTTCAGATCTAGGGTTTTGGACATTAAAGAACATTTGTTTGTGTTCTTGTTGAATCTGAGCTCTTTAGCCTTGGTGTGTACAGATGTGGGGGCGATTGTAATGTTTCTATTGAATATTGATGTAAAATACAGTAGTGTAAAATACAATATTGTTTCTTTAAATAAGTATAAAAAAAAAACAGGGTTACAAGAATAATCGGTCCAAACGGTCTTTCCGGTCCGCGGACCGGAAAACCCGGGACCATATTTCTCGGTCCCGGTCTGATCCGCGGTCCAAGTTTCCGAAAATTCCGGTCCACCGGATCGGACCGGGACCGGAATGTCCGGTCCGGTCCGATCCGGTCCAGACCGGATGCCCAGCCCTATTGTCAATAAAGTATAAATTCATTCAGATTTGAAAAAAATTGCTTTTCATAAGGATAAATTAGCTTTTATATTAATAAAGTATAAATTCATTCAGATTTGAGAAATTAGAAGTATGAAAGAAATTAATTAATTGAATAAATGGGTTTTAGTATCAAAATTATTCAAATTAAAAAAACCGCACACAGTGAGAGTATTGAACTAGTATATCTTTATGTGCATAAGATAAAATTTGACCCAATTTGATTAGATATGGATATATTTTTAGAAGATATTAACTAATTTTAAATACTGTTATATAAGATAAGATTTTATCTATTATTACATAGATCAAATCATATTCTAAATCTATTTAATCAATATATCTATATATGCATAAGATAAAATTTGACCCAATTTGATTACATATGGATATATTTTTAGAAGATATTAACTAATTTTAAATACTATTATATAAGATAAGATTTTACCTATTTTCGCTATATATGAACATATTTTTAGAAGATAATAACTTTATCAATATATTACATGGTCATACTAATTAAATAACTTTTATCAATATGTAAAAAATAAAAGGTTCTGGGTAAATTGAAATAATACTTAGCTGCGTAAAGCTTTTCATATGCTGTCAATTATTTTTACCATATTTTGTTAAATATCAATATATTTTTATAAGTTTTTACCCATGTTTTTAAAATATGGATATATTATATTATATCTCTTTTATTAGTAACCAATTAAATATATTGTCACAAATAATTAGTTAAACTTATTCAAAATTTTAAACAATAAAATAATATATAAAATATAGCGATAGTTAGATTTAATGCTCGATTACATGTTTTTTATACATATTTTAATATCAAACGAATTAATATTACAAAAACCGCACACAAACTGGGTATTAATATCATATATTTAAATTAAAAAACCACAAAGGATGCGGATACTGAACTAGTTTAAATATAAAGCTAAAATATTATAATATCATATATATTTGACAAAAGGCTAATAGAAATAGACAGCGGGTGGTGATTTGTTAACAAAAATATATAATGGGTGGTTTTCTGTAATTTTGTCTTTAATGGGAGGTTAAATATAAAAGTCTATATTTAATAAGTGACTTTATGTAAATTTCCCTAATAAAAAATCGAATGAACAAATCAAACGTGCAACAACTAATTGGAAGGAAATTAATAGATATTCGAACTACAAATAAATTCAAGATCAGATTGAATTGAGAAAGCAAATTGATGATAAACACAAATAAATTTTCATGGTTAATGATGAATAATTTAATTTTAGAGAAATTTCATCATTCTCTAAATTTAGGGAAATTTTTGCTGGTATATATAGGGGAGCTGTTGGAGATTCTGTACGATCCCACTTTAACAACAGATGACAAGAGTATGCTATTTCTATAACTAATTCAAAGATCAACCTCAATAAAATGAACCCCTCTACTCTCATCGGGCATTTGATCCAGCTCCAAAGTGACCAACCCTGAACCCGAATCATAACTAAAATCTGCGTTGCTTGAGCCAACGCTGCACCTTCTTGGCTTAGTAGACGAGTAGACACCCAATGTCCCGCACCCCTTCACCTCCAAGTAGACCATTGTATTCGTAGCCCCATTAGTTGTGTATCTTAGAGCCTCAATTGCGCCGCCCCCATTGAACATTTTGATCAGCCCAAGTGGCGCAAAACTGAACCCGGGCGCTAGGACCCTGATCGGTGTGATGATGAACACTTCGTACTCGAGGACCTTGAGTGAGACGGGCAGCGTTGCATTGTAAGGAAGGGCGATCAGCTTGCCTGTATTGTGATTGTATGCAACACAGTCCCCATTCCAGTCATCTGGGTTTGTGGAGGCCTCGGCAATGAAATGGACGTCTTGGCCCTTGACGGCACCTGTGATGGCTTCAGTGCTCGTTTTGTGGAATGCATTTTTGTGCTCAGTGCTACTCCAGGCTGCTCCTTGGCAATTGTACACGCCTAGTACTCCAGTATACTTGTTCATGTTCCAGATCTTCAACAAGCTGCAAAAGGCATACAAAAACAGTTTGTTAAAATGGCAAAATATGAGCAGCAAAATCTAGCACCAGGAATGAAGATACAGATGTGTTTTTTACCTTACACCGTCACGAGCTGGGTCGGTAAACAAGCAATCCTTGGTGGGTCGGCCAGGTAGCCTGGCTCTTAGAATCGATCCGTCAGGCAGCACAAGCTTCTTCAGCAGATCAAAGTTGTGCTTCTCAGGTGCATCACTGTCACAATAGAAGTATAAAAACTGTGATCAAGTCCATTGTTTTGGTTCTTTTTCTTCCTATCCTCGAAATGCAAACAATTGTGAGTAATTACTCGAGTAAGATGCATTATAAATATACCTGACATAAATAGGTCCACCGCTAATCCCTCGTGCAGAGCCATGGTACTCAGCAGCAGGGTGATGAGAATGGAACATATCCCAGTCAGGCTGCATGAACTCGCCCAAGAACACGCTGTTGTAGGAAACAGCCGCAATGTGAATGGTGTGGGAGATTGGGTCTCTCGGGTAGAAATCATCCGATGCCCTCACTACCGCCGTTTGTTTTGAACTATTGAAACACCCAAAGTCATATCAGAATGTGAAAACAACAAACAAAACATCTTTATGCAATAGTGCAATAAACATACCAGTACAACGCATCTGTGCTGTGGCTCATACACGCGATGCATCCATTGTCAGGAAAGTTTCTGGCAATGGAGGCATCCAGTGCTTGGTGGTACTGCTTAGTGAGCTCCGTCCTCCCACCTAATCCTCCCCCTAGAGTCTCCAAGATACACTGCACATCCACCTTGACCCCATCAATCCCATTAGCTGCAAGATAACTATGCAAGTCATTGTAAAACTTGTGGACACTCTTGGGGTTAACGAGCCCTAAACCCTGCACCGCCAAGGCATCCGTCTTCCATGCTGGATCATTCTCCACCACCCCCTTAGACACCTTCGGATACTTCATTAAAGAACCGTACTCCTCCATCCCCTCCACCCCAGGGCGGACTCCTCCCCAGTACCCGGTAATCGCGTGCCACACATACACATACTTCAACCCGTACCTCTCCTTGGCTATGCTCGCAATATTTTTTATGCCAAGACTAGGATCATCCTTTTTCCGGAACTTTTGGTTCTCCTTGATCCCTGTCAACCTAGCCAAGGCTGGTTCATGCTCCTTGCCATTGGCTTCTTGATCCACCCCAACTGATTGCCAGCCATCATCAATGATGACAAACTTTGGAGGGGTCCCAGCAGAGGTCAGACTGGCAAGGCCGGCTTCTACTCCCTCTTGGGTAACCTCTTGGTAGAAGGCATCCCAGGTGCACCAGCCGAAGTAGTCGAGAATAGCAGGGAGCTTCTTCTCATGGCGTTGATGGAAGGTGTCAAGGTGCAACTTGACAACCGTGATGGCGTTTGTGATGGTGGTGAAGGGATCTGTCCCTGAACTCACAAACAGCGAGTGGGTGAAGGAGGCCGCCTTTGTGTCCGCATCACCGCTCTCCAAGCAAAGCTCTAACTCATCTTGCACGTTACCCTGTAACGAAAATGTAAAATTTACGCTTATAAACTTAAGTATATCACAAATTTGAGACAAGAACAGACCAATAAGAATGAAATCACCAGTAATGAAATCAGATTTTGATACCTGTATGCAAGCCCTGAATGGGCCCTCGACCAGTGGAAGGAAAACAGTGTAGGTGATACGGTTGAGCTCATCTCCACCGTCGGATTCAATGTCCTTTGTCTCAACCAATAGGAACTGAGTCTCTGAAGGGACCTCACGCCCCGAATCGCCCATCTTCTGCGCCATCCACCAGAGCTTGAACCGGAAGCAGGCCATGAACCTGACGTCACGAAGCGTTCCCAACGGCGTCACGTGCCGAGATGCCGCCTTATCGAAATCCGCGCCAATGAAGATGCCGTCCACCGGGCCCGCCGCCGCTGCCGATGTAGCCTGCACATTCTCCGGCACGCCTGTAAGAATCGTTTTGTCCTTCACCACCAGTTTCCGATCCGAGATTCTCACAGTTGGCGTGATCGTCATCTTCGACGAACTTCCTCTCTTCTCCTCCGCTAATTCACTCTTCTGTCAACGAAACAGAATTCGAAAAAGTGGATTTAATAACAATTCTACATATTCAGAATTTTACAATCCGCTAAAATCGATTTCAATTGTTAAATCACTACACATTTTCGATTAGCATTTTCCTCATTGCCGTAATCGTACAAGATATTAAACTACTCGATCTAAATCTACACAGACAAAAATGTAGATCCAGAAATGAACTCCACATCACACATCATAACACTAACCAAGCGTACCTTGAAAGCCTCGACAGAGAAAGACCGATTGCGGGTGGGGGAGAAACAAAGACGGTTCCTACAACATCGAAAGTATGAAGAACACGGCCAAAAAAGAAAAAAAAAATGATATGTTAATCGCAACTCAAACCGAGAAAGAGAGAATCAATCGATCAATACAGATTAGAATTAGTACCAGAAATCGGAAAATTCAGCTTCAGACTATTCGGAATTGGATTTGGATTCGGATTGGGATTGCAGCGAGAGAGAGAACAGCTGGAGAGATGAAGCGTGTACGGGATCGATTT
This sequence comes from Persicaria maculosa, assembly GCA_963922045.1. Taxonomy (NCBI): domain Eukaryota; kingdom Viridiplantae; phylum Streptophyta; class Magnoliopsida; order Caryophyllales; family Polygonaceae; genus Persicaria; species Persicaria maculosa. The sequence continues at coordinate 54,410,931 of OY998259.1, read as the reverse complement.
CCGCTTGAAACGGAAGAACGTGAAGGTTGAATTGGAGTTTGGTAGGCGGGGTTGTGATGAATTTATAGCCTGCAATCCGCAGCAGAGAACTGTTCTACTCGCAGGCATCGTGTTTTGGTTTTGTTTTTGTTTTTGGTTTTGTTTGGGTTTATGTTATCTGTTTGGTTGGTTGGGTTGGGGATGGAAGAAAGTGTTTGTTAAATGTGTATACAGTTGGTTTTGCCAGGGAAATACAGTAAACCTATGTGAATCCAACGGTGGTAAGAGGGGGTTAGGTGTTCGTGGGGAAGAGATCGGACGGTAAAGAAGGAGGGCCACGTCGGCAACACGTAGCGAGCCAATCTCCGTCTGACCGGTAAATTGGGGACTGCGGAACGCAACTTGGAATTAGGGCTGGAAATCACCCGTGGGTGATCGACTCACCCGATCCACCCGACCCGATTATTAGGGTGAAAATCCGAAAAAATCCGGGTGACGGATGGGTGATGGGTCGGGTGAAATGGGTGATGGGTCGGGTGATGGGTGATATATTTTCCACCCATTACCCGACCCATCACCCGACCCGCTTAACCACCCGTTAGCCCACCCGATTATTATAAAAAAAAAGAGGCTAGTATATAAATAATATTATGTAGTATAATTTAACATAACTAACATATTTCTCCTTTTCTACCTCTACTTTCTCCATTTTTCAAGTGTTCTTGTTAAAAAGGTCTAAAAAAACTTGCATTATTTAATTCCATGTCTTTTTAAAATAATTAAATTTCTTTTATTTGTTTTGCATATACCGATAGAGTGTAAGCAATTTGGCTCTTTCCAACGACTTTGTTAGCATTTATTGTATTAGTACATGATTAACCAAATCATATTTTCCTAATTTGTCATGAGAGTCGTAACAATAATCCTCTTAATGCAAATTAAGATATTAAAGAAATGACACATGAGTCCGTTTTCTAAAGACATAGTTTTTCTATATCATTTTTTTTATATTGAGTCTAGTAGCCGAGTTAAATTCATCTCATTCAGTTTGATATTAAACTTCTAATACTAATTTTGTAAGTTAAGGATAGTGATATAATGTATGGGTAAGTCTTTTATTAATTTAGTAACATTCATACGTTGACACAGTTTATAAAATTATCGAATATAAATGATTTTTAGGTATGTCTGTGACTCTTTTTTTTTTAATTCCTTCACCCGATTAACCACCCGATTCACCCGACGGATCGGGTGATGGGTGAAACATTAAACGGGTGGGTGATGGGTCGAGTGAAATTTTTTTATGACGGGTCGGGTGAAAAAATGGGTCCACCCATCCATCACCCGACCCATTTCCACCCCTACTTGGAATTGGAATAGGAGTTCCATGTCAAATTCTAGGGTTAGGGAAGAGTTTTACTCCAAGTTTCTAAAAGGAATTTATAATCTCAAATAATATAGAAAATAATTAAATTTAACATACTTTACATTAACCAATTTGATACACGTACTGCCAATTTTTCACCAAGTACACCGTGTCGACACCGGTTTTCAGAGTCGTTAGTCTTTTATTTTTTTCCCTAAACACAGCCCGTCAACACCAGTTTTCGGAATCGTTTGTCATTTTGCCGAATCTGAAAGCCAATATTGACAATATGCTTTCAAGAAAAATCTACCTACACTGAAAACAGGTTTCAACACCGTGTATTTGGTGAAAAAACTGGTTATATGCTAACCCCCAAATTAATGAATGATCGATTAAGATTATCTAAACTTTTTTATGCATTTATTTTTTATTGTGTGGGAAGTTATTTTCAATTTTATTCTCATAAGCGAAAAATAAACATGAATTCTTTCCTAATTAAAAAAAATATTCATGCTATTTAATACGGAGTATAAATAAATTCGATAAAGATTCTCTAATACACTTTCGTAGTGTATATTACAGTAAAGATCCCCTACAACAGATCGTGTATCACTCGGTGTATCACAAAATTATTATATATATAAATTATTCTTAAAAAATTACAAAAATTATAACAATATTTTATTTGATATTTCATACACATTTGTAAAAAAAAATATTTTGAAGAATCTTAGTAAAAAAAATTTCATAAAATGTTATTATTTTGTGACATTTACTTATGTGTACTTTTTAGAAAAATATTTTTATGATTTTTCAAAATTTTTTTGTAGATGTGTATGAAATTATCAAATACAATATTGATATAATTTTTTAAATTTTTTTAAAGAATAATTTTCATATAAACTAATTTAGTAAGACATTGAGTGATATACAAGGGTGGTGTCGGCGATCTTCATCCTCTGTTTTATGATTCATCCATGTATTATAATTGGGAATGGCGTAGGGTCGGGTGGTGGGTGGATGGGCCCCTATTTCACCCGGCTCACTATGGATGATCAATCACCTAACCCAATCCACCACTCATATTCATTTTCACCCATATCCATCGGGTGAACGGGTGAAATATGGATGACATATGGGTGATTTTTGCTAAATACACATAATTGAATTCCAATCAAAACATGTAGAGAAAATAGTGGCTAAAATAACATCATCTTGCACATTAAGTCTTAAATAAGTCATCATAAGTTTAAATAACATTATCTTAAACACATGACCATAAGTTTTAAACACAAACGAGAGTTTAAATAGCATTGTGTTAAGGGAAATAAGTCGTCCATCAACATCAAGACAAGAGTGGTAGAGGACGAAGAGGGCAAGAGGTTTGCATAACAAAGTGCCGATTAGGAAGTTATGGTTTAGAAAATTAGAAAGTTTATATATTTTTTATATAAAATATATAAATAATATTCATTTAATTTTATAATGTAGATGGATGGTGGATCGGGTCTGGTGGTGGATCGGATGTGGGTGAAAAAAAACCTCACCCCACCCGACCCACCACACATATCCACTTCACCCATATCCACTTTCCACTCGCTTTTTTTTAGATTTTTATCCACTTTTTTCGGATCGGGTGATTCGGATTCGAGTCGGGTGCGGGTGAAATTGTCATCCCTACTCATAATCATTGTCACTTAAGGAAAAAAGAGTACAAAATTATTGCAAGTGACAGAACAAGTAAGTTAAGGCTCATGGATGTCATATAAGCATATTATAATGGTTATATTTTGTCGGTTTTTCTAACATATGTACTAAGAGATACAGAGAAAATTTGCCCAACATGCCATTTTTGGGGCCTTTATTGGGGGAGTGTCCACTTAGTGTGGTAAATTAAGGTTTTGTCCTCCTAAAATTTTATGGACAAAACTGCCCTTCTAAACCTAAATTAAAGATCTCCATATCGCATCAACAGATCTCCGTTCTCTATGCTTCTCAATCACCGCCTCCTTCCGTTCTCGCGCTCACCACCATCGCCCTTCTCGCTGAACCCCGCATCCGCTACCGTTGCCGCCACCACCGTCCATCGTCGGCGACCACCACAACCACCATTATCGCTGTCGAAACTCCAGGTCGGGCCACCACTGCTATCGGAACTCCGGATTTGGAACTCTCTCTCATCTCAAACTTAAATCCAGTTGATGATCGTCCTTGACGGAGCGGGGCGAGGAATCGCTCAGATATGAGGTAATCTCTTCTCCCATGGCTGCTCGTCGTCCCATGGTTGCCTTCGTCCTCATTTGCCTTGAGCCGGAGCAAAGCACAACCTTAACAATTGCCTTGAGCCGAGGAATCAAGCATTGCGAGATGAAGCGACAATGATTCCATTGTTGATCTGTTGCGCACTGGTGCGGAGAGGCAGAGATGGGAAGTAGGAGAGGTTTTGTTTCAGTTTTTGATCTGTTGATTTCCACAGGTTTTTGTTTCAGTTTTTGACTTGTGAGGAGAGAAAGCGAGGCAGAGACAGGAAGCGAGGCAGAGACGGGAAGCGAGGCAGAGACGGGAAGTGAGGCAGAGACGGGAAGGAAGAAGCGAGGCAACGACGGGAAGGAGGAGAGGTTCTGTTTCAGAAGGCAGAGACGGGAAATGAGCCCTCACCATCAACAGTGTTGAATGCTCTTGATCTTTTGATTTCTGCAGGTTCTGTTTCAGTTTTTATTTTCTATGAAATCGAGATTAGGGTTGTGTGTACTAATTCAACAGTTGCGAAATTAAGAAGTTTGAATTTGGAGTTTCTTGGAATCAATTAGGTTTCAATTTTGTTACGATTGTGATTTTGAAATTGAGTAGATTCGATCAAGAAAGAGAGAGATTGAGAGGGAGATTAAACAAAGATCTATTGGTTTGATTTCAGCAACTGTGCAATCCTGAAATGTTGAAAATACAATTTGTTTTGAGCATTTTCGTTGAAAATACAATTTGTTTTAAGCATTTTTGTTGGTAGCAAACTGTGAATTTGTGGTTGATTGAGTTTGCTTTGTTGAGAGTTTGGATATTGACAATTTCAACAATTTTTTTTCTTGCTGAAACCTTTGGAGAACTGGTTGGCTTCTTGATTTTTGTGTAATCTGAAATGCTGAAATCCTGTCAATGCTGAAATGCCGAAACCGCGGTTTCAGCAACAACAACGTTGTTAAAATCGGGTTTTCAGCATCAACAACAGAGCTGAAATCAGGGTTTCAACATCAACAACAGTGCTGAAATCGGGGTTTCAACAACGCGAAAAAAAAAAAGAACTGCTGAATAATTTCAGCAACTTCGATTTCAGCGGTTTCTGCAGCTTTAGGAAGACATGTAGACATTTAGCTAATATGGATAGATTGGTCGACAATTTTCTAATATAGACAAAAAATATGGCCTATATGGGAACTGCCTTGGACCAATTCATTTTTCCTTTTTCACGTGTGTAAATTTACTAGTGAACGTGATTTGTATTTTTTTTTAGTTAGTTGTCTTTTTTTTTAATAAATAAGAATGGTTGTCTATTCTTATTTATTCAGTTGTGAGTTGGTCGACAATTGTCTATTCATGTATGAATAGATTTAATAAATGGTCCTCACAAGTTTTAAACTTTTTTTCCATTAAACTAGATATTTGATTATGATATAACCAAGTGTCAGCTTATCCTGTGATTTAATTAGAAATTGACGGTTGTTACTAATTATTTTTCCATCAATAATTGAATAAGCTAAAAATAATTAAACTAATTCATAATCCGGAGTATTTAAGTTGTGTTTTTGTTGATGACACTTTAGTGTGCATAATTTTTGTGTATTCATTACTTTTACCAAAATTGATACAAGGTGCAAAATTCACAAATTTTAAATTCATTTGAACTCAATATATAATTAATAATAAATTGTTGTCAAAATTGTAAAATTTAGAATTTTATCATCTTTCTCCATTCGTTCTACAGTAGCAGCTATGGCGGAGCATCTTCCCCCATTCGTTCTACAATTGTAGGCAGCTATGGCGGAGCAGCAATGACGGATGCGGCACAGTCCCGCACAACACTAAACACCCAACCACCAGCCAACTGCCAATCGGACGAGATCCACCTGCGACAACAAAGAACGATGGCAGGCGAGGCTGGAGACGACGGACATCGCGCAGACAGGAAGTCGACGTTGCACCAAAAAGACGATGAAGGTGCAGAACATCATGAGCGAAGACGAATGGGTTGGTTGAATTCCGCCATGTCGGAGCCCGATTCGAAACACCACCGAGTACAGGGAGGTCAAGATACCCAAATTAAAGGTCAAGGTCAAATCCGTGAGAACGGATAACGGGAACCAAAAATCAGCCAGAAATCCACCCAAATTAAAGGTCGAATCCGCCATTGAAGAGGTCCTTCCACCATTTAATTTCACTAAACTGGGAGTCTGGACGTTGCACCAAAAAGACGATGAAGTTGTGTTTTTTTAGATAAATTTAATTTTATTCTTTAATTTTATTAAATGTTCCCAAACTTTTTAAGTAATTATAATTTGAGTCTAAAATAATTTATAGGTTGTGAATTTTGGACCTTGTATCGATTTTGGTTTAATATGTTATAGTTTGTATATTAATTGGTAGTTTTCAAAGTTCGTATTATTTTTGGTCCATGGTTGATAGATCGTATTATTATCGGTCATTTTTCCTATAATTTATGATTTAAGACTTATATCATCTCCTCCTTGATTTTAGAGTAGGTTTATTGTTGAGCCTTTTGCCTCACTAATATACCACATCATCCAAAAAAAAAAGTGATCTGGCCATGAGCCCAGGCAAAACTTTCGCTGCAGATGGGCCCGACTCATCACACCAAAAGTGGGAAAACGTGGGCAGTGGGTATTCAACCATGAATGGTAGGCCAATCACCTATTGCCACGTGGCTGCGCTATGATTTTTTTTTTCTAAACTCAATTTCCGCCTTATTTCAAATATATTTATTTATAAAAAAATTATTTTTGAATGTAAAGTATTTTTATCTACCAATAGACACCCATTTTGCATATGTTTTTTTCGAAAAAAAATTCAAATATATAAATACCCATATTTCACTTCTTACCCATTAAAAAATACATTTAATATCCAAGCATTGATTCGGTTGCTCTAGTAACTTGTAACTTTGAGTTCTTATTATCGTTCTATGTAACGTTGAATTATTCTCATTTTATAGTATTATTATTACGAAAAGATTAAGTAATGACGAATAATAATAATAATAATAATAATAATAATAATAATAATAATAATAATAATAATAATAATAATAATAATAATAATAATAAGTAATGACGAATAGTATTATGGAAGTCTCAGCAGAGTGCTCACTCCTCTGACTGGTTGCGTGCAGTTCCTATTTCTGGGTTGGGGCAGACTATGAATGGAAGGACCTATCGTAGTGTGCTGAGCTATCGACTAGGTGTTCCGTTGTTCACGGCGTCTAGGCCCTGCCCAGCTTGCTCTCTGGTCTTTGATGGTGATGTCTACAGTGACCATGTTGTATCTTGTGATGGTTCCGTGGGCATTAAACATCGACATAACCTCGTTCGCGACACCTTATTGGATATCTGCTACAGGTCTGGGATTTCTGCCGGTAAGGTCGTTGATATCGGTTTGGTTGATGGGCATGATAAGCCTCTTCGTCCGGCGGATTCGCTACTTTATTCTTGGGACAGAGGGTGGGATGTTTGTGTCGATCTGATGGGATCCTCCCCTTTGACTCAGTCTGGGATGTCTGACTTTGTGCCTGGTCGTGCTGTTATTGATGCTGCTCGGTGTAAGTGTGCCAAGTATCGAGATTTGTGCAGGACAGCTGGTTATGGTTTCCTACCCTTCTCATTCTCTTCGTTGGGGGAGTTAGATACGGATGCGGTTGTCTTGCTGAAGCGGATTCAGAAATTCTCCGTATTTCAGGATGTCGGGGCTTGTGCTGCTGCTTATATTTTTACTAGACTCAGTTTTATTATCGCTAAGGGAGTGGGTGCCCAGATAGTATCTCGGCTACCCACTAATTTCTTGTAAATAGTAATTGGTTAATATAATAGTAAAAATAATAATAATAATAATAATAATAATAATAATAATAATAATAATATAATAATAATAATAATAATAATAATAATAATAATAATAATAATAATAATAATAATAATAATAATAATAATAATAGCTTTGTTTATTTGAAGGAAAAAAGAAATAGATAAAAAAAACGGGTAAGTTATGAGCTCGGGACGAGGCTCACTAATAATTTACTGAAAAAGTGAAAAGTTGGGTTAAGCAGATGTGACAGTTAAAAAGTAAGCAATGAGCACGGGACAGGGCTCGCTGATAAATATGCTCTTAGTTTATTGAACTAATCACTTATTTCCTACTTTTTTTACCCATCCTACCCCTCCCTTCCCTTCAACTAATTTTTTTTATTATTTATTTTTTTACAATTGATTTTCATCTTTGAAATAATCAATGAGTTTTTTTCCCAAAAGATTTAATTAATATAAACATACGTCTATTTGTAAATCTCCATATATTATCACAATAGAGTCCATCTTGATTGAGTTTATTATATCTTTCTTTTATGAGTTTATTTGTATAAGTTTAATTCAAATTATTAAACTAATATTTTATTTAATTGTATAATATTAATTAATTTTTTAAAAATCGCGCCATGGCGCGAGAACTATACTAGTATTCATTTAATCACAATGAAAAATATTTATTTTGTAAATAAAACAAAATGATGAAAATTAAAACAAACATAGGATTAATGGTCCTCACGGGTTTTAAACCTTTTTTCTCCATTAAATTAGATATTTGATTATGTTTTTGTTGCTCCAAAATGGTGAAATTACTAATCCCGGACACTCTTACACCCCCCGACCTGATGTGATTGTGAGAAAAAAGTAAATTATGTTGCCACAACCGGCAATAAAGGTTGGGACCGCGCTCACTACGCACCAGGAGCCTCTCTCACTTGAGAGTTTATTCTCACATTGCTGCTGATAAGGGTAAACTTTTTATAGTGACATACTCCACCGCTTTGCGGCCCCATACCCTAGAAACACATTTTTGACTTGGCCCTACGGATTACTATACACACCGCTTGACTCTACTATTTGAAGGGTTTTTTTGAGAGGTTCATCATCCACATTTCACTCTAAATGATTTATACTCCCTCTGTTTCGAATTAAATGTCGTTTGTCATTTTGTGCACGCATTTTAAGAAGGTAAAAACTCTATAAAATATTATTTTTTAATCAATTTTTTTACTCCATAATAATGCCATACTTTTTTTAATCAAGTTTTATAAAGTTTTTACCTCCTTAACATGCGTGTCGAAAACTAAGATGACTTTTATTATGAAACATAGGGAGCAACTTTTTTCCCTTCAATTTAATTCTAAGTGATGAAAGGGTTAAAACCTAAAACACATGCCACTGTGAGCCTTGAAAAAACCTATTTTTTTTTTATTGAAGTAAAGATTCGAGATCAGACAAGTCTGATTCTTGACAGGCCCGCGAATTGGCAGACAGAAACCGATTAAACATACATAGAATACAGAAAACGAACGCAATAAACAAGCATAAATAAAATCTACAACAAGACCACCTAAGCAGAACTACTCCTAAAAGTTGAAGACGCCGGTGAAGAACGAACCTAAGTACCACCAAATAGTAGTACCGCTAGCCAGCGGTACAACATGACTCTATCCCTTGTGCGTAGTGCAGACAAAACTCCAAGGAAGCTCCTTCCCGGATACAGAGCCACCCTAAAAGCACCACCTCGACCCCAGCCAGTCCCGACTCCGGACTCCACGCCCCTAACCAAGCAGAAAAACTCCTAGAAACGCCGGAAGTAGAGTCACACATTGCTCGTGCAAAGACGCCACTAAAATTCAATCAATCGGAATTTGGTCAAACCCTTTCGAGATATGATCAAACCCTTTCGGGATATTATGATCAAACCCTTTCGGGATTTCATATAAGCTTTCCCAAGCGGGTGATAGGTCTAAAACCAACACCCCGCAAGCTATGGTGTCAATTTTAGTAATCGAGTGACGAATCTCAGGGACCGTGTGAATATCAATTGCAGAACTCAACTAGTTTATCAAGCCAAGTAGAAGAAGTAATTTTCAAAGGAATAAGAAAATAAGAAGAAGAAAAATAATAAATTGCAAGTTTTGTGAATATATGATGAGAAACATTCCAAAGTCAGGGTTCGTTACAACAATGCATCCTCGATAGACTATATAATTTTCATGCCTGAACAAATTAAAAAGAGATATTTGAAGGTAAACTATATAAATTCATTATCATTCAGCCTACGCATGTCGCAATAACTATGTCTGTTTCAATTAATTACCACTCGGCTCGCACATGTTGCAGAATCAATCAAGTTGGACTCTTTAAGCATATCGACCTAGCAAGAAAATCGACCAAACCTTCGCGTGTGCGATTTTCATAACCAACTCATGTTGTCTATGATAATTTATTATCCTCAAGAGAATTAAATAGATCGCTCATAAACAATTCTCAAGTTCCATCCATGTTTTCCAACAAAGTAACTACTTTATTCACATATCCAATCTCAATTCGCAGCCGGCGCATATTGAACAGCAAAATGACTCCAATCAATCCTAAAATTAATCAGATTAAGCACTAATGGATCAAATCAAACACATAATAGGATTCATTCAGGCAATCATCACGAACATGTCTATCTCAGCATCGTTGGGATCACCCCAACCCCAGAACAAAAAAATTAGCCAGACATGAATTCAGACACAATCAAAGGAATCATGATAAAAGAATATAAAACTAGATTAAAAGAACTTATCTTGAATCTAGTAGAACAACCTTCAAGAAGAAATCTCTGAAAAGCCTAAGCTCTCAATATCCGCAACTAGGGTTTTTGGTGTCAAAATTTGGATGTCTTATGATCAAACCCTAATCCTCTATTTATAGTGCTAATTAAAGTCTGAAAATAATCCTCAAATAATAATAAAATATACCAAAAAGTCGTCCAATAAAAGATAGAAGTCCGGTCAAATCTCGAAGAAGTAACGCGGAAAGACAAGTATCAAGTCGACACGTATATGGGTATCGAGTCACTAGGAGGCTACTGTAAAGATTTCTTGCTCGCAAAGTGGAAGTATCGAGTTGATACGTGTGAGTATCGAGTCGATATGTCTTGTTTTCTAAAATTTCCGGGCTTCCTGGTCGAAACATACGGATATTGGGTCGATATCTGTAAGTTTCGGGTCAATACTTTGACTCAACATCAGCTTCTTGGCTCAATTTCTCTATATTGTAAGCCGAATTTGCAAAAGTGTTCAACATGAAAATTGTAGATCTTTGAATCATCTTTCCAACAAGCTATATAATGTCTCGATCCGAAATTTGTGGAACACAAACAACTTATTTTACTGAGACATCACCAAATAGGAATCGTTTAGAAAATGTCGATTCAGCAATAAGCTCTTCTTAACTTGATTATTAGCACTTGAGACCGCTATACAAAGCTCTTCTGGCATCCATGAACATATCAAACTTGGCTTCAATTAATCTTATTTCCCAAATTGACATCGAACAAGCTCCAAATCAACTGAAAACAAATAAAAACACGAGTATAGACATCTATTCTAAAAATGAAACCAGAAACTATGTATATAAGACATGCAAACCATATAAAAATGACTTAAAAACGACTATAAACTATTTCCTATAACCTGTAGAATATGATGATATCTAGGGGTGGGCACAAATCCCGCAAATTCCGTCCCGTCCCGCATCCCGTCCCGATCTCGTCCCGATCCCGGTGGGATTTGGAAAAAAAAAATCAATCCCTTCCCGATCCCGTCCCGCAAAAAACACGCGGGACGGGACACGGGACGAAGAGTTCGAATCCCGCAAATCCCGTCTCGTCCCGCATATATATATATATATATATATATATATATATATATATATATATAAAATTATATATATAATTAAAATTAATATAAACATATAATAATATATTTATATTATACCTTAACATTTATTTAAACCCAATATTTAAAATTTAAAATAATAATAAAACATTAAAACATCCAAGAAATATTGAAATAACCAAAATAAGACTTTTGTATTTTGTAATGGGATTAATTGTATATGTAATACTTACTGTATTTTGTTTTTCTTACTTGCTATTTTTCTTACTGTATTTTGTTTCAATTTTACTTATTGTATTTTTACTTACTGTATTTTACTACTAGTACTTAATGTAATGATGTATTTTGGTGTTTTGATAAACACTTACTGTTTTTTAACTTTTTTTTCAAGGTAATTGGATTTTTTTTAATTATTTTTTACGAGGGATAAATCCCGTCCCGTCCCGATCCCGTCCCGTTCCGTGAGGGATAAGACCCGGCGGGATTTGAAAAAAAAAAAATCAATCCCGTCCTGATCCCGTCCCGTAAAAAATACGCGGGACGGGACGCGGGATTACCCCAATCCCGTCCTGTCCCGTCCCATGCCCACCCCTAATGATATCACTGGGATTTCAAAATTATATATAATTTGTGCAACATTTTTATTTTATTTTTATTCTAATTTATTTGTATATTATTTAGAATTATTCAAACCCTTTTGAAGAAACCTACTGGCTTTAGTGATGCTTTATTGATTTATTTAAATAATTTGAAATTTTCATCACATCAAGAGAGCGGTTAAACTAGTTGGTTTTAATAAAAAAAAGGTTAAACTAGTTGGTCAGTATATAAGTCAATCATAATCTTTTTTTTATCCGAAAAGTCAATCATAATCTTATTATGTTTGGTTAACTAGTACAATCTCCACACCATAGCGCATAGATCTGAATTAGTGAAATATATTATATTTTTTTCCCAAAAAAATTATTTGGGTTTAGTATATTAATCTGTTAGGAGATTTATTTAGATTTAAACTTTGGTTTATTTTACAATTATAGATCTGAATTAGTGAAATGTGTATTAATATAAAATTTATTTAAATATAAAAAATTTGTAGGATATATGTATATATATATATATTAAGAATTTTATTTAATTCTAAATTAATTACGTAACAATTAAGAAGTATTGAAAAAAATTAACTAGTTGATTGAACGAGTATTAATATAAAATTTATTTCAATTAAAAAAAATGGTGCATAGTTTGAGTATTGAACTAGTCTCTAATTTTTTTTATGACGAGAATTCCAAGGAAAGAGACGGAGAAATGGATCGAATTCGGGACCTCCTTCTCATCCCTTGTTCCTCACCACTAGGCCACCTAAACTAGGGCTGAACTAGTCTCTAATTAAAATTACAAGTAATAAACATATATTATCGAATGTAAATTTTAATCAATTTGAACAATCAAATCTAACCGGGGGAAAAAAAAGAATCCATATGAAGATTCATTGAGATGTTTTCCGAATATACACCGAAATTCCAAATAAGATATTTAATGGTTGGCTTACGTTGTATTCCACGTTGATTATATTATTATCCATCCAGCAAGATCTGACTTCAACTTAATTCGTAATCTATCCATAATCGTCACACTTGTCTTCATTTATCTCTTTCTATATATCCATTTAATAGTGGGATACAAATTAAGATCTACCCCAAATAGATTGGCATCTTTTGTACACACCGTAAGGGTTTATATGAGACGGGATTAATAAACTGACTAAAATTATAAATAGCTTAGAATTTATAAACTGTTGGTAAAAGTAGTTAAAAATTTAAACAACAAGATAATCCCGTATGGGGAGAAAAACAGTTTATTTGTAAAAAGTGGATTTTATTTGGTCAACGGGGCCATGTTACAAATAATCTCTCATGGATTTATTGGTGCTGCGCTTTTTTTCCTAGCAGGAACTAGTTATGATAGAATACGTCTTGTTTATCTCGACGAAATTGGCAGAATAGCCGTTTCAATGCCAAAAATGTTCACCCTCTTCACTACTTTTTCAATGGCGTCCCTTGCGTTACAGGGCATGAGTGGTTTTTTTGCCGAATTAATAGTCTTTTTTGGAATAATTACCAGTCAAAATTTTTTTTTAATGTTATTAGGGGTATTGTGGTACTTTCAAACCAAATAATATAAAAGGGAAGGGGTAAAACAATATTTTTGCAAAATAAACACAAAAATAACCTCTCTTTTCTAGCTTTTTTTAAACACGTTTTAGTTTATTTTGGTCATCCAAACAACCAAAAAAGTTGTTTAAAAAATAAACACCCACAAATGTTTATTTTTTAACAGCTTATATGATCTACCATACACACCTTTTCAATTTCCATGAATTTCACTCTTCAAACCTCCAACTGCACCTCATTGCATCTCTTTGCTAAACACCAGCGTACAAGCTTTTTTTTGGGAGGAACCTGATGAAAGCTATTAAAACATGTTGAAAGATGTTGCCAAACATGTGCTAAGTCTATAAGTGTTTGGTAGCAAGGTAGTTTTTGGGAATGAAGATTATTTATAGGAATAATGGGATGGAGATTATTTTTAGGGACGAACATGATGGAGATATTTTTAAGAAACAATCTAGTTTGTATATGGTTGAAGGAAGATTTTTTTTTATGGAATAGATGAAAAAAACATATCCCTGTCTTTTGCCTTAGCCTCTTTCTCACATTAACCATCATCTCTCTCCAATTCCCAATTTGCTACTATGCAACTCTCTTCCTTTTCTTATTCTGAACACCCAAACAATCGTCCCACCATGTTTCCCTACCACCTTCAAAAAATCATTGCAAAGATTCAAAACATTCCATTCAGAGGGGTGTGTTATGGGGCCGAGGTCGTCAAGATGGTGGAGAGAGGCGGAGAGAGTCGGGGGAGAGCCTGTGACGGTCGCCGGAGATGTTGTTGCTAGAGAGATCGAGATGGCGAGGCTTTGGAGGCCACGGATGGAATCCGCACTACTAAAAATATGTTATTTAACATCGGGTAATAACCGATGTCTTTAAAAAAAAACGATGTCTACGTGAGTGATGTAAAAAGTCAAAAGTTTTTTACATCAGCCATAGCCCGATGTCTATAAAGTTTACAACATCATTTATATTTTTAAATCTGATGTCTTTGTATGTTATAACACCGGGCTTTTAAGTTTTACCGATGTTAAACATTTTTTACTTTTAACATCACCCACATAGACATCGATATTATTTTTTGAAAGATATCGGTTATTTCGCGATGTTAAATGATATATTTGTAGTTTTTTTTAATTATTGTAACCTATGCGGGATTTGAACCCGCATCTTTGTGCTTGAGCACAACGCTCTACCAATTGAGCTAATAGGCTAAATCACAACAATGCTAAGATGCTTAGAAAAATTTAATTATGTCCAAATCATTATAGATGCAAAAACTAGTAAAATAATTATAACTGATTCCTAGATGGATAAAGAGGCAAGACAAAATTTGGCATTCAAGCTTCTCACACTAACATAGAAAGTTGGATAAAAAAAATCACAAAAGAAAGAATAAATTTAGCCAGTTCCTGGATCATATAAAGACAAGGCAAAATTTGAGAATTCGGCATTCCAGTTCATGCCCTGATAGGTCATACTGATCCAAACTGCTAATCACAAAATTAGAAGTGCATTACCGACGGATCAACAATAATCTCTACAAATATCACAGAACTGTTTCAAATTTTTTGACATGCATATATGAAATCTGGAATGGGAGACAAAATCAGAAGTGCTGACTGTATGTTATTTGCATAACAGAATTCCCTCAAGAAGGACTAAGGTGTCTCCCTATGAAATCTGGAGTGGGAGACAACCCAACCTAAACTACATAAAGTATGGGGCTGTATAGCTTACTATAGGATTCCAGATCCTAAGAGGAGCAAGTTGGGTCCTAAGGCTTTGAAAAGTATCTTCATAGGGATGCGTTGATTCATGTTCATTCTATCATTGCTTGAGGACAAGCAAAGGTTAAGTGTGGGGGAGTTTGATAGCATGCATTTAGGTAGGCATAATAGGTTGCATTTAGCTTAGTTAAGATGCATTTCATGGATGGATTAAGCATGATTTGCATATTAGTTCTCTATGTTGTCGGAGTCGGAATCTACACGTTTTTATTGATTATTTCAGGTAATGGTAGATCCGAGGAGAAGACATGAGTTGATAACGCATTTGATGAGAATGTCTAGTTGATCGAAGAAGCTTACATGAAGATCTCAAGAGGTCCTGAGAAGAAGAAGCGAACCTAAACGAAGAACAAGTCTGCAGAAGTTGTCGCCAGACATGCTGAACTTGTTTTGAACTTTCTGGAGGCCTCGGTTGTCCGATCGACTATTATGACCATGCGTTGGAAAGCTCTTTCAGAGGGCTACAACTTTCATGTTGACGTCGAGAGCTAATTCGAGACGGAATTTTCGGGAAAACCCAATGCAGCGGCCGCCGCATAGTATGCTGCGCCCGCCGCCAGGGGCGGTATTCATGCTGCGCCCGCCGCTTATATGCAGCGCCCGCCGCAGCTGCCGTCAGCGCGCAGCGTTTCGATTGAAAAACCCTAGATGTCTACTTTGTTTTGGGAGGCCGACTTTGATGTTTATTAGGCCGACTTTTATGTTATTTTTCATTACTTCCATTCTATTCTTACGTTCTATCAGACAATTAGAGAGAGAAGCGATGTTCGCCATGGGCGACTAAACTCTCTTCGTTCTACTTGCAATTTGAAGCTTTATTTGGATTGATTGTGAGTTTCTGAATCTTTTTCCTTATTTCCTATATTGAATACTTCAACTTCTTTGTGCTTGATTGTTTATTGTTTTGTTCTATCTTGTCTGGCCAACTTGTTAGATCAATTCAATTGCTAGGGTTTTGTAGATTCCTGGTTGCGAACCTTAACCCAAGTAGCAAACTTGTTCCTTTAGGGCTGGTTGAACTATTTGAATGAGTAGGAAGTTGAATGTGTTGTTAAATCCCTCTTTAGGGACTGCAAATACCTTGGCTAATCTCTGAACTTAAAGCTATCAATTGGGTTAAATCCTTCTTTAGGGACTGTTCGATTGATAAGGGTTGCTAGGACTGGTTGGACTAGTAACTATATTAGGTCGGGACAAGGGCATTCATAGGAAGACTAAAAGGATAAGAGGAAGTTACAATATCAATTCAAACAAATGAAGTGGATAGTTGTAGGTAGAGCGATCTTCTCTAATTTGTTTTGCATTAATCTGTTTATAGTTTATTTTTCTTTCTTTCTTATTTCAACCACTCAAAAACCCCCTTTCTACTAATTGGTAAATACACATTGCGGAGAAATACTTGATTCTCTGTGGGATCGACCTCTTACTTGCTTGCTATACTAGTTTGTAGGTTTGAGTTTTATTTTGATACGGTTTATGCGACTAAAAGCCGTCCATCAAATTGCCGCCTTTCTCAAACCTACAAACTAGTATAGCATGCATTTAGGTAGGCATAATAGGTTGCATTTAGCTTAGTTAAGATGCATTTCATGGATGGATTAAGCATGATTTGCATATTAGTTCTCTATGTTGTCGGAGTCGGAATCTACACGCTTTTATTGATTATTTCAGGTAATGGTAGATCCGAGGAGAAGACATGAGTTGATAACGCATTTGATGAGAATGTCTAGTTGATCGAAGAAGCTTACATGAAGATCTCAAGAGGTCCTAAGAAGAAGAAGCGAACCTAAACGAAGAACAAGTCTGCAGAAGTTGTCGCCAGACATGCTGAACTTGTTTTGCACTTTCTGGAGGCCTCGGTTGTCCGATCGACTATTATCACCATGCGTTGGAAAGCTCTTTCAGAGGGCTACAACTTTCATGTTGACGTCAAGAGCTAATTCGAGACGGAATTTTCGGGAAAACCCAATGCAGCGGCCGCCGCATAGTATGCTGCGCCCGCCGCTTATATGCTGCGCCCGCCGCCAGGGGCGGTATTCATGCTGCGCCCGCCGCTTATATGCTGCGCCCGCCGCTTATATGCTGCGCCCGCCGCAGCTGCCGTCAGCGCGCAACGTTTCGGTTGAAAAACCCTAGATGTCTACTTTGTTTTGGGAGGCCGACTTTGATGTTTATTAGGCCGACTTTTATGTTATTTTTCATTACTTCCATTCTATTCTTTCATTCATTAGACAATTAGAGAGAGAAGCGATGTTCGCCATGGGCGACTAAACTCTCTTCGTTCTACTTGCAATTTGAAGCTTTATTTGGATTGATTGTGAGTTTCTAAATCTTGTTCCTTATTTCCTATATTGAATGCTTCAACTTCTTTGTGCTTGATTGTTTATTGATTTGTTCTATCTTGTCTGGCCAACTTGTTAGATCAATTCAATTGCTAGGGTTTTGTAGATTCCTGATTGCGAACCTTAACCCAAGTAGCAAACTTGTCCCTTTAGGGCTGATTGAACTAATTGGATGAGTAGGAAGTTGGATGTGTTGTTAAATCCCTCTTTAGGGACTGCAAATACCTTGGTTAATCTCTGAACTTAAAGCTATCAATTGGGTTAAATCCTGCTTTAGGGACTGTTCGATTGATAAGGGTTTCTAGGACTGATTGGACTAGTAACTATATTAGGTCGGGACAAGGGCATTCATAGGAAGACTAAAAGGACAAGAGGAAGTTACAATATCAATTCAACCAAATAAAGTGGATAGTTGTAGGTAGAGCAATCTTCTCTAAATTGTTTTGCATCAATCTGTTTATAGTTTATTTTGTTTTCTTTCTTATTTCAATCAACCAAAACCCCCCTTTCTACTAATTGGTAAATACACATTGCTGAGAAATACTTGATTCTCTGTGGGATCGACCTCTTACTTGCTTGCTATACTAGTTTGTAGGTTTGAGTTTTATTTTGATACGGTTTATGCGAATAAAAACCGCTCATCAGTAGATTTTTGGATATGGACTCAAATCTAATAATTGAATCTAGAGATGCTGAATTTTTTGACACAAAATTCAGTGGGGATTCAACATGTGAAACTGCTGAAAATGCTACAAGGTTGGATCTATCGAGTTCATCAAGGAAAAGGCAATTGGATGAACCAATGGAACAAAGGAGGAGTCAAAGGATTAAAATACAACAACACTTTGGTCATGATTTTTCATTACCAAATGATGTTGTACTTCTAGTTGAAGGAACTAGAGATGAGGTGCTGAATGAAATGCCAATTGTGTTTCAAATAGAAGGAGATCCTAAGACAATTAAGGAAGCAATGTCTTCAAGGGATGTAGCCTTCTGGAAAGAGGATGTCAACGATGAAATGGACTCAATTATGTCCAATAACACATGGGTTCTAGTGGATTTGCCTAAAGGATCAAAACCAATCTCAAGCAAGTGAGTATTTAGACGAAAGTATAATACCGATGGCACAATTCAAACCTTTAAGGCTAGATTAGTAGCCAAAGCGTTTAGGCAAAAGGAAGGGATTGATTACTTTGATACATATGCACCAGTAGCAAAGATCACATCAATAAGAGTGATTTTAGCACTTGCTTCATTGTATAAGTTGTAGGTGCATCAAATGGATGTAAAAACGGCATTTCTAAATGGAGATTTAGATGAAGAGTTGTACATGGAACAACCCGAAGGGTTTGTAATTCCTGGAAATGAAAAGAAAGTGTGTAAACTCATAAAATCTCTATATGGACTGAAACAAGCCCCAAAACAGTGGCATGAGAAGTTTGATTTTGCAATATTGTCTTATGGATTTACACACAATGGGGTTGATAGATGTGTGTACATGAAATCCATTGACAAATATAGTGTTATCATATGTCTCTATATTGATGATATGCTCATTATAAGCAATAATATGGAGGGAGTAAATGACACTAAGGATTTCTTGAAGTCACAATTCTAGATGAAAGATTTGGGGGAAGCTAATACAATTCTAGGTATTAAAATACTTACAAATGGTGGGGTTTTCACTTTGACACAATCTCATTATATTCATAAGATGTTGGAAAACTTTAAGCATCTTATGATTAAGGAAGCAAATACCCCTTATGATCCCTCATGTAAATTGTCAAAGAATGAAGGTAGATCAACTTCTCAAACTGATTATGCAAGTGCAATTGGAAGTTTAATGTATGCAATGCATTGCACAAGACCAGACATTGCATTTGCAGTTTGCAAGTTGTCTAGATATACTAGCAATCCTGGAATTGATAATTGGAAGGCTATAAGTCGAGTTCTAGGATACCTAAAGAGTACATCGGATTTAAAGCTAACCTACAACGGTTTTCCCGCTGTTTTGGAAGGTTATACAGATGCTAGTTTGATCTCTAGTGCAGATGAGTACAAATCTGCAAGTGGTTGGCTGTTTACCCTAGCCCGAGGAGCAATATCATGGACTTCAAAGAAGCAAACCTGCATAACTCATTCCACAATGGAATCAGAGATTATTGCATTGGCTGCGGCAGGAAAGGAAGCGGAGTGGCTGAGAAATTTTCTTCTGAATATAAAGTTGTGGCCATAACCAATGTCACCCGTTTCTATGTTCTGTGACAGTGCAGCAACATTATCCAGAGCTTACAATAAAATATACAATGGAAAGTCTAGACACATAAGTTTGAGACATGCTTATGTGAGGAAGCTGATAGAAGAAGATGTAATTACCATTATTTATGTCAAGTCTTGTAAGAACTTGGATGACCCATTTACAAAGGCACTCTCAAGAGAAGCGGTAAGAAATACCCCAGTTGCAATGTGGTTGAAATTGATATGAAATCACCACAATGGGAACCCATCTTCTTTCTAGACATTCTAGTTACGATGTTTAAAGGGTAACAACAAGTTGTCGATAAGTGATTTGGGAACTGCACTTAAGCTTAAGAAACTAGTGTAGAAAAAGGAGGCTGAGTATTATACCTCTTAATAAGATTCTGGAAAGTTTAATTACTTTAATGGTTTGAAGGAATCTTACCTATATAGATTACATAAGAGTGGAGTTGCTCTTAAACAAAACCAGTTGTTTTGTAAGTTTTCTATGAATTTGGGGTGAACTCAAGGCAAAAGAAATTATGTGAAGAAGTAGGAAATGTTATATGTATGCTTTATCCGATGTTGATAAAAGAGAAATGGTTTAAGGAACTAACCACCATTGAATCTGTCTACACTTTGATAGAGTTATACTAATTGGAAGTTTAAGTTGAAAAACACTTTGATTATGTATGACATTATTATTTGCAAAAGTGCGATCTATAGACTTGGTGGGGATTGTTGGATAAAGTCTAAAAAAATAAAACTAAAATAAGTTAGTTTCAGTTATTTCTGATTTCTGAAATCAGTGGTCTAAATCAGTTATAGATGAATGGCCCAGATCTGTTATAGATCAATTGCTGTGATCTCTTCCTTTTGGATGAGATTTCCCAACTTCTAATAACTGTAAAAACTGAATTAACTGCCTGACAGTTTTCAATGGCATATCCTCATTAAAAGAAGAGTTTCTTCACAGAAGAAATTCAGATTTGCTGTCTGAGATTTCTTATAGGGCTTTGTTGTATCATGGGAGGTGAATTTGTCTGAAACCCAAACAACAATTAAAAGGGACAAATATCACTTTAAAGATAGTGATCTTTCACGCCTCAAAGAAATAGAAACCCTAAGTTACCAACATAATAGAGATGAGAGTGACAGATAGATCTCCGAGGGATCAGGCGAGAGGGGGTGATCAAAGGAAGGAAAGGGGAGAGGCGAGGGTTTGGGTGAGATTCAGGGAGACGAGAGAGAGAGAGAGAGAGAGGCGAGGGGAGGTTCCTGAAATAAAAAGCCGAAGAGGGGTTTGGGATTTTTTCAAAGGGTTGGACCATGTAATTTAATGAGCGGGTTTTAAGAATGACATTGACTTATTTTAACAAAAATGGAAAAATAACCCCTAAATGTACCCAGAGGAACGTGCGCCTACGCGCCCCTCTTTTCGCCTTCTTTAAGCCGATCAGCCGCCCAGCTCCATCCATGGCGCTCTCCGTTCCGCTCACCTGCAACCGCCGAAGGCCGATCCCACTGCAACACCCACTTGCCCTTTCTTATCTCCACTTGTACCCTCCTTGTCGAATTGGAACCTCACAAACCGCCCCCTCTATGCTTCTGCTTTCCCTAACCTGCGAAAGGTTCAATTTGGGGAGGTGGTTTCCCCTGATTCGTGCGATTTTAGGCGAGATCCGTCCTCTGAGTGGATAACTAGACCTCTGTATGGGTCTTTATTGTGGGATGGGATCGGTTGTGGCCGGACGGTGTCTGTCACCTCTTGCTTGGGCGTGGGTGGCTGTTTCTGTCGCCCCTTTCGGCCTGCTTCTTGCTTCAATCTAATCTGCATCTAAACCTCACGGTAAGTTCTTGCTCTCTCCCTAATTTTCACTCGACTGCTATCTTGGCCTACAAGCATATGGATTATTTAAGGCTTCCACAAGGCATTAGAGCTAACAGCTCGTTTAATCTACCCTTTCTTCTCGTTTACATGTTCACAAATCCTTCCAATCTCCCTCTTCCTTTACTACTTTCGCTCATGGCTTCTAAGGCCTTTCTGGACGCCTTATCGGCGACTCAAGCCAATCCCACTGACACCTCGGCTTCTGTCACTGCTTTTCCGAACCTGGGCTTGCCTGATTTTCTTATGCATTTCGTTTGCTTTTCTATCCTTGTTTATTATCGTGTGGTTGGCTACTTATTTTGGGGTATGTTTTGTCTCCCTTTTGGTTGCTGCAATTTCTACTCTGCCTTAACCATCGTTGCTCGGGATTGCTCTTTCTGGTGTGGGTGGAAGGGGAGCCTTGCCCGGGTGCTCTTCGGTTTTCCGCTGATGCTTTTCAAGCTGTTTGGGTGGCTTCTTTGGGGTTTTGGATGCTGTTGTTCATGCCTATTGATGCCAAGTCGGCCTTTACTTGTGTCTAATCCTAGTTGTTGTGTTTGGATGTGTATTGGGTTAATACCCTTGTTTGTATTTGTTTGGATGTGGGTTAAGTTATCACTCTTTTTTGTAATTGTTTTTACTTATAATCATAAGCTTAACAACCAAATGGGTTTATGACTCATCAATCTACCTTTGTTTGTTCTGGTCCCTTTCATTGGGTTGGAATAGATTTGGTAACTACACCAAACCTATATAATATTTTGTCCTTACCGGACTTTCTTAAAAATTGTAAGCACCAAGGCTATAGAAATACTGCTCGCTTATCTTTATATGAATTTGAATGGTGCTCCTCGCAACTCCTCGACCTTATCGGCGCTCAGTCGTCACAGGATGCTTTTATACTCTCTGAATTTTTATGGCTTCAGCCAAATCAATCCTACGAATGGATGGGCGCCCCCATCTCTAATATATATTGGGCTCTAGCTCCGTACCCGGGAGGAATTTCTATATTACATAGTGAAGGTCTTGACCTAGAACTACTGTTTCAATACCATAGAGTACACAGCTACCAACACAAAACTATACCGACAGATACAAAAACAAGTTTCCTATGAATATTTGCACTTGGAATTCATGCGGTATCCGCAGTAGAAACTTTTGGACTAATATCGATATTTTCTGTAAAAACAATCATATTAATGTACTAGACAATATTTGGCGGAAATGTTGGTTTACTAACGTCGCTTTTGACCCTGCCGCGGGTTTTTCTGGAGGCATCTGTTTGATTTGGAAAGACTTGTCGTCGGCTCAGGGATCTATTGAACTTATCTCAGTTCAAAATCGTTTTATACATTTCAATTACTCGGATTATATGTCCCAAAGGACAATTGCCATGATCGTTATCTATGCTCCGTGAGATGACAGAAGAAAAGTGGATTTTTGGAACTCCATTACCCATTATATCCAAACCTTATTGATTCCCATCTATATTATGGGAGATTTCAATGACATTTGTTCCCCATCTGAAAAAATGGGGGGAGTTAGTCCAAGTAATGCCAGATTTGTGCATCTAACGGACTTCAAGAACAATCTCTCCTTACATGAGGTACCTTCCTTTGGAGGTCAATTTACCTGGAAGTAGAAAAAAGATGGAATTGACAGCTGCTTTGAGAAATTGGATCGTCTACTCATCCACACGGATGTCTTGACTATTTTTGACTCCCTTAGAACTCAAATTCACCCTTTCACAAGATTTGATCATGCACCAATATCGACGAACTTCAATCGTAATGCTAAACCAAAAAACAGACCTTTTAAATTTGAATTAGCTTGGGCTAGTCGAGCAGACTACAAAAATCTTGTCTCTCAGGCTTGGCGTATAGACACTCCAGGTTCTCATATGTTCCGCCTTGTCCTACGGATGCAATTGCTTAAGCGCCTATCTAAAGTCTGGCATAAGAAAACTTTTCTTAACATCAACAACCAAATTTAGATGACTGATAAAAAACTTCTACAATTTCAAACCTCACTTCTTTCAAACTATAACAACAACGACCTTAAAATTTTAAAGCAACTGCTTAACAAAAGGGAAAGAATTCTCGATTTCCATCGCCGATACTGGAGCCAACAGGCTAAGGTCAAGCATACCAAGCTAAATGATTTCAACTCAGGGTATTTCCACAAGATTGCTTCGGCTAAGAAAGGCCGAAAAATTATTAAGACAATCACCCTACCAAATGGCGAGGTCTTCGCAGATTTTCGCATTATTCAACAAGAATTTGAAAAAGATTTCAAAAATCGGTTTTTCTCCTCCATGAGTAACGATCTCGACATCTCCAGGGATCTGGGGGTCATACCTACACAAGTCACCCAGTTAGACAATGACATGCTTACAGCACCTGTTTCCAACCCCGAAATTAAGAACGCAGTTTTCTCGATGAGCCCTGATAAAGCGCCATGCCTGGATGGATTCTCTACAGGTTTTTACCAAAAATTTTGGAAGACTGTCAGACCATCCATTACCAAAGCTGTAAAGGCCTTCTTTACCAGTGGAAAGATCTTAAGGCAAACCAACCATACCTTCATTACTTTATTACCAAAACGTGATGATCCTTCTTCTGTAAGTCACTATAGACAAATAAGTTTGTGTTCAACGGCTTACAAAATTATTGCAAAAGTTATCACTGCAAGACTAACTAAGATCTTTGAGAAACTAATACATCCTTTACAGGGTGCTTTTACTAAAGACATCTCTATTCAAGACAACATTTTGATAGCCCACGAGGCTTTCCACTCCTTTAAACTTAAGATGGGTAAGTCTGGTTTGATGGCTCTAAAATTAAACATGGAAAAGGCTTACGACCAGGTCGAATGGCCGCTCCTTTTTGATGTCGTAACTAGTTTTGGTTTTGATAAGCAATTTATTAGTTGGATCAGAGAGTGTGTAACCACGGTTTCGTATTCTGTATTGGTTAATGATGAGCAAACTACAATTATTGAGCCTTCACGGGGACTAAGACAGAGAGACCCTCTTTCTCATTTTCTCTTTATTCTTGCATCGGAGGTTTTGGCAAGGACTCTGCATTCAGGAAAGTCTTTCCAACAAGGATATGTGACTAGCCTTTGGAAGACCGGGCATTAAAATACCTTTCTTAGCATTCACGGATGATATTCTCATTTTCTGTAAAGCCTCCCTGTTGGCATGCTCTTTAGTTTTGACGATTCTGGATCGGTTCTGTCTGATTTTGGGTCAGAAAGTCAATTTACACAAATCTAGCTTCCAAGCGTCTGCTAACACAACACTAGAAGCTATCAATGCCACGATTTTTGTTCTTGGCATTCCACAGGCAAATAATTTTGACAAGTATCTGGGTTGCCCAATTGTAAATGGTAAAACCAACAAAGACACCTTTAATCAGGTAGTTCTTAAAACCAAGCAGCAACTTACGAAATGGAAGGCGTCGTGCCTCTCTGCCGAAGGTCGTAAGATCCTCATAAAAGCAAACTTAAGTGCCAAAACGCTCTTTTTCATGCAAGCTTTCTTATTGCCTTCCCACATCCACCAAGAACTTGACAAGGTGTATAGACAATTTTTTTGGAACAAACATTCCAGTGGCCCATCGCTGATTAGCTGGGACAAGATCTGTGCTGACACCATGAAGGGTGGCTTAGGAATCCATAAAGCTGAAACGATGAATATTGTTTTACAAATGAAGCTTTTATGGAAAATTCTGTCCGATTCAGATAACATATGGGTCAGGATTGTTTCTCACAAGTATCTTAAGGGACAAGATCTCCTATCTTATAAAACAAAGAGTAATACTTCTTGGCTGTGGAACCGTCTGATGTCTATCCGACACCTTTTTCAGCAGGCCCTCCACTAGACTGTTGGAGACGGGAACTCTATCGATTTCTGGTCTCAGAATTGGGCCTTTTCCTCTACCTTGGATACTAGGATCTTACAACCAATCCCAAATGATTTGCTGGGTATCAAAGTGTCTCATTTCCTCACCACTAATCTGCGGTGGAACACGCCCTTGCTCTTATCAAGCCTAACCAACATCCTTCCGTTGGACGGCATTAATCATCTCCTCCGCATCATTTTGCCAAATAAACCTATGAAGGACCGTCTCTATTGGAATCCTAGTACCAATGGGTGGTTTACTACATGTTCGGCAAACACTTTGCTATCACAAAATAAGGGTCCGCATAGTTTCGACTGCGGATGGATTTGGGATCTAGATGTCGCCCCGAAAGTGCGGCACTTTCTATGGAAAATCTCTCGTGACGGCCTACCCACCTCATGCAGGCTACAGAAGTCCCACGTGTATGTTCCTTCTGGATGCCATTTATGTGATAACACAAATGAAACAACTACCCATTTGTTCCTTAATTGTCCTTTGGCCATCCGCCTGTTAAGGGCACTACGTATTCATATTCCGATTTCCCCTTCCGCTCCTGTGCCTATGCGATCTTCTATCCCGCTGAATAGTCTTATGGTGGCGGTGGGGAGGAAAAATTTTGGACCATTGGCATGCGCTTGGTGGGTCATCTGGTATTTCAGAAACCAACTGGCTTTCGATCATAAGGACAATATCTCCATTACGGAAATGGAAATCTTCTACACGACTTTCACTCAATGCTGGAAGCAAACTAAGATATTAGATGAAGAGGGGTCCAAAGGGATGTACCTTCATTCGCATGGAAACCTTCCCGGATCTTCTGGTAGCTACCCTATCGCAGCTAAGACCTCTGTGAGGTGTCGTCATCGGTCGGGGATATGGGTCAAACCACCATTGGATTGCTACAAGCTTAATTTCGATGGATATGTCAGACCAGGAGGGTCGGCCTCTTATGATTTCGTCATTCGGGACTGGGATGGTAGGGTGGTGGCCATGGGTAGGAACACCTGCATAAATGTCTCGGTTGTTTATGCCGAAAACCTTGGCCTCAAGATGGGCGTTCTACGAGCTAAACAACTGGATATTGATAACCTCCTGATCGAGGGTGATAACCTTCTGGTTATTAATGCTCTGCTAGGGGATTGGAACTGCCCCTGGAACATTAAGCTGTTACAATCTGATATTCTTTTAGATACTTCATCCTTCTCTTATGTAGTTATTCGTCATATTTTCAGGGAATCATATGCTGTGGCTGACTATCTCGCTCGTAGTGCACATGCATCCCCTATCGACGACAGCTATGACGACGATCCAGAGCTTCGTGTTCTCATCCGCAAGGATGCGCTAGGAAGGGCCTCGGGTGTGTCCGACCCAACCTAATCCTTATTCTGTGTCAAAAAAATGAGCGGGTTTTAAAATGTTTAAGATTTTATTTCCCCGCCTTTGAAGTTTTTTTTTAAAAATTACTTCGTATTTGACATCGGTCAAAAAAACAAGTCGGTGTCTATTTTATGATTGACATCTCAAATTTTAAGAGCGATGTTAAAAAGTCATTTAACATTATGCGTTTTTCTGGCTGATGTTAATCACACGATGTTAACTAAAAAATTCTAGTAGTTGCCAGGATCGGGCAGGGGATGCCGACAACAATAGCCATCGTAGTAAGGCGAGGGACGAGGAAGATAATGAGGATGAGAAAGGAGAAAAATAAAAAAATATTAGGTTATGTTGTTGCGTTCCTTAGACGGGCATGGTTGTTTCTCATGTTCGGCTACCGTGCATATTTATGCTTGTTTTTCCAAAACCTGGCTATCTGCAAAGACTTTCGGCCCACTCTAGCAAGCTCGGTTCCAACGAGGGAATATCCTTTGGACTTGGGTTTATTATTTTTGTAAAACAAACTAAATTAATGCTATTGCGTTACTAGAAACTAAGACATATACCTGTCCAGATGATGCCAATGGAAGAAGAACGGTTGCACTAATATTGCATTTGCGCCAGCAACTGGGTTTGCAGGGGGATTTGTTTTATTTGAAAAGACCTTCCAGATGCGGAGGGAAGTCTTGAACTAATATATCTTGGTATCTAATCGATTTATTCATGTCAACTTCTTCGACACAATCAAAGCAAAAACAATTGCAGTCCTTATCTCATACGTGCCTCTAGATAGTATGGATAAAGATGCCTTCTAGCAAACTATCTTCGAGTACACTAATTCTCTCTCCTTTCTTTTTTGTATCATGGTGATCTGAATGATATCATAGCCCCCTCGCAAAAGTTTGGGGGTGTCGACCCGAATCCTACGAGATTTCGTCATCTCAGCAGTTCTATGATCAGTGATCTTTCTCTTTACGCGCTTCAGATGATTAGTCGGATTTTTACGTGGCAAAAAAGGCCAACTAGCCCTTATAATACTATGGAAAGGTTGGATCGTTGCCTCATTGGTAGGTGTTGAATGTGTGGTTCAAAATCCTCAAATAGTGATATCCAAACTCATCAACTATCTAATGGTAGCATAGTTTTTTTTTTTGGGTAATCAAAACGAGAGGGGGAAAGCCCTCCCGAGCAAACAACAATCAGGCTACACAACAACTAGACGGGGAGTAGCCCTTCCCCTCCGATCATCCTCCATCAGTAGCTCAACCTCATCTGGCGGTTCCATCAAAACGTGGTAGCCTCTCAGAAAGGAAATGCTAGCCTTGGTGAGGGAGTCGGTGACCATGTTTGCTTCCCTAAATACATCACGGAACTTAACCTCCTAATCCCTCTTCAATAAGCCTTGGCAAGTTTACACCAGGCTAGACGATGGATGACACTCCGCCACTCCTTGGACCACCATCGAGTAGGCCCTCTGCAAATCTGTCTCCACCTGAATCTGTCGGTAAACAAAACCCCATGCCAGCTGAAGACAACTAATAATACCCCATATTTTAGCCATCATAATCGAGCAGTAGCCTAAACGGTGAGGCGGTGACCAAAGCCTCCCTCCTAGTCACCATCCGCGTTTCTGATCACACCATCTATAGCTGCCACTCCATCTTTGGTAACCTCTCCAACCACATTGGCTTTGATTCACCCCGGTTCAGGCTTCGACCACACGATGTGAATTGTCCTCTTATCGGATTTAGCCTAACAGCCAGCCCTCCTATTCCACGCTTCCTCATTGATGAGACCGGAGGACCGGGATCGACCAAGGCTCGAGCTTTCGAACAATTTTTTTGTGGGGCTAATTTTTGGTGTTTATGAAAACTGAAAAAAGGGATATGTGGAGCAAGATTCGCATGCCTCTCACCCTTGAACCCCCTACACTCGATCTCAATCCTCTCAGAATCGCACTCCGAGGATCTCGACCCTTGGACACTTTCGCCTCTCACTAGGGTGTCTCCCTCGGCATCTCACAGAAGTGTTTTGTTTTTAGCATCTCACATAAAACATGATCCTTAACCCGGAATCAAAGGAAGCAAATGTTCTCAACTTTTAACTAAAAAATTTAACTTGTATTAAAACTGGGAAACCTTACACAATATATAGGAGAAACTTTAGCCTCCTCTGTGTTTACAAGCGATGTGGGATATTTTTTAAGTAGAAAAATATAAGAAAAATCTATAAGTCTAAATCACATCATCCTCCCCTTCTTTGAAAAAGATTCGTCCTCGAATCTTGCATTGCTCTTCCGAAAAATACGATACGCCCCTGTACGTTGGATCTGCATAAGGTATCAATGGTCGGTCCCGCAAAAGCTATCGAATCCATAAGGCCCTTCCAAATGGTACATTACGCCCCTGTACGTTGGATCTGCATAATGCACTGAAATGGTTGGTCATGCACAAAACTACAACGGATGGTTGTGGATGGATGAGACAACAACACAAAAAGATTGAGGAACCCTATCCGGAAGCTCTAATACCACTTGATGTGCTCGGGAACTCTCCGAGCCGCCAGGATCGACGACGAGGTTCCTCCATTATTGAATAGATGAACTTTCTACTAGTAACCGGATATGTATGGCAAAATTCGCAGGCCTCTCACCTTTGAACCTCGCACACTCGATCTCAATCCTCTCAGAATTGCACTATGAGGATCTCGACCCTTCGACACCTTCCCTCTCACTAGGGTGTCTCCCTCGGCATCTCAGCAAAGGGTTTTGTTTTTAGCATCTCACCAAAAACATGATCCTTAACCCGGAATCAAAGGAAGCACATGCGCTCAACTTTTAACTAAAAAATTTAACTTGTATTAGAAAATGGCAAGCCTTACAAAATATATAAGAGAAATTCTAAACTCCTATTTGTTTACAAGCGATGTGGGATACTTTTTAAAAAGAAAAATCTATAAGTCTAAATCACATCATCCTCCCCTCCATTGAAAAAGATTCGTCCTCAAATCTTGCATTGCCCTTCCGAAAAATACGATACGCCCCTGTAAGTTTGATCTGCGTAAGATATCGATGGTCGGTCCCGCAAAAGCTATCGAATCCATAAGGCCCTTCCAAATGGTACATTACGCCTCTGTACGTTGGATCTACGTAATGCACTTAAATGGTTGGTCATGCACAAAACTCCAACGGATGGTTGTGGATACTTGTGACAACAACACAAAAAGATTGAGGAACCCTAGCGTTGACAGGAGGAAATCGAGAGTCGGGTGCATATAATCCTCTGCAGTGGTTGGGAATTGGGCAAGCTCAGCTTCTGCTTGCCTCGCACGCTCAGCTTCCTGTTCCCTAGCTGCTCTCTCAGTGGCGAGAGCAGTATCTTTGGTGGCTATTTCCCTCCTAAGCCTCTCAATTAGTTGTTCTTGTGTTTCTGCGGCCGCCATGACTCTTTTCAGCTTAGCTTGGATATGTAGAAGGCGTTCCGGTTCGTCTAAGCCGTCAAACATAGGTGGTTGACCAGAACGGCGCACACACCTGCGAAGTAACTCAAAGCAGACGTGAGAATTAACTACCTAAGGCGCGAATGATAGCTTCCCCGGCAACGACGCCAATTTAAAATTTTGCATCGTAGGGGATAAAGAACTTGCATAATATTGAAAAAAGCTATCATTCACGCCGTTGCTTGTTGTAAGAGGAAATCGAGATTGCAAATAAAATATAAGTAAACTAAAGCAAACCAGATTTCGTCCCTTGCAAATAATTACAAGACCTCCTCCTGATGCAGTAGTGGGAAGAAAGGATCAATCCACGAGGAAGCGTGTCAGCGGATCCTAGGCAGCGGATGAATCTCACGGCAGAAGTCGACCAGTGATGTCCTCGATCTCGACTAGGGTTAGTCGACAGAAGATCGGACAAGTCAAACAAAGCAGTAGCAACTCTCGGTTTTGGTCGATATCGAGCAAAGGTTACTCGATATCGAGTAAACCTTCGTCGACGTCGGGTTCCTGGATTCAGACACAGAAGCAACAACAGTCTCTTTGACCGAAGATCAGTAGTCGATATCGACTAGACTTAGTCGATATCGAGGAGGACAGAAAACTTGAAAACGAAATAAAATCAAAGAACAAGACTTGCGGGATTTCGAAATAAACTATGTGTGTGAAAACTTCCAAGATTGGGGTTTGCAACGACAATAACCAAGCATGCATAAGGCAAGAATAAAACAGATAATCATGTAACTTGCATCGAAGGACTAAGCTCTCGCCTTTTCCAACAATTAGACAACTCTTTCAAGAAACCCTAATTGTATCTACCGATTTTAGGTTTACAATCCAAGTTGTTAGCATGGATCTCCAATGAAGGGGTAATAAACACATAAAAAGTAGTAGATGCTCTAGACATGATAAAAGTCGAATCTTTACCTCAAACACGCATGGCTATCATCGGGCTCGCCCCAACCCTAGAAGTGGGTGGACTACTCGCGCCTCATCGCAATCGCAGACTTTGATGTAAAAGAAAGAGCTGGCATAAAACTATATTCAAAGTCTTTACAATCCCGGCCCTCCAACTTTCGTTGAATGCCAAAACCCTAAAACCTTTGAACTCCTAAACGTCTCTGTGAAACTACTTCTCTAGCTTGTGAATTGAATCAATAAATTCCAGCCCCTAAGGCTTTATTTATAGGCTTCATTCCCTCTCTAA
This sequence comes from Persicaria maculosa, assembly GCA_963922045.1. NCBI lineage: Eukaryota > Viridiplantae > Streptophyta > Magnoliopsida > Caryophyllales > Polygonaceae > Persicaria > Persicaria maculosa. Next base: position 54,379,221 of record OY998259.1, on the reverse strand, counting down.
TTAGGAAAGAAGATTCATCTATGTCTACTTACTTAAAGATAAATAAATGGAATAAAATAAATAAATCCAAAAAGGTAAATCCTCCATGTGTGGGTAAATCTCCTCTTCATAGATAGAACATGATAGATCTTGGATAGAATCGGATTCCTTTCGTCCCAAGCAAGCCCAAACCGCGTCGGACAGCTCACCGCATAATGCGGCCCAGGATAGCGCTCCTCGATATCGAGTAAACTACTCGATATCGAGTAACCTTGGCGTCAACTTCAGCTGGCTTGGTGTTGTCGAGTAACTGGTTCTCGATCTAGCTCGGACAGGCGGTGCTGGACTTGTCGATATCGAGCAAACTCGTCGATATCGAGTAGATGCTTCTCGGCATGTTCAGTCTTTGGCTTCTCGATCCGACGTTTCTTCCTCGATTCCGGGCATGGCTTCAGGGTGTTTGTCGATATCGAGTAAACTACTCGATATCCAGTATAGCTCCGGAGTCGGATTGGCTTCGTCTCTCAGTTCCTCGATCTGCTGCTCCTCGATCATGCTGTGCCCGGACATTTTTGTTGATATCGAGGAAGTGTACTCGATATCGAGTAACTTTCAGCCTCCGTCTTTGCTTCTTGGTTTTGTCCCGGAATGGCTCCAAATTCTGTAATATTAAACCAAAACTTATGTAGATCTCCATTTCTTGCAAATAAGCACATATTACATAAATTCGACATATTCCCATCCCGAAATATGCAAAGTGTATAGAATACGGAGCTAAAATGTGCATTTCAACATGGCTATTTTAGTGGACATCAAATCACCCCATACTTAAGCTTGCTTGTCCCCAAGCAATAACTTGGATGGTCATTCAGGGGAAGAAATCAAAACTCTCAACATCTTAGATTCATTCTCATATGTTCCTGCAATCAGTTACCGTCCTCGAAAAGGTACTTGTGTCACAAATCCATGCATGTGCAATTTAAAAAGGAACATCACCTCACAAAAGGAAGTTTATGCAAAAAACAATTCATGTGACAAAGCATTAATAATCAAGAGAACTTTAATTAAGCTCAATAAGGAGTAGATTTGGTAAAAGGCTAAAGGTGGGCAATTTTTGGCCATGTGGAGCTATTGGTCCGGGGAAATGGAGTATTTCCAAACTGAATTTCCACATTCCTTCTTCATAAGATTCATCACCTTTCATATTGCTTTTATCGATAATAATGCTTTTACTTCTCTGACCTCAGCACTGCCTTCTCGTGAGTCGGAAACATGGGTGTCATGAATGGCCCCGGATACTTAGTGCGTCGGACTCCTCACCCGGTGTCCCATCTCGCCAAACTATTATCTCAGCGAGCAGGGTCGATCTTTGATCGGATTTTCTTTCACTCATTAAATTTTTCATATATTTCAAACAATTTCCCCAAACTCTAACAACACAACAACCATATAGTAATCTCCATAATGTAAAATCATTCTCAACATAATCCCCGGATAGAAAATACGGTAAAGAATGACAAATATTTTAGATCATGTGGAGCAATATATGAAAATAAGGCATAATATGGCTTTTGTGATGCATAAGCATAGGTTTGGCTAGGATATAACAATATGAGCATTACATGGAAATATAAAGTCCTCCATCCTTTTATCACTCAACATGTCAAAAGAAACATCAAATTTTACCTCCTTTCATGGTTTTCAATAAAATATGCATTTTATTGTGACTTTCCTTTACTTGGCAATTTCATGCTATATCTCTAATGAATCCAATTTTGCGTCGTCGAGTTCAATAAAGCTTCCATGGCACTATTTCTTTGAACAATTTACAAGCATTGGGAGATGTCTCATAGAATTTTGAGTTTAGCAGTTATGCACAAAAATTTAAAATTTTAAAATTTTACTCAAAATTTCACCATGTAAAACCAAGAACAAGAATGAAATATATAATAATGATAATGAGCTCTTCCCCCACCCCATACTTAAAATATACAGTGTCCCTACTGTATAAAATCAATAAAAACAAGAGTAAAGGAAGGAACTAACCGAATAATGCATCGAGGAAGGCAATACAGGGCATGTCGAGGAACTGGTCGATATCGAGTACTGTACTTGATATCGAGTAGGCTGTCGGCGTCGAGTGGAATGCTGAAGTCGAGGAGCCTTCTAACTTGGTCGATATCGAGTTGGCCTACTCGAGATCGAGTAACTGTGCTCTGCTACTCTTTGGTCGTTCTCGACTTGGCCTTCGTCGATTCTGACTGTTTTTCAGGGACTTCTTATTCCACCTTTCGTGATCCTTTTATGCTTGCCGACCTAAAAGTGTTAGATTGCACACAAAGACAAGACTTTCCACATGAAGTATTCTAAACTAAAGAACAAAAACCAAAAACAAAATCAAAAAGTTCCAAAGTCCAAAATTCAAAAGTTTTATATACATGCTCTAGATATTAGAGTCGCTAGGCCGACTTCTTTGCTTGTGCTTTAAGAACCCTCAATCTGGGGCCCGCTTGTGCTTGGCCCTTCTCCTGGATCATCAAAGTCCTGATTGTAGTATGCAAGTTCAGCTGACAGTTGGTTGCTTGCATAATCTTCCTTTTCTTCCTTCTTTCTCTTTCCAGCTCTCAGTTTCCGCAGATTCTCTCGCCACGGGTCCTTACCTCCCCTTAAATTATTTATAATTTTCTTAATGGACTGAGGAGGAGTAGAACTCATACCTGAACTTACCTTTTGGGGCCCAAAACAGAAATCTTCGGGCTTAGGGTTAGTCGATATCGAGCAAGACTGGTCGATATCGAGTACAGGGACCCCATACTTAGGCTCTTGGCAAGTCCGTGGCTCAGCAGAGGAAGTCGATGTCGATGAAGCTTGGTCGACATCGAGTACAGCTTTGGTCGATATCGAGGACAGTTTGTCGATATCGAGTTGACTTTTGGTGCCTTCCTCCGTTGTTTGCTTGGTCCCGTGGTTTTTGATGCTTTTCACCTCCAGCCATGAAATTTCCTCTTTTGCAGGGCCAAAGGAGAAATCTAAGACCTCGTCGCCTATGGTGAAGGTGAGCAATCGCTGTTTGACACTAATCTTGGCATCTGCAGTAGCTAAGAATGGTCTACCAAGAATAATAGGGCTAGTAGGATCTTCAGCACAGTCTATAATAAGGAAATCAGATGGGATAAAGAATTTACCAACCTGGACAGGGACATTCTCAACCATACCTGTAGGGATGACTACTGTATTGTTTGCCATGTATAGCTTGGCATCCACAGGCTCTATACATCCTATCTTCACTTTCCGCCAGATTGATAAGGGCATGATGCTCACACTAGCTCCTAAATCACACAAGGACTCATATTTATATTGACCAAGTCCTACAGTAACAGAAAACTTACCAGGATCAGGTCTATTTTCAGGATAGTGGAGCATTTTTCATTCGCTGGCGATTTCTGAGAGTGATCGCTTGTTGCTCAGAATTTCCTTCAGGAATTTGACATATGCAGGCATCTCTTGTAGAGCTTCTGTAAAAGGAATAGAGACATTCAGTTCTCGAAGCATATTAACAAAACATTTAAACTTACCTGCTGTTGGATCCTTTCAGTGCTTTGGAAGGGAAAGGCAGTGTCTTTTTTTGCTTCGAAGCCAGAACAGACTTCGGAGGTATTGCAGAGTCCTCGACATCGGCCAATTTCTTCTCGACATCAACCAGGGGTTGCTCGATATCGACAAGAGTTGTCGATCTCGAGTTGCTGGGCTGTGCAGATGAGTCCGAGCCCGGTTTCTCCTCTGTGTCGAGTAGATTTTTATCTATATCGACCAAGGTGTGATCAATATCGAGTTGCTACTGCTCGTTGTCGAGTTGCTGCTCTGCTTTGTCTTGGTGCTTTCCGACTTCTGGCTCGCGTAATTGGTGCCCACTCCTGAGCTTTAAAGCTGCGACGTGTCCGGTCTTCCCTTTAGAATTTGGTTCTGTTTGCCCAGGGAGTTGCCCGGTTGGTCGTGGAATTTGCGCCGCGAATCGACCCATCTGTGTCTCTATGCTTTTCTTCCAGATGTCTAGCTCTCCAAATTTTGTATTGATGTTCTGGAACTGATTGTTGATAGTGCCTTAATTCCGGCGCATCTCCTCTAGGATGAGTTGTAAATCATCCTTCTTTTGGTCCCTTTCTGGATGTTCTAGAGCTTTGTATGGCGGAGGGTTCCTAGGAGGACCTTGGTTCCATTGTGGTTGATAGAACCTTTGATCCCCCATGTAGCGATTGGGACCCCCTGCATAAGCTACCTCTTCCTGGTCTCTGCCATCCTGACTTGCTCTATGTGTGGGCACTCAGTAGTGGTGTGCCGCTGTGATCCGCATTCTATGCAAGGCTGGTTGACAGAGAGATATTTGACTTGCTTGAGGAGCTTGCGATTCTGGTCTCTATAGTACTGCTCCCTGACATCTGGGTCATTCTCTTTGGAAGGTTCGTAGAGAGGCATGGATGGGGCTGGCCTGGCGTAGGAGTTCTCATCATAGTTTGCAGTAGCCCCATACTTGTTGTCATAGTTGGTGAGCTTGTCCAGTACACCCCATGCGTCAGTTGGTGGCATCGTCAGATACTCATAGCGAGTATACTGGTTGATTCTGTCCTTAGTGACTTGGTCAAGAGAATTAAAGAAGATCTCTTGAATGACGTAGGGTGGCTGTCCATGAGTAGGGCAGGATCGCAGCAGTTCCTTATATCGCTCCCATGCTTTTGCCAGCGGCTCCCCAAACTTCTATTTGAAAGTTGTGATCTTCTGGCGGAGGAGTGCTGTCTTGGCAGAAGGGAAGAATTTGTTGAGGAATTCCTGCTCTACTTGAGCCCATGTTGTGAGGGATCGTGGTTTCAGCCCTTCTAGCCACTTCAATGCAGGAGCAGCGAGAGACCAGCGGAAAGCTTTCATCCTGACATATTCCAGAGTAGTACCTTCAGCAAGAGTACGACACATGTCAGTAAAATTGATAATATGTTCAAGAGGGCATTCATTAAATCTTCCATGAAAAGCATTACTTTTAAGTTCAATAAGGAAGTGAGTGCGAATTTCAAAGTTATTTTGAGGGATTAAAATCACCGATTCAGGCACGACGAGAGTCGGGTGCATATAATCCTCTGCAGTGGTTGGGAATTGGGCAAGCTTAGCTTCTGCTTGCCTCACACGCTAAGCTTCCTGTTCCCTGGCTGCTCTCTCAGTGGCGAGAGCAGTATCTTTGGTGGCTATTTCCCTCCTAAGCCTCTCAATTAGCTGTTCTTGTGTTTCTGCGGCCGCCATGGCTCTTTTCAGCTTAGCTTGGATGTGTAGAAGGCGTTCCGGTTCGTCTAAGCCGACAAACTCACGTGGTTGACCAGAACGGCGCATACACATGCGAAGTAACTCAAAGCAGATGTGAGAATTAACTACCTAAGGCGCGAATGATAGCTTCCCCGGCAACGACGCCAATTCAAAATTTTGCATCGTAGGGGATAAAGAACTTGCATAATATTGAAAAAAGGTATCATTCGCGCCGTTGCTTGTTGTAGGAGGAAATCAAGATTGCAAATAAAATATAAGTAAAGTAAAGCAAACTAGATTCCGTCCCTTGAAAATAATTACAAGACCTCCTTCTGATGCAGCAATGGGAAGTCAGGATCGATCCACGAGGAAGCGTGTTAGCAGATCCTAGGCAGCGGATGAATCTCACGGCAGAAGTCGACCACAGATGTCCTTGATCTCGACTAGGGTTAGTCGACAGAAGATCGGACAAGTCGAACAAAGCAGTAGCAGCTCCCGGTTTTGGTCGATATCGATGAGAGGTTACTCGATATCGAGTAAACCTTCGTCGACGTCGGGTTCCTGGATTCAGACACAGAAGCAACAACAGTCTCTTGGACCGAAGATCAGTAGTCGATATCGACTAGACTTAGTTGATATCGAGGAGGACAGAAAACTTGAAAACGAAATAAAATCAAAGAACAAGACTTGCGGGATTTCGAAATAAACTATGTGTGTGAAAACTTCCAGGATTGGTGCTTGCAACGACAATAACCAAGCATGCATAAGGCAAGAATAAAACAGATAATCATGTAACTTGCATCGAAGGACTAAGCTCTCGCCTTTTCCAACAATTAAACAACTCTTTCAAGAAACCCTAATTGTGTCTACCGATTTTAGGTTTACAATCCAAGTTGTTAGCATGGATCTCCATTGAAGGGGTAATAAACACATAAAAAGTAGTATATGCTCTAGACATGATAAAAGTCGGATCTTTACCTCAAACACGCATGGCTATCATCGGGCTCACCCCAACCCTAGAAGTGGGTGGACTACTTGCGCCTCATCGCAATCGCAGACATTGATGTAAAAGAAAGAACTTGGATAAAACAATATTCAAAGTCTTTACAATCCCGGCCCTCCAACTTTCGTTGAATGCCAAAACCCTAAAACCTTTGAACTCCTAAACGTCTCTGTGAAACTACTTCTCTAGCTTGTGCATTGAATCAATAAATTCCAGCCCCTAAGGCTTTATTTATGGGCTTCATTCCCTCTCTAATTAGGAAAGAAGATCCTATCTATATCTATATCTAAATATCTACTTACTTAAAGATAAATAAATGGAATAAAATAAATAAATACAAAAAGGTAAATCCTCCATGTGTGGGTAAATCTCCTCTTCATAGATAGAACTTGATAGATCTTGGATAGAATTGGATTCCTTTCGTCCCAAGCAAGCCCAAACCACGTCAGACAGCTCACCGCGTAACGCGGTCCAGGATAGCGCTCCTCGATATCGAGTAAACTACTCGATATCGAGTAACCTTGGCGTCGACTTCAGCTGGCTTGGTGTTGTCGAGTAACTGGTTCTCGATCTAGCTCGGACAGGCGGTGCTGGACTTGTCGATATCGAGCAAACTCGTCGATATCGAGTAGATGCTTCTCGGCATGTTCAGTCTTTGGCTTCTCGATCCGACGCTGCTTCCTCGATTCCGGGCATGGCTTCAGGGTGTTTGTCGATATCGAGTAAACTACTCGATATCGAGTAGAGTTCTGGAGTCGGGTTGGCTTTGTCTCTCAGTTCCTCGATCTGCTGCTCCTCGATCATGCTGTGCCCGGACATTTTTGTCGATATCGAGGAAGTGTACTCGATATCGAGTAACTTTCAGCCTCCGTCTTTGCTTCTTGGTTTTGTCCCGGAATGGCTCCAAATTCTGTAATATTAAACCAAAACTTATGTAGATCTCCATTTCTTGCAAATAAGCACATATTACATAAATTCGACATATTCCCATCCCGAAATATGCAAAGTGTATAGAATACGGAGCTAAAATGTGCATTTCAACATGGCTATTTTAGTGGACATCACCTAGCCGGAAGCTCTAATACCACTTGATGTGCTCGGGAACTCTCCGAGCCGCTAGGATCGACGACGAGGTTCCTCCATTATTGAATAGATGAACTTTCTAGTAGTAACCGGATATGTATGGCAAAATTCACAGGCCTCTCACCTTTGAACCTCCCACACTCGATCTCAATCCTCTCAGAATCGCACTCTGAGGATCTCGACCCTTCGACACCTTCGCCTCTCACTAGGGTGTCTCCCTCGGCATCTCACCAAAGGGTTTTGTTTTTAGCATCAGACCAAAAACATGATCCTTAACCCGGAATTAAAGGAAGCAAATGTGATCATCTTTTAACTAAAAAATTAAACTTGTATTAGAAAATGGCTAGCCTTATAAAATATATAGGAGAAATTCTAACCTCCTATTTGTTTACAAGCGATGTGGGATACTTTTTAAATAGAAAAATCTATAAGTCTAAATCACATCATCCTCCCCTCCTTTGAAAAAGATTCGTCCTCGGATCTTGCATTGCCCTTCCGAAAAATACGATATGCCCCTGTAAGTTGGATTTGCGTAACGTATCGATGGTCGGTCCCGCAAAAGCTCTTGAATCCATAAGGCCCTTCCAAATGGTACATTACGCCCCTGTACGTTGGATCTGCGTAATGCACTTAAATGGTTGGTCCTGCACAAAACTCCAACGGATGGTTGTGGATACTTGTGACAACAATACAAAAAGATTGAGGAACCCTAGCTGGAAGCTCTGATACCACTTGATGAGACCCGAGGACCGGGATCGACCAAGGCTCGAACTTTCGAACACTCTTTTTGTGGGGCTAGTTTTTGGTGTTTATGAAAACTGAAAAAAAGGATATGTGGAGCAAGATTCGCAGGCCTCTCACCCTTGAACCTCCTACACTCGATCTCAATCCTCTCGGAATCGCACTCCGAGGATCTCGACCCTTTGACACCTTCGCCTCTCACTAGGGTGTCTCCCTCGGCATCTCACCCAAGGGTTTTGTTTTTAGCATCTCACCAAAAACATGATCCTTAACCCGGAATCGAAGAAAGCAAATGTGCTCAACTTTTAACTAAAAAATGTAACTTGTATTAAAAATGGGAAACCTTACACAATATAAAGGAGAAACTCTAGCCTCCTATGTGTTTACAAGCGATGTGGGATATTTTTTAAATAGAAAAATATAAGAAAAATCTATAAGTCTTAATCACATCCCTCATACTCCTTGGTAGTCTATTCAATGAACCTCGCCTTGTTGTATCTCTTTCCTCCATTGTTGATGACACGGTCGTTTCGCCAACGCCAAGCCCACCAAAGAGTGTTAGCAAACACACTCTCCCACTGCAGGCCGTTGCTCATCTTCCTCTCTTTCATAATGTTTGATCTTAGCCAATATGCAAATGATAATTAAAAAAATTTAGAATCTGCACTCGGATTTAACCAACAACTCCAAATTTCAACAATGTGTTGGCAGTCCTTGAATATGTGGATCATTGTTTCTGGCTGATCCTTGCATTCCTCGCACCACGGCTCTGTCGCCAAGTGCCTTATACACCTCTCCTCGTTTTGTAAGAATGACTCCTCGGATAACTAACCAAAGGAAGGATCTCTCTCTCTAAGTCACTTGGAGCTTCCATATCCTATTAAAAACCAAACCATCAATACAAGCAAACATATTAGCATTAGTTAATCGGTGATACGCCGGCTTGATCGAGTAATTCCCATCTGCTGTAGCATCCCAGCTAAGCCTATCCGGAATCTCCTCGTCCTTATCAACCATCACCGCAGCCAACTTCATAAGCACTTCCGCATGTAAGACGCCCACAATCGTGCTCCACCTCAAACCTTCACCATTCACCCAATAATCTCTAACTGTCATCGGCTCCTTCTCCTCCTCAAGTTGCCTATTGACCAGCCCTTCAAGGCCTTCATCCAGCAGCCATTTATCTTTCCAAAAGAGAATAGATCGGTCATCCCCAACAAGCCACTTGATCCAATTGTTGACAATCAAGTTCAGGCTCCTTCTCATGCTAGCCCACACCGCTGAAGTTTCCGTCGAGATGGTCCCATTTCTTCTCAAATACAGAGCCTGCAGAATGTTGCACCAGGTATTGTTGTTTCATTGAGAAAACGCCAGACCAACTTTCCTGTGATGGCAATGTTCAGCTCTATCTTTTGGATTCCCAGGCCCCCTTTCGCCTTCGGCTTGTGGTGCGGGACGAATGTCGTTGGCAATTTCACCCTTTGCCAAACAGTGATATTATCCTAAATCAAAGCTCAAACCAATATATTAGTAAATCAATGAATTGATAAACTAACAACTAGTATAGCGATGATGTTCGGAGTCGAACCCACAGAGAGAAGGGTTGCGATGCAATGTTTCTAAAAATGATTCTTGTGACAAAAGCAATTCTTGTAGCAAATTAATGACAAAGTAAAGTAAAGATAAATATGATTACAAAGTATTGCTAATAAGATGGAGGAAATATTTCAACTGTAATTCTAAGACCAAGATTGAGGTTCAAGATCCAAGGATTGATTCAATAGTTATTCCTAAGCATATGTCAACTTGACTAAAGTTGATAGATCCACAAAGATACAATCTTCTCATTCAATATCACTAAAGAATAGCATTAAATACTCATGATCTAAGACTAATTGACATATCGATTCAATGCAATTAGAAACAATAGGAACAACCCATATCGTCCCTAACAAACATCTAATGACATAGCCCAATCGAAATCATCCACTACAAAGACATAGAAATATCACTACTTAAATGACTTCGTTTGCTATCAAGAAAACAATAACGAATTTATAGCTTAGATGCATGGTGCGGGACGAACGTCGATGGCACTTTCGCCTTCTTCCAAACAGTAATATAATCCAAACTCAAACACAAAACCAATAGATTAGTCAATCAATCACTTGATAAACCAAACAACTACTAGTATAGCAATTAAGTCCGGAGTCGAACCCACATGGAGAAACGATTTCCTATTCAATAACTCTTAACAATGACTCTTATGAAAAAGCAATGATTTGTAGCAAATAACCAAGTTGTAAAAGTAAACAACTTTATGATTGCAAAGTAGATTGATAAGAAAGTAGAAAGAATATTTCAGCTGTAATTCTCTGACAATGGTTGGAATTCATGGTCCTAGGATTCATCTATCAATTATTCATAAACACATGTCTACTTGACTAAAGTTAAGAGATCAGCAGGGATACAATCACCTTATTCCATATCTCTAAAAAATAGCATTAAGGACTTAAGTAATTAGAGCAATTGGCATATTGATTCAATGCAATTAAGACAAATCGGAACAACCCTAATCAGCCCTAATCGACATATCCACAACATAGATCAATTGAAATCATCCACTATAAAGACAATGAAATATCACTACTTCAATACTTTGTTTGTTATCAAGAACACAATAACGAATTCATAGCTAAGGTGCAATTCCTAACATGGTGATCAATCATAGAAAGTAATACAAATATAATCAATAAGCACAAGATGATAACTATGAATATGAATAACTAAATAGAATCAAATATTCACAATCCAAACAACCATGTCTTCGAATCACAGGCGAAACTATGAGTTTAGCAACTCATAGGCCAATTCTCTCTCTCTCTCTCTCTCTCTCTCTCTCTCTCTCTCTCTCACAACTAGTGTTCACAGTCTCACAATAGTCAACTCCTCTTCACCCCTATGAATGAACTGAATAAACCTAATAAAGACTCTTAAAGAGTCGGCAAAACCCTAATAGAAATAATGATAAAATAATAGGAAATACGGTCTTCGGATCCAAAATCGCAATCGCTGGAAACCGGTCCACGACGGACGTCGTGTAAATGGCGGCGGGCGCTGCCCTTACAGTGATGGGATTCCCTCGATTTACTTCAATAATCTCCAATGTCGTGTCTCCTTCCCCTTCTCTAGCTTCCTCCCCAGCCTTTATATGCTCTAAAACATGTCTATTAAGCTCTTCTAAAATCTCTTCAAGGTCTGAATGTAATTCTGTAGAATAAACACTAAAAAGGCGTAGATTCCGAACTTGAATACTTCACAAACAATATACAAAACTAGACTCAAACATAAGCAAAAGCACTACCTAAACACAATAAGAAATACCTATAATGCCTATATGAAATATGCATTATCCAATCCCCCTACACTTAACTCTTGCTTGTCATCCAGCAACCATAAGGCAAAAACATCATCTATGCATCCCATGGGAAATTCTTTCATAACTTTACTCATCAAAAGCAACATCATCAATAGTGAAAATATAATCAAGGCATATAAACGTCATAACATGTATATATATGGGATCAAGCTGCTTGCATTCTCATAAGTCCAACCTTACCAAGGATAAAAATGTGTATATTTCATTCTCATGTGTTTAGGCTTTAAGCATACACTCACCTCAAATTCATATACAAGCATCAACTCAAACATTGACATTCGTATCACAAAATCTCAACCAGATACGTCAATGCAAAAATAAAGACATCAAGAGGACTTTTGCTCAATGGAAACCTTCATAGACGATTCCATTCGGTGGGGTTGTAATGGGGCTTGGTAAAGAAACATAAGAGCAAGGAATTGTATTTGGTCATGTGGTGCTATAAATTCCGGGAAAATAAGATTCCAACAACTCCCAACATAACACAAATCAACTCAATAATACTCAATCTCACAAGTACACAACATCTCTTAATATCATCATAAAAACTCCAAAAATCATTCATCATCTCAATCACATCTCAACACATCATCACATCACATATCATGAAATCTCCAACACCCAACCATTGTAACTTCTAACCAACACAAATCCAATTTTTCCTCATTATGCAAAAAATAACTTGGCTCTTTTATTTTTTATTCTTTTTCCTTTTTTTTCGGATTTTTTTTAAACATACTTTTACCCCTAGGTGAATTATATCCTCCTTAGATCAAGGCTTTTTATTTTTTTTTTCTTGAGCCGAAATATATGTAAGACAAATGCATAAAAATGAGGGAATAACTAAGCACATAGCATTACATCTTCTTAAAACCATAAACCATAACATCACACTTTAGCTTCATTCTCATCAATCTCCGAAACAGTTTCCATAGCCAACTCAAAATCTCGATTCCCCCGGAATAGGGGTAAGGCTTATCATAGGTTAGGAATAATATAATTTTGTGGAGCCATCAATAAAATAGGCTAAAGGCTCAAATTGCCTTCAAAGAAAGATATAACATAAGGTAGACACGGATAAATATGTGGCTAAAAGGTTTCCTCTATCATTTGAACTTATCAAGCAATGAACATGTATATAATCGGTCTTGAAAATAGATAACAATGGCAATACTCAGTGATAAATGCATAGGAAGAGTAAATCATACAAGAAAAGGAAAAGGAATATAGATGTATCCCTCATAAATCCAAAAATATCTCACTAGGACAAATTTTTGTTGAATATCAAGCATGCTCACAAACTTAGATCATACATCCTCAATTACCTATGCCTAATCATATTTCACATAAAAAGAAATTTTAAAGAAAAGGTCAAATCATTCCAGAATTCCATGGGATTTAAATGATCATGCTCATATAAAGTCAAATAGGACAAACTCAAATTAGATGGAAATTTTTTATAACACAATATGCAATGCATGAAAACAAGACTCACATTTTTTTTTTATTTTTTTCGACATTTTATCAATTTTTTTTCATTGTTTTGACATTTTATATAACATAAAAGAAATAACATAAATAAAAAGAATAAAAATCAAAACACAAAACACAAATTAAACATGGACTAACCTATCCTAACTAATTCACTACACTCCCCCCCCCCCCCTCCTCCCACACTTACATGTTGCATTATCCTCAATGCATAGAAACACAAAAAGGGACAATGAAAAATAATATAAAGGGTTTGAAGGAAGCAAATGACTAACCAATTACTATGAAAGCGGGGTTTGGGGTCCAGACCGTTGATTGATGATATCCATCAACAAGAGACAAGCATCTTGTAATTGATCGATCTTCTCAACCCAAATCGCATGAGACTTGGTTAACTTTATCAGTTCAGCCGCCTGCTGCATCTCAAATTCAGCCAATTTCTTCTACAAGCAGGTGATGCGCGAGGTATCTCGAACCACAAGCGGCATCATATCGATCAGCATATCTTCAACATCGCTCGCAGGGGTAATAAGATCATCAGGATTCCGCAAATTAGTGTCAATAGGAACATGGCTTTGGCGGAAGTCCACTAATTTCGGCCTTACAGGAAAAATAGTTGGCAGATACTGATGATGAGACAATTGAGGTCCCGAAAGCCAACGAAACCTCTCAATAGCATACGGCAACTGCAGCTTCTCTACCATCCGTGCAGACACAAGAGCATCAATGTCCCACGTATAAGAATGACTCATAGGCTGCAGTGAAGAAACATCAACACCATAAAATATTATCAGATGTGTGATCATGCCTCCGAAGGGGTGACAAGAGGATGGTTCTCACTACGCTAGTCACGACCCTTCTTACACATCCTAAAAAACAAGAGTACCCAACCTGGTACTGTAGTAGACTCAGGCGTCAGGCAATACATAAAATCAATCAAACCAGGATCGACAATAGTGGGTGCTCTCAGAATCATAGAAAGTAGAGCCCAAAATCCGCAGACAGAGACGAAGAGCAGGATGAGTAATCATATCAGTAGGTCTGAAGTTCTTGAAAGTCTCAGGCATCCCTGTCAAACTCCTCTAAATATTTGTTGAATCAAGAACACGCATGGCATTCTGCCACTTCCTAGAACACCTCTTCCAAACACCAAAAGTAACTCCAATTGCAGCATATGAGGAATTACAAGTTCTTCTCCTTAACCAAAATTGAACATCCTTGGGCGAGATTAAAACCAAAGTAATAAGGAACTCCTAGACCAGGCAAGGGTAGGCAGGAGCCCTTCTACCGATAAATTCGTGCAACCCTCCATTTGCCATCAGGGTGATTACAGAATCAAACAAACCCAACCTCTTCAATGTGGTTTCATCAAAGAACATGGTCGACGTGCAGGTACGCTTTCCAAGTGCATTCCAACATAGCACATCAGTATCATCAAAGTAGGACGACACTTTTTTCTTAATAGCTTCACTCATGATTGAGAAAAGAGCAAGGCAAACATAGAAGATCTCCACAAAACACCGAAAAACGGACTCTCTGTAAGGACGGCGAGTGCCGTGGATGGGGTGGCAGGCACCATGTATACCGAGCCTTAAATCTGAGTGAAAACATTAGATGACCGACGTCCACACTCTCCAAACTTGAAACTTTGACGATCAACTTGGTTTCAACAACTTCTCAGGTGATAGGTAGGGGAATGGTATGGAAAAAGATGGGTTTTTGTGGATGTAGGGTAATGGTGGAATGTTTTTTGATGGCAAAAATCAATTGAAATACACAGCTTCAGGTTTATAGAGTGGATTTAAGTAGGCTTTTGGGTTTTGTGGATTTCTTTGGAGAAAGCTTGGTTGATTCACAATAAGGAATGGAAATATATGGTGAGTTGGAAAGCGATATCTGTCAAAAAGAAAATAGAAAAAATATTAGAACTAGATAAATAGAAAATAGAAAAATAGAAAAGATAAATCCTAGAACTAAGATAAATGGAAACTAAACCTAGATAGAAAATCTAATCCTAAGATAGATGAAAATAGATAGAAGATAAATAAACTAACCTAAGATAGAAAATAAATCTAACCTAAAGATAGATAAAAATAATATAAACCTAAAATAGGATAAAAAGAAAGGGGGGTTTTGCAAAATAGCCACGAAAATGGGCTAATTTTGCAAAACATCCGCGTTTTGGGACATTTTTGCAAAATGTCCTAAATAAAAGCCTCCAGCGTCTCTCGAAACCCGACTTTCTCTCTCCTCCAGTTCGCCATCTTCGGACGCTCTGTCTCTCTCTCTCCCGACCTGCTCGCCGGAGATTGCTAGGATTTGCGAGAAATTACCATTCCGACGTCAACGAAGCTATCGATTTTGAAGTGTAATCTAGAGAATCAGGTAAGTAAATTTAGTAGAATTTTAAGTCGATTAGAATTTGCGTCGAAGGCGCAAATTTAACTAGAATTTTTGGATTACTTCTTTAGTATTGAGATTGCTCCTTCAGAATGTGTTTATATATGCTTCGGTTTTGCAATTACTGCTTCAGTTTTCCGATTACTGCTTAAAATTTCTTAGAATTTTTGGATTACTTCTTAGAATTGAGATTGCTCCTTCAGAATGTGTTTATATATGCTTCGGTTTTGCAATTACTGCTTCAGTTTTACGATTACTGCTTAAATTTGCGCCTTCGGCGCAAATTTCTTAGAATTTTTGGATTACTTCTTAGAATTTCTTAGAATTTTTTGGTTTGCGATTACCGATTCAGTCTGTGTTTATGTATGCTTCAGTTTTGCAATTACAGATTCAGTTTTGCGATTATTACTTCAATTTGCGCCTTCGGCGCAAATAACTGGTTCGGTTTTGTGATTACGGATTGGAATCATGTGATTACAAGTGTAGATTACAACAAATTTGTGTTTATCTATGCTTATAAAAGCTATAACAGTATGGAAATATAGTTGAACAAAATTATTACTGTTATTGAATGAATCAAAATTTGTGCATTTTGCGAAAAATTTGATTCATTTTTTATGCTTATATATGTTATAACAGTATGGAAATCTATGCTTATACATACAGTAGCATCAAAATTTGCGCCTTTGGCGCAAATTTTGATTGATTTTTTATACATGAATTAATATTTATGAGTATTATTTTCTGTATATGTGCAATATTCAAGTTTCAAATTGAATCTATGTATGTTTATTGTTATTTATGCTTATTCATGTTTTACATTGCTCAAGTCATCTCTATGATTGCTTAGGATGTGATTTCAATATGATTGTTTCAACTAATCAGTAGACCTTTACATGAATTAATATTTATGAGTATTATTTTCTGTATATGTGCAATATTCAAGTTTCAAATCGAATCTATGTATGTTTATGGTTATTTATGCTTATTCATGTTTTACATTGCTCAAGTCATCTCTATGATTGCTTAGGATGTGATTTCAATATGATTGTTTCAACTAATCAGTAGACCTTAATCATAGAAGTTCACCACAAGAAGTGTATTGTATTCATTTTGTTGTTCATGTCATCATTACACTTGAATCTGCACTCTTTATTGAAGTATTGATTCCTTAATAGACTTTGATTGCTAATGTCATCACCAGTTTTCCTTATTCAACATTGATTAAGCCATGTCATCGCTGCAATGGAGTCATAATAAAATTGCACAGGGGATGTCTGTTCAAATTATTTTATAGTTATATATTCTATAACAGTATGGAAATCTATGCTTATACATACAGTAGCATCAAAATTTGCGCCTTTGACGCAAATTTTTCTTAACAGGTTTATTATACTCACTTTGGTTGGTCGTGTTATCGTTATTGAACATTTATTGAGCAATGTCAGCACTACAATTAAGTCATAGAAAAATTGCACAAGGTGTGCAAATCTATTGTTGCTTTTGACAATGCAAATATATTGTTGCTTTTAAGTAAGATGTGTATTTTACTAACTTTGGTTGATCATGTCATCGTTTTAAATCAGTTTGTGTTTGTTATTACTTGAATCTGCACTCTATATTAAAGTATTGATTCCTTATTAGACTTTGATTGCTAATGTCATCACTAGATTTACTTATTCAACATTGATTAAGCCATGTCATCACTGCAATGGAGTCATAATAAAATTGCTCAGGGGATGCCTGTTCAGATTATTTTTTAGTTATATATTCTATAACAGTATGGAAATCTATGCTTATACATACAGTAGCATCAAAATTTGCGCCTTTGGCGCAAATTTTTCTTAACAGGTTTATTATACTCACTTTGGTTGGTCGTGTTATCGTTATTGAACATTTATTGAGCAATGTCAGCACTACAATTAAGTCATAGAAAAATTGCACAAGGTGTGCAAATCTATTGTTGCTTTTGACAATGCAAATCTATTGTTGCTTTTAAGTAAGATGTGTATTTTACTTACTTTGGTTGATCATGTCATCGTTTTAAATCAGTTTGTGTTTGTTATTACTTGAATCTGCACTGTATATTAAAGTATTGATTCCTTATTAGACTTTGATTGCTAATGTCATCACTAGATTTACTTATTCAACATTGATTAAGCCATGTCATCACTGCAATGGAGTCATAATAAAATTGCACAGGGGATGCCTGTTCTGATTATTTTATAGTTATATATTCTATAACAGTATGGAAATCTATGCTTATACATACAGTAGCATCAAAATTTGCGCCTTTGGCGCAAATTTTTAATCCACAGGTTTATTATACTCACTTTGGTTGGTCGTGTCATCGTTATTGATGTGTATTTTAGTCACTTTGGTTGATCATGTCATCATTTTTAATGAGATTGTGTTGGTTATTACTTAAATGTATTTATCCTCTTAAATTCATACTCTGCAGATTACAATGGCAACCCACGTTATTACGGTTGTATGTGGTGGGAAATGGTTGTTTAATGATTCATGTCCAACCTTTGTTGGAGACACTACTTCAAAGGTGTTTATGATTGACGAGACAATAAAATTACAGGGTTTAACTGAAAAAATTCAAAACAGATTCAATATAGATAGTGCATTGGAATTGAAATTCAATCATTTACACCCTTTCAAACTGTTGAGAGCTCCGCTTCTTGTTGAATGTGATGCTGATTTGAAAGAGTTCTTAAGGTTGTCCGACCTAGAGAATGTTAAATTTGCTGTGGAGTTGTGTGTCAGCATTAACTCAAATAGTGAAGAAGTTGAAGATCAACAGGCATCCTCAGCTGAGAGTTTACAGTTGGTGGCATGCAATCCAACTATTAACAATATTGTTACAGGGGAAAATAACATGACATTGATCGGTGACACCAGGCTGAAAAGTGTATTGTTGGAAGATGTTGGAGATGAAATGAATTCTCTAAACAGTGACACTGCAAGTGATGAAGATTCAGCAGATGAAATATGGAGAGCATTCTATTCTACAACACACAGGAGAGAAACTACACTAGAAGATTGGGATGCTAATAGCTCTCCTGTGTCTAGTGTGAATCTCAATTCACAAAACTTGATTTGTGTAGGCAAAAGCTTTGCATCAAGGAAAGCAGTTAAGCATGCTTTAGAGATGTTGTCAATAACTGAGATATTTGGTTTTCGCGTGGTAAAAGCAGATACAAAGTATTATAGAGTGCATTGTGTAAATCCTGACTGCAAATGGAAAGTGCATGTCAAAACTTTTGGTCCAACTTGGCATGAGGTGATAGTGTATGTGGAAACACACACCTGCACATGGGATTTCAGGACAAAACACTGCAAACATCCTTCATCTTCTGTGATTGCAAGTATGATCGAATCAAGGTGAGAACTTTTTTAAAGAGATAGTATTTATATTTTAACTAGCTTTCTAATATATGATTTGTTCTAATTTGACTGTAATTACACAGTGTTAACGTTGGATACAGACCAGCACAGATAAAGGATAAAATGAGAACAGAACAAAAGATGCAAATTAGCTACTGGAGAGCATGGAAGTCATCAAAAATAGCTCATGAAATGGTTAAGGGGACACCAGAATCAAATTATGCAGATTTACCATCATTTTGCCATATGCTCGTGGAGAGAAACAATGGGACTATAG
Organism: Persicaria maculosa; assembly: GCA_963922045.1. Lineage (NCBI taxonomy): Eukaryota > Viridiplantae > Streptophyta > Magnoliopsida > Caryophyllales > Polygonaceae > Persicaria > Persicaria maculosa. The sequence goes on along the minus strand of OY998259.1, from coordinate 54,360,126 downwards.
CTTTGATTTCAAAAGACAAAGAAGATAGATTTCAGTACTTCTTTCTGTCATTTGGACAGTGCATCAGAGCATTCCCACTCTTAAAGAAGGTATGTCTTAAACAGTGTCAGCACAAATTCTGTTGTCATCGATTTCCTTAAATTTGATAACATAAGTAATTTTATTTGTTTATATATCAGGTTGTTGTTGTTGATGGAACATTCCTAACTGGCAAATACAGAGGGACGTTGCTTGGAGCAGTTGCACAAGGTGCAAATAGACAAATCTTTCCACTTGCTTTTGGTATTGTTGACTCCGAAAACAATAGCTCCTGGGAATGGTTTATGTATCAGCTGTTGCAGGTTGTGCATCCTTCAAATGACTTAGTGTTTGTCTCTGATAGACATGCTAGCATTTCAAGGGCTTTCTCTTTAGCTTACCCAACAGCTACACATTGCATATGTATGTGGCACTTGAAACAAAACATCAAAGCAATGTTCAAGAAACAATACCTGGGGAAAATGTTCAAAAAAGCAGCAGAAAGTTATACTATCCAAGAGTTCAACAACTACCTTGCACAAATAGAAGCAAACTGTCCAAAGCTATCAGAATATCTGGTGTCGGCAGGTTTTGATAAATGGGCAGGAGCACATTCAAGGTGTGATAGATACAACATGATGACATCCAACAATGCTGAGAGTCTGAACTCTGTTTTCAAAGGCAAAAAGGATTATCCCATTGTGGCACTTGTGGAGTTTGCTAGGGAAAAGCTCACATCATGGTTCCTGGACAGGAGAGAAAAAGCACTGGCAAATCAAGACAGACTAACTCCGGAGATCCTTAAGTTGATAAGAGAATCACAAGCGCAAGTTGGGGTATGCAGAGTAGAAAAGATGAATGAATCCCAATTTGAGATCAGTGGTCAAGGAGCTGTAGCTATAGTTGATTTATCAGCGAGGACATGTACGTGCAAAGTATTTGATGTCGAGAAAATACCTTGTGTACATGCTCTAGCAGCAATAACACACATAAAAGCAAATGTGTCTGATTTTGTTGCAAAATTTTACAGCAATGACGCTTGGCATATGACATATGCAGAAACAATATATCCAGTGTTGGATGAAGATGAAGGAAACATCCCTGATGTGGTCAAATCTATCAACTGTTACCCCCCGGTAGTAAGAAAAAGAGCAGGAAGACCACCTACAAATAGAAAGCTTTCATTGGGAGAGTACAAGAGGAGGATGAAGCATTCAAGATAAGGCTGTCAGCGAAAATTCTGTCATCAGTATTATATAAGAATAATGTTAGTAGAAAATACAGTTTATAAATTTGTAAATGACATTTCTTTTTGAAAATTAACATTAATTCAATAATATAGAATAAATTTTGAAATTTTAACATGTACTAATACAAATTTTACCATGCTGAGCAAGTTTTCCCCATTTGTAGTATATTGTGCAATTTGATTCTATTGATGAGCAAAAATAAGACAATGTTGAGCAACAACCTATTAAGCAACTATGAAGCCATAATTAGATAAAACAAACATTTCGTTGCAAACAAAGTATTGTTGAGCAATATATAAACAATCGTTGAGCAAAAATAAGGTGATGCTGAGCAAGTTTCCCCATTCGTAGTATGTTGTGTAATTTAATTCTATTGATAAGCAAAAAATAAGATGATGTTGAGCAACAACCTATTAAGCAACTATGAAGCCATAATTAGATAAAACAAACATTTCGTTCCAAACAAAGTGTTGTTGTGCAATATATGTACTATCGTTGAGCAAAAATAAAGTGATGTTGAGCAAGTTTTCCCCATTTGTAATATGTTGTGCAGTTTTATTCTATTGATGAGCAGAAATAAGAGCATGTTGAGCAATAATCTATAAAGCAACTTTGAAAACATAATTAGATAAAAATTAGATGTCGTCGCAAACAAAGTGTTGTTGTGCAATATATGTACTATCGTTGAGCAAAAATAAAGTGATGTTGCGCAAGTTTTCCCCATTTGTAATATGTTGTGCAGTTTTATTCTATTGATGAGCAGAAATAAGAGCATGTTGAGCAATAATATATAAAGCAACTTTGAAAACATAATTAGATAAAAATTAGATGTCATCGCAAACAAAGTGCTGTTGTGCAATATATGAACTATCGTTGAGCAAAAATAAAGTGATGTTGAACAAGTTTTCCAAAGGCATAATATGTTGTGCGCTTTTATTCCATTGATGAGCAAAAATAAGACAATGTTGAGCAATAATCTATTAAGCAACTATGAAAGCATGAATAGATAAAAATAAGATGTCGTTGCAAACAAAGTGTTGTTGTGCAATATATGTACTATCGTTGAGCAAAAATAAAGTGATGTTGAGCAAGTTTTCCAAAGGCATAATATGTTGTGCACTTTTATTCCATTGATGAGCAAAAATAATACAATGTTGAGCAATAATCTATTAAGCAACTATGACAACGTAAATATATAAAAATAAGATGTTGTTTACAAGAGTCAAGCGTTGTGCAAATCTAAACTATTGTTGATCAAGAATAATACGATGTTGAGCAAATCTAAGGTATGGAATTATATGAAAAATAATAACAAATAAATAAAGTCTCACCAAATTCCCGATTTATTGGCAAACAAAAAAAAAAGAAAATGAAAACGGTTTTCCTAAAAAAAATATAAAAACCAAATATGTGTGAATGCGCAAAACGCTTTTCAGGTTCGAGAAGTTTTCCATCACCTTCTTTTAGTTTCTTCCTCGAGCTAAATCTACTCTTTCCATTTCTCTGCGAGATTGCCTGAGGCTTGATTGTAGGCTTGTAAGGAGGAGATCTATCATATACATAGAGATGTCTTCAGATCCGAAAGGTTTGATTTCGTGTTTTCTGTGTATTAAAGTTCAAATTAGAACGAGTACGATTTAGGGCTTAGTTTTCCACGAAAATTAGGAAAAATCGCACTTATTCAAGCAAATTTAATGTTTATAATCAAGCAATTTTTCAGCCTTACAAGACCTACCATTGCTATTTCAATTTAGTTCGCATAATAAATTGAAGTTAATGTGATTAATCTAGAGGCTGAATTTGGGAATTTGATAATTTGGGAATTTGGGAATTTATTCGGCATAAAATACAGTCTCTCACAGTGTCATATCTTCAATTATATTTGTATAAATTGATTGTAAGTGTTCATTCTATAGGTAAACGTCCGCAGAGTGTAAGTGATTCACCTGTTTTAGACAGCCAAAATAGAAATTCGAAGAGATCAAAACGATATGGAGTTAAACCTCTAGTAGTTGATTTATCTAGAGATTCACCTCCCTTCAAGGATGAACTGTCTGTTGATACTGAGGCTGGTAAATCCTTGGAAGTAGGGGAGGGTTGTAGATCACTTGAATCCAAAGATTCGCAACCGCTTGTAAGAAAAAACAGTAAGAGAGAAGTGCACCCTGGGATTGATCTTCGTGTTAGCACTGTTGCTGTGGAGACCATTGAAATTGCAAGGCTGGAAACCCATTCACCTACTGAGACGGTTGTTGAACATGTAAACCCAACTGTGCATATCATAACATCTGATGAGCAAACAGATACCACAGACATACAACCTATTGCAGAAAACAGGCAGCTGGTTGTGAGGAGTGAGAGAAACACTAGACAAAAAAATCTCCCATCATTGAAATCACGGTCAAGCCCACGCTTGCTGGTGTCATCCTTGAAAAAATTGAATGACAAGCAAAGGAAAATGATTGAGGATATTGGCTTTGGATTTTTGTTCAACTTGGAGATTGTTACCCTACCACTACTTCTTTCGTATTGGTTAGTGGATCAGTTTGACCCTAACAAGTGTTGCTTGGTGTTGGCTAATGGAGGCGAACTTGAACTTGCAGAAATAGACGTGCATATCACAACGGGATTCCCAATGGGGAAAGTTTTAGTTGGAAGAAAATCAGCTAAAGAGAATTTCAATCTTGTGCAAGAGTGGAAAACCACATTTGATGTCCAGGATAATATAACAACAGCTATGGTTATGGAAAAATTGATAGCTGACACTGATTGTGGTGATCAATTCCTTCTGAACTTTATCGTTATACTGGACTCTATCTTGGTTGATACACTAGGAAACGGACATGCCAACCATAGTTTAATAAGAGTAGTTCCTGAATTGGGTGATCTGAAAGACCTAAATTGGTGTGCTATTGTGTTGGAAAGTTTGGTCGATGCAAAGAGAAGTTGGGAAAAGAACAAGAATGGCCTTTTCAGAGGGCCTCTGTTATTCTTGTTTTAAGTATTTTTTTCAAACCTTCGCTCTGACGTTAACTTAATTTCTTTACCATGTCAGTAGTACAAACGTCACCCCCATACTTTTATATACATGTCTATAGTATTCTTTATGTCAGCATTCCCTGCTCCATCGTAATACTCATATATGTTTATCCCCTTGGTGTGTCAGTTGTTTTACATGGATAGGGTGAAATTATTCACAAGCACAGCACTAAGAAGAATGACTCGTTCTTTCCCGGTTTTCGTTGGCATAAATTACAAAATCTTGCGCCAACGAGAAACTGATGATATAAGTACTGGAGGCTTTGGATGTGGCTTAGTCCAGGCTCGCCAAGTTGTTCTTCAACATCAAGACGTACCATCTACAACTTGTCCACAACCTACTGCACAAAACGATGAAGGCACCAGTCACCCTGCTGATCCAGAAAAAGAGACACCCCCAGTTGAGGTTTGTATGAATTATTTCAACCAATTCAATGTAATAATAGTACAGTATAGCAATGTTTTGGTATTTACTGATCACTTTTTATTCTTATTTTTTATGTGATGTTATCTTCTAGAGTTGGATAAAGTTGTTTGTTCAAAAGACTTCTGCACTTGCGTCTGCTATTTCTGATTTTGCTGAGTGGTCTACGAAAGTCCCGATTGAACTACAACATGATGACAAGGTGAAAAGGCTTCTACATGGAGCAAACCAGCTTTTAGGGGTGGAAAATGTCATTTCTGAGGCATCTACGGCTACGGATGCTGCCGACATGTCAAATATGAATGACCCTGTAAGCCCATATTTTACCGAATCACAAGAGAAATTCTGGGCAGATCCTGTTTTATTAGATTGCATTACTCAAATTGAAATGGCATATCAGAACAAGCAAAAAATGAAATCAAATATCAAAGTGGACGGGGAATTTTCCTTTGATATATTTCTAGATGACCCTGCTGTTGTGAGCTGAATCTGCCATGTTTTACAGTAACTTTTATATCGATTTCTGTATACATTTCATGCATTTGGGCTAAGATAGTACAGAATCTATGTAGTTTATGTTTATTTGCCAAATTATGGAATCTACACCAGTTTCTGTTTAATTCGCAGAAATCGAGGCATTTTACAGCAATTCTACAGAAAGTCAGAAAAGCTCGGAAAACAGCTACAGAAGTCCAAGGTCAAAGCAGCAACGGAACCAATCGAATCAGTCTGAGAGTCAAGGTTACTCGATCTCGAGTAGACCTTACTCGATCTCGACAAGCTTGTCCGAGCAACCTTGGTCGAGCAAGCCTGATCGAGAGAGCTGAGTCAACCCGACTTCCGGAGCCAACTCGATCTCGACAAACCCTAGTCGAGATCGACTACGCCTCAGCGCCACACCCGGAGTCGACGAGGCGAGAAGCTGCCCGAGAAGCCGAGGACGAGAAGCCGAGCAACCCTACTCGATCTCGACAAGCCCTAGTCGAGATCGACGAGCCGTCCAACACCAGTCCGAGTCCATGCCGAGGAGAAGATGCTCGACCTGGGGAGACCACCACTCTACTCGATCTCGATGAACCCTTGTCGAGATCGACGAAGGCCAGAGCCCAGATCCGAGCTGGTCAAGTACACCTACCCGAGGAGACCTAGTCGACGGATCAAGCCTACTCGAGGTCGACTAGGACTACTCGAGGTCGACAAGCACCAGGAGCCAAGACCGAGCCACATCGAGCAGAGCTAGCCGGGAAGTCCAGTCGACGATGAATCCTACTCGAGGTCGACGAGCCCTTGTCGAGGTCGAGTAGCCCAGTTTCCAGAAACACGTCGACGAAGTGCTGTCCGAGTAGAATTGGGAGTCCTTGGGCACGAAGGAAGTCGAGCTGGCCGAAGATCTATCCGATTCCATCATCATCTATCCATGGAGGGAAATCTATCAACATCATGAAGACTTACCTAGTTTAGAATTATCTTTTCCTTATAGATTTATTTCCTTAAAGCATTTTATTTATCTTTTAAGCTTTTAGATATAATTTTAGATAAAGATAGGAGATTCTATCCTTGACTAGCAAGGACTAGAAGGCTATAAATAAAGCCCTAGGGGCTGGTTTTTCATTCATCCCAATTCCAATTCACAATCAATTCAAGTAAGTAGGATAGAGAGAGAGAGAGTTTGTAGCAAGCAAGGTGGAGAGGCGAAAGCGGATTTGTCTTATCGGTTGTAAGCTTTCTTTATTTAATTTAATGCAATTTAGTTCCTTTTGTTATTTGATGTCTTTCTTGATGATGAAGAGCGAGTAGTCCACCCACTTCTGGGGCTGGGGTGAGCCCGACGGTGGCTATGTGAGGCGATGCAATAAAGGTCAGATCTTTTTATGCAATGCATCTTCTATCCCTATGAGCATGATTCTTTTGCGAGAGTTGAAGGTGATCCTTGTTTGTGTTATTGAAGCGAAAGTGATCTTAATGCAACTTGGATTAATTATGTGAAAAGGGTTAGTAACAATTAGGGTTTATACGAAAGCCTCTATATGCCTATTTGTTAATGACGAAAGTTATTTGATGGAAAGCATGATCTTTTGTGCCTTTATGTGTTACTTTGAATGGTTATCGTTGTGGTGTTGAAACCCTGGCTTTGGAAGTCTTTTAGCATATTGAGTTTATTTCTGTCGAAAATCTGAATTCTGCATTCGAATTTGCAATTTAAAGTTTCTGTTTCTTGTCGACATAGAGGAGAGTTTGGTCGAGATTGAGTACTGCCCTTGTCGATCTCGAGTAGGGACTGGTCTAGGTCGAGTTGAACTTCTGCTTCGGTTGTCGATTTTCTGTTTCTGTCGACTGCTGTGGTCGATCTCGAGTAGCTGTTGTCGAGATCGACGAGCCTTTGTCTTTGCTTTATTTCCTGTTTTGCTTTGTTCTTTGCTTTTGTTTGTTATTTTCTGTTTTATTTCTGTTTCTTTTCTGTGTTTCTGTCTTTCTGCTGCTTGTCTGTGAGAATTTACAGCTACCTAAGAACTGCTGACGTGCTTCCTCGTGGATTCGATCCTGATTTTCTCTTACTACAACGGGAGGAAGTCTTGTATTCATTTGCTGAGACAGGGAAGTCAGTCTGATCTATACTTTATATTTATTTCATACTTGACCATCCTCCTGCAACAACAAAATTGGCGCCGTTGCTGGGGAGGCTATCAATCGCGCCTTAGGTAGTCATTTCTCACTGTTTCTTTGAGTTACTTTGCAGGTGTATGCGTCGTTCTGGTCAAACACCTGAGTTTGACGCCTTAGACGAACCAGAACGCCTTTTTCACATCAGAGCTCAACTACAAAGAGCCATGGCGGCCGCTGAAACACAGGAACAGCTAATCGCTAGGCTTACCAGGGAATTGGCCGCTAAAGATGCTGCTATCGCTGCTGAGAAAGCAGCAAGGGCACAAGCACAAGCTGAGCTTGCCCAATACCCAACCACGGCAGAGGACTACATGCACCCAACTCTCGTCATGCCTGAATCGGCGATTCTTATCCCTGATAACTCTTTTGAAATTCGCACTCAATTTCTTATAGAGCTTAAAAATAATGCCTTCTATGGTAGATTTAATGAGTGTCCTCTTGAACATATTACAAACTTTGCTGACATGTGCCGTACTCTTGCTGAAGGTACAACTTTGGAATATGTCAAGATGAAAGTTTTTCGCTGGTCTCTCGCTGGGCCTGCACTGAAATGGCTGGAAGGGCTGAAACCAAAATCACTCACAACCTGGGCCCAAGTAGAGCAAGAGTTCCTGAACAAATTCTTCCCACCCGCCAAAACAGCACATCTCCGCCAGAAAATCACCGCCTTCAGACAGAAGCAAGGGGAGCCGCTGGCAAAGGCATGGGAGCGCTACAAGGAACTTCTGCGATCTTGCCCTACTCATGGACAGCCACCCTACGTCATTCAGGAGATCTTCTTCAACTCTCTTGATCAAGGCACTAAGGACAGAATCAATCATTATACTCGCTATGAGTATCTGACAATGCCGCCAAGTGACGCATGGGGTGTGCTAGAGAAGCTCACTACCTACGACAACAAGTATGGGTCTACTGCAACTTATGAAGAGAACCCATACGCCAGGCCAGCACCATCCATGCCCCTATATGATCCACCTAAGGAGATTGATCCAGATGTTAGGGAGCAGTACTACAGAGACCAGAACAAAAAGCTCAGCAAGCAAGTAAAGTGTCTCTCCGTCAACCAGCCTTGTATTGAATGCGGATCACAGAGGCACACCATTACTGAGTGCCAACACACCGAGCAAGTCAGGCTGGCAGAGCACCAATAGGAGGTAGCTTACGCAGGGGGTCCTAGTCGCTATATGGGGGACCAAAGGTTTCAGCAACCACAATGGAACCAAGGTGTCCCTAGTAACCCCCCGCCCTACAGAGCTCCAGGACATCCGGAAAGAGACCAGAAAAAGGATGATATACAGACAGTCCTGGAGGAAATACGGAGGAACCACTCAGAAACTAGGCAGTCCTTCAACTCCGTCTATACTCAGATGCAAGGTGTCAACTCTAGGCTTGGGGAAATTGATATCTGGCGGAAATCAGTTGATACACAGATTGGTCAGCTGGCAGCAGGAATTCCCAGACAGTCAGGTGCGCTCCTTGGATCTTCAGAACCAAATCCTAAGGGAAAGACTGGACACATCGCTGCTGTAAAACTCAGAAGCGGCCATCAACTGCAAGAGCCAGAGGTCGGAAAGCAGCAGAACAGCGAGGAACAGCTAGTCGATGTCGACGAACCTCTGGTCGATCTCGACAAGGGCCTACTCGACCTCGAGGAGAACCATCAAAAATCTTCGTCTACACCACACAGCAACTCGACTGCGCCCAACCTGGTCGATGTCGACAAGACTGTAGTCGATGTCGAGGAGCCCCTGGTCGACATAGAGTAGCCTGCAGCACCTCCGACGTCTGTTCTGGCTCCGACTCAGAAAAAGAAGCTGCCTTTCCCCACAAAATCTCTAAAGGACCCGGCAGAAAAGAAGTTTCAGCGCTTCATCAAGATGCTTCAAAAGCTCAATGTCACCATACCCTTCACAACAGCTCTCAATGAAATGCCATCCTATGTCAAGTTCCTGAAGGAGATTCTCAACAAAAAGCGATCGATGGCAGAAATCACAGAGGAGTGCAGCCATCTGGACATATTGGAGAAGAGGCCGGATCCAGGTAAGTTTGCTATAACTATTGGATTTGGTCCATACAAAATTAATGCCTTATGTGATCTTGGAGCTAGTGTGAGTATAATGCCTTTAACAATTTGGTCCAAGATTAAGATAGGTGCCTTTGAGCCTGTGGATGCTAGACTTTACATGGCCAACAACACGGTGGTCATCCCAACAGGCATGGTGGATAATGTTCCAGTACAAGTAGGTAAATTCTTCGTCCCTGCTGATTTTCTAGTTGTTGATATGCAAGAAGATCCTGCTTGTCCAATTATTCTAGGGAGACCCTTCTTGGCGACGATGGATGCCAACATAAGCGTAAGGAAAGGAGTGCTCACCTTCAACATCAGCGATGAGGTAATTGAGTATTCCTTTAATAAAACTGAAAGGCATACAGGTCCAATGGAAGAGGTCAAATCTATCTCAGCTGGCTACATCACCTGCGGGGAACCCAAGGTCAGAAATATGACCCCTGAGGAGATGGAAAAGAGGGACATGGAGGCCCAGGTGGAGGAGATCATGGCAATCCTCAAGGAGAACACAGAGAATCCAATCGACCCGGACCAAGGTAAGTCATTGTGGATTAATTATTTTTCGGATACCTTGATAGGAGCTAAGTATGAGGTCAAGATCGACCGGACCCTAGTCAATCTCGACCAGACCAAGGAGTCTCCACCAGTACCAGCCTCGTCGAGCAGCCAGACGGAAGCAGAACCCTACTCGATCTTGAGTAGGCTCGTCGAGATCGACCACCAGAGCCCTACGTCGACTCAGCTTTCCTCGACGCTGATGACACCAGAGCCAGGATCTTCGTCGACATCGACCACCCTTGTCGAGATCGACAAGCCCTCTGCTGACTCGACTCCTGCTTCCTCGACGCTGAGACCACCAGAGCCAGGACCAGCCTTGTCGATCTCGACCACCCTTTTCGAGGTCGACCACCACTCGACTCCACCAGATCCACCTTCCTCGATGAGCAAGCTACCAGGAGCAGAATCCTTGTCGATGTCGAGTAGTCTACTCGAGGTCGACGAGCCATCTTCTTCATCGACTTCTGGATCTCTGAGCAGACCACCACCAGAACCTGTAGTCTTGTCGAGATCGACCAGTCCTAGTCGAGATCGACCAAATACAGTGGTCCCCGATTCCGTCTCTGCGAAGGTAAGCCAAGGTATGGATCTTTCTTCTCCTATTTCCATTAAAGATCTATCTATACATGGGAGAGGTTTGCCTTGGTATGTGCGATTATGCAGGATTTCCAATGATGAGCCTAAGGAGTATGAAGTTGGAGACAAGCTCTATGTCTCTAAATCAAAGAATCATTGGTTTCCCAACAAATTCAACAAGAAGCGGATGGGACCGTTCGTGGTGAACAAGATCCATTCTGGAGGATTGCAGCTGATGGACAAGAATGGAGTCTTATTTGAAGCCCAAGCTACATGGGCCCTACAGATGCCACCTTGAGCATACATGGAGAGTCGGCCTAGCGACTATAAAATCTAGAGCTTGTACATAGACTTTTTTAGGACATTTGAAACTTTGTTTTTGTTTTTTGGTTTTGAACATTTCTTTGGTTTTTGTTGTTTCTATTGTTGGTATATGTCTTCTACAGGTCCATGGATAGATGCAAGCTAAAAACGGACTCGGCCCAGGCAATTCTTACACTCGAAAATTGAGAGGCCCTGCACACCTGTCTAGTGAGTTTCTTTCTTTACCCTTGTTTTTATACAGTGAGGACACTGTAATGTTTAAGTATGGGGTGGGGGAAGGGCTTACTTTGTGCATATTTGATCATATTTGACATTATTTATGCAAATGTGAAACTTATTTCTTTGAATTGCTACATGGCTATTTTGGAATTCATTATTGATTTATGTGCTTACATGCATGTTTTCCAAAATTTAGAAAAATGACCCCCATTGAAATTTTTGATTAATGTCATGGAAGCTTATATTGAACTCGACGATGCAAAATAAGATTCATTAGAGATATAGCATGAAATTGCCTAGTAAAGGGAAGTCACAATGAAGTGCATATTTTCTTGAAAACCATGAAAGGAGGTAAAATTTGAAGTTGCTTTTGACATGTTGCATGATAAGATGATGGAGGACTTTATATTTCCATATAAATGCTCACATTGTTTATAATCCTAGCCTTACCTATGCTTATGCATTACACAAAAGCCATAAAATGCCTTATTTCAAATATTGCTCCACATGATCTAAATATTTGCCCATTCTTTACCCTATCCGGGGATTATGTTGAGAATGATGTTACATTATGGAGATTGTTATATGGTGTTTGTGTTATTATTATCATTATTGGAGTTCGGCGGAATTGTTTGAAATATATGGAAAATTTAATGAGTGAAAGAAAATCCGATCAAAGATCGACCCTGCTCGCTGAGATAATAGTTTGGCGAGATGGGACACCAGGTGAGGAGTCCGATGCACTAAGTATCCGGGGCCATTCATGACACCTATGTTTGCGACTCGCGAGAAGGCAGTGCTGAGGTTAGAGAGGTAAAAGCATTATTATTGAGAAAAGCAATATGAAAGGTGATGAATCATATGAGAAAGTATGTGGTATGAAATTCAATTTGGAAAGTACTCCATTTCCCCGGATCAAAAGCACCACATTACCAGAAATTGCCCACCTTTAACCTTTTACCAATCTACTCCTTCATGAGCTTAATTAAAGTCCTCTTGATTATTGCTGCTTTGTCACATAAAAATTATTTGTGCATAACCCTCCCTTTTGTGAGTAGATGCTGCTTTTGTATAATTGCACATGCATGAATCCGTGACACTAGTACCTTTTCGAGGATGGTAATTGATTGCAGGGTCATATGAGAATGAATCTAAGATGTTGAGAGTTTTGATTTCTTCCCCTGAATGACAATTAAAAGTATTGCTTGAGGACAAGCAAGCTTAAGTATGGGGTGTTTGTTGTGAGCTGAATCTGCCATGTTTTACAGTAACTTTTATATCGATTTCTGTATACATTTCATGCATTTGGGCTAAGATAGTACAGAATCTATGTAGTTTATGTTTATTTGCCAAATTATGGAATCTACACCAGTTTCTGTTTAATTCACAGAAATCGAGGCATTTTACAGCAATTCTACAGAAAGTCAGAAAAGCTCGGAAAACAGCTACAGAAGTCCAAGGTCAAAGTAGCAACGGAACCAATTGAATCAGTCTGAGAGTCAAGGTTACTCGATCTTGAGTAGACCTTACTCGATCTCGACAAGCTTGTCCGAGCAACCTTGGTCAAGCAAGCCTGATCGAGAGAGCTGAGTCAACCCGACTTCCGGAGCCAACTCGATCTCGACAAACCCTAGTCGAGATCGACTACGCCTCAGCGCCACACCCCGAGTCGACGAGGCGAGAAGCTGCCCGAGAAGCCGAGGACGAGAAGCCGAGCAACCCTACTCGATCTCGACAAGCCCTAGTCGAGATCGACGAGCCGTCCAACACCAGTCCGAGTCCATGCCGAGGAGAAGATGCTCGACCTGGGGAGACCACCACTCTACTCGATCTCGATGAACCCTTGTCGAGATTGACGAAGGCCAGAGCCCAGATCCGAGCTGGTCGAGTACACCTACCCGAGGAGACCTAGTCGACGGATCAAGCCTACTCGAGGTCGACTAGGACTACTCGAGGTCGACAAGCACCATGAGCCAAGACCGAGCCACATCGAGCAGAGCTAGCCGGGAAGTCCAGTCGACGATGAATCCTACTCGAGGTCGACGAGCCCTTGTCGAGGTCGAGTAGCCCAGTTTCCAGAAACACGTCGACGAAGTGCTATCCGAGTAGAATTGGGAGTCCTTGGGCACAAAGGAAGTCGAGCTGGCCGAAGATCTATCTGATTCCATCATCATCTATCCATGGAGGGAAATCTATCAACATCATGAAGACTTACCTAGTTTAGAATTATCTTTTTCTTATAGATTTATTTCCTTAAAGCATTTTATTTATCTTTTAAGCTTTTAGATATAATTTTAGATAAAGATAGGAGATTCTATCCTTGACTAGCAAGGACTAGAAGGCTATAAATAAAGCCATAGGGGCTGGTTTTTCATTCATTCCAATTCCAATTCACAATCAATTCAAGTAAGTAGGATAGAGAGAGAGAGTTTGTAGCAAGCAAGGTGGAGAGGCGAAAGCGGATTTGTCTTGTCGGTTGTAAGCTTTCTTTATTTAATTTAATGCAATTTAGTTCCTTTTGTTATTTGATGTCTTTCTTGATGATGAAGAGCGAGTAGTCCACCCACTTCTGGGGCTGGGGTGAGCCCGACGGTGGCTATGTGAGGCGATGCAATAAAGGTCAGATCTTTTTATGCAATGCATCTTCTATCCCTATGAGCATGATTCTTTTGCGAGAGTTGAAGGTGATCCTTGTTTGTGTTATTGAAGCGAAAGTGATCTTAATGCAACTTGGATTAATTATGTGAAAAGGGTTAGTAACAATTAGGGTTTATCCGAAAGCCTCTATATGCCTATTTGTTAATGACGAAAGTTATTTGATGGAAAGCATGATCTTTTGTGCCTTTATGTGTTACTTTGCATGGTTATTGTTGTGGTGTTGAAACCCTGGCTTTGGAAGTCTTTTAGCATATTGAGTTTATTTCTGTCGAAAATCTGAATTCTGCATTCGAATTTGCAATTTAAAGTTTCTGTTTCTTGTCGACATAGAGGAGAGTTTGGTCGAGATCGAGTACTGCCCTTGTCGATCTCGAGTAGGGACTGGTCTAGGTCGAGTTGAACTTCTGCTTCGGTTGTCGATTTTCTGTATCTGTCGACTGCTGTGGTCGATCTCGAGTAGCTGTTGTCGAGATCGACGAGCCTTTGTCTTTGCTTTATTTCCTGTTTTGCTTTGTTCTTTGCTTTTGTTTGTTATTTTCTGTTTTATTTCTGTTTCTTTTCTGTGTTTCTGTCTTTCTGCTGCTTGTCTGTGAGAATTTACAGCTACCTAAGAACTGCTGACGTGCTTCCTCGTGGATTCGATCCTGATTTTCTCTTACTACAACGGGAGGAAGTCTTGTATTCATTTGCTGAGACAGGGAAGTCAGTCTGATCTATACTTTATATTTATTTCATACTTGACCATCCTCCTGCAACAACACCTGCTTTTAAGAAAGATGAAGGGACATCATTGAACACATCGGTTGAAATGAAGAATGCTAATGAAGCAGCCCAAGCTCCCCCAGACAGCGATGGGTAGTCTCCAATACAACAGCGTGGTGAAGCTACTCCTACTCCCCTACCCACTCCATTTAAAGCTGATACTCCACCAGTGAACCCTTTGGGAGATAAAATAAAATGCATTCCCCCTGCTGCCTTGCCACCAAGAAGGTCGCCGCGGATCAACATAGTTGATGGAAATGCTGCAGACCAACTTAATAACATGAAGAGAGAAGAAGCTACAAGGAAAGCCCATATTACTCGCGTGTTGTTGACATTACAGATCCTATCTCTGAAATTGAGCGCACTGTTTCAGCCTATTTAGCAATGAAAACACCACACAGCAGGTAAGTTCATTTTAAACTTAATCTTCTTAAAGTATGTTCAGTTACAAGTAAACGGTTATTTTCATAGAATCCATCTTCAAAATGATTGACATTGCAGGGAAATTTTGTTTAAGCACAAGTCTGTTGAAATTGTTAGAACAGACATGGCTACGCTTGAGGATGAAACCCACTTGTCTAGTGTCGTTATTGGTGCATGGACAACTATCCTCAACCACAAGGAACAGTATAAAAGTGCTCAATCACCAGCAAGACTTTTTGTCAATATCAACAAAACTGTAATATTCTTACAATTTTAACTTACAATTACACTCCATTGTTAGCCGTTATTACAATTCGTCTGTTTTTTTACTAATTTCTATTCTTCAACCAGTTTAATGTAGAGAGTGTATCAGTACGAGCTTGTGATGAACAGTTCAAGAGGTTTAACCTCCACATGGATACTGTATTGTCATCGTCACCACACCTTTCTTTGAAGGATATAGACATGGTACTCCCTTGCAATTTAATAAATAAGGTTCACTAGACCAATCACTAATGTTTATTTGTTTTTTGTTATGTTGATTAGATTGTATATGCGGTTGAACGAATAGCAGACTATGTCATGGTTGTCTTTAACTTTAAAAACAAAATGGTCCAAATTGTTGATGTCACACCATCTTCCGGTGATACAATTTGCCCCTTCACATCGCCCTTTGAATGTTTGGTAAGTTTTACTACTGATATCTAATATTTCTTTCCTTGTCTTAATTTCATTTAAATATCAACTCATTTTATAATTAAAATTACATGAATTCTAATTCAATCCATGCAGGGGGATATGCTGATTGCTTATCTAACAGAGAAGGGACTCCTAGCAAAGGCAGAAATAGTGTCAGATGCAACAACATCAAAAGTCCCCATCACATGGGCTGGAGAAGAGAAAGTTCAATATTCTGGGGTATGCCTCATGCGCCACATGGAGACCTTCTTTGGGACAGAGAGAGGGTACCAGTGTGGATTGGAAAAGGGCAATTTCAAGAATATTTCAAAGCTAGGTGTGAAGTATCTGAAAGATATAGTATGTTCAGAGTTAAATGAAGTGAACGCAGATGTTGTGAAGGCAGCAAAATCCCCTGCAAGAATGACTTCAAAAGGAATTCAGGGGCAGAGACTGAATCTTGGTTGAACAACCACAACGCAATTTCATGTTTTATTTTCAAACTTTGGAATGAATTTTGGTGTAGACAGTTATATACGCTATTTCTGAAAATTTTTCTCGTACCAATTAAGACAGTTGTTGTCCGTGGGGTCGGTTTTCTCGTACCCGTTAAGACATTTGTTGTCCATGTGGTTTTTTGATGGATAGTATTTGTCAAGATGCATACAACTATAACTGCTTCTAAACAGTTGTGTTTGTTCTTCAATGTGTCAGCACAATTCTCTGCACTTATAATCAAGTGGTCTATGTTATTCAAACAGTTGATTTAGTAATATCCATTCGTTTGTTGTGCAATTATAAACTATTGTTTAACAAAACTAAGATGATGTTGAGCAAATTACAAGTAACATAAAAACTTAGTTAAACAGTGTCAGCACTACTTTTACCAAAACAATCCACAAACTAATCAAATGTGTCCGCAGTATAACAAGGGATAGACGTAAAACTTCAGTCCCAATTTATAATTTGAAATATGAGGAAGGAAATTACAAAATAATTATATGATTATTATGATATTAATATGTTGCATCATATCATTAGGATGGAACACATATAAACTAAAATAACAAAAAAAAAATACATTCAACATATAAATAAGTACCAATGTTATTACTTATTAATATAGTAGAACTACAGTCCTAAGAAGTCATCAATCTTCTTCCTCCTTTCCATTTCTGCATCTAATACCTCTTTAACACACCCTATTAGATTGTCCTTTGCGTCTTCAAACAACTGTCTTTGATTGCCCAGTTCTCTTTCCATCTGTATAAAAGATAAAATACAAGACTCAATCACAGAATGGGGAAAAAAATTATGGATAAAACTTCAAATATCACCTTTGATAATGCTTCACCGTCTTCATCTTTGGACGCAATCCAAATGTGATGTTAAGTTACTATTATTGATCTTTGGTATTCCTCATATAATGTGTATGAACAACGACGGCTTCCAACAACTCGGCCCTGCGAGCCTCTTTGTTAGTCTCGCATGCTTCATCAACTAGATTCATGTGATAACCAGGGTAAACAACACCATCCAGCACGTCCATCAATTGATGGAAACTCGTGCAAAACCCGACAGTGTTACCATAGTTCATCTTTTTAGAGAGGGATGTATTTCTGTTAAAACCAGTTTTCAGGCGCCAATGGATAACAAATAATGAAAATTGGATATATATATATATATATATATGCAACAATTAAACAGTTTTCATCTTGTAACAGTTATTTGTGACAGTTTATTTCAGAGTAACTATAAAAAAAACTGTCAAAACTGTTAAACTATAAACTGAAAACGTATTACAGTTATTTGAGTTACAGTTATCTTTGGTGGACATTAACTATCTCGTGTCAGCACTACTTTTGGTCTTATCCACATAGTGTCATCACAAAAAGTTCAAAAACAGAAACCAGCCAAAATTATAAGAATAGTTTCACAAATAGATCCAACTACTCTAACCAACAATGTAAATAATGTGACAAAAGACTATGAACACTTGCCAATTCGGCCAACAGCATACACTTGAAAATAACAAAAAGAATACTAGCCCAGGGTCACAATTAAATGTACCTAATATTAGTGTCAGCGCTACTTTGGGACTTACCTTAATAGTGTCAAACACATAAGCTTCAATATCAGAAAATTTCAAGCCATAAACTTCAATGGCAGAAACCACCAATATGATGAACTAGTGTCACACCAAATGTCCTACTTAAATATCAAAGATCACTATAATTTGAATAGAAATCAGAAAGAAATGTGATCAAGGACAAATTTCATTCATAAAACGTATTTTCGGTTACATCAGTACCATACAAAATTACATACTGCACTTATATCATATACACCTAGAATTCTGCTCGGCAAAGAGGACAGTTGTTTTGAACTAAAAGCCAAGATCGTAAACAATTTGGATGAAAGTGATGTTGGCATGGCATTTGAAGAACAGGATCTGACTCCAACATTGGAAGCAGGCAAATTGTACATTCATCATCATCAAGATCAAGGTGATATATCTCCCTTAATCCGTCAACATCCATAGGCTCTGGAGGTGCTGGAGGATCTGCTTGGTCAACCTCCATATGAATGTCATCGTTTATGTCGGACTCATAGCTTGAATCAGACGAAGAGTCATCATAAAAATGTACATTGATGGTGATATTGGGGCAAAGGCCATACTCAACAAGATCAGCATCGGCATTAAACCAACTTCTAGTGTAATCCATTAGAAGCCGGTTGGCTACCTGGGTTCTAACCTCAACAGTTACTCCTGCATCCTGTAGCACTTCGTTGCAGCGGGCTAGACTCAAAGGCAAACCATTCCAAGTAGACGTGTGATAGAATGTTAAGGGAATGCTGTTAGAGTGGATAGACACAACAAGTAGACCCGGTCCATACCAGTATGACTCAGATGCTGATATTTCAACTTCATAAGTACCAACGACGTAGTCGTAGTCTAGTTCAGTATAGGTTGGGAATGCCATTGAAGGATAGAAAACCTAGACAGACAAAATCAAAATATACTCATACATTAGACATTGACTTAAAAATAAAACATTACATCGATATTAATAAGAAATAAACATTTGAGAAAGACAAAGGAGTAAAAATGCCTGAAAAACTGGAAAAACCCTAACTGATGACTTTTAATGACAGTAAGAATCACATAACATCCACAGAATATAATGCAATAGGAAATAAGCAAGACAAACACCAATATATGAACATTAATAGACTAAAAAGCAAGGGGAAGTTCAACGAAAATCGGAGATTACAACAATAAAAAAATTGCTGAAGCAGTACATCAAAATAACAGATAACGTTTTTTTTTAAAGGAAGAAAACAGAAAGGAGTACATACCACAACAGGAATCGCAACTTGAAAGCAAGAAATCTGGATGAGAACGAGAGAGGATGAAGATGAACAAGAAGAAGAAGATGAAACGACTTGCAGACAATCTGAACAACGTTTAAGCATAGTATAAATAAGCGGGAAATGGGCCGGGCATCTCTAAACGAAGCCCAACAGTTATGTTGAAGGCAATATCAATAATTTAAACATTTGTGCAAAATTAATGTGTTGATAAGCAAAAATAAGATCATGTTTAGCAAATTTCCACCAATAGCCGGTGTTGTGAAATTTAAATCTGATGATGAGCAAAAATAATAACATGATGCAAAAAACAAAATTATTGGAAAATTTTAAAATTATATTGACAAAAAATATAATCATTATGATAACATTTTTACCATAAACTACTGTTGTGCAACTATAAACTACTGTTGAGCAAAAATAAGTTGATGTTGAGCAAAATTACACCAATCACCCCCACACATTGTGCAACTTTATTCTATCATTGAAAAAATTAAGACCACGTTGTGTAACACTATAGTAAGAAACTATAAAATTAGGTTGACAAGTAAAATTGAATCATAATGGACAAAATTTCACAAGTCTCAATTGTGGTGCAAAAATATTATATTGTTGAGCAAGTTTATCTTACACAACATACACTCACAAAACCATAGAATATAAGACTGGTATCACCACTAGTTGTAGCTAATACACGTCTGGTGGCAATACTATGTGCATTAAACACCTCTGGCAACCACATACACTTTGAAATTACTATATACAAGTGTAGTGTTACCACTATTTGTAACTAGTATCAGTGTCAGCACTACTTTGTGTCTAAAACACCTAGTGTCACCACATGAAATTTAAATATAAAAAACGATCAAACTGGTGACACCACAAATTCAAACTAATATAACCCACAATGTCAACAATAATATGGTCATTAAACATCTCTTTCACCCCCATACACTTAATAATAAAAAAATACAACACTCGTGTCATCACTACTTGTAATATAATATGAGTGACACCAATACTTTGCGTCTCAAACACATAGTGCCCATCACATAGACTATAAAATGAAAAAAATATAAATACATACACTTCAAAAATCATAAAATACAAGACTTGAATAATAGGGGGGGATGGGGGGAACCAGTGTCACCACTAATTGTAACTGATATCACTGTCAGCACTAAATGGGACACCAAACACCTAGTGTCACCACACACACTGCAAAATCAAAAAATACAAGTATGGTGTCGGCATTACTTTAAACTAATCAGACAATAAATGTTAACAATACTTTGGGCATGAAAAACCTCTTTACAAAATATACACTTCAGCAAGAACAAAAACTAGGCCACTGTCACCACCCGTAATATATAAGCATATTCATCAAAGATCAGGTGGGATTTCTTCCTAAAATAAAACACAGTATCATACACAACCAAATTTAACAGTGCATTAATTTCATTAATATTATACATTTCCAAACACCAGTTAGGACAAATAGTTACAAAATACATTTGGTATGATTAGAATGGAAATCATATACAAAAAGGTGCCAGATACCGACTTCCATTCATACCATACATTCCATTAGCTTAACTACCACAAAATAGTTGCACCTACAATGTCTTTTCCAACAAAATATAGATTACAAATAAGCCTAAAAGGGTGCTCGACATAGTGGACAAATGGCTTCATACGACAACCACTCTAGAATACACTCTGTGTGGAAGGTATGGGGACACACTGACCGAAGGGTCGGCGTTGATGGCAGCATCGGCTCAAGACATATAGAGTACTGGTCCACATCCTCTGGAGAAGCTGGGGGATCCACATGCTCTGGAGAAGCTGGGGGATCCACATGCTCTGGAGAAGCTGGGGGGTCCACATCCTCTTCTTCATCGATGCTCATCTCAGATTGAGAGCTTGAATCAGAGCTCATGTCATCTTCAGATTCTTCAATGAAACGTACATCAATAATGAGATCAGGGCAGAGCCCATATTCAACGAACTCAGCATCGCCTGAAAACCACCTGTGAGTATAATCCATTAGCATCAGGTTGGCTACTTGAGTTCGAACCACAGCAGTGACCCCTGCTTCATGTAACAGCTGATCACACTGTTCATAAGTCATTGGCAACCCATTCCACTCAGTGAAATGGTCCAGATACAGCTCAGGGATCCTTTCAGAATTGATAGCCACGTGCAAGATGCTAGGTCCATAAACAGGCGTCTGCCGTGGTGTGATTACCACTTCAAAAGACCCAACAGTGTAATGGTAACCAATTTGAACTTCAATTGGAAGTGCCATCTAAGGATACAAAACATACACAACACAAAATAAATATACACTCATATAAATTGGTGAAATCAAAACCCTAACCGACTGAAAGAGGATGAAAAAATCATCTAAAAATCAGGAAAAAACAAAAGAACACTTGCTGGAAAAATGTGAAAACAATAACTGATTTTATAAAGTTTACAGGAGATCGAAAGGGAGAGAAATAGATGAGAAAGGACGCACCTTTTGGAAGAAGACTTCGGAAAGAGGAAGAGCTTGTGGAGGAAGACGAAAGGACTTTGAGAGAGGGTAAGGATGAAGAGAGTGGAAAGGGTTTGAATGACGTTGGACTTCTGAAGAGACGGGGAAGAACACCGCTTTAAATAAAGTTACCGACTTGGGCCAACTCCTTTCATCAGTTAATGGGCCACAGTCTCATTTTTTGAGGTTTAAAATAAATCAACCACCAATTTGATCCAAATCCTATTGTTGTGCAAAATTTAACCTAGTGTTCAGCAAAAATAATATCATGTTGAGCAAATTTCCACAAATCGACCATGGTGTGCAATTTAATTTTAATTATGGCCAAATAAAGGACAACATGATGAGATAAATATGTTTGAAAAATCAAAAATTATATTAAGTAAAAATAATATCATATTGGGAACAAATTCACATAGATCAATTGTTGTGCAAAGTTTAACCTATTGTTCAACGAAAATATGATCATGTTGAGCAAATTTTCACTAATCGACCATTGTAGGCAATTTCATTCTAACGATGACCAAAAAAAAGGCAGCATCATAAAAAAATATATATTTAAAGATTCAAAAATTATATTAAGCAAAAATAAGATGTTATTGGGCACAAATTCACAAAGATTAATTGTTTTGCAAAATTTAACCTGTTGTTCAGCAGAAATATGATCATGTTGAGCAAATTTTCACCAATCGACCACGGTATGAAATTTAATTCGAACGATGACCAAAAACAAGACAGCAACGTAAGAAAATATATATTTAAAAAGTATAAAATTATATTAACGAAAAATAGGATCATAATGAGCAAAAATTCACAAAGATCATTTTGTTTGCAAAATTTAACCTAGTGTTCAGCAAAATACAACAACAGACTCAACGCTGCTTGAAACTAACATCAGTGTCACCACTATTTTCGTACTTAGGCAACTAGTGTCAGCCCATAATGTTTTCTTATATATCTTGAGCACTTAATTTGTCAGATTACATCCAAATTCCCCACTTACACAACAACAACCTATCTAACTACTGGTTCTTTAAAATTTAAAACTCCAAGTTTCTTTGATCAGATCTGCACACATGAGTTCTCTGAAACGAAAGATCTTTTCGTTGTTGAAATTTTTAACGTCTCCCCCAAATACAGAAGCTTCAATTGCTTTTAATGTAAAGACACCGCATGAAGCCCTGTAGACAAAGAAAGAAACAATGTAATGTAAGGACATAAATAACAAGTATCTAAACGTAACCAAAGAACAAAACAAGATAACAAATACATACCCAGTAGAATCATGCATTAACCCAGGAACCATGTATAGCTGGAAAGGAGAGGAATCAAAGTTTTCAAATAGCCCAGCCTTTGCTAAATGAATTGGGAGCCAAATAGCAAACGGTTGCAATTGTTCTTCAAGAACACCTTCCCTAACAGCAGGAACATTGCAATCGAACACATTGATGACCCTATCCTCAATTTTAATCTCCAACGCCACCCAGTGCTTGTTTATAACATTGAAAATTGTGTAAATTTTCTTTACCGATGCCCATGGCTTCCCATAATCAGCAGGGCACGTACCGACAAAATAATCCTCAGTGCTGGATTCAAGATCTATGTCTATCCCATAACATGAAGCATAGTCGGGAAGGTACTTCAGATAAAATAGCCAATCAAGAACAAGAACATCTCGATACTTGACAGGGTCCTCATGAATGCGCTTCCTAATGTGAATCAAACCTGCTTCTAGATGCTAAACAATGTAATAAAAAAGTGAATTCAACAATCAAATAATACAATAAAAAGTAATCCACAAATATATATATAAATATATAATGTAGAAATACAACCAGTTATTACCTGACAATCAAACCACATATTCTTCAATAAAATACGCTGGAAAAACTTTCTATCAACCCTTGAGGTTGGACCAACAATGGAAAAATTCCTGCCAAAGAGTACACAGCATAAGATGCTGTAACTAATACAATAACAACAACATTTCATACAAAATACTAAACATAAAATTAAACCATACCTTTGCTTTTTTACGAGTTCATAAATAAATTCATGATCTTCTGAGCTGGTCAGTGATTTCTTAGGGGCATGCTTTGGCATCCTCACTTTCTTCACTTCCACAACTGGACCATACAAGAATGTACTGTTTGATAGGATAAGTTTGGAAGCCTTTAGTTGGTCCACTTCGATTTGGATTGCAGGATCCTTGGCGAACGAATCCCAATCAACGCCTGCACCCTTGTCGTCCTCATTGTTAGACAGACAAATGTACTTTTCCAGGGATGGGTCAACCGTAACTCCAGCAACTTTACCACCAACGCCTTCACCTTCACACTTTGTAGATTGAGGCACTTCAGCTGAAATTGCTGGAATCCCAACCTCATCTCCAAAAACCTTAAAATCAGTGTCAACAACAACAGGTGGAGACTCCTTACCCACTCCTGGAACCTCAGTACTTAATGAAGGCAAAGACACGGGCACAACTTCACCAGAAGCGGGAGATGATTTGAACATTAACTCCTCATCAGGGAAAGACTACTGAAGATCAGACACATCATCATTCAAAATTTTGTTCATATCTTAAACAACAGCCTTCACAGGTGTGGCCTGGGGTTCATCACCACTGACACGTTCATCATCGCCTCTCACAAGAGTGCCGTCGGGCTTGCCAGGAACGTGCTTATCATCAGCCTTCACGGGTGTGTCCTGGGGCTTACCAGACTTGACATGTTCAGCATCAACTATCGCAGGAGAGCTCGCAGACTTACGAGCAATGTGCTTATCATCAGCCTTCGCAGGTGTGCCCTGACACTTACCACCACTGGTGCTTTCATCATGAAATACCGCAGGAGAGCTCGCAGTCTTACCAGCAATGTGCTTATCACAAGCCTTCACAGGTGTGTCGTGACACTTAGCACCACTAACACTTTCGTCATCAACTTTTGCAAAAGTGTCCTTAACATCAGGCTTGACAGGGTTTGACTGCAACCTCTCAATCAAAGCTTCATAATTAGCAACCCTAACCTCAAGCTCATCGTACCTCTTCGCCATCTCACCAAACACTTGAAGGCTACCATTCTACTCAACAATCTTTGTTTCAATTGCATCTACCCTTGCAGACAACAGATGCATAATCTTAGGGACCTCTTCAAGCTTCGCAATCCTGCTATAAATCTCCTTCACCCAGTCAGGATCAGATGGGAGAGA
The DNA here is from genome assembly GCA_963922045.1 of Persicaria maculosa. NCBI lineage: Eukaryota > Viridiplantae > Streptophyta > Magnoliopsida > Caryophyllales > Polygonaceae > Persicaria > Persicaria maculosa. Next base: position 54,335,344 of record OY998259.1, on the reverse strand, counting down.
AGAAGCAAAAGCATCACCATGGGATTTAGGAGGCAACTCACAAGTTGGATCATCGTTAGCATCCATTTGAGAAGAAACATCTTCAATATCAACCACTTTCTCTGATGACACTGCTATTTTGTCAGCTTCATCACTTGAAATGCGAACATATTCATTTTCACAAGCAGCAGATGTTTGCCCCAGCATAGACTGCCCACCAACAGAATCATGTGCTTCAACACTCCCCAGAGGTGACCTCTGAACAGAAGGGGTCGGCACATCACCCTCTCCATCACTGTCAGCAGAAGGTGTCTTAACTCCTTCAACGGTGTCACCACAATCAATGCCATCTGCAAGGTCGGCCAAAACATATAGCCTCACAATTTGACAAGCATCCAATTTATCGGATTTAGGGGAATGGGTGTCAGAGTGCAAAACATCAACCTTGTCTTCGCAGACAGGAACTTCACCACAAGATTTGGAAGTATGGGTGTTAGCAGTAAAATCTTCACCCTTGTCATCACCAACACTGACTTCACACCCAGGTGTAGAGACTGCAACATGAATATCTACAGGCTTCACTACATGTGCACCCTCGGTATCAACAACAGGAACTGGAGGAATAATAAAAGACTTGTCAACATTACTATCATATAATGGCCTACAACTACTTACACCACCGTTCTTCTTCATCTTATACCTCCGCTGAAAGACAATATTCAGCGGGACATCATCTTCTAAAAGGTCACATGAATCAGTACCCAACCGACATCGCTTGGAAGGTGAAGCAACCACATCAACCTCCTTGTGCAAATCTGTGTCAGCAATAACTCTCTTAACCGCCTTAGAAGGAATAACTCTAGCACCTGTCCTCACTGCTGAAGCCTTCTGTCGAGGCGTCTTTACATCACTCTTGACAGATTTTTTACGGTCTAGAGGAATGTATGGATTGAATAGAACACGATTTGCAGAACGACCCCTCCTCAGGGGAACCCGTTCCTTAGAGCTATCGCTGGACTGCACCTTCTGTTTCTTTTTACCACCCATCACTCCAGCGGAAGATTTCCTCTTCTTTGAGGTCACTATATCTTCTTTATCCCCCTCTGGGAAAACTTCAAAAGCAGTTTCAAAGGACATACCATCCTGTTTCTTTCTAGCAGCCTTGCCTCTCTTCGCAGGTATCTTCTTCTTTGACGTCTCGCCTTCATCATGTTTCTACAACACATTAGCTTCTTCCTCCTCAACTTGGGGATCCCTATTTGAAAACTTAGCTTCATATGCCCTTCTACGAACACGACGACTCTCATACAAAGTCGCATCAACAGGTCCAGAAACTATTTCTTCAACTGATGCAACAACTATTGCATCAACTACAACATCAGCTTTTTCACCAGCAAACGCCATTCGTTCGGTGCGTGCAAACTCCCCATAAATAGGGAACAACGGAATCTGGACAAAACGCATGTATCAGAATAAAAACACAAAGATGAATCAAATAAAAATGTTATTTAAGAGAGAAAATATACAAATATTACCAAATCCCCATGAAAGAACTTCTCAGCTTCAGCGTATACTTGGCTATAATCACATTACCAGTGCAACGAGTATGGATCTAGTTCAGGCATCTTAAAATTACAGTCGAAATTAACGGATATAGTTGGGAAAGCTTCTAATATCCAAGCCTGTTACAAAAGAAAACTCGTTATGAAACTACAAAACAATATTTAAATAATGCTCACATAAGCATTAAAGTTGTGCTGACACAGAAAAAAAAATGATGACATAAAACAAGCAATAACTAAAGCACAATACCTGGAATGCAAGGCAATACCCATACATTTGATAAGAACCCCTAACCCCATTCCGATCTGCAACAGAAGAACTCTTCAATGACTTCAACAAACGGGTATATGACTCTCTACCCCAAGGATATAGTTCAAACTCCTTCTCATTGCACGCAAGAGATAAGAATTGTGCACTTACAACTTCTGACCTCCTATAAACAATTAACCTCTCAATCAGCAACAACTTTGCCATAATCAACTTCTTCTTAGACATCTTTTTCTCAGATATGAAACGATCAAGTAACTCATCATGAGTCATTTTCTTCTGCCCAAAAAAATCAAATATTGACACTTTCTTTGGGATATTACAAACACGGTCTTCACAAGGAAGGCCTGTAATAACATGAAACTCAGCAATTGAAAAACGTGCAAGATGTCCACCAACTCTAAACCACAACTCATGCTCTTTTTGTGTTTGTACTTGACGGAGCACCATTTGATGCATAAGCTGAAAATTCAAAACCATTTTGGTGCCTTGCGTCATCACCCATCCAACGCAACTTTTTTGCAGAGTATTGTATTGAGAAGGACACAAATGCTCCTTGATCAGATCACAGACTGAAGGATGTGAATATATGTTGGATCTACAACGAAATCGCTCAGAAACAGGAATGCAATATTCCAAATCCTGATCAATAACAGACAATTAAGCAAAAAAACAACCATCAGATTAAGAAAAAACTACAACTTGCTCATCAAAATAAAAAATAACTTACATCAGAACCAGGATAAGAGGTGGATGAATCAGAAGATTGAGTTCCTGCAAGCAACAAAATACAGAAAAATGTAAAAAGACAATAACAGAATATGTGATGACATAAACAACAACAAACAATAACAATATAATGTTACACAGACATAGTAAAATAACATGAACATTACAAAACACACACACAAAATACCAAATCCAAACACATACATTGTTGGAACTGCAACAAGCTAACACAAAAACAGACAGTGTCAGCGCCATACACTTGGACATAGCAGCAGATAAGTACAGTATCATCGACACAAACAATCAAAAGCATGGAAAATAGGTACACATACACGAAGAACACTAAATAGGCACTTACAAAGTGCCACAACGCAAATTTGACGAAAAGAAACAGTTCAAAAACCCGAATTTACATATGCAACTTCCAAAAACGACGAAAAGTACTAAGAACCGCACATAAGAATGCATATAAAGCATCGATTTACCATAGATTGTCAATAGTATAATGAACAAACAATAAAATCAACATAAACGAGCATATTCCAAAACCCTAGCACGACAAATTTCGCAAAAATCCCCCAAATTTATACCTGAGATACTGGATGATGACATTGAAGTAGACGATGCAAACTCGGAGCTTTACAGAAGCAAGGAAGAGAAATCGAGCCGGAAAAAGCACAAAACCGGAGATGGAAAGCCAGAAACGCAAGTTGAAAATTTTCGAGCAAAGAGAGAGTTCGAATGAGGAAGAACGCGATTTTCTGGAAACAAGAAAAAATGTCCGTACAGAAAGTAAATTAGGTATATATAGGGGCTATTTCGCAAATTTGTCCAAACCCGCGTCTATTCCGCAAATACGTCCAATTATTGTGCCCATTTTGCAAATTTTTTCAAAAAGAAATAAATCTAATCCTAATAAGATTTAAGATAAAGAAACTAACCTAAATCGAAATTAACCAAAATTAAAAGATAGAATTACTTCCCATCCAAGTTTACCAAAAATCCGGACTCATCAGGAGCACAGGGGCGGCGGGCGCCGTGTGAAGGGCGGCGGGCACCGTGTCCACAGAACGTGACTCCGTACTCAAATCAAGCAAAACTCAACTCCAACAAAGGTTCTAACTTACCATCACTTCCGAAATTCAGCAACACGATTGATCCTACTTTATTGAATTGAAAAACTAATTGCAAAATTAAAATAATATTACCTAAACTACCTTGGGTTGCCTCCCAAGAAGCGCCTTTGTTTTCATCTCTTTGGCTCGACGTGATGCATTTCTTGATTAAGTTATTCCATCAAGATCCTCCACACTTGTCCTTTTCAAGACAAAGGGAGACACCTTAGGAATTTCTCCAACATACCCATCAATTGCATCCATCGATTTCTTATAGAAATGAGTTAATCTTGGAGGTTGCCCTGAATCTCCGCACTTTTCAGGCAATCTTTTCTGAAGTAAAGCAGAAACATTCTCACTTAAACTTACCTTTTCTTTCCTTCGCATCCTTTGCTTGTGTTTCGTAGTGCACAGTTCTTTCAAAAACTTCACATAGCGAGGCACAGTTTTAATCAAATTGAAAAGTGGAATATTTACCTCACAATGAGCAAATATGTCATAAAGAATTTGTTCATCTTCCCACTTATGATCAGATCTTAAGGGATGAGAAAAGGGTGGTGCAGGTCTTGAAACCTAAGAAGAACACTCTTTGGAAGCTTTCTTTGGGGATCCAACAACGTCGAAAATCGTTCTATCACTGGAGGGGGCGGCGGGCGCCGTGGTGAGGGGCGGCGGGCGCCGTCTTTGCAGTGTGTAGCCAATTTTGTTTCGTTCTCTTCTCCCACATCAATTTCTTCCCTAGGCCTCTCTTCAACATTCCCAGTGGGGATATTCACTTGTTTAGCTCCTCTATGGATCATGCCACTCACATTCTCCTTCGGATTCACTACCACTTGTGATGGTAACTTCCCCGAATCTTTCGCTTTCAGTTCTCCGATCTCCTTAGCCATTTGACTCAAAAAATTTTCTTGAACACTCATCTTATCCAGCAATAACCTCAATGTCTCATCTCTATCATCTTGTTGAGTATTTCTCGGACGATTCTCAAATTGTCCTCTTTGAAAAGGAACTTGTTGCTGCTGCCCTCTACCGTTGAATCCACTTTGATAGTTCGCATTGTAGCCCTGATTGTAGTTGTTACCAAAGTTACGGCGAGGTCCATAATCCACAGCATTCACATTAGCGGTGTCCTCTTGAATCAAGGGACACTTATCATTCAGATGAGTTGGATCTCCACAAAAACAACAAGCTCTACGCTGATGAGATTGATTCATTTACATAGCCATCTTGTTCACTATCTCCGTAAGCCTATCTATGTCATCCTTGTGACCATCTCTAGAACTATCCTACTTATGAACTCCTCTAACTCCTTAGTGTCTCCCATATTGCTGTGATGCATTAGCCAACCCTTCGAAAATCTGCATTGCTTCCTAAGGTATTTTATCCAAAATATCTCCTCCACTAGTAGCATTGATGAAACTCCTGTCGGTGTCAAACAAGCCTTCATAAAGATATAACACTAGATCATCCTCGGGTATACCATGTTGCGGAAAACTACTCTTAAGCTTCTTGAACTGCTCAACATACTCATAAAGACTCTCCGTATTTGATTGCTCAATATTGGACAGCTCCTTCTTAAGTTTGTTGAGGCGAGTCGCAGGAAAGTACTTTTGCAGGAAAGCTTTCTTCAATTGCACCCAAGTAGTAATGCATTCTGGGGGTAGGTAATAAATCCAATCACTTGCAGAATGTTTCAAGGTGAAAGGGAACACTCTCAACATCAATTGGTCATCGGTAAGGCCTTGGGGTCTAAGTCTATCACACACACTCACAAAGGTAGCAAGGTGCTTGTTTGGTTCCTCCCCAGGCAATCCATGAAAGTAGGGTAAAATAGAAGATCAATTCGACTTGTATTCAAATCTTGAACCCTCAGGAAGATCAGGAAGGCTAATTGCAAGTGGTTGAGCACTCAAATTAGGTTCCTTTAGGTTTCTCAGGGTCCTTCTTGGAGGATCAACAACTTCGTCTTCCATCTCCTTGTTTGTATCAAACTCGAGCCTCCTTTTCAACCTAAGAGATCTTTCAATCTCAGAATCAAAAGGCAAAGTCAATGAATTAGAAGATCTAGTTTGAACCAGACAAGCACACAAAAGACTCAAAGTAAAGAATGAAAACAAAACAAAAAGAAAGAGTAATTGAAAGAGATAAAGAAAAGCAAACTCCTTTCTTCTCCCCGGCAACGGCGCCAAGAATTTAGTGCGGGACGAACGTCGTCGGCACTTTCGCCCTTTGCCAAATAGTAATATAATCCAAACTCAAACACAAAACCATAAGATTAGTCAATCAATCACTTGATAAACCAAACAACTACTAGTATAACAATTAAGTCCAGAGTGGAACCCACAGGGAGAAGCGATTTTCTATTAAATAACTCTTAACAATGACTCTTATGACAAAGCAATGATTTGTAGCAAATAACCAAGATGTAAAAGAAACCAACTTTATGATTGCAAAGTAGATTGATAACAAAGTAGAAAGAATAATTCACATGTAATTATCTGACAATGGTTGAAATTCATGGTCCTAGGATTGATCTATCAATTATTCATAAACACATGTCTACTTGACTAAAGTTGAGAGATTCACATGGATACAATCACCTTATTCAATATCACTAAAGAATAGCATTAAGGACTCAAGTAATTAGACCAATTGATATATTGATTCAATGCAATTATGACCAACCGGAACAACCCTAATCAGCCATAATCGACATATCTACAATATAGATCAATTGAAATCATCCACTACAAAGACAAAGAAATATCATTACTTCAATACTTTGTTTGCTATCAAGAACACAATAACGAATTCATATTTAAGATGCGATTCCTAACATAGTGATCACTCATAGAAAGGAACACAAATATAATCAATAAGCAGAAGATGATAACTATGAATATGAATGACTAAATAGAATCAAATCTTCACAATCCAAACAACCATGTCTTTGAATCAGAGGCGAAACTATGAGTTTAGCAACTTATAGGCCAATTCTCTCTCTCTCTCTCTCTCTCTCTCTCTCTCTCTCTCTCTCTCTCTCTCTCTTACTCTCTGTAATAGTGTTCATAGTCTCACAATAGTCAACTCCTCTCCACCCCTATGAATGAACTGAATAAACCTAATAAAGTCTCTCAAAGAGTTGGCAAAACCCTAATAGAAATAATTAATATATATAATAAAATAATAGGAAATATGGTCTTCGGATCCAAAATCGCAATCACTGAAAACCGGCCCACGGCAGACGCCGCCCTTACAGTGACGAGATTCCTTCGATTGACTTTAATAATCTCCAATGTTGTGTCTCCTTTCCCCTCTCTAGCTTTCTCCTCAGCCTCCATATGCTCTAAAACTTGTCTCTTAAGCTCTTCCAAAGTCCCTTCAAGGTTGCAATGTAATTCTGCAGAATGAACACTAAAAAGGTGTAGATTCCGAACTCGAATACTTCACAAGCAATATACGAAACTAGACTCAAACATAAGCAAAAACACTACCTAAACACAATTAGAAATACCTATAATGTCTATATAAAATATGCATTATCAATGCAATTCCTAACATGGTGATCAATCATAGAAAGGAACACAAATATAATCAATAAGAACAAGATGATAAATCTACTCATAAATAACTAAATAGAATCAAATCCTCACAATTCATTCAACCATGTCTTCGAATCACAGGCGAAACTATGAGTCTAGCAACTCATAGCCCAAAAACCTCTCTTCTCTCTCATTGTGTTCGTTGATAACCCTAATGCGAACACACGACTTATTATGGAAGAATAAAACCTAAATAGGATGTGCAAACCCTAGGAAATATAATAACATAATAACTAATAAGTATCTTCGGACTTAAAACGAATTGCTGAACACGGAAAAACAGCGACCGCCGCTAGAAATCCAGCGGGCGCCGCCCTGTGTAGTGTCCAATTCTCTTTTTTTCTTCAACATTGTGCTTTCTTGCTCCTTTGTAGCTCCTTCCTTAGCCTTCATAAGCTCCAAAACATGTATTTTACGCTCTTCCAAGATCCCATCTAAGGTCGGAATGTAAATTTGCAGAATAAACACTAAAAACGCGTAGATTCCGAACTCGAATACTTCCCAAGAAAGATACGAAACTAGACTAAAACACATGCAAAACTCCTATCTAAATGCAATAAGAAACATCTATAATGCCTATATGAAACATGCATTATCAAAACCCCCCACACTTAAGCTCTTGCTTGTCCTCAAGCAACCATAAAACAAAGATATCATCTATGCATCCCATAGGAGATTCCATCACAATTTTATTCATCAAAAGCAAAATCAATAACCGTGCAAATATAAACAAGGCATATAAACATTATAACATGTATATATGGGATCAAGTAGCTTGCATGCTAAAAAATCCAACCTCACCAAGGATAATGTGTACCGCTCACTCTCTTGTCGTTAGGCTTTAAGCATACACTCACCTCAATTCCATATATAAACATCAAATCAAAAATTGACATTTATATCACAAAATCTCCACCAGATACATCAAAGCAAAAATAAGAACATCAAGAGGACTTTCGCTCAATGGAAACCTTGATAGAAGATTCCCTTCGACTGGATTGTAATGGAGCTTGGTAAGTAACAGAAGGGCAATGAATTTTATTTAGTCATGTAGTGCTATAAATTCCATGAAAATAAGATCCCAAAACTTCCAACATAACACAAACCAACTCAACAATACATCAAGCTCTCAATAACACAACATATATATCATAAATATAGCAATTAGCCCAAAAATCCTCCATAATCTCAAAATATATCAGTAACTCCAAATCTCATAGCTCATCTCATAATCTCAATCTCAATCTCATAATCATAATCTCATCTCATACTTATGCACATATGCATATACAACACCCAACCACCAATCTTTCTTTCGACCAACATAAATCCAATCTTCCTCATTATGAAAAAATGAATAAAACTTGGCTCTTTATTTTTTTCTTTCTTTTTTTTGAACTAATTTTTTTTTACTTGAGCCGAAAATAATATGGATAAAAATGAGGGAAATATAAGCACGTAACATTACATCTCCTCAAAACCATAAACCATAAAACTAACACTATAGCTTCTTTCCTCCATCAACTCCAAATTAGATATCTGTAACCCACTCAAAATCTTAATTTCCCCCGGAAGAGGGTAAGGCTTATCATAGGCTAGGAAAAATGCAATTTTGTGGAGCTTACAAATAAAATAGGCTAAAGGCTCAAATTGGCTTCGAAGCAAGATATAACATAAGGTAGACATAGATAAAATGTGGCTAAAAGATGCCTCTATCATTGGAACTTATCAAGCAATGATCGTGTATATAATTGGTCTTGAAAATAGATAACCATGCCAATACTCAAAGATAAATGCATAGAAAGAGTAAATCACACAATAAAGCAAAAGGAATATAGATATATCCCTTATAAGGCCAAAAATATCTCACAAAGACAAATTTTTGTCGAATATGAAGCATGCTCACAAACTTACATCATACATGCTCAATTACCAATGCCAAATCATATTTCACATAAAAACCAATTTTAAAGACAAGGTCAAATCATTCCAGAATTCCATGGGATATATAAGATCATACTAGCATAAAGTGAATAGGACAAACTCAAACTGGATGGGTATCTTTAATAAAACATATATGCAATGCACGCGACTCTTTTTTCTTTTGATTTTTTTACATTTTCTTTTTTTTTTTTCATTTTTGCCATTTTATATAACAAATAACTAAACATGATGTATGAATTACAATGAAATAAATAAAATAAATTACCGAAAATCTAAATATGAAACAAAAATTAAACATGAACTAACCTAACAATTTACTTCACTACCCCCCTCCCCTACACTTAAATGTTGCATTGTCCTCAATGCATAAAAAATTCAAAAAAGGAACAATTAAAAATATAAAATAGAGGGTTGCACGACGCAAATACACTAACCAATTACTGTGAATGTTGGGGTATGGAATCCAGACCGCTGGGTCAATTGTTGCAAAATCTGAACCCATGTATTTAACAAAATAACTTGTATCTCATCTAAATTCTTGCCCAATGCCAACTAATGCTCATGTAACTCCTAAAAGCGTTTTGACTGCTGATCCTCCAATCTAGTCATGCCACGGTCAAGGCCTTCAATAAACTCAAGCAAGGGAACATTCTCAATGGGAATGTAAAAATCATCATCGTCAGCCTCATCTCCCAAAAAGAATCTACTCACAGAAGAGGTATCCACGACCATACCAACAGATGCTGGAATATGACTAACACGGAAGGCAGCCAAAGTAGGGCCAACAGATAGAGTCACATGAAGATACATGTGGTGCTAACCCCACGCGCCAGAGAACCAACGAAAACACTCGTTGTTGTCCGAAAGAAATACCCTTTCAACTAGACGAGTGCTCAGCAAGGTGGATATATCACAGTAAAAAGGCAATCTCATGGGATACAGAGAGATCAGATCAATACCCAAATAGCGTGCTATGAGGGTGATCATGCCACCAAAAGTGACAACATGGACATGCTTTCCATCTCTCTGTCGAAGTGTCTTCGCACAAGTAACTAGAAACAAATGCACCCAATCTGGTATACACTCATCCTATGGTATCAAACAATACAACCACATCCACATCCTCTTGGCAACAACTTTAATTCAGACCAGCCGAACCAAAGATGGCAGGGCTCAACACTATGTGACACAGACGGAGGGCAGGATGTGTAATCAAGTAATCATGATAGTCTTTAGGCCCCTCAAATAATCCAATCACTGTAGCCTATGTCTCAGTAGGTGTGGTCAACGACATACTACGACGCCTGGTAGTAGACAAAGGCTTATTCATTCCCAAGGCGAGAGACGGGAATTGCTTCTGTATCGAACATTCAGTACCCAACAATATGAAACAAATTTCCTTATCAGAACGCACATCAAGAGTCCCAAAGAACTCGTGCACCAAAGCCGGATAAGTTGGCTTGCCCAATGTTGTGAGCTGAATCTGCCATGTTTTACAGTAACTTTTATATCGATTTCTGCATACATTGCATTCATTTGGGCTAAGATAGTACAGAACCTATGTAGTTTATGTTTATTTGCTGAATTATGGAATCTACACCAGTTTCTGTTTAAATCGCAGATTTCGAGGCATTTTACAGCAATTCTACAGAAGGTCGAAAAAGCTCGGAAAACAGCAACAGAAGTCCAAGGTCGAAGCAGAAACAGAACCAGTCGAATCGAGTCAAGAACCAAGGTTACTCGACCTCAAGTAAACCCTACTCGATCTAGACAAGTATAGCCAAGCACAGCCTTGTCGACAGAGCCTGATCGAGAGCCAGACCAGCCCAGCTCCGGGAGTCTACTCGATCTCGACGAGCCCTGGTCGAGATCGACGACGCCTCAGCACCACACCCGGAGTCGAGGAGAGAAGCTGACCGAGAAGCCGAGGACGAGAAGCTGACCACCTCCCAACTCGATCTCGACGAACCCTTGTCGAGATCGACGAGCCGCCCAGAGGTTGTCCGAGTCCATGCCGAGGAGAAGCTGCTCGACCAGAGAAGGCCATACCCTAGTCGATCTCGAGGAACCCTAGTCGAGATCGACGAGCTCCGAGTCCAGATCCGAGCCTGTCGAGTGGAGCCACCCGAGAAGACCAAGTCGACATAGCCAGGCTACTCGACCTCGACGAGCCCTTGTCGACATCGACGAGCCCTTGTCGACATCGACGAGCACCGTGAGCCAGAGTCCGAGCCTGTCGAGCAGAGAAGCCAGCCAAGACCAGTCGACCAGGATTCCTACTCGAGATCGACAAGGCTCTTGTCGAGATCGACCACGCTTCCAGAAGCTGTTCGACCCAGCTTGACGAATCCTACTCGGTTTTGCATTGCTTGGATGCGAAGATTGTCGATTCTATCCAAAATCATCAAGATACATCATGAAGGAGAAGATTTATCCATTGAAGACATTTTAGATATAATTCCTTATTTTAGATTTAATTCCTTTATTGTTTTTATTTATCTTTAAAGCCTTTTAGATATAATTTTAGATATAGATAGATATCTTCTTTCCTAGAATAGCTAGGGAATGAAGCCTATAAATAAAGCCTATGGGGCTCAGTTTTATTCATTCAATTTCAAAGAGAAGTAGTTCACAGAGACAGTTTAGTAGTTCGAAGGTTTTAGGGTTTTGGCGTTCAACGAGAGTTGGATCGCCGGGATTGTAAAGTCTTTGAATTTAGTTTTATGCAAGTTGTTTTCTTTCAATCAAAGATGTCTGAGTTTGCGATGAAGCGCGAGTAGTCCACCCACTTCTAGGGTTGGGGCGAGCCCGATGATAGCCATGCATAATTGAGGTAAAGATCCGACCTTTATCATGTTTTGAGCATTTTCCTACTTGTTGATGTGTTTATTGCCCATCTAATGGAGATCCATGTTAACCACTTGGATTATAAACATAAAATCGGTAGAGACAATTAGGGTTTCTTGAGAGAGTTGTCTAATTGTTGGAAAAGGCGAAAGCTTAGTCCTTTAATGCGATTCACATGATTATCTGTTTGATTTTACCTTATGCATGCTTGGTTATTGTCGTTGCAAACCCCAATCTTGGAAGTTCTTTTACATTAAAGTTTAAGTCGAAATCCCAACAACATTTGTTCTTTATTTTCTTTATTTCATTCGTTTTACTCCCTGCCCTCGTCGATCTCGACCACACCCTGGTCGACCTCGACCACTGATTCTCGACCTAGAGTCGCCGTAGCTTAATTGTGCAGGAGATCGACAAAGACAAGCCGAAGTCGACGAGAAGCCTACTCGACATCGAGTACCCCCTTGTCGAGATCGACCACCCTTTGCCGAGCTGCTGTGCTGTGTTCGACTTTGCCTGACCCCTGTCGACTACCCCTTAGTCGAGGTCGAGTACCACTGTTGTTGACTTCTGTTCGTGAGATTTCTTCTACTGCCTAGGATCCGCTGACACGCTTCCTCGTGGATCGATCCTGACTTCCCGCTGCTACATCAGGAGGAGGTCTTGTAATTATTTGCGTGGGCAGAATCTAGTTTGATTTATTTTGTTATATTTCATACTCGATTTCCTCCTACAACAAATTGGCGCCGTTGCCGGGGAAGCTATCATTCGCGCCTTAGGTAGTTAAATCTCACGTCTGCTTTGAGTTACTTTACAGGTGTATGCGTCGTTCTGGTCAAACACCTGAGTTTGACGCCTTAGGCGAACCGGAACGCCTTCTACACATCAGAGATAAACTACAAAGAGCCATGGCGGCCGCTGAAACACAAGAACAACTGATTGCCAGGCTTACAAGGGAGCTAGCTGAAAAGGACACCGCTATTGCCACTGAGCAGGAAGGGAACAAGAAGCTGAACGTGCGAGGCAGCTGGCAAATGAGCTTGCCCAATATCCAACTACAGCAGAGGATTATATGCATCCAACTCTCGTCGTGCCTGAATCGGCGATTCTAATCCCTGAAAACTCTTTTGAAATTCGCACTCAGTTTCTTATAGAACTTAAAAACAATGCTTTTCATGGAAGATTTAATGAGTGTCCTCTTGAACATATTACCAATTTTCATGACATGTGCCGTACTCTTGCTGAAGGTACAACTCTGGAATATGTCAAGATGAAAGCTTTCCGCTGGTCGCTCGCTGGACCTGCACTAAAGTGGCTAGAAGGACTGAAACCAAGATCCCTTACAACATGGGCACAAGTAGAGCAAGAGTTTCTCAACAAATTCTTCCCTCCTGCCAAGACAGCATTCCTCCGCCAAAAGATCACAGCTTTCAAACAAAAGCCTGGGGAGCCACTAGCAAAGGCATGGGAAAGGTACAAGGAACTACTGCGATCTTGCCCTACTCATGGACAGCCACCCTACGTCATTCAGGAGATCTTCTTCAACTCTCTTGACCAAGTCACTAAGGACAGGATCAATCAGTACACTCGATATGAGTACCTGACGATGCCACCAATTGACGCATGGGGTGTACTAGACAAACTCACAGCATATGACAACAAGTATGGGACTTCTACAAACTATGATGAGAACGCCTGTGCTAGGCCAGCACCGTCTATGCCACTCTGTGAGCCTGCAAAGGAGATTGACCCAGATGTCAGGGAGCAGTTCTACAGGGACCAGAATCGCAAGCTCCTCAAGCAAGTCAAATACCTATCTGTCAACCAGCCTTGCATCGAATGCGGATCACAGAGGCATACCACTACTGAGTGCCCACACACTGAGCAAGTCAGAATGACAGAGACACATGACGAAGCAGCCTATGCTGGGGGTCCAAATCGCTATATGGGAGATCAAAGGTTCTATCAACCTCAGTGGAACCAAGGTCCTCCTAGGAATCCCCCACCCTACAGAGCCCCAGGACATCCAGAAAGGGATCAAAAGAAGGATGATCTGCAGCTGATCCTTGAGGAGATGCGTCGGAATCATGCACAGAACCTGCAGGCTACAAACACCATCAACAATCAGCTTCAGCATGTCAATACAAAATTTGTAGAGCTTGATATTTGGAAGAAGGGAATTGAGACTCAGATGGGACAAATCGCTGCACAGATCCCACGACCATCCGGACAACTTTCTGGGCAAACAGAACCAAATCCTAAAGGGAAAACCGGACACGTCGCAGCCATCAAACTCAGGAGTGGGCATCAATTACACGAGCCAGAGGTCGGAAAACAGCAGAGCCAAGCAGAACAACACCTCGATCTCGAGAAGCCTGTACTCGATGTCGACAAGACCGTGGTCGACCTCGACGAGCCTCTACTCGACCAAGACCAGAAGCTGAGCTCGGACTCCGCTGCGCAGACCAGCAACCCAAGGTCGACAAACCTCTGGTCGATGTCGACAAGCCCGTGGTCGATGTCGAGGAGCATCTGGCCGACGTCGACAACTCTGCGGCATCTCCGACAGTTGATCTGGCTTCGAAATAGAAAAAGCCACTTCCTTTCCCTTCTAAAACTCTTAAAGACCCCACTGCGGGTAGATTCAATAGATTTGTTAATATGTTGCAAGAGCTAAACTTTTCTATTCCTTTTACAGAAGCCCTGCAAGAGATGCCTGGATATGTCAAATTTCTGAAGGAAATCCTGAGCAAGAAGCGATCCATCTCAGAGATCGCAGGCGAATGCAAAGTACTCCACTTCCCTGAAAAGAGGCCTGACCCTGTTAAGTTTTCTGTTACTGTGGGTTTTGGACAATATAAATATGATTCTCTATGCGATTTAGGAGCAAGTGTGAGCATCATGCCTCTATCAATCTGGCGGAAGGTCAAGATAGGATGCATAGAACCTGTGGATGCTAAATTATACATGGCTAACAATACAGTGGTCATCCCTACAGGTATAGTTGAAAATGTCCCCGTCCAGGTTGGTAAATTCTTTGTCCCAGCTGATTTCCTTATCATTGACTGTGCTGAAGATCCTACTAGCCCTATTATTCTTGGTAGACCATTCTTAGCTACTGCAGATGCCCGAATTAGTGTCAAGAATAGGTCGCTCACCTTCACCATAGGCGATGAGGTTTTGGATTTCTCGTTTGGCCCTGCAAAGGAGGAAGTTTCATGGCTGGAGGTGAAAAGCATCAGCATCGACAGGACCAAGCAAACAGCAGAGGAAGGAGCCAAAACTGTACTCGAGGTCGACAAGCCCTACTCGACCTCGACAAGCGCTCTACTCGACCTCGACAAACCTTTGTCGATCTCGACCACCATCACTGAGCCAGAAACTTGCCAGGAGCCTAAGTATGGGGTCCCTGTACTCGATCTCGACCAGCAGTACTCGACATCGAGTAGACCCAAGCCCAAAGATTTCTGTTTTGGGTCCGAACAGGTAAGTGCAGGTATGAATTCTACTCCCCCTCAGTCCATAAGTAAAATTTTCAATGATTTAAAGGGAGCTAAGACACCATGGCGAGAGAATTTGCAGAAATTAAAGGCTACAAAGAAGAAGAAGAAAGGGAAAGGAGATGATGCAAGCAACCACCTGTCAGCTGAGCTTGCATACTACCATCAGGACCTAGATGATCCAGGAGAAGGGCCAAGCATGAGTGGGCCCCACAATAATGGTCCTCCTTGAGCACAAACGGAGAAGTCGGCCTAGCGACTCTAAAATCTAGAGCATGTATATAGACTTTATGAACTTTTGGGACTTTTTTGGTTTTTGGTTTTTGTATTTGTTTTTTTTAGGTTTTATGTCTTTTTAAGAACTTCATATGGATAGTCTTTTTTTTTGGTGAGGAATCTAACACTTGTAGGTCAGCAAGCATATAAAGATCGCGAAAGGTGGAAAGAAGAAGTCCCTGAAAAACAGTCAGAATCGACTAAAGGCCAAGTCGACGACGACAAGGAGGAGCAGCCCAGACAAAGCTACTCGAGATCGAGTAGACGTACTCGACCTCGACAAGCCAACGAACACTCCTCGACTTCAGAATCCACTAGACGCAGACAAGCCTCCTCGAGATCGAGTACACCGTACTCGAGATCGACGAGCAACCTACTCGACATGCCCAGTTTCACCTTCCTCGATGCATTATCCTATGAGTTCCTTCCTTTACTCCTGTTTTTATTTGATTTTATACAGTGGGGACACTGTAAATTTTAAGTATGGGGTGGGGGAAGGGCTTACTTTGTGCATATTGGATTTATTTGATCATATTTAACATATATGTGCATTACTTCTTTGAATTGCTACATGGCTATTTTGGAATGCATTATTGATTTGTGTGCTTATATGCATGTTTTCCAAAGTTTGAAAAATGACCCCCATTGAAAAATTTTGAAATAATGTCATGGAAGCTTATATTGAACTCGACGATGCAAAATTAGATTCATTAGAGATATAGCATGAAATTGCCTAGTAAAGGGAAGTCACAATGAAGTGCATATTTATTGAAAACCATGAAAGGAGGTAAATTTGAAATTGCTTTTGACATGTTGCATGATAAAATGATGGAGGACTTTATATTTCCATATAATGCTCATATGTTTATAATCCTAGCCATACATATGCTTATGCATCACAAAAGCCATATATATGCCTTATTTCAAATATTGCTCCACATGTTCTAAAATATTGCCATTCTTTACCTTATCCGGGGATTATGTTGAGAATGATGTTACATTATGGAGATTGTTATATGGTTGTTGTGATTGTTATCATTATTGGAGTTTTGCGGAATTGTTTGAAATATATGGAAAATTTAATGAGTGAAAGAAAATCCGATCAAAGATCGACCCTGCTCTCTTAGATAATAGTTTGGAGAGATGGGACACATTGTGAGGAGTCCAAAGCACTAAGTATCCGGGGCCATTCATGACACCCATGTTTGCGACTCGCGAGAAGGCAGTGCTGAGGTTAGAGAGGTAAAAGCATCATTATTGAAAAAAGCATTATGAAAGGTGATGAATGTTATGGAGAAAGAATGTGGTATGAAAGTTTGGAAAGTACTCCATTTCCCTTGATCATTAGCACCACATTGCCAAAAATTGCCCACCTTTAGCCTTTTACCAATTCTACTCCTTATTTGAGCTTAAATTAAAGTCCTCTTGATTATTGTTGCTTTATCACATAAAAATTATTTGTGTATAAACCTCCTTTTGTGAGTAGATGTTGCTCTTATATATTTGCACATGCATGGATCTGTGACACTAGTACCTTTTCGAGGATGGTAATTGATTGCAGGGACATATAAAGAATGAATCTAAGATGTTGAGAGTTTTGAATTCTTCCCCTGAATGACAATTAAAAGTATTGCTTGAGGACAAGCAAGCTTAAGTATGGGGTGTTTGTTGTGAGCTGAATCTGCCATGTTTTACAGTAACTTTTATATCGATTTCTGCATACATTGCATTCATTTGGGCTAAGATAGTACAGAACCTATGTAGTTTATGTTTATTTGCCAAATTATGGAATCTACACCAGTTTCTGTTTAAATCGCAGATTTCGAGGCATTTTACAGCAATTCTACAGAAGGTCGGAAAAGCTCAGAAAACAGCAACAGAAGTCCAAGGTCGAAGCAGCAACGGAACCAGTCGAATCGAGTCAAGAACCAAGGTTACTCGACCTCGAGTAAACCCTACTCGATCTAGACAAGTATAGCCGAGCACAGCCTTGTCGACAGAGCCTGATCGAGAGCCAGACCAGCCCAGCTCCGGGAGTCTACTCGATCTCGACGAGCCCTGGTCGAGATCGACGACGCCTCAGCACCACACCCGGAGTCGAGGAGAGAAGCTGACCGAGAAGCTGAGGACGAGAAGCTGACCACCTCCCAACTCGATCTCGACGAACCCTTGTCGAGATCGACGAGCCGCCCAGAGGTTGTCCGAGTCCATGCCGAGGAGAAGCTGCTCGACCAGAGAAGGCCATACCCTAGTCGATCTCGAGGAACCCTAGTCGAGATCGACGAGCTCCGAGTCCAGATCCGAGCCTGTCGAGTGGAGCCACCCGAGAAGACCCAGTCGACATAGCCAGGCTACTCGACCTCGACGAGCCCTTGTCGACATCGACGAGCACCGTGAGCCAGAGTCCGAGCCTGTCGAGCAGAGAAGCCAGCCAAGACCAGTCGACCAGGATTCCTACTCGAGATCGACAAGGCTCTTGTCGAGATCGACCACGCTTCCAGAAGCTGTTCGACCCAGCTTGACGAATCCTACTCGGTTTTGCATTGCTTGGATGCGAAGATTGTCGATTCTATCCAAAATCATCAAGATACATCATGAAGGAGAAGATTTATCCATTGAAGACATTTTAGATATAATTCCTTATTTTAGATTTAATTCCTTTATTGTTTTTATTTATCTTTAAAGCCTTTTAGATATAATTTTAGATATAGATAGATATCTTCTTTCCTAGAATAGCTAGGGAATGAAGCCTATAAATAAAGCCCATGGGGCTCAGTTTTATTCATTCAATTTCAAAGAGAAGTAGTTCACAGAGACAGTTTAGGAGTTCGAAGGTTTTAGGGTTTTGGCGCTCAACGAGAGTTGGATCGCCAGGATTGTAAAGTCTTTGAATTTAGTTTTATGCAAGTTGTTTTCTTTCAATCAAAGATGTCTGAGTTTGCGATGAAGCGCGAGTAGTCCACCCACTTCTAGGGTTGGGGCGAGCCCGATGATAGCCATGCATAATTGAGGTAAAGATCCGACCTTTATCATGTTTTGAGCATTTTCCTACTTGTTGATGTATTTATTGCCCATCTAATGGAGATCCATGTTAACCACTTGGATTATAAACATAAAATCGGTAGAGACAATTAGGGTTTCTTGAGAGAGTTGTCTAATTGTTGGAAAAGGCGAAAGCTTAGTCCTTTAATGCGATTCACATGATTATCTGTTTGATTCTACCTTATGCATGCTTGGTTATTGTCGTTGCAAACCCCAATCTTGGAAGTTCTTTTACATTAAAGTTTAAGTCGAAATCCCAACAGCATTTGTTCTTTATTTTCTTTATTTCATTCGTTTTACTCCCTGCCCTCGTCGATCTCGACCACACCCTGGTCGACCTCGACCACTGATTCTCGACCTAGAGTCGCCGTAGCTTAATTGTGCAGGAGATCGACAAAGACAAGCCGAAGTCGACGAGAATCCTACTCGACATCGAGTACCCCCTTGTCGAGATCGACCACCCTTTGCCGAGCTGCTGTGCTGTGTTCGACTGTGCCTGACCCCTATCGACTACCCCTTAGTCGAGGTCGAGTACCACTGTTGTCGACTTCTGTTCGTGAGATTTCTTCTACTGCCTAGGATCCGCTGACACGCTTCCTCGTGGATCGATCCTGACTTCCCGCTGCTACATCAGGAGGAGGTCTTGTAATTATTTGCTTGGGCAGAATCTAGTTTGATTTATTTTGTTATATTTCATACTCGATTTCCTCCTACAACACCCAACGAGACAAAATTGGCTAGATCTCCATTCTCTAGTAAAGTAGATACAAGACCAAGAAGACCAAGCCTTTGCAACATTTCCAAATGAAAGAATCGAGTTGGTTGATAACTCACATCCCTTAGTTCATACCAACGCTTCTTCTCAACTCTAAACAAATACTTAGGGGCCTCCATTGCGGGAGAACGAGACATAACTCACGAAACCAAGGAAAAACGTGCACGAACACCACAAAAACAACCGAACACCCCTTTCTGTAGGCAACAAACGGGCGCTGGTTTTGGAGCGGCGGACGCCGGTGTACACAACACTCGAATCCGAGTAAAAACATTGAAGAACCAACCTCTAAACTCTCTCCAAACTCAAAATTGACGACCAAACATGGTTTCGAATGCTTTCTTTGGTGGTAGGTATGGGAATGGTATGGAAATGATTGAATTTGATGGATGAAGGTAGTGATGATGTGTTTGATGGGTAAGAAAACGTGATTGAAACACAAGGCTCTTAGGTATTTGGAATGGACTCAAGTAGGAACTTAGGTTTTATGTATTTTCTCGGAGACAAAGGCTTTGAATGATCAAAATAGGGAATGAGATTATATGGTGATTGGAAAAGGAATGATCATCTATCAAAAAGTAAAAGAAAATATTAGAAATAATAAAAGAAATATAAAACAAATAGAAAGATAAATTCTAATCCTAAGATAGATAGAAAATAACCAAGATAAAACAATCTAACCTAAGATAGATAAAATATATATATAAGATAGATAAAACTAACCTAAGATAGAATGAAATCTAATCCTAAATATAGATAAAATAAAATCTAACCTAAAATAAATAGATAGAAAATATATCTAATCCTAATAAAGATAGAAAATATAAAACTAACCGATAAACCGAAAATACTATAAAAATATAGATAAAATAGGATAGAAAATACTCCCTTCCAATGTTACCAAAAATCTGGAACACATTTGTGAACAGTGGAGCGGCATGCGCTTGTTTTAAGGTGGCGGGCGCCGTGATTTGCAGAACGCCAATTTGTCATTGGATGAATCAAATTTCTTCACTAAAAGGGTTCTAACGCACCACTACTCTAGTGTACAACAAAAAGATTAGTCCTACTTTATTGAATTGAAAAATTAAATGCGAAATTGAAATAATATTACCTAATCTACCTTGGGTTGCCTACCAAGAAGCGCCTTTATTTCACATCTTTGGCTCGACGTGCATTTCATGATTAAGTTATCCCATCAAGATACTCCACACTTGTCCTTTTCTTGACAAGAAGGGGAACCTTAGGAATTTCTCCAATATGTTCATCCTTTACACCAATCAATTCTTTATTGAAATGAGTTTCTTCTAGAGGTTGCCATGAAATTGCAAAAACCTCAATATTGTTAGGAATCAATTTATCATAGGGAAGAACAATAGATTCATTTGAATTAGACACATTCTCATGTGGCTCAAACAAATTTTCAATTTTTCTTTCAATCTCATCTTTCTCTAATCCAATTTTCTCATTGTTAGAAGAATCAATAATCAATGATTCATTCTCAATAGAAGCGTCTAACAATTTATTTGATTCATTCCTGCGATCAATATTATTAGAGTCAAGAACATCCACAAAATCAATAGGAGAAAGAGTAATAGGGTCAAATATAGAAAATTCAATCTTTCTACTGTCAAGCTCCCTGTTTAGTGAACCTTCAAAACAATCAATCTTAGTCTTGGCCGTTCGCAAGAATGGCCTTCCCAAGATAATTGGGGTTTCAGGCGTACCTTGTTCCATATCTAATATAAAGAAATCAGTTGGAAATATCAAATCATTAACCTTAACCAAGACATCTTCAACAAGCCCTCTAGGCTTAATACTAGAACGATCAGCGTGTTGCATAGTAACACCAGTTTCAGACAAAGCATTGAGACCCAAGAACATGTACATTTTATATGACATAACATTGATTGAAGCTCCTAAATCAAACATAGCCTTAGTGAATTTAGCATTACCTATTTCACATGGGATAGTAAACATACCTAGATCTTCGCATTTTTCATGCAATCTTTTCTGTAGCAAAGCAGAAACATTTTCATTCAAACTTACCGTTTCCTTCCTTCTCATCGTTTGCTTGCATTTCATAGTGCATAGTTATTTCAAAAACATCGCATAGCGAGGCACAATTTTAATCAAATTAAAAAGTGGAATATTTACCTCAAAATAAGCAAAGGTATCATAAAGGATTTGTTCATCTTCCCACTTACGATCGGGTCTTAAGGCATGAGAAAAGGGTGGTGAAGGTCTTGGAACCTTAGAAGACCTTAGATGATTTCCTTGGGGATTGCACAATGTCAGAATTTGGATCAGCTACTGTAGGGGGCGGCGTGCGCCGTCAGATGGTAGGTTTGAATCCGAGTTGTTGTTGCTTCCATCACCCATGAAAATCACCTTCTTAGGCATCTCTTCAACATTCCTAGTGGGTATATTCACTTCTTTTCCTCCTCTAAGGATCATGGCACTAACATTTTCCTTCGGATTAACTACCACTTGTGATGGCAATTACTTCCCCGAATCTTTCACTTTAAATTCTCCAATCTCCTTAGCCATTTGACTCAATAAATTATCCTCAACACTCATCGTATCTAACAATAACCTCAAAGTATCATCTCTATCCTCGTGTTGAGTGTTTCTTTGATGATTCTCGAAATTTCCTCTTCCTTGATAAAGAACTTGTTGCTGCTGACTCCTGTCGTTAAATCCACTTTGATAATTTGAATCGTAGCCCTGATTGTAGACATTGTTACCAAAGTTGTAGCGAGGTCAATAATCCATAGCATTAGCCAACCCTTAAAAAAATTTTATTGCTTCCTGAGGTGGCTTATCCACAATATATCCTTCACTAGTAGCATTTATGAAATTCCTGTCAGTATCAAGAAAGCCCTCATAAAGATATATCACTAGATCATGCTCGGGTATACTATGTTGTGGACAACTACCCTTAAGCTTCTTGAATCGCTCAACATACTCATAAAGACTCTCCATAGGTGATTGCTCAATACTAGATAGCTTATACTTGAGTTTGTTGAGGAGAGTAGCAGGAAAGTACATTCTGAAGGAAAGCTTTCTTCAATTCAACCCAAGTAGTAATGCTCTCGGGGGGTAGGTAATAAAGCCAATCGATAGACGAATCTTTCAAGGTAGAAGGGAACACTCTCAAGATCAATTGGTCATCGGTAAGGCCTTGGGGTCTAAGTCTATCACACACACTCACAAAGCTTGAAAGGTGTTTGTTTGGTTCCTCCCTAGACAATCCATGAAAGTAGGGTAAAATAGTAGACCAATTCAACTTATACTCAAATCTTGAACCCTGAGGGAGATTAGGAAGTCTAATTGCAAGTGGTTGAGCACTCAAATTAGGTTCCTTTAGGTTTCTCAGGGCCGTTGGCGGATTATCAACTTCGTCTCCCATCTCCTTATGTATAACAAATTCTAGCCTCCTTTTTAACCTAAGAGATCTTTCAATCTCGGAAATCAAAAGACAAAGGTAATGAATTAGAAGAATGAGTTTGAACCATACAAGGATAAAAAAAAGACTCAAAGGAAAGAAAAATAAAAAAAAAGAATCAATGATAGAAATAAAGAGAAGCAAAATCTTTTCTACCCAGCAATTACGCCAAGAATTTGGTCCAGGACGAAAATCGTTGGCAATTTCACCCTTTTCCAAATAGTAATATTATCCTAACTCAAAGCTTAAACCAATAGATTAATAAATCAATGAATTGATAAACCAACAATAAGTATAGCGACGAAGTCCAGAGTCGAACCCACAGAGATAGAACAGTTACAATGCAATGTTTCTAACAATGATTCTTATGACAATAGCAATGATTTGTAGCAAATTGATGACAAAGTAAAGTAAAGAGAAATATGATTGAAATGTCTTGAAGATAGAGGAAATATTTCACTGTAATTCTCAGACCGTGGTTGAGGTTCAAGATCCTAGGATTGATTCAGTAGTTATTTCTAAGAATATGTTGACTTGACTAAAGTTGATAGATCCACAAAGATACAATCTTCTTATTCAATATCACTAAAGAATATCCATAAACACTAAAGTTCTAAGAAAAATTGGCATATCGATTCAATGCAATTACAAACAATAGAAATAATCCATATCGGCCCTAATAAACATCTAATGACACAGATCAATCGAAATCATCCACTATAAAGACATAGAAATATCACTACTTCAATGGCTTCGTTTGCTATCAAGAAAACAATAACTAATTCATAGCTTAGATGCAATTCCTAACAAGGTGATCAGTCATAGAACGGAACACAAATATAATCAATAAGAAAAAGATAATAAATATACTCATAAATAACTAAATAAAATCAAATCCTCATAATTCATTCAACCATGTGTTTGAATCACATGCGAAATTATGAGTTTAGAAACTCATAGGCCAAAAACCTCTCTTCTCTCTAATTGTGTTAA
Organism: Persicaria maculosa; assembly: GCA_963922045.1. Taxonomy (NCBI): domain Eukaryota; kingdom Viridiplantae; phylum Streptophyta; class Magnoliopsida; order Caryophyllales; family Polygonaceae; genus Persicaria; species Persicaria maculosa. Next base: position 54,311,267 of record OY998259.1, on the reverse strand, counting down.
TTGATAACCCTAATGCCAACACACGACTTATTTTGGAAGAATAAAACCTAAATATGATGAGCAAACCCTAGGAAATATAATAATAATATAATATGTAATAAGTATCTTCGAACATAAAACGAATCACTGAACACAGAAGAACGGCGGGTGCCGCTAGAAAACCGGTGGACGCCGCCCTATGAAGTGGCCAATTCTCTTCTCTCCTTCAATGTTGTGCTTCCTTGCTCCTTTGTAGCTTTTCCCTTAGCCTTCATAAGCTCCAAAACATGTCTTTTATGCTCTTCCAAGATCCCATCCAAGGTCGGAATGTAAAACTGCAGAATAAACACTAAAAACGCGTAGATTCCGAACTCGAATACTTCACAAGAAAGACATGAAACTAGACTAAAACACATGTAAAACTCCTATCTAAATGCAATAAGAAACACCTAAAATGCATATATGAAATATGCATTATCAGCTTGCACATGTCATCCTACACCACTAGATGGATCTTTCTTTGATCATTGCCGTCTCCCCAAATAAATCTCCAACAAGCCTTATCGATTGCTTCACATGTTTCCAACGGGAGCGAAACAGTTTCCATCGAGTAAACAAGAATCGAATTCAGCACCGACTTGGCGAGGGCAGCATGACCCGCAAGGCAAAGCTTTTCCTGTCTCTATCCTGCAAGCCTATTGCTCACATTGTCAAGAAGTGGGCTGAAGGTGTCTCCGTCAATCCTGGTATGCAGAATTGGCATCCCGAGGTAACTTCCCAGGTTTGAAGTCACCTCAAAATCAGACTCAACCCTTAGGTCGTTCACCACATCATCCGTCACATTCGGCGAGACAAAAAGCTTAGATTTATTTTTATTTGTCTTATGTCCAGATGCAAGGTAGAAAGCATCTAGGATCCCATTGATTACCCTTAGTTGTTGGTGCGAGACGAACGTTGATGTCACTTTCTCCGTTAGCCAAATAGTAATAATATCCTAACTTAAAGCTCAAAACCAATAGATTAGCAAATCAATGAATTGATAAACCAAACAACTGCTAGTATAGCGACGAAGTCCGAAGTCGAACCCACAGAGAGAAGTGGATTATTAAGCAATATCTCTAACAAAGACTCTTATGAAAAAAGCAATAACTTGTGATAAATTGATAACCACATAAAGTAACCAAATTGACGATTGCAAAGTAATTGATAATAAAGTAGGGAAGATATTTTACCTGTAATCTCTAACAATGGTTGAGATTCATGGTCCTAGGATTGATTCATCAATTATTTATAGGCATATGTTTACTTGATTAAAGTTGAAGGATCCACAGGGATACAATCACCTTATTCAATATCACTTAAGAATGGCATTAAGGACTCAAGTACTTTGACCAATTGGCATATCAATTCAATGCAATTAGAGACAAATAGGCGCACGATGATAAATATACTCATAAATAACTAAATGGAATCAAACCCTCACAATCTATTCAACCATTTCTTTGAATCACATGCGAAACTATGAGTTTAGCAACTCATTGGCCAAAAACCTCTCTTCTCTCTCAAAACGTTCATTATCTCACACAATTGCTATGCTACACACACGGCTGGAACAATAGAATACAACCTAATAAATAGGCGTGTAAACCCTAGAAATATAATAATACTATAATTGGAAATAGAATCTTCGGATCCAAATCGCAATCGCTGAACATGGCACAACGGCGGGCGTCGCCCTATGCAGCGACAGTTTTCTTCTTCTCTTCAATGTTGTGCTTCCTTGATCCTTCGTAGCCTCCTCCTCAGCCTTCATATGCTCCTAAACATGTATCCTAAGCTCTTCCGATATCCCATCCCAGGTCAGAATGTAAGACGCCTGTTGATGCCAAGTTTGGGGACGAATTGCGTGCTCCAAATTCTCTTGATATGTGGAAGGATGCTACAGATCAGTTCTGTGAGACAAGCCGACAATGTTGTGCATCCACGATTACTCATCCTGTGTTTAGGTTGTGCTATTTGGTACTCTATAACTCTTTCTTGGGTGTGGAGAATTACTCCATTGTTACTATGAGAGCCTGGAGCTATATTTGTTGGTTGACTCCGGGAGGGGTGCACATCCTTGACTGGGTTTAGCTATTTTTGGGAAACTGCATGGAGATGACTAGAGCTACTTATGTGAGGCCTGAACGACTTATTATTTTCGGAGGTTTGATATCGCTGATTGCTTGCCGAGTGGGTGTCTGTCTTGATGATTTGCAGCCTCTCGATGAAAATAAAGTTTACAATCTTGCCAGCCTGGAATGTCAGGGCATGACTGAGTGGGCATAGTGTCCAGATGGAACATGGTGTTTCAAATGGAATTCGGGACCAGGAGATGAGCATCACAATTATCTACCCGCGGATTTACCATATTGCATGAGGATGTGAGATTTTAGTCCCTATCACCATCAGTTTCCATTAGATCCGGATGAGCGTAGTTTTGGAAGACGATGGTCTGTTGTTGTTGTTGATGAGGCCACTTATGATGAGGCCACTGATGATGAGACCACTGCTGATGAGGCTATTGAGGATGAGCCTGTTGAGATTAAAGAAGCTGAGGTCGTAGTGAGAGAAAAAGTTGTTGGAGATTACGCCGAGCCTATATGTCTTAGTTTGGATGATCTTGAGCGTCGATTTGCTGATTTTGAGGCGAGCACTGCTGACAAGCTCGCTAGTCTTTCGAAGAAGCTCTCGAGTCTTCAGAACGCGATATTGATTGCCCTTCAAGATATCAATCAGCAGTCTGGACCCCAGATCCCAACTTCACAGTAATAGGTTAGTCATTTGCTTCTTTCAAACCCTTTATTTTTATATTTTTCATTGTTCCTTTTTGTGTTTCTATGCATTGAGGACAATGCAACATGTAAGTGGGGGGAGGGGGGGGGGGGGGAGAATGAAGTGAATTAGTTAAGTTAGTTCATGTTTGGATTTCTGTTTTTGAATTTTTGTTATTTTCTTTATGTTATTTCTTTTATATTATAGAAAATGTAAAAATGAAAAAAAATGGAAAATGTCAAAAAAAAAAGTGAGTCTTGTTTTGTTGTTTTGCATATTGTGTTTTCAAAGATTTCCATCTAATTTGAGTTTGTCCTATTTTGACTTTATACTGGCATGATATTATAAATCCCATGGAATTCTGGATTGATTTGATCTTATGCTGAAAATTGGTTTTTATGTGAAATATGATTAAGCATATGTAATTGAGCATGTATGATCTAAGTTTGGGAGTATGCTTAAAATTCAACAAAAAATTGTCCCAGTGAGATATTTTTGGCCTTATAAGGGATACATCTTTATTCCTTTTGCTTTTCTTGTGTGATTTACTCTTCCTATGCATTTATCATTGAGTATTGCCATGGTTATCTATTTTCAAGGCCAATTATATACATGTTCATTGCTTGATAAGTTCAAATGATAGAGGTAACCTTTTAGCCACATATTTATCCATGTCTACCTCATGTTATATCTTGCTTTGAATCCAATTTGAGCATTTAGCCTTTTTATTGATAGCTCCACAAAATTATTATTCCTAGCCTATGATGAGCCTTACCCTTATTCCGGGGGAATTGAGATTTTGAGTGGGTTATGGAATCTGTTTTGGAGATTGAGGAGAGTGAAACTAAAGTGTGATGTTATAGTCCCTCATTCTTATGCATTTGATTTTCATGTATTTTGGCTCAAGAAAAAAAAATCCAAAAAAAAAAGAAAAAAAAATGGGAATAAAAGAGCCATTTATTTAATTTTTGCATAAAGAGGAAGAATTGGATTTATTTTGGTTATGAGTCTTATTGGTTGGGTGTTGAGATTGCATGATATGTGAGATGATGAGCTACGATTTGATGAGATTTGAGATATTTTGGAGTTATTTTGATGATATTGAGAGATGTTGTGCATTTGTGAGCTTGATTTATTGAGTTGGTTTGTGTTATGTTGGGAGTTTTGAAATCTTGTTTTCCCGGAATTTATTGCACCACATGACCAAATACAATTTCTTGCCCTTATGTTTCTATCAATCCCCATTACAACCTCGGCGAATGGAATCTTCTATGAAGATTTCCATTGAGCGAAAGTTTTCTTGATGTCCTTATTTTTGCATTGACATATCCGGTGGAGCTTTTGTGATATAAATGTCAATATTTGAGTTGATGCTTGTCAATGGAATTGAGGTGAGTGTGTGCTTAAAGCCTAAATACATGAGAGTGAGAGATACACATTTATTATTGGTAAGGTTGATTTTTGAGCATGCAAGCAACTTGATCCCATATATACATGTTATGACGTTTATATGTTTGATTATATTTGCACTATTTAAGTGTGGGGGGATTCATGGTTTTGCTATTATTTGAGTCTAGTTCTGTATATTGCTTGTGAAGTATTCGAGTTTGGAATCTACGCGTTTTTAGTGTTTATTCTGCACACAATTACATTCCAACCTTGGATGGACTTTGGGAAGAGCTTAAGAAGCATGTTTTGGAGCATATGGATGCTAAGGAGGAGCTAGAGAGGAGCAAGGAAGCACGACATTGGAATTTATTGAAGACAATTGAGGAACGTCGGACACTCTAACGACGCCGCTGAGAGTTGCAGAGACGAGCTTTGCAACAACAAGCCGTGAAGCAATAACGAGAGGGTCAAAGGCGTCGCCTTTGGCTTCAATATCAAGCAGAGATCGAAGATAAGAGGTGGTGACAACGCTATAAGATTCGGCTTCTCCAACAAAGAGAGGCTGAGGAGGCACGACGACGAGAGGAAGAGGCACACCATCAAGCTGAACTAGATGCCCGTAATGCCAGATTGATGGCGTTGGAAGAGGGCTGAAAGAAGGACATATCGGAATGCATTCATCAAGTTTTTGCTTCAGCCTTCACCCCTGCTCCAGTGCCTATAGTTGCCTCAACTGACGACGAGGTAATTGAGCCTAAGGAGCCTTCGGTTGATTTCGGTGCCTAGAAAATAGCACAGCGCGCCGATTTTGTTTCGCCGATTCCCTTTGACTCCATCGTCGTAATTGAGTGAACTTAGTATTACTGCGAAGCTGACTCAACGAGCTTTCCAATGGTGGGTCACAGGCTGCAAGACTCCTTCGGGAAGGCATCCGAATCTGATCTGCAAGCTGGCTGTAATATTCTACTTTGATGTTTTGGTTGCTTCCGACGACAACGATGAGAACGTTGGGGACACTTCTCTTGAGTTAGCTATTGTACCTCTTGAAAATGTTCCTAATGTTAAGAATTCTGAAGTTCACAGGGTTATTGAGCCTATTGATATTGATCCTTTTGATTGCTCAATGATCCCAATGGCAGGTGTTGGTTTTGAGGTTCCTTTGCCTCGAATTCTGCTGGCACCATCTCAAGTTGATTGTTAAGGAAGTTACTTTCTGATTGCTGCTCCTTCCCCACTGCTCTTCAATGACTCGATTCGAGGACGAATCGAAGCGAAGAGAGGGAGAATGATGCGGATCAAGATGACCTTCTGTGGGTCAAACAATGATCTTGATCCAGGCGAGCTCTCAAGATCGATTCAAGGGCTATTGATGGCGAAGAGTGTCATCCTCAAAAGGAAGAAGAGGGCTCCACCATGGAACAAGGCCCAAAGGAGCAAGGTGAGCTAATGTCCAAATTTGGGTTCGTTCTTAATGGGCTGACAACATTTTGATGTCTTAGTAAAATGGGTCGCTCGGAGTCCATATTTATCGGATGAGATCATGCCATCCCTTTTTGGAACGAGGACAAAATGATCTACAACTTTGCTGTTGAAGATTTTTCCAGAATCAAACTCGAAGTTGGCCGAAATTCATCATCTTTGCAGCTGACACTGTTTGGACGAATTTCTACATAGTCATTTAATTAATTTCGATTTTATTTCATTAAATTAGATATATTTATTTTATTAAATTTAGGAAATAATGTGGGAGGAATTATATCTCATCTAGATTAATTCTTAGCCACCAAGTTGTTAGTTTTCTATCCTTAGTTAGTTTTCTTTATCTTAGGAAAGAATTACTTATCTTTAGATATTTTATTTATCTTTAGTTACCAACACTCTATCTTTTGCACAAGATAGAATTGGTATGTCTCTATTTAAACTTTTGTATTTCATTCAATTAAACTTAGATTGGAATATACATTGTGGAACCTTTATAGGATTAAAGCTTTGCACGATTTGCCAATCCAAAGGCTCTTACTATCCCCTATGTTCTTGCTACAATTGACATCACAAAGATACAAACACATACATTAGCAAATCACACGCCAAATCACAAGCCAAACACAAAGGAAGAATCAAAGTTGCAGAACCGTCGCCAAAATAGAAGGAACCGTTGCTGCCGAGACCAGGCCGCGCCCTGGCCGCGCCCGCGGCCCTAGGGGTGTGCAGAAAAACCCGAAAGCAAAACATCTCAATTTTCGGCCTCGAGGACTGGTATCGGCGTGCCGCTTCAGAGAGAGTCGAAGTGGGCTCGAGAACTGGTGCCGGCGTGCCCCTTCAGAGAGAGTCGAAGTGAGCTCGAGGACTGGTGCCGGCGTGCCGCTTCATAGAGAGTCGAAGTGAGCTCGAGGACTGGTGCCTCTTCAATTTTTACCCGGAAGTCTCCTCCCTTCTCTTCCTGGATTCATACCATGTTTTCTCCCTTCTCTTCTTGGATCCATCTAATTAAATGGCAAGCAATAATTGTAACTGGAGTTCCACACATACATCAAGATGAAGTGTGTGCTGATGATTATACTGCATTAAATGCATATACATACTCTCTGTACGTTTTAGTCTCCCCAACAACAACATACAAGGAACGGAAAAAAAGGTTTACATCCATAATTTTAATAAACTGGTGGAATAAAATCTAGAAAAAGTGTAAAGGGCAACCAGACTCGACACGTAAGGCTCGAAATCTCTCAAACTGAGCTTGAAACGGAGCATCCCATCCTTCGACGCTCTGTTGATGATATGCGACCCATTCTGGCGGAGGCGGCAAAATAGGAGCGTTAGGACGCAACCAGATCTATGAGAACGGAAAATTAGAGTTAGAGTATTGACATATAGTTGAAAAGCAAGAATAGGTAATACAAAAAAGACGTTTGAAGTGGTACCGCGGCAAAATGGTCTTGTTTTCCGATGCAGACTACACCAAGGGTTGCTGATTGAGGGTTGTTAGCAGGTGTCGGCGAGCTCATGGGGAGACATGTGAACGGATGATGCCAAGCTAGGACGACGAGAGGAATCTGATATATCGTTGCAAATACTAAACCCATGATGGGTAGCTCTATCCACCGTCTCATATCACCATGCACAGGTCCCACCCATCTCTGGTAGTCGACGAACTGCTGGAATGGGTACCCTCCCATATAACAATCGGCGTACAGATCAGCGTGATCCTCCAAGTGATTGCATAATAAAGTTTTGAGTTCCGGGAAAGCAGACTCGTCGATCAGTGATGTCAATGACGCCAAAGCACGGTAGCCACAATGACCATCTCCAACAGTGTCCCTCATACCCTCAATATGACCGATCATGAAGGGATCAACGTTGTTTCAACCCCAGTTGAACCCTCCGAACACATCATCACGTCCACGTCGAGCTAAGGTCGCTTGTGGACGATGTCGAGCAGCATTTCGAGCAGCACGTGCTTCTTCTCTCTTAAATATTTCCCTTAACTCCTCGTATGGCAACGGGTTGGTTCTGCAGGCATTCCTGGACCCCCGAGGCCTCCCTTTCCTTTGGACGCTTGCAGATGAGGGTGGGTGGAGCTCATCATCGCATACATCGTTGGAAGCCGTGTATGAAGATGAAAGATCATACGGCAGTAGGGTGTCGTCCATGTCAGTCCATGACAAATCCAACCAGAACGGGTGGATGTCCTCGGCGGGTATCGGAGTACCGGAGTTGACGTATGCCTGAATCTCATCGACACAAGGGATCCCGTAACAAACCCTCCAATGTCGGTCCGTGCATTCCAGAGGAATATTTTGGTTCACGACATCCTGCCATATCTTGTACAGATAATCGAAGCACTTTTTGGAGATTAAAATCTTTACCTCATCAAAAAGGTTGACTTTATGCGCCGTTGTTGGACATTTGAAGCGGTCGATCTCCAAAGCAGTCTGTAGCTCATGCAGTTGACAATCGTCGACTCTATGGATTGCATCGATCACGATGCGAAAGTCACCAGTCGATGAGTGCAGTGCATACCACTAAATGTTTGATGTCATATCATATTGTAATGGGAGATATGAAGTAAGATGTACCTGTTTGTCGTACGGGTGCCGAGATGGAAGACATTATCTACGTAGCATCGTACGATGTTCCTGCTGTACAGAAGCCACACCGCCTCTAAATATGCCACCACACCTGGGAATGGGTGCCATGCAGCGTGTAGCGCCCGACGACAGCGGTTGAATGATTCCTCCGACCTCGATTGGAACAACCCCCAGCAGTCGCCCTTGAAGGTGCCAGCGTTGTTTAAATTCTTTGTGATCTTCAGAGCAGCTTCCTCGCATCTTCTCGTCACGTGTAACCAACAAAGGAGATGTTGGACATTGGGGAAGACAACATTTAGTGCCGCCAAGAGACCTAGCTCCCGATCAGTCATAATAGCTTGAGGTTGAACCGTCCCAAGCAAGATCTGAAGCTGACGCAACACCCAGGCGTATGTGTCTTCGTTCTCGTGCGACATGAAGGCATAGCCGATGCAGTAAGTCTTGCCCGAGGGTGTGAACTCGACCACCTCGTACAATGGAATCCCATATCTGCAAGTGTCAATATATTACATGTACAATACTTTATAATTGGCTATATGTGCAATAATGTAATCGTAATTAAGTAACTTACGCATTTGTTTTGTACGTGCTGTCCAGTAGGATGACGTAATGGAACCGTCGGAGTAGCCGTATCCCGTCAGGATGCGCTAGGAAGAGGCCGCTCAAGACGTTATCGTCATCCGACTGTTGTCTGAACTCGTAGAAGTACCTTCTTTCCCGCAGACGATGCAGGGTATCTTGGGTCATCGTCCGACTACCTCTTTCTTCGGCGACCATCATGTTGAGCATGTTGGTAAGGGTCTTCCTTGACGTGACAATTGCCTCATCTAATTGCCTCAATCCGTACCCAATGGCTTTTGGAGGAGTACCAATTTCCTTCATCCACCTAGCCATCTTCTTTTCCCCCTCTGTCATCTGTCCGGCGATGGCATGACCCTTCAAGCTTGTGGCAAGCCCGTGGTTATGTACACCGTGGGTTACTGTCATAACCCAGTGACATAGCGGAGCTTCGTGCCCGTGTAGAGAGAATGGGCAACCGTTTATCTTCGATTGTGTGCTTCGGAGCTTCCTCCCACATGGTCAGTACTCCCCATACTGCTCGCAAGCAAGGAGAACCCCGCCTGGACGGTTCGACGCCCCCGTCCAAGACCGCTTGATTACTAAAATCATGCAGTGTCTCCGACCCAAGTCCTTGAAATACGTAACCATTTCGTCACGGTCAGTCCAAACCTTTGGGTCCGAGAACTCGGAGGTGAAGTCTCAAAACTGATAATATTAGTGGAAATATGAATAAAACGCAAGGCATACGAAATATAATCCACTATACGAAACGTATCCGTACCTGGCAAACTTGGAGACGACGATCGCTTTGTGAATCGGCCATAGCGATTCTAACGGTGAAGGAATATATCGAACGAAGTCAGACTTTGTTTTGGAGTGCGGAATCAAGCTATCCCCCTTCACTTCAAATAGGCAGTTTTGCATTAAAGGTACGCGGAGATGCACGTGGTCAACGACGTGCATGCACGTGGTCAACGACGTGCATGCACGTGGTCAACGACGTGCATGCACGTGGTCAACGACGTGCATTTTCGTACCCTAAACCCTAAACCCTCAACCCTAAACCCTAACTACCCTAGCAAAACCCTAAACCCTAACCTTAAACCCTAACTACCCACACTTGTCCGTTTTCGTTCTTGACGTTTTCGTTCTTGACGTTTTTATTTTCGTTCTTGACGTTTTCGTTCTTGACGTTTTCGTTTAATATGACTCAGAAGAATTGAGAGGAGTCTACTCGTGATAGAAAAATAGAAATAAATATGAAAGTCGTAACATAAAAGTATAATATAAAGATAGATACTGCAAAAGATATCAAAGTATACATGTACATCAATGTCCAGGTGGATGGTGTACATCCGCATCCAAAATCTCCATCACCTCGTCTAAAAGCTGATCAATGCGAGGGTCGGTAGCCAGGGCCCTCCAATAGCCCTCTAGCTCATGCAAGCGGGCCGCTACCGTCGGAGGGATAACAGGGGGGTGAGGCAGGTCCACCCATGGATCCAATCTGATCGGGTGGACGGGCGTCGGAGGGTCTGGATGGGGTGGCGTGGTGGGCAGCACGTACGGCCGGCTCTGCGACACATACCAAGCTAGGTAATCTGCAGTGATACCGGCCTGACAGTCCTCGTTAGTGCGTCTGTGCTCGGCCAGCCTGTAGAAGCGACCTTCATCCTGCAAGTCCTGCCACTTTTCGTGCTCGCGGTCAAACACGACGACGTACTTGATCTTCAAGATGGCGTCGTGGGTGACCTGACTCGGCTGGATGACGGGCAGCGGGATCCCCTATACTCGTCCGAACTGCCGAAGGCACCTATCAGGCATATATGGCTCCTCCTTCCCGTAGAATGTGATGGTGCCCCGATAGGTGGACTGATGGTACAGGCCGTCGAAGTCCAGATCACGCCCAAAGGGCATCCACTCCACCTATAATTAAAAAAATCAGGCGTAATTCACAGTTACGAAATATATGTCATATAGTTAGAGTCTCGAATACATACATCGGCGACGGTAAGACGATCGACCTCGTCCCGCATCTTCTTCACCTTCGCCAGCTTGGCCGCGTCCTTCATGCGCTGTGGCGCCTTCGGAGCGATGAACTTCGCGTAGAAGCGAGGGTCGTCCTTCCTAGCCGGATCGCTAGAGAAATCACCTCGGAAGCGAGGTAAGTACGCCCATATCCAAGCCTTGACACAAAACAGAATTTCGTTAGCATATAATATAAATATTTGTAAACTATACTCTAATTCAGCGGTCTCGTACCTATAGAATCGGCATGCAGCTATCTATACCCTTCGCACCTGCTCGTGTAGCCTCGCATAGGCCCCTGTACAAACATGCGAGGGCACCTGCAGCCCATGCAAGGGTGGCCGTCCGCGGGAAGTCCCAAATAAGGCCGAAGATCTTCCATGGGATCCGGCTCTGCGACTTGTCCACAAACAGAGTCGCGGTGACAGCGATGGCCAGGTACCCAATGTGGAGAAACCGACGCTGTGCAGGGTCATCTTGTGGCTGCCCCCCTCCCGTATGCGTGCGCAGCCGAATCTGCTCAGGATCAGCTCCGGCCTCGGGGTCATCAACGGGGGCGGGGTCGATGAGTGGCCCGTGTCTCGCGATCCATAGGGCAGTCAACCAAGTAACGTGAGGACCGCCAGCATGTCTGTATGATGTCAGGGCCTATGGGGTGATCTGGTAGTACTGAGCGACGGTGGGGATCAACGCCCCCGGGGCCAGATGTAACACACACGGCAGACCCTCCATCGGAAGCCCCATGAGGCAGGCAACGTCGTGCAGCGTGATGGTCGTCTCGCCCCATGGAAAGCGGAAGGAGCTGGTCTCCGGGTGCCAATGTTCCAGGAACGCGGTGCAAGTGAACTCGTTCACACACTCCCAATATAGGGACCTCAGCTGCGGGATGCCCAATGGGATAAGATCCTGCACCCAGGTCCCCGGGCCCTAAAAAATGTACCGATCGAACGGCAGCAGGTGAGTCGCCCAATGGTGGAACTTCAACAGCGGCAGATCCACAGTCGGCTCCCTCCGCACCCGGTATGCTCGGTGTTGAATGTAAGACACCAGCAGATCTCCCGGTGGTAAGAATGGGTAAACCTGACCCTCCCGCCCTTCCTGTTGCCCCCCTGCCCCTTCTGTGACTGCCCCCCTATTGGCCCCCCTGCCCCTCTTGTGGCACGTCCTGCCCCTCGGGCTGCCTCTCCTGCCCGTCGCCGACCTCCTCCGCGACGTCAAGGATGCTGTCATCCGCCGAAGCCAAAGAAATCACCGGTGGTATCTGTGATGATGTAGAAACCTCGGCGTCGTGGGTGTCGGATGTAGAAGCCTCTAGAACGCTAGACATAGATGCCTCGGGGATGGTGGGGGGTAGACGAGCAGGCGGTCTACCCATGTCGTCCCGTCGACCCGCAACTACATCCGTGACGCAGCTACTGAGAGTAAACGCGTCCTCCAACGCCAGCTGTTGCCCCTCCGTCGCATCGCTAGAAGGGTCGAAAGAAGGCAGATCCCCTCAGAAGATGTCATCCTCGTCTGCCAGAGGGGTCCCCATCGACTGCTGGTAGCCCTCTACAGACATCAGGAGATCATCTACTGTGGCTGCCTGATCGTGAATATCGTGGGGTACCGTCTCCTCCTGTATCTTACTGACCGCTGCCCGGTCCCCGAATCTAACTCGCCGGAGGTTACCATCCCCGCTCAAGAGTCTCCCTGCCTGTTATTATGAAATGTTGAGAACCTGTTACAATTTATGTGATAATTTATTTGATCCAGTTGGCTATTTTAATGTATTTTAATATCTTTTAATGTCTTTTAATATATTTTAATGTATTTTAATATCTTTTAATGTCTTCTAATATATTTTAATGTATTTTAATATCTCTTAATGTCTTTTAATATATTTTAATGTATTTTAATATCTTTTAATGTCTTTTAATATATTTTAATGTATTTTAATATCTTTTAATGTCTTTTAATATATTTTAATATATGTTAATATCTTTTAATGTCTTTTAATATATTTTAATATCTTTTAATGTCTTTTAATATATGTTAATATCTTTTATTGTTTATTTTCTTTGAATTTTAATGTATTTCAATTTAGTTTGTACTTTTTGTAGAAACTATACAAACTATATTATAAACCATAAAAACTATATACGATCAAACCATAACAACTATATACTATCAATTATAATCTATAAAATTATGTTATAAAACTATATTATAATCTATCATGCACGTTATATTATAAAACTATATTATAATCTATCAAACTACCTTATAAAACTATAAAACATAATCAAATAAAATAAATAATCTATCAAACTACCGGTGGGGTCGGGACAGGAGACACCTTTGTAGACCGCCGCTTCCGCGACGGTAATAGGGACTCCGTCACCGGAACCACAGCCTCCGCCACTGGAACTGTCGCTGCCTCCGCCACACCCTCCATTGGCACCGCCTCCTCCACGTTTCTTTCGACGTGCATGCACGTCCTTAAGGACGTGTGGATTTGCGGTGTATATAGCCGAAATGAAAGAATAACATCTAATCCTAAATAGATAGAAACTATAAAAACTAACCTAGCTAAAACAACCGGAATTAAAAAAAATAAAAAGATAGAAATACTCCCTTCCAATTTTACCAAAGATCCGGACGCGTCTGTGAATAGGACCAGGCGGTGGGCGCTGTGTAAGGGGCAGCAGGCGCCGTGGTGCTTAGAACGGTATTCCTCAAGAAAAATTCAACTTCAAAAAGGTTATAACTTACCATCACTCCATTATTCAGTGAAACGATTTATCCTACTTTATTGAATTGAAAACCCAAGTGCGAAATTGAAATGATATTACCTAAACTACCTTGGGTTGCCTCCCAAGAAACGCCTTTGTTTCACGTCTTTGGCTCAACGTGATGCATTTCTTTATCAAGTTATCCTATCAAGATCCTCCACACTTGTCCTTTTCAAAACAAGAGGGGGAACTTTAGGAACTTCTCCAATATATCCATCACATGCACCAATCAATTCCTATTGAAATGAGTTACTCCTAGAGGTTGCCCTGAAATTGCAAAAACCTCAACATTGTTAGGAATCGATTTCTCATAGGGAATAGAAATAGAATCATTTGAATTAGACACATTGTCATCTGACTTAAACAAATTCTCAATTTTTCTTTCAATGTCATCTTTTCCTAAATCAACTTTTTCTTTGTTAGAAGACTCAATATGCATTGATTCATTTTCAATAGAAGCATCTAACAAACTATTTGATTCATTCATGTGATCACTTTCATTGGAGTCGAGAATATCTACATAATCATTAGTAGAAGAAACAATAGGCTCAAAGTTAGAAAACTCAATCTTTCTACTATCAAATTCCATAGTTAAGAAACCTTAAAAACAATCAATCTTAGTCTTATCCGTTCACAAGAATGGCCTTCCCAAGATAATTAAAGTTTTAGGCGTACCTTGTTCCATATCTAGAATAAAGAAATCAGCTGGAAATATCAAATCATTTACGATAACCAGAATATCCTCAACAACTCCTCTAGGCTTAATACTAGAACGATCAGCGAGTTGTATAGTAACACCAGTTTCAGATAATGCATTGAGACCCAAAAACATGTACAAATTATAATACATCACATTGATTGAAGCACCTAGGTCTAACATATCTTTGGTGAAGCTAGCATTACCTATTGCACATGGGATAGTAAACATACCTGGATCTCCGCACTTTTTAGGCAATATTTTCTGTTGTAAAGCAGAAACATTTTCACTTAAACTTACCTTTTCTTTCCTTCACATCCTTTATTTGCGTTTCATCGTGCACAATTCTTTCAAAAAGTTCACATAGCGTGGCACAGTTTTAATCAAATTGAAAAGTGGAATATTTACCTCACAATGAGCAAAAGTGTCATAAAGAATTTGTTCATCTTCCCACTTACGATTAGGTCTTAAGGCATGAGGAAAGGGTGGTGCAGGTCTTGAAATCTCAAAAGACCACTCCTTAGATGATTTCTTTGGCGATTCAACAACGTCAAAAATCGGTTCCATCACTAGAGAGGGCGGCGGGCGCCGTGGTGTGGGGCAGCGGGCGCCGTCATCAACAGTGTGCGATTCTGACTCTTAATCATCTTCTTCTCTCACATTAATCACTTCCTTAGGCCTCTCTTCAATATTCCTAGTGGGCACATTCACTTGTTTACCTCATCTAAGGATCATGGAACTCACATTCTCCTTTGGATTCACTACCACTTGTGATGCCAACTTCCCCGAATCTTTCGCTTTCAATTCTCCAATCTCCTTAGCCATTTGACTCAACAACTTTTCTTGAACACCCATTCTCCTTTGTTGAGTGTTTCTCTGACGGTTCTCAAATTGTCCTCTTTGATAAGGAAGTTGTTGTTGTTGAGCTCTACCATGGAATGCACTTTGATAGTTCGCATTGTAGCCCTGATTGTAACCATTGTTACCAAATTTGCGGCGAGGTCCATAATCCATAGCATTCATATCAACGACATCCTTTTGAATCAAATGACACTTACCATTCAGATGAGTTGGATCTCCCCAAAGACCAAAAGGTCTAGGCTGCTGAGATTGATTCATTCGCAAAGCCATCTTGTTCAATATCTCCGTAAGCCTATCTAGATCATCCTTGCGACCATCTCTAGAATTATCCAACTTATGAACTCCTCTAACTCCTTGGTGTCTCCCATACGGTTGTGATGCATTAACCAACCCTTCAAAATTTTGCAATGCTTTCTAATGCGTCTTATCCAAAATATCTCCTCCTCTAGTAGCATTGATGAAACTCCTACCGGTGTCAAGCAAGTCCTCATAAGGATATAGCACTAGATCATCCTCGGGTATACCATGTTGTGGACAACTACCCTTAAGCCTCTTAAACCGCTCAACATACTCATAAAGACTCTCCGTAGGTGATTGCTGAATAATAGATAGCTCATTCTTAAGTTTGTTGAGGCGAGTCGCAGAAAAGCTTTCTTCAATTCAAACCAAGTAGTAATACTTTCTAGGGGTAGGTAATAAAGTCAATCGCTTGCAGAATCTTTCAAGGTAAAGGGGAACACTCTCAACATCAATTGGTCATTAGTAAGGCCTTGGGGTCTAAGTCTATCACACACACTCACAAAGGTAGCAAGGTGCTTGTTTGGTTCCTCCCCAAGCAATCCATGAAAGTAAGGTAAAATACTAGACCAATTCAACTTGTACTCAAATCTTGAGCCCTCAGGGAGATTAGGAAGTCTAATAGAAAGTGGTTGAGCACTCAAATTAGGTTCCTTTAGGTTTCTTATGGTCCTTCTTGACGGATCATCAACTTCGTCTCCCATCTCTTTATTTGTGTCAAACTCGAGCCTCATTTTCAACATAAGAGATCTTTGAATCTCAAAATCAAAAGAAAAAAACAATGAATTAGAAAATGAAGTTTGAACCATACAAGAACACAAAAGACTCAAAGAAAAATTGAAAACAAAAACAAAAAGAAAGAATCAATGAAAGAGATAAAGAAAAGCAAACTCCTTTCTTCTCCCCGACAACGGCACCAATAATTTGGGGTTGGATGAACGTCGTTGGCACTTTCGCCCTTTGCCAAATAGTAATAATGTAAAGGCCCGGGATTATTATTCTCGAGTTACATTTCAAGGGATGAAACCCCTCATTAGGATCTTGCGCTCTGAGTACAGGTTGAAGGTTGAAATCAAAGATTGGTAATTTAAAGTGGGATTTTGCGCCCAAATCCGTAAGATCCATTGGAGACCCCGAGGTAAAACCTTGTACCTATCCTAAGTCTACAACGCGTAAAATCCATTTAGGCATACAACCAGTATAAGTTCTTAAAGCGATACATCGAGTGTCGCGGCAGACTCGGGTCAAAACAGAGCATAAGTAGTATGAAATCCCTAAAGTGTAAATCTGGTGAAGTCAGAGTTTCAAGCGCTCGCTCTCCGCCATACGAATGGACCCCGACATAACAACAGGAATTCAAACAATGGAACAGGTATCTGAATCTAAAAAAAAGAGGGGGATATGGGTCAATCATCAGGCCACTCATGCGCGTGTGTAAACACACTTTGAGAGGCATATAATAAACATCATATTCCTAAGATGAACTGCGTAATGTAAAGCAGAACATAAACAGACAAGCATACGGATAATTAAGTGCGTACATAAATAAAGAGGCGCAGTTACAAGAAATGCCAAATAGCATGTCCATCTAGGCTCCTAAGGAATCCTCTAGCAACTCCCTTCGAAGGGAACTACCTCACCCACGGTGCAGGTCATCCCTACATAAGGAGCCTACTAACTATGAAGGGAAGGCAAACAACGACACCCATACAAGGCCTAATGCTCTAAGAGTCCTATGACGGCTTATTACAAAAAAGCCTACCTCACCCATCAAGTGCAAGCAACGTTCTATAATAAGCCCCACTAAGATGACAAGAATAGAGAAAAAGGTCACATCCAATTAACACCTATAACGACCATTTTCTAGCAAAGACATATAGCAAGTCGTATGGTTTCCATTTTAGATCCTAAGCGTGATTCTAAGTCGTATGGTGCATGAAAACTAGCCTACTATATAACACCTAGTGCATAGAGCGCCCATCATGAGTAAGTTCAAAGAACTTACCTTGAAAAGCGCAGACTCCAAGCAATATAGCAATCAAGCAAATCAAGGCAGATTAGAGCTCACTGAAGGTAAATTCGCGGACATCAAAGCTCTCGATTGGAGTTCTTGGCATCGTCGGTGGCTTGCGATGGCTCGTCGGACCGAAAGTTTATTTCGAGAATGAATCAGGAGGCGACCTTGGTCGTGGAAATAGGGGAAAAGGGAGATCGTCGGAGCTGCAGTGGCTCGTGTGGTTGCTCCTGGTGGCTCCGCTTCTGTTGGAGGCGTCGAGGGAGGTGTGGAAGGTGCCTTGGGCCTTGGCTGGCCTCGGGAAAATAGGGGACGGGGGATGGACGTTGTGGTGGTGGGGATCGGCGACTGTGAAGGTGACGGTGATCTGGTGGTGGTGAGGGAGAAGGGAAGCAAAGGTGTGTGATGGTGGGGATGGTGGTGACGAGGGATTGTGAAGAAGGAAGGGAGCGGGAATGGTGATGGTGTAGGGATGGGTTCCAATGGGAGTAGGAGCAGGAGTGATGGTGATGAATGAGTGAATGACAGGGTAGGGTGATTTGAAGGAGGTATGGGGAGGTGCGGGAGTTAATGAGGGTAGTGTGTTGAATCGGTTAAAACATTAGTCAAACAAATACCCAAAAATAATTCCGAATACGCGATTTTCGAATCCCGAAATTAGTTCCCAAGTGTTAGTTTTTCCGAATCCCGCTTACTCGATCAATTAGATTTTTAAAATCGAAAAGGATATCGACATCCGATAATTATTCTTAATTTTCGAGGTAAAAGGACGAAAATCATTCGTCAAATTTTTAATTTAGGTCGGAATCCGCTCTACGAGTTTTAAATCCGATTTAAATTCATTTCAAATTTCTTTTTCCAAAAATTTAGGATTTGAAAATCCGAGCCTTTACAAATAAATCCAAACTCAAACACAAAACCAATAGATTAGCAAATGAATGACTTGATAAACCAAATAACTACTAGTATAGTGATGAAATCCGGAGTCGAACACAGGGAGAAGCGATTTACTATTCAATAACTCTTAATAAGAACTCTTATGGCCAAACAATGATTTATGAAAAATAACCAAGATGTAAAGCAACCAACTTTATGATTGCAAAGTAAATTGATAATAAGGTAGAGAAGATATTTCCCCTGTAATTCTGTGACAATGGTTGAGATTCATGGTCCTAGGATTGATTCATTACTTACTCATAAGCATATGTTTACTTGAATAAAATTGAGAGATCCGCCGGGATACAATCACCTTATTCAATATCACTACAGAATAGCATTAAGGATTCAAGTAATTAATTAGACCAATTGGCATATTGATTCAATGCAATGAAGACAAACCGGAATAACCATAGATCAGCCCTAATCGACACTCCTCAACAAAGATCAACTGAAATCATCCACTACAAAGCCAAAGAAATATCACTTCTTCGATACCTTCGTTTGTTATCAAGAATATAACAACGGATTCATAGCTAAGATAAAATTCCTAACATGGTGATCAATCATAGAAAGTAACACAAATATAATCAATAAGCATAGGATGATAAATATTAATATGAATAACTAAATAGAATCAAATCCTCACAATCTAAACAATCATGTCTTTGAATCACAGGCGAAACTATGAGTTTAGCAACTCATATAGGCCAAAACTCTCTCTCTCTCTCTCTCTCTCTCTCTCTCTCTCTCTCTCTCTCTCTCTCTACTTGTGTTCATTGTCTCACAATCCATATGCCACACACACGGCTGGAACTAATAGAAATAACCTAATATAGATTCGTGAAACCCTAGAAATATAATAATATAATAATAGAAAATAGAATCTTCGGATCCAAAATCACAATCGCTGGAAATCGGCCGACGACGGGCGCCGCCTAAAGCATGGCGGGCGTTGCCATACTCAGTGATGGAATTTTCTCTTTTCCTCGATTGTCTTCAATGTTGTGCTTTCTTGCTCCTCTCTAGCCTCTTCCTCGTGCTTCATAAGATCCAAAACATGTCTCTTAAGCTCTTCCAAGATCCCTCCAAGGTCGTAATGTAACTCTGCAGAATAAACACTAAAAATGCGTAGATTCCGAACTCGAATACTTCAAAAGTATTATATGAAACTAGACTAAAACATATGCAAATATCTTATCTAAATGAAATAAGAATTACCTATAATGCTTATATGAAATATGCATTACCAATAAGCATGACTTGAAAGCTATAACTAAAAAATGTATTGATCATGAAATCATTCTAGGACATAAGAAATTTGATGTAGGAGGAAATCAAGTTTAATAAATATAAATATAAATATAAATCAAACCAAATTCTATCCTGCTCAAATAAATTCAAGACTTCCTCCTACTGTAGTGGAAGGGTTAGGATCGATCCACGAGGAAGCGTGTCAACGGATCCTAGATATCTTGCGTTCACGTCGGATTTCGACTCCAGGGAAGTCACTCGATATCGACCACCAAGCTGTGGATATCGACCTTCTTCAGTCCATTTCTTGTTTTTGTGTAGAGAGCAGTTTGATATCGACCAGGGAGCAGTCGATATCGACCAGGGTGTAATCGATTTCGAGTTGGCTTTTGTTGATTCCTACTTGTACCTGCAGAAAACAAAAACAAGCAGAAGTCGACATCAAGTTGGTTGACTCGATTTTGACCCAATTAGTTCCCGATATCGACTAGCTCAGAATACCGCCAGTCGATTAGATAAATTATGCAATCACATCAAGGATCAAGCTTTCGCCTTTTCCAACAATTAGACAACCTTTTCAAGTAACCCTAACTGCATCTACCAATATTATTTTTATAATCCAAGTTATTAACACGAATCTCTATTCTTTCGAGTAGGCAATAAACATGTAAAGGGCAATGGATGATCAAAACATAATAAATATCAAAATTTTACCTTGGGTGCGCATGGCTATCGTCTGGCTCATCCCGACCCTTGAAGTAGGGCGATTACTCGCTCATCGCAATGGAAGACGTCATTGAAAGAAATAAACTTTGCATTAAACTAAATTCTCGACCTTTACAATCCCGGCACTCCAACATTCGCACTTCCTAAACTCTAAAGGCCTTGAACACCTAAACTCTCTACTTGCTATTGGAATTGTATCTATGAAATTGAATCAATAAAAACTAGCCCCTAGGGCTTTATTTATAGACCCAATTCCTTGCTATCTACGGTAGGAATCTGTCTATCTATATCTCTATCTACTTACTTGATAAAACATAGATAAAAAGGAATTATATCCAATTAGGTAAAACTAGATAAATCCTAGGGTAATTAAGTTTTCAACCCTTAGGATAGAAAAATAGATAAAAAGATATAATCTCTAAGGTCTTCATGTGTAAGTAATCATCCACTCGGAATATCTTCACTCGGAATCTGGATTTTGACTCCAAATCTGATTGCAACTCGGAATCGGACTGTAACTCGGAAACAGCTTGGAGTCGACACCGGGGGTTCAGTCGATATCGACCATGTTAAGTTGATATTTACTCGTTTGCTCGGTTCAGGGTTGTCCTTAGTCAATCTTGGCTCTGGTTTTCATTTCGAGTTGTCTTCCTTCCGTCTCCGATTCTGCATGATGCCTCGAGTCTGAATATGTGATTTTGATTGGCCTTTAGTCGATATCGAATGATGTAGGTCGATATCAACTCGTCTTAAGCTCTTTCCATTTTGTTCTCAACTTCGCTCGATGTCAGGTGCTCTTTCGTCGATGTTGAGCTCCTTTAGTAGACATCAAGTGCATTTCCAGTGCTTCTTGGTTTTGCTCCGAATTAGCTCCAAATTCTGCAATATCAAGCAGAAACTTGTGTAGACCTCTATTTCTCGCAAATAAGCATAAACTACACAAATTCGCGATATTCGCATCCCAGAATATATAAAATCATAGAATAAGGAGCGAAAATAAGTATAAAAACGTATCATAAATATGGACATCAAATCACCCCATACTTAAGCTTGCTTGTCCCCAAGCAATAACTTGGATGATCATTCAGGGAAAACCTGCAAAAACTCTCAACATAGTGAATTCATTGTTATGTTACTCAACACTCAATTGTCATCCTTGAAAATGTACTAGTGTCTTCAAATTTGTGATTTTGAATGAAAAACGACATCTCACACAAAAGGAGGTTATGCAAAACAAGTTTCCTGTGACAAAGCAACAATAATCAAGAGGACTTTATTTAAGCTCAAAGAGGATTAGATAGGTAAGAGGGTAAAGGTGGAAATTTTTTTGCCATGTGGTGCTAATAATCCGGGGAAATTGAGTAATTTCCAAACTTTCATACCACATTCCTTCTTCCTTTCATTTATCACCTTTCGCTCATTCGCTCAATGCTTTTTTCAATATAATGTTTTTACCTCTCTAACCTCAGCAATGCCTTCTCACGAGTCGCAAACATGGTTGTCATGAATGGCCCCGGATACTTAGTGCTTCGGACTCCTCATCTTGGTGTCTCATCTTGTGGAACTAACATCTCAACGCAAGCAGGGTTGATCTACCTTTATCTCCTGAGGTGACCGGATTTTTTTTCTCTCATTATATTTTCCATAAACTTTGAAACTTTCCTGCCAAACTCCAATAATGATAATATAACAACACAAACACCATATAATGTCTACAAAAATGATTTCCATTCTCAACATAGTCCACGGATAAGGAAATAAGGTAAAGGATAGGTAATGTATGGCATATGTGGAGCAATAATGATATAATGACATGAGGCTTGTAATATGACTTTTGTGAAGCAAATAGGTATAGGTATGGCTAGGATTATAAAATGAGCATATATGGAAAATATAAAGTCATCCATCCTTTTATTGTGCAATATGTCAAAAGCAGCATCAAATTTACCTCACTTTTGTGGTTTTACCTAAAAAATCGCACTTCATTGAGACTTCCCTTTACTAGGAAATTTTGTGCCATATCCCTAATGAGTCTACCCTTGAATCGTCGAGCCTTGCTTTAGCTTCCATGACTCTTTTCTTTGAACAATTTACAAGCTTTGAGAGATGTCTCATAAACAAACTTTGTGTTAAGCAATTAAGCATAAAAACGAAAAATTTATCCAAAATTTACCATGTAGTAGCAAAATCAAGAATGTATAATAAAATGATAATGAGCTTTTCCCCCACCCCATACTTAGAATATACAGTGTCCCCAGTGTATAAATAAAAGAAAACAAGGGTAAAGGAAGGAACTCACCGAATAACATATTGTAGGGTCGAAATTGAGATGTAATCGATTGCCAAGAGTCGATATCGAGTGGAATGACTCGATATCGACTGCAATCCATCGAATTCCCAGTGAGTGCAGGTGGTCCAAATCGGGTGGCTTAGGTCGATATTGACCAATGGACTCGATATCGAGTCCAGGTAGTCGAAATCGACATGCTTGTCTTCTCTGCTTCTGGTTGAAATTTGCCTCAAAGGTCGATATCGAGTAGTGTGACTTGATATCGACCAGGTCTAGTCAAAATTCCCACTCGATTCCGTTTTTCGACTTGTCTGAAAATCAACAACAGATATCTTGCACGAAGTAAAAGAGATATGAAAATATAAAGTAATAAAGAAAAGGAAAATAAAAATAGCGGGTTGCCTCCCGTAAGTGCTAGGGTTTAAGTCGCTAACTCGACCTATTTTCCTGTTTTGATCAAGACTCTTTAGTGTAGGGTTCTATTGTATCAGGCCCTTCTCTTGGATCATCTAAGTCTTGATGCTCTGCTGACAAATTGTTCTCATTGTGGAGCTCCTTGGTTAACTCTCCTTTCTTCTTTTTCCTTTTCCAAATTCTTCTCCTACATAGGTTAGCTCGCCACGGGGTTTGGGGTTGTGGCCTCTTAAAACTATTATCAATGGATGCACGAGAGGCAGAAGTTGTACCTGAGCTTACCTTTTCGTGCCCAAAACGGAAATCTTTGGGTCGGGAGTGAGTCGACATCGAGTCAAATGACTCGAAATCGAGTGTTGCGACCCCATACTTAAGCACTTAGCAAGGCTTGTCGTCATTCTGATTTGCAGAGGTAGGCGCTCGTTGTATTGCTTCCCCGCAAGGATTGTCGCCCTTGCTTGTGCCAATGCTCTTTACCTCTATCCAAGGGATCTTCTCCTTTATGGGGCCGAAAGAGAATCCCAAGACTTCGTTCCCTATTGTGAAAGTGAGGAGCCTCTTCCTGACACTGATGTTGGCATCTGTTGTAGCTAAAAAAGGTCTACCAAGAATAATAGGGCAAGCAGGATCTTCCGCCATACTATAACAAGCAAAATCTGTGGGAATAAAGAATTTACCACTATATTGTTTGCCATTTATAGCTTGGCATCCACATGCTCTAGTGCTCCTATTATACCTTTGACCATATTGATAAGAGCATAATGCTCACGCTTGCCCCTAAATCACATAGTGCCTCATAGCGATGTTAGAAAAATCCCACGGTGATAGAGAACATACCAGGGTCAGGTCTCTTCTCAGGGAAATCCATTCTCTTGCAGTCGCTGGCAATTTCTGTAATTGATCACTTATTGCTAAGAGAGCTTGACGTATGCAGGCATTTCATGAAGATCTTCTGTAAAAGGAATTGTAACGTTTAGTCCTTGAATCGATTTCACAAAGCGTTTAAACTTACCTGCAGTGGGGTCCTTGAGCGCCTTGGAAGGGAATGGGAGCGTCTTCTTTAGTTTTGGAGCCAGAACATCTTTCAAAGGCAATGCAGTGGAGTCGATGTTGATTGGAGGGCACTCGATATCAACATGGGGTCACTCGATATCGACGGGTGGAGTCGACATCGAGTGGCCTGGTGCAGTTGGATCGAAATCGGGTGCTGGTGACTCGATATCGACCAAGGGTGGGTTGATATCGACCTGTTGTGGGTAAATTTTAGGTCGATTTCCAGCTTCGTCGTCTTTTTCTCCGATATATGGATCTCGCACTTTGTGTCCACTCCTTAGTTGTACGGCGGCGACGTGCCCGAATTGCCCTTTAGGATTCAGATCTGTTTGCCCAGGGAGCTTTCCGGATGGGTGTGGAATCTGTGCCGTTAGTTGACCCATTTGGGTCTCCATGTTCCACTTCCATATACCCATCTCTCCGAATCTTCTAGTGAGGCCTTGGAGTTGAGCTTGGATGGCGCTGGTGGATTGTGCGTGATGTGCTTGGTTTCTCCTCATCTCATCGAGGACCATTTGTAGATCATCCTTCCGCTGATCCCTTTCTATATGTCCTATAGCTTGATATGGTTGGGAGGGGGCGTTCCTAGGGGCACCTTTGTTCCATTGTGGTTGATAGAACCGTTGGTCCCCCATATAGCGATTGGGACCCCCTGCGTAAGGTGGCTGCCCATGAGTAGGATCAGAGTAGTTCTTTTTACCAACCCCATGCTCATGCCAGTGGCTCTCCAGGCTTTTGTTTGAAAGTTGTGATCTTTTGGCGTAGGAGCGTTGTCTTGGCGGAATGAAAGAATTTGTTGAGGAACGCATTCCTAACCAATATCCATGTTGTGAGGGGTCGCGGGGTCAGTTCTTCGAGCCACTTCAATGCATTCCCTACTAGAGACCAACGAAAGGTTTTTAGTCTGACATATTCAAGGTTTTCGCCTTCGACGATAGTTTCACATTAGTCAGCAAAAGTAGTAATATGAGCGAGAGGGCATTCATTCATTCTTCCTTCAAAAGTATTCTTTTTAATTTCAAAAAGAAAGAAAGTGCGAATTTGAAAATCAATAGGAGGGATAAGAATAGCTGATTCCAGCACGGTGAGTGTCGGATGCATGTAGTCCTTAGCCGTAGCGGGATATCGGGCGAGCTCATCCTGGGCTTGTCTCTTGGCTTACTCTTCAAGGTCGGCGCATGCCCTCTCAACAGCAAGAGCAGTAGCATTGGCTAGTAGCTCCCTTTGAAGCCTCTCAATCATCTCAGCTTGTGTTTCTGCGGTCGCCATGAACTTCTTTAGCCTAGAGTGGATGGGTAGAAGGCGTTTTGGGTCGTCTAATGCGTCGAATTCAGGTGGTTGACCAGAACATCGCATACACTTGTAGAAGAAAACTCAAAGTAGAACGTGAAAAGTAGCTAATTAGGGTGCGAATGATCGTCTCCCCGGCAACGACACCAAAATTTGATGTAGGAGGAAATCAAGTTTAATAAATATAAATATAAATCAAACCGAATTCTAGCCTGCTCCAGTAAATACAAGGATTCCTCCCACTGTAGTGGAAGGGTCAGGATCAATCCATGAGGAAGCGTGTCAGCGGATCTTACATAGCTAGCGTTCACGTCGGATTTCGACTCCAGGGAAGTCACTCGATATCCACCAGTAGGAAGTTGATATCGACCTTCTTCAGTCGATTTCTGGTTTCTGTGCAGAGAGCAGTCGATATCGATCAGAGAGCACTCGATATCGACCAGGGTTTAGCTGATTTTGAGTTGGCTTCTGTCGATTCCTGCCAGTACTTGCAGAAAAAAAAAACAAGGAGAAGTCGATATCGAGTTGGTTGACTCAATTTCGACCCAATTAGTACCCGATATCGACTGGCTCAAAATACCGCCAGTCGATCAGAAGACTCGATTTCGACTTGTGAAAGTCGATTTCAAGTACCTGTAGTAACTTGTTTCTCGACGAAAGACGGCCAAAGAATGTAAAGATGGAAGCCAAGGATGAACAAAAATAATAAACCAGGGTTGACATATTTGAAGTAAGTAATATATGAAAGCAAACTTCCAACACCGGAGCTTACCACAACGATAACCAAACACGCATAAGCAAAAATAAGATGAATAAATTATGCAATCACATTGACGAGGGATTTTCAGTCGCCTTAAATCCTATCAAATATAACCGACTAACCTAACTAATGTAGTTTGGCAAGTACGGGTCGATCCCACAGAGAGTCAACGATTTGTATGCAAAACAGAGTGTGTCAACAAGAATAAGAAACAAAGAGGGGGGATTTTGATGATTTAAACTAACTAACTAAGAAACAAAAGTAAACAAAAGTAACAAGATAAAACAGATTTAGTGAATAAATATGAGGGAAATAGCTTAGGTCAACCAATCTCAGCAATCAGGTTTGTTCATTGATCATAGAAATCGAATAGATAACTTCATCTTCAATACTTTGTTGTGGAAAGACTAGGTCTTTTTAATCCAATTCCTTATCGAATTTAGTTAACAGGACAACCAGACCCTGAAAACCCTAATTATCAAACAATCCTGAAACTATCAAGATTCAATTCAACAATCGATGAAGTCTAAAGGAAATCAACAAAGGCAATCGACACGCACAACCAGTTATTGCATCAATTGCAAATCAATTCTCTATACAAATCCCTAAATCAACCAGTTTCAGAGATTTATACTTTGCTACTCAAGGATATAGATAACTCAACCAGTAATTACCTATATCTAGCTATAGATTATCATGAACAAGCATCAGTTGATCAGACTAATGAAAATTAACGAAAACCCTAAACATTCGGCGCAGAGAATCAATAATATTCGAAGAGGAGTATAAAGAAATAGAAATCTCACAATGAAATTGCAAACCTAAAGCTTCGATTAATCTCCCTAAGCAAAGGAGTTTAGTTGTTCATGCTTGAAGAGAAAACCTAAACTAATTCAACGTCTCACGATGTCTGATGAATTTCGTCTAAAACCTACTTAACAAAACCCTAATTGTTCTTCCCCCCTGATAAAAATAATAACATGTCAATTAAACTCAGCCCAAAAGATGGCCCAATCCGGCTTGGCCAAGCTGAATAACTCGGGTGGAGACCAAGAACTCGGCCAAGTTTGTTGCCCAGCCCGAGTTATATTCATCAGCCACATTTGAAGTCCCGATTTCGCTGTTTTCAAGGCTAAATTTGGAAAAGTCATAAACATGAAAGTTGTAGGTCTTTGAATCTTCTTTCCAACAAGTATAAGTACGCCCCGATCCGATAACTACAGCCTTCAAACGACTCGTTTTAGTGCAGCGTCGCCAACCTGGACAGCTCCAATCAATTGTATGTTTAGCTCCTCTCCTCGGCTCTCGTGCTCTTCGGTTTCCATTCAATCTTCGAACATTGGCTCGATCTTAGGTTCACCTCTTTACAATCACCTGAAATCATGCACAAATCTCGTAGATTCCGACTCTGATTGAAATATAATGAAAACATGAAAACTACTCTAAACTCATGCATTTTACCCTACCTAAACACCTCTAAATGCCTATATTAACACTACCTAAATGTGCATGATCAAACTCCCCCACACTTGACCCTTTCTTGTCCTCAAGAAAACAAAACCAGTCCAATCACACATCCCACAAATACACTCTTCGTGCATTCACCTTGTCAAAACACAATCCAAACCAAATAGAGGACATAAGACAATAATCAACATCATCACATGTATTTGAGCAACTCAAAGGCTTAGGCACATTTCAATCCAACCTCACCGGGTACATAAAGTGTTTCACTCATCGCTCTTGTCTTTAGGCTAAGTCAATTCTGCTCAAACTCAATCCAATGCAACTAAGCTCCATGAAAATTGAAATCCACATCAAAATGTCCACCATGAGTGACATTACAAGCAATAATCATCATGAGGTCTTGTAAGGGTTGCAATGGGGCTCTGTAAGAAAATTAAGGTAGAGAATGTTTTTGGCTTGTGGTGCTCATAATCCGGGAACTAAGCTCCTAGTAACCAATTACAAGCACAACCAAAACTTATCACAAACCATCAAACTCAAGCCTCAAGCACAACACAATACAAGACTTTCTTTAGACCCAACAATACTCCCAAATCATTTCTAAAGATGATGAAGAATGGTTCTTTTTATTGCAACTCTTTTTTTTTTTCTTTTTTTTTTTTTGCTTTTCTTTTTTTTTCTCTTTTTTTTTTCTTTCTCGACTTTTACTCCTAAGTGAATTTTATTCTCCTTAGGCCCCGAGTATACATATATATACATAAATTCATAGAACCAATCATCACAATAAGCGCCAAATGTATCAACACAATACACAATCTCATTCTCAAAGCACTCACTCAACTCAAACCATCATTTTACCAATTCTAATCCTAATTCCCGGATGGGTTAGGCTACAATTGGCTAAGTATAATTTTTGTGGAGCTACAAAGATAGGCTAATAGGCTCAGTTTGGCTTCAAACAATGGATAATATGCAAGGGAAGATAGGGAATATCATGGCTCAGTAACAATCATGCCTCAATCATGCGAAAATCACAAGTAATGATCAACATATACAGCCTTGACATAGATATCATTCTCAATTCTCAGAGGTAGTCACATTGGAGAGTATCACACACAAGAAGCAAAGAGGACATCCATAAAGCATAGTCCCAACGAGGCTAACAAAAACTCACAAGGTAAATTTTTGTTGGATTTCAATGCCACCTAAAATATAAGAGTTATACATGCTCAATCAATCAATTATCTCATGCTCCCATAGATCAAACAGACTAGACGAGGATCAACAATTCAAGCATATCATGGGACTTATAATTAGATTAAGAAGACAATTGGTACAGATGGGGTTATCTAGAATGTCATGCATGCTGAATTTTTTCTTTTTATATGATTTTTCTGTTTTTTTTTTTGTAAGACTAAGAATAATAAACATGAAATGCAAAGTAAGAAATATATACAATGCAACCTAAATGCAAACATGTAAATGTTCCCTCCCCCACACTTAATTTACACATTGTCCTCAATGTGAAAAATAAAATAGAAGGAGAAGAATACTTACGGAATCATCTACATATCAAGCGGAGGTGATGAATTCAAGCACAAGATCGAGTAAGGTGGGCCAACATTATTTCTCTTCTCAACCTCAAGGAGACACCACTACCTAATCTCCACAAACAAGGCAAGACAACACCAACAAAGAAATATTTGTTGTCCCGGCAAGGACAACTCACAATAGTGATCGATGGTGTCAAACCACCCACAACAACCAAGCAAAGCCACAAACATCAACAATTTGCAAATCAATAACAATTAAGCATAAATTGATCAAAACTAAAATCAATAAACTCAACAAGAAATTCTTATCAAGTTTAATATCAAAGAGCAAGATCAATTTAAACGCTTTGACTCGAAAATTCTCAAATTTGCAATTGCAATGTAACAATTAGACACACAAATCTCAAATCCAACTCTCAAACCTCAATCAATCCAATTCATCCACAAATTCCTCATCAACAAGTTCCTAATTCACCCAATCCATTCACCAATTTCATAAATTTAACAAAACCTAAAATTAGGGTTTATTAGAACTTACTTAAAGATTCAATGGAGGAGAAGAGGAGGAGAGACTGACCGGGGACGGTGGCCGGAGTCGGAGGGTGTTGCCGGCGTGGCTGAACGAAGTCGGCGGCGTGGCCTGGTGGCTGCGACTGGGCGGAGGTGCTGGGAACGGAAGGGAGGCATGAGGGCTTCGTCGGAGAGAAAACCCAGGTTTGCTCAGAATCGGGGCCTGGTGGCTGCGGGACTCGCCGGGAGGGCTGCTGTGGTTGGAGATGCTCGGCGTCGGCGCGCCTGGTGTTGGCTGCGATGGGTTTGCTGTCGCTCGGGAGAAGACGCGGGCAGACGCGCTTCTTTCTTCCTTTTTTTTTTATGAAGACGCTATATAGCTCGGGTTAGATTTAAATAAACTCGACCGAGTTATTTTCCCACCCGAGTTCCTTCTCGGATTCCTGTCCGCCACTCGGGTTGGCCAAGGAACTCGACCGAGTAGTTCTACCGAGTAACCTACTGTAATTCCCATGCTTTTGGACGTCTTTTTTTTTTTTGCTTCCGAAATCTACATGTTAGCATTTCGGAGATGCAAAAATACTAGAAAAATAATTGAAAAAAATAAAAAATAAAAAAAAAACTACCTAACAAAAATTATGAAAAATGATAATATGAAATACTAACCTTGGGTTATCTCCCTAGAAGTATCCTTGGTTAACGTCATAGACTCGACGTTTTGGTTGTCCATTTAATACTCACTCGGACATCGTCAGTGCCCTCAGTAGCAAATCAAACTCTTGTGCATACCATCTAGGTAGACTAGCACTACACACGAATAAGTTGAAGTCAAAGTATGTCCTCAACTCCTCATATGCCCGAGCCTGACTCCCCGTCGCGGGTATGTAGAACCACCAATTCAGTTCCATTGGCGGTATGCCAAAATAATGAGCCCAAGGATCGACATAATCACCGACTTCTCACCATTGTAGAGGATATCAATTCTTTGCTTAGGAGCCACAGAAATCAACTCCGGACTTGGTTCCTTGATAGGAGAGCTTGAGACAATCTCATCGAATGAATGAGCCAATAAATCACATAGGATCTCATGCGTCGACTCATGACACTCCATGTCAGGAAGTAGTGTACTCTCCTCTTCATCGCCGAAAAAACTGTCATCGTCTGCGAACATATCCTCCTCCGCCAAAACATTATCATGCTCATAGCTCAAGGGTAGGGGAGGTAGCGGAGTAGACTCGGATGAACTCAATGAGGGGGGAATAGAAAACACACACTCACATTTATCTTCATGACGTCCTGAGCTTCCCTCGAGTGTGACAAACAGATCCTTGTCACTCCCTAGGGTGTTTGTGGTGAGGCTCTCTGTCGGGTTAACCACCGGTTTAGACGGTAGTTCACTCGCTTTACAAGCTAGAATGTCATTCCCCACTTGGACCATTCGGTGCACTCGTTCATCTAATTCAATGATCTACTGACACAATTGCTCATTCTCCTCATAAGAGGCCTTGGATAGATCCTCCAAAGGTGTGTCGAAGTAATCCATTGGTTGAGGTTCTAGCGTGAAGGACACTTCCTGCAAGGCCTGGTGACCCATGTAGCAGATAAGATCCCAAATTCCCGCCAAACCTAACCTTGCTAGACTTCCACCGCTCATGTATATAGCACGCACCTTTGTCTCAGCAGTCATCCCCTCTATAACGCAGACAACCATATCTTTCAAACTATCGTGGAAACCCCGCACATTGCGGATGTCCACACACCTCTGCAACCTAGTGAGATATAGGTGAAAGTTTTCACCTTCGAACTGCAATAATCTCAACATCTTCAACTGTTAGTAGCATATGTGTTGTGAACCGTAAGATAGGTTCACAACAAAAGTTAGTAGCTAAATTAACACACAAAAACAAGCATACAAATAGCAATTTGACCCCCCGGCAACGGCGCCAAATTTGACGAGGGATTTTCAGTCGCCTTAAATCCTATCAAATATAACCGACTAACCTAACTAATGTAGTTTGGCAAGTACGGGTCGATCCCACAGAGAGTCAACGATTTGTATGCAAAACAGAGTGTGTCAACAAGAATAAGAAACAATGAGGGGGGATTTTGATGATTTAAACTAACTAACTAAGAAACAAAAGTAAACAAAAGTAACAAGATAAAACAGATTTAGTGAATAAATATGAGGGAAATAGCTTAGGTCAACCAATCTCAGCAATCAGGTTTGTTCATTTATCATAGAAATCGAATAGATAACTTCATCTTCAATACTTTGTTGTGGAAAGACTAGGTCTTTTTAATCCAATTCCTTATCGAATTTAGTTAACAGGACAACCAGACCCTGAAAAACCTAATTATCAAACAATCCTGAAACTATCAAGATTCAATTCAACAATCGATGAAGACTAAAGGAAATCAACAAAGGCAATCGACACGCACAACCAGTTATTGCATCAATTGCAAATCAATTCTCTATACAAATCCCTAAATCAACCAGTTTCAGAGATTTATACTTTGCTACTCAAGGATATAGATAACTCAACCAGTAATTACCTATATCTAGCTATAGATTATCATGAACAAGCATCAGTTGATCAGACTAATGAAAATTAATGAAAACCCTAAACATTCGGCGCAGAGAATCAATAATATTCGAAGAGGAGTATAAAGAAATATAAATCTCACAATGAAATTGCAAACCTAAAGCTTCGATTAATCTCCCTAAGCAAAGGAGTTTAGTTGTTCATGCTTGAAGAGAAAACCTAAACTAATTCAACGTCTCACGATGTCTGATGAATTTCGTCTAAAACCTACTTAACAAAACCCTAATTGTTCTTCCCCCCTGATAAAAATAATAACATGTCAATTAAACTCAGCCCAAAAGATGGCCCAATCCGGCTTGGCCAAGCTGAATAACTCGGGTGGAGACCAAGAACTCAGCCAAGTTTGTTGCCCAGCCCGAGTTATATTCATCAGCCACATTTGAAGTCCCGATTTCGCTGTTTTCAAGGCTAAATTTGGAAAAGTCGTAAACATGAAAGTTGTAGGTCTTTGAATCTTCTTTCCAACAGGTATAAGTACGCCCCGATCCGATAACTACAGCCTTCAAACTACTCGTTTTAGTGCAGCGTCGCCAACCTGGACAGCTCCAATCAATTGTATGTTTAGCTCCTCTCCTCGGCTCTCGTGCTCTTCGGTTTCCATTCAATCTTTGAACATTGGCTCGATCTTAGGTTCACCTCTTTACAATCACCCGAAATCATCCACAAATCTCGTAGATTCCGACTCTGATTGAAATATAATGAAAACATGAAAACTACTCTAAACTCATGCATTTTACCCTACCTAAACACCTCTAAATGCCTATATTAACACTACCTAAATGTGCATGATCACACATCAAGGAGCAAGCTTTCACCTTTTCCAACAATTAAACAACCTTTTCAAGAAACCCTAATTGTATCTACCAATTTTATGTTTATAATCCAAGTTGTTAACATGAATCTCTATTCTTTAGAGTAGGCAATAAACATGTAAAGGGAAATGGATGATCAAAACATAATAAATATCAAAATTTTACCTGAGGCACGCATGGCTATCGTCTGGCTCACCCGACCCTTGAAGTAGGGCGATTACTCGCTCATCGCAATGGAAGACATCATTGAAAGAAATAAACTTTGCATTAAACTAAATTCTCAACCTTTACAATCCCGGCACTTCAACTTTCGTAAAAGCGTCAAAACCCTAAAAGCCTTGAACTCCTAAACTCTCTACTTGCTATTAGAATTGTATCTTTGAAATTGAATCTATAAAAACTAGCCCCTAGGGCTTTATTTATAGACCCACGTCCTTGCTATCCAAAGTAGGAATCTATCTATCTCTATCTCTATATACTTACTTGATAAAAGTTAGATAAAAAGGAATTATATCCAACTAGGTAAAACTAGATAAATCATAGGATAATTCAGTGTTCAACCCTCAGGATAGAAAAATAGATAAAATATATAATCTCTCAAGTCTTCATGTGCATATAATCATCCACTCTGAATATCTTCACTCGAAATATGGATTTTGACTCGGAATCGGATTGCAACTCGGAATCAGCTCGGAGTCGACACTGGGGGTTCAGTCGATATCGACCATGTTTAGTCGATATCGACTCGTCTGCTCGGTTCAGGGTCGTGCTCAATCGATCTTGGCTCTGGTCTTCATTTCGAGTAGCTCTTCAGTCGATATCGACCATGTATGGTCGAAATCGAGTTGTCTTCCTTCCGTCTCCGAGTCTGCATGTTGCGTCGAGTCAGAATGTGTGATTTCGACTGGGCTCTAGTCGATATCGATTGATATAGGTCGATATCGACCTGTTTTGAGCTCTTTCTGTTTTGTGCTCAGCTCCTTCAGTAGACATCAAGTGCATTTCCAGTGCTTCTTGGTTTTGCTCCGAATTTGCTCCAATTCTACAATATTAAACTGAAACTTGTGTAGACCGCTATTTCTCGCAAATAAGCATAAACTACACAAATTCGCTATATTCCCATCCCAGAATATATAAAATGTATTTTAATAAGGAGCGGAAATAAGTATAAAAACATAGCATAAAACATGGACATCAAAATGCATCTATGCTGAACCTGATATAGTTCCTAGGATTAGAGATTATTGCAAGTCAAATTGTCTTGCAAGAACATATCCGGGAAAAGGTAGAAAAACTTCCTAATGAAATTAAGGATAGAAAACAACTGGAAATTAAGATTTCTAGGTTGTCTTACTTATGCTTCTTATTTTATTAAAGATTTTGCTAAATTAAGAAAACCTTTACAAATAAAATTAAAGAAACATCATCTCTGGAATTGGACTCATTTAGATACTAAAATAGTCCAAGATTTAAAAAGAAGATGTGAAAAACTTCCAATATTGAATTTACTTAATGAAGATGATGAGTTAGTTCTTGAAACAGATGCTAGCGATTATCATTGGGGAGCTGTTTTGAAACTACAAAAGGAAAATAATGGGTTAAAGCTCTCGGCCAAGGGGTGTCTCGCCACGACGAAAAGGGCTTTCGCTGCCACGAACCAACCTAGCGACCACCCCGTTAGCCAGGCGGTGTCGCGGCGGCAAGATGCCCGACTCGCCCCTACGAAAGCCTCGTGCCCACGAGAGGGGTGTTGTAGGAGGAAATTGAGTTTAAAATATAATAAAATAAATCAAACCGGATTCTGCCCACGCAAATAATTACAAGACTTCCTCCTGATATAGCAACAGGAAGTCAGGATCGATCCTCGAGGAAGCTGGTCAGCGGATCTCAGGCAGCGGAGAAATCTCACGTCGATTTTGACTCAGGGGACAACTCGATATCGACCTAGGGGAGTCGATATCGACCTGTTCCAGTCGATTCTGTGGTTCTGCAGACGGCTGGCAAATATCGACTAGGCTGACTCGATATCGACTTGGGGAACTCGATATCGACCTGTCTACTCAAAATCAACCTAGTCCTACAGAAACACAAACAAGCAGCGATCTTTCCGGATCGAAAATTAGAAGTCGATATCGACCAGTAGGTGGTCAATATCGAGTGGGGGACAGTAGGAAAATAAAAGAACAAAGCTTTGCAGATTTCGGAATAAACTATGTATGAAAGAAAACTTCCAAGATCGGGGTTTGCAACAATGATAACCAAACATGCATAAGGTAAGATAAAGCAAAATAATCATGCAATCACATCAAAGGATCAAGCTTTCGCCTTTTCCAACAATTAGACAACTCTTTCAAGAAACCCTAATTGTATCTACCGATTTTATGTTTATAATCCAAGTTGTTAACATGGATCTCTATTAAATAGGTAATAAACATATAATAGGCAGTGGATGATCAAAGCACAATAAAAGTCGAATCTTTACCTCAAACACGCCTGGCCATCGTTGGGCTCACCCCAACCCTAGAAGTAGATGGACTACTCGCTCTTCATTGCAAGGAAAGACATCAATAATAAAAGCAAATAACTTTGCAATAATAAATTAATAAAAGCTTACAACCAAACGAAGCCAATTCCGCTCTCGCTTCACAACTTCACTCGGCCTCCACTCTCTCTCTACTTTCTACCCCCTCTCCTTCTCTAGAATTGAATGGATAAAAACTAGCCCCATGGGCTTGATTTATAGGCCTTAATCCTTGCTAATCAAGGTAAGGAATATCTATCTATTTCTAAAGATAAAACACTACTTGGAAATAAATAAATCTAAATAGGTAAAACAAGATAAATCCTTAGGGTAATTAAATGTTCCACCCTTAGGATAAATAAAAAGATAAAAAGATAAAATCTCTCAACTCTTCATGTGCAAGGAATCTTCTCTCAGAAATATCTCCATTGGATTCGGGATAGAACTTTAATTAGAACTCGGAATCGACTTGATGACGTCACTGGCAC
This sequence comes from Persicaria maculosa, assembly GCA_963922045.1. NCBI lineage: Eukaryota > Viridiplantae > Streptophyta > Magnoliopsida > Caryophyllales > Polygonaceae > Persicaria > Persicaria maculosa. Next base: position 54,275,088 of record OY998259.1, on the reverse strand, counting down.
TAGGTCGATATCGAGTCACTTCTTCCGGTTTCAGCTCAGTCAGCCGATCTCGGCTTCCTGGGTAAATATTGAGTCGATTTTGTTGGTTGATATCAACCACTATTGGTCGATATCGATTAGCACCCTTGTCTGCTGGTCGATTCTGGTCGATTCTGGAATTTTCGACCAAGATTTGATCGATATCGACCAGTCTTCTCAGCATCCTGCTCTATTCTTTAAACGCACTTTCCCGAGTCCTCGTTCGTCGGATTGACGCATATGAGCATGCGTTGGAAAGATCTTTTCGAGGGCTACAACTCTCATGAAAACATCAAAACTTGACTCAGAATGATGAATGGCGGAAAATGGCCTTTCTCCAGCTGCACCATCCTTAGCTTCTTCATGACTTTCCTTTAAGTTCCAAAGTGCGTCCAATTTCTGCGAAATTGAACAGAAACTAGTGTAGACTCCATAACATGGCAAATAAGCATAAACTACATAGATTCTGTACTATTCTAACCCAAATGCATGAAATGTATACAGAAATCGATATAAAAGTAGATATAAAACATTGCACAAAACATGGTCATTCAGGGGAAGAATTCAAAACTCTCAACATCAATGATTCATTTTTATATATCCCTGCAATCAATTACCATCCTCGAAAATGTACTAATGTCACAAATTCATACATGTGCAATCAAAAGCAACATCTACTCACAAAAGGAGGTTTATGCAAAAACAATTCATAAAGCATTAATAATCAATATGACTTTATTTAAGCTCAATAAGAATAGATTGGTAAAAGGCTAAAGATGGGTAATATTTGGCAATGTGGTGCTAATAATCCGGGGAAATGGAGTACCTTCCAAATTTTCATACCACATTTCTTCTTCCTTTGATTTCTCACCTTTCTCTCATCGCTCATTGCTTTTTTCAATATTATGCTTTTACCTCTCTATCCTTAGCACTGCCTTCTCGCGAGTCGCAAACATGGGTGTCATGAATGACCCCGGATACTTAGTGGTTCGGACTCCTCGCATGTGTGTCCTATCTCGCCAAACTATTATCTTAGCGAGCAGGGTCGATCTACCTTTATCTCCTGAGGTGACCGGATTTTTTCTCGCTCATTAAATTTTCCATATATTTCAAACATTCTTGCCAAACTCCAATAATGATAATAACAACAACACAAACACCATATAATAATCTCCATAATGTAATTCCATTCTCAACATAATCCCCGGATGGAAATAAGGCAAAGAATGGGCAATAGTTAGAACATGTGGAGCAATATGTGAAATAAGGCATAATATGGATTTTGTGATGCATAAGCATAGGTAAGGCTAGGAATATAAACAATGAGCATTATATGGAAATATAAAGTCCTCCATCCTCTTATCATGCAACATGTCAAAAACAACAACAAATTTTACCTCCCTTCATAGTTTTCAATAAAATATGCACTTCATTGTGACTTCCCTTTACTAGGCAATTTCATGCTATATCTCTAATGAATCCAATTTTGCATCGTCGAGTTCAACATAACTTACATGACTCTTTTTATTTGAACAATTCACAAGCTTTGGGAGATGTCTCATAGAACTTTGAGTTTAGCAATGAAATTAAAAATTTACTCAAAATTCACCATGTAGTAGCAAAATCAAGAATAAAACAATAATATAATGATAATGAGCTCTTCCCCCACCCCATACTTAAAATATACAGTGTCTCCACTGTAAAAATAAAATAAAACAAGGGTGAAGGAAGGAACTCACCGAATAGCGCGCTGTAGGGTCGAAATTAGGCTACAGTAGATTGCCAGGAGTCGATATCGAGTTGGTGTAGGTCGATATCGGCTGCAATTTGCCCGATTCATCGCCTAATCAACTTAGTCGAAATTTGGGACTTGGGTCGATATCGACCAACTTACTCGATATCGAGTAAGGTTGCTCCAAAATTTCGACTCGATTCCAGTATTTTTGACCCGTAAAATAGTTAGTTTCCGCACAAAAACAAGATTTCCCACATGAAGTATTCAAGACAAAAACCAAAACCAAAACCAAAAGTTTAAAGTCCCAAAATTTAAAAGTTTTATGTACATGCTCTAGATTTTAGAGTCGCTAGGCCGACTTCTCCGCTTGTGCTTAGGTGCCCTCAATGTTGGGCCCTCTTGTGCTTGGCCCTTCTCCTGGATCATCTAGGTCCTGGTTATAATATGCAAGCTCGACTGAAAAGTGGTTGCTTGCATAAAGTCTTCTCTCTTCCTTTTTCTTCCTTCCAGTCCTAGTCCTGCGCAGGTTAGCTCTCCACGGGGCCTTATCTCCTCTAAAAATCTTAATTTTATTAATGGACAGAGGAGATGTAGGAATCATACCTAAACTTACCTTTTCGTGCCCAAAACAGAAATCTTTGGGCTTAGGGTCAGTCGATGTCGAGAAGAAGTGGTTGACATCACGTACAGGGACCCCGTACTTAGGCTTTTGGCAAGTCTGCAGTTCGTCCCCGTGGTGGCCTATGCTTTTCACCTCCAGCCATGGAATTTCCTCCTTTGTAGGGCCAAAAGAGAAATCTAAGACCTCATCGCCTATCGTGAAGGTGAGCAATCACTTTCTGACGCTTATCTTTGCATCTGCAGTTGCTAGAAAAGGTCTACCAAGAATAATAGGGCAAGTAGGATCTTCCGCACAGTCTATAACCAGAAAATCAGCGGGAATATAAAACTTACCAACCTGGATAGGGACATTGTAAACCATACCTGTAGGGGTGTTGTAGGAGGAAATCGAGTTTAGAATATAATAAAATAAATCAAACCGGATTCTGCCCACGCAAATAATTACAAGACTTCCACCCGATTTAGCAACAGGAAGTCAGGATCGATCCTCGAGGAAGCTGGTCAGCGGATCTCAGGCAGCGGAGAAATCTCACGTCGATTTCGACTCAGGGGACCACTCGATATCGACCTAGGGGAGTCGATATGGACCTGTTCCAGTCGATTTCGGGGTTCTGCAGACGGTTGGCAAATATCGACTAGGTTGACTCGATATCAACTTAGGGAACTCGATATCGACCTGTCTACTCAAAATCGACCTAGCCCTGCAGAAACACAAACAAGCAGCGATCTTTCTGGATCGAAAATTAGAAGTCGATATCGACTAGTAGGTGGTCAATATCGAGTGGGGGCAGTAGGAAAATAAAAGAACAAAGCTTTGTAGATTTCGGAATAAACTATGTATGAAAGAAAACTTCCAAGTTCGGGGTTTGTAACAACGATAACCAAACATGCATAAGGTAAGATAAAGCAAAATAATCATGCAATCACATCAAAGGATCAAGCTTTCGCCTCTTTGAACTGGACTTCTTACCCTTTTTGAACTGAAAATGAACAAAGGAGACTCCGGGCATCGATCTTGACTTTTCGGGGCTGCGAGGTAACTTCAATGGATCTCCTCCACTTCGGGGGAGGATGAGGAAGTTGTTAAAGGTCCTTGCTTTCAATAAGGATGAAAGAGGGAGGTGTGGATGGTGTGGGAGCTCTCGACACAAGGGGGAAAAGAGAGAGAGGGGCGGCGTTGGTGGTGGTTGTGGTGGAGGAGATGGCTGGAGATGTTGGTGGGTGGTGACAAAAAAGAAGGAGAGAGAGAGAGAGAGAGAGAGAGAGAGAGAGAGAGAGAGAGGTGAAGTGTGTTTTAGGGTTTCTTGGGTTTGTATTTCTGTCTTTCAATGCAAGATAAGGTTTAGGGTTTGCCTTTTTCCTTGTGTTTGAAATGAGAGTGAGAGAGAGTGAGTTGTCTTCTTAAGAAATGGAATGGATGAGATTGATGTGATGATGTGGATGTGTAAGAGTGAGATTTCTCTCCTTCCCAAAATGAGGGGTGCAAGGGAGGAAGAGTGGAAAAGAGAGACGGGGGTGTTTCTCCAAATTTGGTATGGCTTCAAGGGTTAGGGTTTTAGGACAGGGGATTCGGCTAGGGCTAGGAGAGTGAGAGCAAGAATCTTTGTTTCGACATTGGAAGTTCGAATCCTGTTGTTAGTCTGAAAATTAGTTTCCGACGTTGATTTCCCAAATTCCGCTCTCTCGCTCAATTAGATTTTGAAAATCCGAGGATAGATACCTCCATGTCAAGTTATTTTTCAAAACTTTATTTTTTGTTGGAAATCCGTTCCATGAGTTTTAAATCCGATTTGACGAGTTTTTTCATGAACTATCCGATTTAAATTCATTTTTAATTTCATTTTTGTGAAAAATAGGATTTGAAAATCCGAGCCTTTACAAAAAAAATTATCTAGCATACAACCTAACTAGAGAACTAGCTGATAGACCAAAGAAATCAGATTCGGTGGGAAGATCCCCAATGGGCAACCAACCCATGGGGTCTTGATCTCTTAGGCCATGTAAGAGAGTACCAAGGATGGGTTTCTCCTCCAAGTTTTTACATTTCCGTTGATTTTGGAATATTTACTCAAAGTAGATTCTGTTGTAGGCTCCTACAAATGAGATACGGAACGGTTGAACGATTCTTAACTATGGAGATAATAATAAAAGTTCTTCAGCTACTTGTTGAACTTCAGGAAGATATCTGTAGAAGATGGATGATGAGATATTTTAGACATTTCTACTGGACAGTAACCCAGAGGGTTAGAAGAGCGCCAACAGTATTAAACAAATGGTTTAACAACTTTAATTTGTACAAACAACCAAGCCGGATTATGAGGAATTGCATTACCAATCGTGCGACGCGAAGATGCATATTACTTAAAAGCATGGAAATATGGAATGGACTCTATATGTACAAACAATGATGGCCAAATGAAGAATAACAAAGCGTTATAGAGAAGGTAACAGGATGTCGAGTTATTAGCGCTTGTATGGATGTTAACCAGGGAAAATCCAGTTACCACATTACTTGATCTTCATGTTATTTAAGGAAGAATACTGGTACGTAAGGGATCCAGTAGAGGAAAGCCAGATTAATTACAGCAAGACATCCATGGGTAGCAAGAGCGAAAGGGTTCTTCTACATCTATTTTTACATCACCAAGTATCGGCACACTGATTGTGGAACATTCAAAGTTGGGAACACAAACGTCATCGTAACCCCACAACTCTAGACATTGATTCAACAAGCAATAGACAGGTATGAGTCCATTGATCTATATTTAGCACAGATAGAAGTCGGACACTTCTTAGCCAAAGAAGGACATGAGAAGCTGATTGATATCCTAATTGCATGAGATCGAGAATACACTAAAGGTCTAATGGCTGATCTCGATTTAGGCAATGATCAAGATCTAGAAATTGATAATAATCTAGATTTAGAGCAGGAATATGGTGATGGTGACTTGGAAGCCAATATGGGAGAAGAAGGGGTCTAGAACCTGAATGATTGAAAACCACCACCAAGAACCAACACAATTATTGTACCTTTCGGTTTACTTTTACTGTTTACCATGTGAGCATGTAAGATGGTGAGTGTACTGTTTGCTTTTCTAATTTGAAAAGGCAAACCTATCAGCCATTAGCTTTTAGACGTTGGAGAGGGATCCAATGCCCTTCGATGAATTCTATATATAGAGCTCTCCTCAGACTTCTAAGGCATTAAAATCCAGAGAGAGGAAACATATGAAAAGAGAGAAGAAGTCTAGTAAATCAGAAAGAGAAAAGGTTTTGAATTTGAGTAGATTGATGTTTCCATCACTCTAAAGTTCAAAGCCCTTCAATAGATCTTTTGATATGAGTGTTAAGCGTGTTTAAGTGTTTTTATTTTAGAAGTGCTTGTGTGTGTTGTAATATTTCAAATTAAATAACTTTTGTTTTTATGAAAGGGAAAGCTACGTGATCGAACACTATGTTTTGAATAGTCTGTTTTCTTGGTTCAAATCCTTTCACCCTCTTAAAATCAAAACCAAAAGCAAGACGTGGCCTCGGTCAACCCGTGACCCACCGGATCAGGGTCAAAGGTTCGAAGGGTTGGCTCGGGTTGAGGGTCAAGGTTAGGGTTGGGGGAAAGTGAACCCGTGACCCACCGGGTCAACCAAACGGATCATCGATTTTTTTTAAAAAAAAAATTGTTTTCTGAAAAAACTAGAATTTAAATTTATAATTATTATGAATTTTATTTATTCATAATGTATAAATTCCAATGCATTGCATCTTGTGAAAATCCTACCCAACCTTTTCTTCTTTTATAGGCTTAGCACCCTTCCCTATTTCCTCTAATTTTCACTGTGTGATGTGATGTGGGACAAAAACAAGTAGAAACTAAATCATGTCTTCAATTTCTACCATTCGGTTTTTTCATGTCAATTCATACTTATAAATCACATACAAACACTAGTACTACACTCTATATAAATATTAGTTTTTGAAATATATTTTACCTATCAATTATGAAAGATTAAAATAACGAACGGGGTAACAAGAAAGTGTGAAGTTCAGCACAATACCTTAAACATTTGTGTTATTTGGTGGATCCACTATGAAATCATTCTATATGATACTAAATTAGGAGTATTTATGATATAATTTCAAAGAATACAAATATTGTTGTTGATAAAGCTGTTACACTTGTATGGTATCCTTAATGTCGAGTTTTCACTTATTTTGAAAATGATATAGAACTTCGGATTTTCAAGAACAAAAATGAAATATAATACTGGGTAATAATTTTTCAATGTGTCTTTTCATATCATAACAAGTAACACAATAACATCTTCATTATGTGTATACACAAAATGTGGCTAATTCAACCATATAATCCAATGACTTTAATTACATTACATTTTAATTACATCATATAATTCGATTCGTCAAAACATCAATTTCTCACAAGTTCTTTCATATCCCATATTTCTGTCCAACATCGAAAGTGTGACAAAATGATTTAGTGCACTGAAGATACATCATAACCCTACTTTTCATTCCCACAATCCAACTTTTTCTTTCCCACTTCTAAAGTGTGATGAAATGATTGAGTGAAATGAAGGTGTATATATATATATATATATAGGGATTGACTCCGGTGAAAACCTCAAATTGTGGTAAAAACCCGTAAGGATTACTTTATATCTCAGTTTTTCTTGAAACCCGTGCTAAAAACCTCAATCACACGGTGACTTTACAACTCGGTTCAACCTAAAATCCGTGCTAAAAACTCCAATTTTAAAATAACACATGACTTTATAGTTCGGTCAAACCGAAAAATCGTGCTAAAAAACTAATGTTTTAAAATTATATAGTGACTTTATAGCTCGATTTTATTCAGAACCGGGCTAAAATTTGTGACTTTATAGGCGATTCTATTCATAACCGGGCTATAAAGCAAGTGAACAGAGCTAAAAAGCCGGTCCTCACGGGTTTTTACTGCAATTTCGGTTTTCACCGTAGCGCGACCCTATATCTATATATATATATATATATATATATATATATATATATATAAAGAGAGAGAGAGAGAGAGAGAGAGAGAGAGAGAGAGAGAGAGAGAGAGAGAGAGAGAGAGAGAGAGAGAGAGAGAGAGAGAGAGAGAGAGAGAGAGAGAGAGAGAGAGAATGGGTAACTTGTGCACAAGGCTTAGGATGTGCATTGTGCACAAAATATTATTCGGTGAAATGTGAGTATTGTTTAGGGGAATGTGAAACATTATTTGGTGAAATTTGAGGCATTTCATATAAATTGTAACTATTGTATAGGGAATTGAGTTTTCTTTTATTTGAAATGGATAAATAAAAAAACTAAACATTATTCGGTAGAATGTTATAAATTATTCAGTGTAATTGGGACGTTTTCATCTGAACTGAACGAAAAAAAAAAACATAACAGTATTTGGTAGAATGTTTCACATTTCACCGAATAATGCTTCAAATTTCACCGAATAATGTTTCACATTTCACCGAATAATATCTGTGCACAATGCACACCCTAAGGGGTGTGCACACCTGAACCACACCCTATATATATATATATATATATATATATATATTTATATGGAAGAGTTAAAATGTAAAATTGTCTTAGGGTGTAAAATCATTAACGTGTAAATATTTTTTGAAATAACACATGCGACCATATTTCCAAAGGCTACATACAGCTGCGTGTACACCAGCAGAACCTTCACTCTCGGCCTCCCACACCCGCACCCACCTCGAGCCATCTACGGCCACCAGCGCCAAGCCGCACTCGAGTCCACCCATGTGTGCAACCCCCGAGCTTAGACCTGGCTTGGTTCGAGCCCAGTTGCACTATCACTGAACCCTTTCCCCCTTCTTCGATCCACCTCTTTCTCGGCCTCCCACGCCACCCACGAGCCACCTCTTTATCTCTTGAGGTGGTCGAATTTTCTTTCACTCATTAAATTTTCTATAAAGTTTATGACTCTCCTGCTAAACTCCAATAATGATATAACAACACAACAAACCATATAATATCTCCATAAATTGATTTCCATTCTCAACATAATCCCGGGATAGGGTATAAGGTAAAAATGGACATTATAAGGCATATGCAGAGCAATAATGATATAAAGGCAAGTAAGGCTCATAATACGGCTTTTTGTGATGCAATTAGGCATAGGTATGGCTAGGAATTAGAAAATGAGCATATATGGAAAATATAAAGTCATCCATCCTCTTATTGTGCAAAATGTCAAAAGCAACATCAATTTACCTCACTTTTGTGGTTTTACCTAAAAAAATCGCACTTTATTGAGACTTCCCTTATCTAGGCAATCTTGTGCAATATCTCTAAAGAATCCAACTTTTGCATCGCCAAATCTTGCTTTGGCTTCCATGACTCTTTTCTTTTGAACAATTTGCAAGCTCTGGGCGATATCCTTACAACTCTCTTAAAAACGTTTTGAATATCATAACATACAAACATGCAAAATCCATATTCAAAATAATGCAACTAAACTCACAAGGGAGTTGTGCCATGTCCTAGGATAATAAAAACATAACAACATATCCAAAAATACATCAAAACAAAACCAAGTCATAAGGTGCAAGTCATAAAGTGGAACAAAAAGTGCAAGTCATAAAGTGGAACAAAAAGTTCCTCCCACCCCATACTTAAAATACACAGTGTCCTTACTGTGAAACAGATAAAACCAAAGGGAAGGAGAACTTACAAAATAGGATCTCTACGGCCGGCCATCCGGTGGGAGGAGGTAGCTAGGGCCAGCCGTCCGGTGGAGGTGGGTCATAGTGTGTGGAAGGTCCAGCTCCAGAATCCCCTCCGTAGTAGCCTCCAGGACGTCTACCAAAGATGTATGCGGAGACATTCTCCAGGGTGCTTTGGCACCAGGAGACACGACCCAACACCTGATCCACCTTAATCTCCATCCGTGCCATCCGTGCAGCCAAGTCATCCTGATGCTGCTGCTGATATGGCCTCTGTTGCGGCTGATATGAATGGTGAGAGGCCTCACCATGGTCCTGCTGCTACTACTCGTCGTTAGAATCCTCCTGAGCAGACTCCTCAATTGCCTCTGCGTCCTCCTCGTCATGGGGGTACCAAGGCTCCCTCACCCCAAGGGCAGGATCAGCCTGTGGGGCGATGCCTACAGGGTAAGGATGCCTGGTCCATCTCTCATACCAGTGAGGAACATAGAACAGATAGGTAGGGTGGATCCACGACTCCCCATCATCTGCCTGTACAATAATCCTCCCTGTATGGAGGCTAAATAAATCAAGGTACACATAGTCAGCAGTGACATACCTATACAGGGGGACACCAAGCCGTCTAGCCAAGAAAGCCACCATCCCACCGTCCATAATGGGGTCAGCGCGGGTCCGACGGCGGGTAAGACAATGCTGTATCCACGCGTCTGCAAGGGGCAGAGGCTCTGCCTGGAATAGTATACGATGGAGACACTCTGTCTCCTTCTGGGTAGGGTGACGGAGCTCTGCTCGCCCCCAGGACATGCAAGCCAGGATACGTAGGATCGTCCTGAACAGAGGGCTGACAATGTCGCGGCTGGTGGCGGTGGAGGGGTTGGGTGCTGCTGTCCCAGTCATGTATCGCAAGATGATGGTGGGATCGGTGATGTGGAATGGGGCGTCTGTGTGAATGAATCCAAACACCTAACTCAACTGCTCATATGTCAGGCGCTGGGCCCTGTTGACAAGCTGAAAGTGGACTGCGTCGTTGTGAACCTCCAATGTAGCAAAGAACTCCCCAGTGAGTCCGGGGTAGTGTCGATGGATAGTACGAAGGAGGCGTTCGGCGCCAAAAATGCACAATGCCTCCTCCATGCCTCGATGCATGCCGAGCTGCTCCATGTCAAGGCGGCAATACCAGCGGGCCCCCTCAGCTCTCTGTGCGAAGGCGATTGCCCTCTGGTAGAGTACAGGATCTGCTATGTGTACTTCTGGATCCATGAAAATCTATAAAGAAACAACTTGCTAAGGTAAGTTCTTGACAAAGAGTTATAAATGCATAAAAGAACCCCATACTTAATTTCTGAAAATAGCTTGAAATAAATCTAAATAAATCCTAAGCTAGTGTATATTGTTAATCATGTAAAAATTCGAATATTAAGCTAGTGTATATTGTTAATCATGTAAAAATTCGAATATTATGCTCATTATAAAGAATAAAATCAATCGAAGAACAATATATTCAAATTACTAATTAAGGGCCAATTCAAGAAATTATATAAAATCATAAACCCATAAATATCAATTTCTTGAATCCATTAACAATATACAGAAATTAAGCATGTAAATAATCCAAAATAAATATAATTTAGCAGATCTCAAAAATTCAGCCCCTCATATAACGGTTATAACGACCCTAAAATATCAATGTAAATTTCCCGCGCAAATTTCAAACCCTAAGCAATGAATATTCAACTCAAATCTTTACCTAGGTTCTCAAGTATAGTATGTGAATCTGAAATTGTAAAGAGAAAAGGGGAGAAATCATACCAGGAGAGTTGCAAAAGAGGGATTGAAATATGAAAATTTAGAGAATTTAGGGGAGGGGTCCTCAGTATTTCAAGAACAACAGAAGGGGGGTTCGGATTTTTGAACTGTTAGAGGCGGGGAGGAAGAACTGGGCTCGACAGGGTGGGTGTGGTGCTCGGAGAAGGCGAATCCGGGGTCAAGATGGCCGGATCTGGGTAAGTGGTGGCGGATTTAGGAGATTTGGCGGTCGACGGTGGTTGCAGCGAAATCTCCTGTGAGCGAGGGAAGAGGACAGCGAGAGCAAAGGTGCGGGGCTCAGACCTGGGCTCAAGGCTACGTCGGTGATGCTCGGAGATTTTTGGATACAGGGCTCGGTGATGGTCGGCTGCGGGTGGATTCGCTCGGATCTGTGGAGCAAAAGGTATGGTAATGGCGGTTGTACGGGCTCGGCGAGGAAGGTGCCAAAGAGGGGCGGCGATCCGGGCTCGGTGGGGGTCGGCAATGGCGGGCAGCCTGTGGAGACGGTCGGATCTGGACAGAAAGAAGGAGGAGAGATGGTGATGGCGGTTGGAAGGTTTTTAGGTTTGGCTAGGTCGAAATCGATCGAGAGAGAGGGAGGTGGGTTTCCGGGTGGGGGGGGGGGGGGGCTAGTTTAAGGGGAAGGGGTAAATCGAGTATAATTCCATCCCGGCAGTATTAGGCTGGAAAGAAAGACGACTTCACCTTCTCGTAGATGGTCTCAGTGAGAGCCATTTGGAACTAGGAATAAGAACAGGGACCCATGCCGAGCCATCGGACGAGCAGCATGTCAAAGTCTTCTCGTCTACCGATCTGGGACAAAAGCCCTATGTTTACCGACCTCTCTCGTTCTATTCCCTTACTTACTAGCCTTTCCTATGCACCCTTCGCCTCTTGGCTCACCTGGGGTAGCCCCAGCCTCTCCTGCTAACGAAGGTTACAGATTTGGTCAAATCCTGCCTCTCCCACTTGTTTGTCGCTGTAGGATCCCTGTTCAAGATCACTGCAGTTCCTTTTCGGGCGGCGTTAGCGCAACGGCTTTCGCTAACGTTGTGTACCGTCGCTTGAATAAAGACACTCGATCGAGTTGATCCCGAGTGTCCAGGTAAGAAATAACATTCCCTAGGGAAGATCTTCCTCTATTGGGAGAGGTTAAATAAAAAAAAACCGGTACTGAAGTCAATTCCGCTCTCGTCAAATACAACCTCTTTCGACTCCAAGCTCTCTCTCCTAACTCTCCTACTCTTGTTTTCTCGGTATTGAATGAATCAAAAACTAGCCCTATGGGTTTTATTTATAGGGCTTGCTAATCAAGGAAAGCAATATCTATCATCTATCTAAAGATATAATTCTACTTGGAAATAAATAAATCTAATTTGGTAAACAAGATAAATCATATAGGGTAATTAAATGTTCCACCCTTAGGATAAATAGAAAGATAAAAAGATAGAAAATATCTCTCAAAACTTCATGTGTAAGTAATCCCCACTCGGAAGCTTCCAAGGACTCAGAATCGACTTCGTACTCGATCTGGGAGTTGGTCGATATCGACCAAAGTTTGTCGATATCGAGTTGTCTGTTTGGCTTCGGCTCTGATCACTCGATATTGGAGTCTGGCAGGGATATCGAGTTGATTTTAGTCAATATCGACCTGTTTTTGTGTTTTCTTGTCATGTCGAGTCGTCCTGGAAATTTCGACTGGAATCAGGTCGATATCAACCAATATAGGACTTTGAAGAAAACTGAAGCCAATTCCGCTCTCGCCAAATACAACCTCTTTCGACTCCAAGCTCTCTCTTCTAACTCTCCTACTCTTGTTCTCTCAGTATTGAATGAATCAAAAACTAGCCCTATGGGTTTTATTTATAGGGCTTGCTAATCAAGGAAAGCAATATCTATCATCTATCTAAAGATATAATTCTACTTGGAAATAAATAAATCTAATTTGGTAAACAAGATAAATCATATAGGGTAATTAAATGTTCCACCCTTAGGATAAATAGAAAGATAAAAAGATAGAAAATATCTCTCAAAACTTCATGTGTAAGTAATCCCCACTCGGAAGCTTCCAAGGACTCAGAATCGACTTCGTACTCGATCTGGGAGTTGGTCGATATCGACCAAAGTTTGTCGATATCGATTTGTCTGTTTGGCTTCGGCTCTGATCACTCGATATTGGAGTCTGGCAGGGATATCGAGTTGATTTTAGTCGATATCGACCTGTTTTTGTGTTTTCTTGTCATGTCGAGTCGTCCTAGAAATTTCGACTGGAATCAGGTCGATATCAACCAATATAGGTCGATATCGACCACTCTTCAATGTCTTGTTCTGTGCACAGCTCTGCTCGATGTCAGACGCTCTTCCGTGGATTTTCGAGCTCCTTTAGTAGACATCAAGTGTATTTCCAGTGCTTCTTGGTTTTGCTCCGATTTAGCTCTAAATTCTGCAATATTAAACAGAAACTTGTGTAGACCTCTATTTCTCGCAAATAAATATAAACTACACAAATTTGCGATATTCACAACCAAGAATACATAAAATGATAGAATAAGGAGATGAAGTAAGTATAAAAACATGGCATAAATCATGGAGATCAGTTAGTAGTGAAAGATATGAGGACTATGTGTCACTATTGGAACTCAATTGAATCAAGATCAATTCAAGTAAAACGTTCCAATCAATGCAAAACAAAGTGAAATGTAACGTGTAAAGTTAAGTGAAAGTGATGTGGTAGAGTTAGATCGGGGCCGTTATTCCCCGGTCTTAAAGTTTCATGAAACTCACACATTCCAAACATGCATATATTATCTATCGGAATGTTACAGTACCAAACAAAAAGGTTTTAGGTCGTTATCTGCTCTTGAGAGCGGGACCGGTATCCTATGATTGCTAATTAATTAAGAGGTTTGTGTCGAATGAAATGTGTAACCTATCAAAGTGTTGTGAAGCATGTAAACTATATCATAGTGTTAAAATGTCTGACATCGTGTAAAGTTGTGTTCAAGCTATTCAACGTGAGGAAAGTGAGTGAAGTGTGTGATAGACATTTGGTTTCATAGTGATCACAATTAATTCAAGATATATCATATCCCATCAATATCAGGATATGGTTCCTAAGGGTGCTTGTCGCCCACTTCTTATATTATTCAATCCTTCAGGATTATCCGTGTCATAATATTTGTGGTGTCAAATTTTTAGTCCATCTAAAATACTCTAATGATAACATTTGGATTTAAATCCATATCGTTAAAGGTCAATGAGTATAAATCTAAAGTAGTCCAAACTTCTAGCCATCACTTGCTTGTTCTCGCAAACTAACCGTCCCTTGTTTGGACGGGTAGGGGTCCTTTCTCTTCATACGATACCCCAGTCTCTAGTTCGCAGGTTAAGATCGAGTGTCCGAAGAGAAGTTAAAGAAGAGTAAGAGGACATTTTATTTTCGAGATTTAATTATTTAAAGTTCATATATATATAAAATATTTATTATATTCGAGTCCTCCGCTATTTGTATTTTATATTGTTATCATCTTGTTTATGGGAGCATGGTAGCATGTCCCTATAAGCCTAAGGTGATTACGAAGACCTTAAAGTCCGAGTAATCACTGGCGCTGCAACATTCCCTCATTTAAAGAAGGGGTGTTACATACCCGGCGGTTTTTGTGGGTCAAACCATCGGGTCAACTATTTTTTTTTAAAAAAAATTTGGTTTTGAAACCAAAAAAAAAAAAAACTCAACCCATCGAGTAAATTACATTTAACTTTCACCACACTTTCGAAATGGAAAGATTTAAGGTTGACAAAACATGGTATATGGGAGAATATATATATATATATATATATATATATATAGGGAGTGGTTCCCTTGTGCACACCCCTTAAGATGTACTTTATGCACAAATCCGGACTATTAATATAAAAGAAATTGATGGCCATGATTATTCCACGTAAATAGGGGAAGGTTTTTAAAAAGGGAATAAAAAAAGTCCTACTCCCTGCAAGAAGCGCGTGGATCAATCCATCTTCAAAACCCTGACGTCTTCATCCTCTTCCTCCGTAGCAGTTGCCGCCGCGCCGACCGTTTCCCCGTCTCCCGGAGCCGCCCTCGCACAGCCACATGTCGACCAGTCGCCCGCCTTCTCGACCCCGTCTCCCGGAGCCGCCCTCGCACAGCCACACGTCGACCAGTCGCCCGCCTTCTCGACCCCGTCTCCCGGAGCCGGCTCCTATAAACAGCAGCGCCGACCTTCTCGACTCCGTCTCCCGGAGCCGCCCTAGCACAATTGCACGTCGACCAGGACGCCCGCCTTTAGCCCGCGCCTGCTGCTCTCCTTCTCAGGTTCCTAGTTCATCGGTCTATTCGTTTAGGAAATTCGTTCGTCCTCCACAACTTCGTAGAAATTTGTAATTGGAAGATGATGATTACTCACTTAAATTATGAATCATTATTCAACAAAATAGGTTAATTCTGAAATTGGAATTTGATGTTTAGGAAATTTTGAATAATTAGTTGAATTTATAATAATTATTCCATGAAATATGTATATTTTGTCATTGAGATATGAGATAGTCGATATTATTCGTTGAATTCTGAATAATTATTCAATGGAATGCGTGTATTTTGTGATCGAGATATGAGATTGTTGATATTATTCGTTGAATTCTAGATAATTATTCAACTGAATAATTATTTAGAATTCTGAATAATTATTCAATAGAATGTGTGTATTTTGTGATCGAGATATGAGATTGTCGATATTATTCGGCTTGGCGTTTCAGGCAGCGATTCGAAGATAAAAGCAGCGGCTTTGAGTGGGCGGCACACGGACAAGAAGCGGTGGAGGCAAGGCAGTCGCCGGTGGTCCGATTCCGAGTTCGCGTGGAGGCAGGGCGGTGGTCGGCGGTCCGATTGGAGTCATCTAACACCGGTTGCTCAAGGGTTGAAGAAATGGAGTCCATTAATGGGTAAGCATAAACCTTTCTACATATTTGGGCAAGATTTGGGGTTTTCGTAGAGAAAAGTGACGATTGATGCATTTAGCCTATATTATTCAACCACTTCACAGTTTATTTGGGTGATTATTTGGCTTTTTTTTTACAAGAACTTGATGATATTAGAGTTTATTTTGATGATTATTTAGGGCTGGATTGGGTTCTTTTGATTTGATTTATGTTTTTTTTTGCGTGCCTCGTAAAAATAAGAATTTCACCGAATAATCCATCAATTATCGTTCAATGTACACGTTCAATTGACCGATTCAACCGAATAATTCAAAAAATTTACTTATTCACAACGGTTATACAATTATTCATCACTTCTGTGTACCTCATAAAAATAAGCATTCCACTGAATAACCTCCCAATTATCTTTCAATGTACGCGTTAAATCGACCGATTCAACCGAATAATTATAATAATTTACTTATTCACAACAGTAATGCAATTATTCATCGCTTCTGTGTACCTCGTAAAAATAAGTATTCAAAATCTCTAAACAATACTTACGGTTTTAATGAATAATGCATCATATTTTACCGAATAATGTTTCACGTTACACCGAAACATTTCATAGTTGATGTTTTGCGATTAAAAAAATGTCTTCTATAATCGAATAGTCATTAAAAATTCACCGAATAATGCTTGTATTCCACCGAATAATATTTCATAGGTAAGTGTAACGAATAAAATTAACAATCTAAAATTTCCCTAAAATGTTTTATAATTATCGTGAATAATCTTTGTACGTATCTTTGATTGCATCACAACCGATATTGTTAATAAATTTAATGTTTTATTTTTGTCTAAATCTAAATCTTTATAAATAAATAAAATATCGATAAACTACATAATTAAAAGATAAATAAAAAATCTCGAAGGCATGAGATTTGAAACAGAAAGATTTTGAATCTCCTCAAAAAAAAACTGTTCAAAACAAAGAAAGATTTTGAATCAACACCATTTTCCTTTTTTATTTTTATTTTGAAGCGGGCCCTACTAGTCACCAAAATACCTCCCTCTCCTTCAGTACACACGCGCCCAACATATGAGAGTATGACTTAAATGATTGCGGGTCCCACCTATAATTTTTTTAGAAAAGGAATAATTTCTTTTAATCTAGGCCATCAATCATAATAAGATCAAAGGCCCACAATTGTGCACAAAGTACACCCTAAGGGGTGTGCACAAGTTACCCATTCTCTCTCTCTCTCTTGTAACGGCCCAGAATTATGATTTCCGGGTTACGTTTCAAGGGATAAAACCCCTTGTTCGGATCTTGCAATCCAGGTACGGGTCGAGGTTTCAAACTCGTTTCAAGATTAGTAAAAAGACGGATTTCAAACCCTAAAAGCCACGAAGGGTTGTATGGTACCCTTAACCTGTCTTAAGACTATGTCGCGAAAGGAAATTCAAATGAAATTAAAGCGGAAGCAGAGTTAAGTTACAAAGTGTCACGACAGAGCCGGTCAAAACCAAAAACGTAAGCGTATGATTACCAATTGTTCCAGGTTAGGGAATTAGCCAGGTTCTTCAATTCGCCAAAAGGAAACCCCGTCATATAGACATCGAGCAATCAAAATCTGCAGAAATACCTTAAAAAAAGAACGGGTAAAGGAGTCAGATCGAGCCACTCATGCGGGACCGGCAGTCCTCGCTGAGGCCACATAGTATGTGCTATACCTAATAAAGATGCTCTAATGCAGTACGAAAGTCAAACACACTAGCATGCTCCTAATTATAATAATGTGTAAAAATACTGTAAAGGGCCCAAGACAATGCCAAGTGGCATATCCCTCTCCTACCTCCACCCCCTTCCGATAGGGCGGAGACTGGCCAGCTCGTGAATGCATTCCATCATAATCGGGGGGCATGCATGCCTAACCCGCTCCACAATAAAGCCCGCAGGCATCTCATAATATAAGGAAGTTCATGACTCGATTGACTCAGGGTACCCGATGAGGCTGGGCTACCCTATGACCCTAGCAAAGACTCTAGGACTATCACTGATAACGGCCGTTCTGTTTCAAACGCATAAAGTAAGCAAATGCTCATTCAATTAGTGCAGCCTAAACATGATACTACATGGCATGCTTTTATGCATATGCAACACCTAACATAAAATGCAACAACAGGCATGAATGTCCAACCTGAGTAAGCCCCTAGGGAACTTACCTGAAGATGCAGAACAGCAAAATAACGCAAGCAAGGGCCCAAATGCAAGTCCAAAGCAATCCAAAAGCAGTACACACCTATCATTAAGCCATTTTCATAAGCTGCCGGGGCAACATTCATACACACGAACCCAAGTCCTAAACATCCTCAAGAACCAATCGATGGTAAAACCATTTTTTTCCAAAACCTTTTCGATATGATCAACATCAACCCAAAATCATTTCATTTCCAATCAAACCCATCGATAAATCTTACCAACAATATTTCCAAACTCGTTTCCCGAAGTTTTCCAAACTCTTAAAGGTCAAGTTAAGTCAACTCATATTCAAACATCTTCTTAAATCATAATTGGCCAAAACCCTTTTATAAACATTAAATCTTTAATCAACTTGTAAATTTATACCCTCAAAATAATTCCGGCATTTAGTCACAAAATAATTATATTTTCACACCCATATTTATAAATCAAAACCCATATTTCCAAAACATCATAAAATGCATAGTCTAAATAATATCATTTCTAAAACTAATTCATAATATACGATAATCTTTGGAATATATATCATAAATCTCATAATGTAATAAATAATACATTAATAATAGTTAACTACTAATCATAATATATGTGCGTAACATATCACTATAATAACATAATAGTATAACAACAAACAAAACACAAGGAAACAATCCAACAAGCCCAAAGCCGAAACCCAAGCTGAAGCCCAAGGCTCGGCCCAACTCCTTTTAAAATCTGGTTCCCTTCCACAAAATTGGATCCGGCCCAAGGAGAAACCCAACCCAAGAAGGAACCCAACCCATCTGATTTTTGTAAAAGGAAAACCGAACCGGTTTATTTAAAACATAATAAGGCAGAACCGGACCAACAAAACAAAACCCAACCGCTAGCTACTGTTCATCATCCCCCAACAGAGCCTGATCGAAAATGGAGAAAAGAAAAGGGCGGGGAGGCTCGCCGGAATCTCTCGACCTCACCAACAAACACCCTCACTGACCTCAAGGAGCATAGAAAGGTTCAACGACATCAAGGAAAAGAGGAAAGGGGATGAGCTCACCGAAGTTTCGAAGGTTCGCTGGAAACTCGCCGAGGCTCGATTGGAGCTCGGTGTGGCTTGTCGGAGGCGGAAATTCCACGAATCTGGGCATAGGACGGAATGAAATAGCTTAAAGGTGCGACCTTTACGGTGTGCTTGAGGGAGAGAAGGAAGAGGAGAGGCTCACCGACTCGATTGAGGAAGAACAGGGATGCGAGGAGGAAGAACGGGGCTCCTGAACGGCCTTGGCTGCTCCTGGATCGGACGGCTGTTGGAAGCTCCGAGGAGCGTCGAGGTTGCTGCTTCTGCTGTCTCAGGGAAGGAGGAGGGAGCAAGGAGTAAAAGGTGAGGCGTAGGCTTGGGACCTCTCGGCAAACAGAGGAGGGAGAGGAGGATGCGGTGGTGGCGGCGGGTGAGACTGGTGGTGGCGAGGGGTGACGGTGGTGCAGTGGGGTGGTGAGTTGTGGTGGTGGACTGAGCGATGGAGGAGGAGGTCGGGGAGGGAGCTCTCGGCAACCCCACAAGGAAGAGGAGAGTTTGAGTTTGAAGTGAAATGTGGTGGGGGTTACAATTTACAGGTTTTGTGAACATAAGGTAAGGAGCTGCCTTCTTCCATAGTTGCTACAGCCTACAATAGCCTTTGTCTTTAGTCAATTTGTAGGGATTTGTTTGTTTTCTAAAATAAAAGAGAATCAAGGAAGGAGGGGATAAGATTTAACCCAAATGGGGGGAAGATGAGTTGGATCAATTGTAGAGATCTAGGTAAGAATTGGTGATATGAGACGGAAAGAATTTTCGAATCCTGAGGAGAAAGACGGATTCAATCGTGAAAGTTCAAAATTGGGCCGGAATTTCCTTTAAAAATTTCGATTTCGATTTAGTAAATTAAAGACGAGTTTCATTGAAATATCCGAATTAAATCCAATTTAAATTTATTTTTAATTTCTTTTTCCGAAAATTAGGATTTAAAATCCGAGCCTTTACATCATCCACCTCTAAAAACAAGTCTCGTCCCCGAGACTAAAGTCAAAACAAGGTAGGGGATGAAGTTCGAAATTGATGAGTTCAAGGACCATGTCCGAGGATCTTGTAATCATCTCGGTTGCGTCTTCCGGGATTCTCACAACATCCTATTCACGGTCGTGACATCTCCAATTGGCCTTGACAAGTATGCAATAAGCGCCCCTATCACATCCTTGCTTCGACTTTTCGGAAGTGCCACAACTCTAAAAGTTCTACAATGTCATCACTAGGTCTTAGCAAGCACCCTACAAGCGCCCTCATAAAATGCTTGTATACACTTCGTGAAGTGTCATACAGTTGCCCGGGTTTGAAAAGTTTCTAAAGGGATTGTGTAATTGAAAATAAAGATTAGCCTCAAAATTCTCGATATCGTTCATTCTTTTACAACCAGAGTTGGTCCTTTTTCAAAACCGTTTCAAACCTTCAAATCTGACGTTTAACCAAGCAACTTTACACCAGAACAAGTCAAATCCTTTCAAGCAAAATTTTGTCAAAATTCTCCAAAACCAAATCAGTTTCCCGCATAACAATCAATCAAATTCAGAATCTCGGAGGTGGAATCATCCACCTCTAAGGGCTAATCCCATATTCTCTTCCTAGTTTCCAGATCATGCAATCATCATTCTCAACTCAATATGAAACATAAGCCAATCAACTCATCAACTCATAACATCAGTAGCCATCTTTCACATGGCAAAACTCAACAACAACCATGATAATCTCAACCAATTGACATCTTAATAACATAACATGTTTTCTCATAACATAAATCATACCATCCTTTCAAGACACGCCAAAACCAACAACAAAACCTCAACATCACATCACAAGTAGTAGAGTATATCTATATCATACTGAAGGCATCACGAGTGCATAATCGACGTCTCATAACTTATCACGCAAGCACACATGTCCAGAAATCAACGGGTTAGATGTTATGGGGTTAGTACGTCAGTACGCATCAAATCTCACAATCGCATATCGATATCACAACACAAGTAGAACATATTCATCACGTTAATATATCAACACAACCAGGTCATGCTATTAAGGTTCTGAAAAAGGAAGATCAAGCAGTATATAAATCATCAAAATGTCAATATGGCCTAAAAGACATCACCTTAACTTGTCACAAAACCATATAACGACCATTTAGAAGTCATGCACCATTATCTTATATATACGAGTCATGTCCATACTTCAAGTCATATTCATCATTTACAAAATCAATAATCATCCTAGTCAACCATATAATACATCATCATGCTTACTACAACATAATAACATCATGCTTCCACATAATAGCACATCATTATCCCATAGTTCATACTCATCATTACTTCATATATCATATCACGGCACGTCCTAACATGCTTCTAAAACAACATAACAGGATAGCAAAGCAGTAATATATCATGGTAACACTTGTTACTACCAACTAGATTTCAGTATTTCATAACAATATGTAATATCATTCCATATTAAGTTCATCATGGTTGCTATCTAACATCATGTCAGCAAATATAAATGAATAAAATAATCAAGAAAATCCTCACATCATACCAATAAAAAATAAAACACAATCCCCACTCGCCCATCTCCACTCTCAAGCCAAGACTAATCCCCTTCTAGACTCGCCAAAATCAACTCAGACAAAAATTCTCCAAACAAATCCCAATTCATCTCGATGCTCAAATCTCACCCCTCATTCCATCAAGCACTCCCACACACCATCCACCTCTAAGAACCCAACTCCTATCTCTAACTTCACACCCGAGAACCCTCTCATACCACATCCTCAATACTCTCAAAAGTCATTCCCCACACTTCATATACTACTCAAGACATCACAAGCATCATACCCTGCTAACCACATGGACCCATCTCTCGCGTCTTACCTCGTAATACCATCGATCATCCTAACCGCCTAGAATTCTTTTACCACTCATCAACCACCCCACAAGAGAACCCTCACCCACAAGTTTAAGGAAGAAGCAATCATGAAAATCATCAAACATAAGGTCCACATCATGCAAACTAGCATTCATAAACATAACATCATGGGTTCAACAAGTCTCAGTCTACCATCATGCTCAATAACCATCGCAACATCATATATGAACCTAATCAAGTCAAGCTAACATGTTGCATAATAACCTTATCAGATACAATTCAGGCTTCTTAGCATATGTAGTTCACATTTTACAAGCAAAGGAATTCAAATCACGCTTAGCAACTTAGAGTAGCAACACGTCAAGACACCATGGTACACGAGATCTACAAGTCATCAAATCATATCATCATAGGCAACAGGCAATCAGGCAACAGTCATCATCAAGTCAACACATCAACACGTAAATCTCATCACTAGGGCAGTGCAATATCATCCTCAATAAATTCAAAAGGGTTAGCAATTCGAACGGAGAACACTCCCGCTTGCGAGTCAAATCGTACTCAGTATCCGCAATTCTCGATGCGTGCTCGTTCCGCCGACATCATTGATCCTGAGGCCTGTCGGTTATGGGCCCACGCTTCCGCTGCACTGCTCTATCGCTATCTAACTTTTCGTCCCCTCTTCCATGCGGTCGCTCGTCGAATGTATCACATAGGGTCCAAGTTAGCGGAGATAGGGGAGTGACAAGAGAAGACAACCCAAAGTTCCTCTCGGAAACAACCACAGACCAATACTAAGATGATAACTAGAGACAAAACCTCAACCCGAGAATAACAACAACGCCCTTATGAAAGTCTATTAGGTTGCAATTGTGGCAAGCAAACACAAATTCATCATGGGGCATATCAATTATATTAATCCACTCTAACATGTACCTATATCAAGGAGCACGACATACGTATTCATTCCAAAAGACATATTCGAGTGCTACACGGATGCATGCGAGACAAGATAACAGTCTATTATCCCATGAAAGCCGATATGCCTAGCAACTTAAGCAAGATATGCAAGATTTAATGGGTATCACAATTGTCACATATATGATCAATGCACGCGCTTGGTGTATGCATCATACGAGAACATATAAGAGTAACATAGTAACTATCTCATCTAACACAATAATCATATAATAGGTCAAGTATGACACATAATCATATGACGAGATACATTTAGAAAGCACAGGTCCTACATGATTCTGGAGATACATAGCGTGATACAAGCATAATCATGAGCCATTAAAAGGAGTTCATCATGATATTTACAAAGCACGAGGCATTATCAAAAGTAATAAGAAGGACATCAAGGGCGATAGATTATAGTCATACTAGGAACGAACCATCATAGATCACATATGTGGTACAATAGTCATCACATCATAGAACAAGTACAACACGTGATCATTTAGCGAGTCATATTGGGAATCATAATTAAGGCCTACAGAACACTACTGGCACATATTGAACATGCACATAATCAAGATAACTCTACTAGATTCATTCTAACATTCCTGCGTCCTACGTATCTGAAGACATGATAAGAGTGGTGTGTGATTATGCGATGTGCCAAGTCATACATGTATACTAGCATGAGAGGATATCATGGAGCAATAGAGGAACACTACCGAGTGATAACATGTAAGCATGCTATGATAAACCATCACAGAAAGCAATCGATCATCAAATTCAACATCAATCTAATTTGCACGAGTAAGACATTTCAAGATGATAGAAAGAGGGAAGGATCACACTATCAGGGACCTAGCTCAAGAGAGAATCAGCAGTAATGCAAGCAAGGTATAAATTCGCACAAGTCACCACCAAGGATCCTACATGATGCTAATGGCATAACATGACATTTGATACATACATGTACTTGGTTAACTAACACAACGATGTGTAAGAAATCACGTTAACATGGTTCATCGATATAGAAGCATGGGAAGGATCTAACGATGCATAATACAAGCCTGCGCAACGAAGCAATATGACTAGCATACGGGGCATGTGCTCCAAATCAACAACCACTCGGATAAGGCATGTATTTACCCAGATATCGCTTCAAATAGAAGGATCAAAATAAAAACTACTAATTTAGTCATTCATGCTGAGGAGATCATCTTATGACATTCATACAAAGGCAGTTCATCACACTACCATGGACCTAATCCGGGAGGAAGCAATAATCACATAGTCTCATATCATGACATTCATGCTTCTAATCAATCAGTAGTACGATCATTACAACAGTCCAATTGAAGATGCGAAGGCGACACATAATCATGACAAGAAGCGAGATGCAATATGAGACCTAAGCAATGTGACCAACATGGATAAAGAATGACATACAACCACGAATTTTACATTAAAGATCATCATCATAACACGTATTGGAAATTACGTATCATATAGGGCATGTTGACATCAAGTTGTAACACGTATCAAGTAGGGAACTTGCTTCGTCAGGATAACAAAATTCAACGATCACACTATCATGGACCTAACCGAGGAGAAAACAACTATCATGTAGGTTCATATCATATGGTCCATGCTTCAAATCAATCATACAGGCAATACAATAGGCCAAGTGGACATGCTATGACAACATATAATCATGATGGAAAACAAGGCATAACATGAGTAGCCTTATACTAATATGATCATTTGCGAGACACACACGGAAGATTACAGAATCATGTCATGCAATTCAGAGAGAGTCACCATTGCAACCGGACAGAGATCCCTAAGGGCAACCATTGACTTTTCCCAATTGACTTATCACCCCTCTTTCCCGTGTGACTCTGGTACGACCTTTTATGGCAAGGACACTCTAGTTGATCATCATAAGGATTGAGAAGGACAATCTCAGAAACACCTTACTCTTGACTCAAAATGACACCAAGAACTACCTACCAATACTCACTCAGACAACCTTCATACCCATACATGATTCCGATACAATGTGTTTACCAACCCGTTTCCCCATGGAAGACACTGACATCCGGGAGAAAGAATCAATAGGAGCGTCAAAGGGTCAACAAACATAGAGGAAGGGGATGTTTCACACAAGTTGAGTTTGACCACACAGAAACAAGGGTACTCCCACTATCCCGTTTGCACAGATCAGTCAATACACAACTCATTGTTAGGACTACCAATCAGACTTTAGCATATCAAGCATTCAGCATAGAATCAGTCAATAACACTCATAATGATCTCATTTGAGTCTCCCAACCCATCTGTAAAGAACAAGCTGATATTTGCCTACCCATTCCAACCTACATCCAATAGGGATAGTCTAACGCCTTTCTACCCACTCGGTCCCTCTTCAGTCGGTTTTCCTCTTTTATAACAAGCCAAGTTCGTTACTTAGTCCAATTTGGGTTAGGCATCTTAAGTTCATTTTGCCCCTTTAAATCCTTTTCAAAAGTCCTTGAAATTTGTGGGCGATTTTCAAAACATACACTCGACCCTTGTGTACCCGAATTGCACAACCTCAGCTCTGATACCATCTTTGTAACGGCCCAGAATTATGATTTCCGGGTTACGTTTCAAGGGATAAAACCCCTTGTTCGGATCTTGCAATCCAAGTACGGGTCGAGGTTTCAAACTCGTTTCAAGATTAGTAAAAAGAGGGATTTCAAACCCTAAAAGCCACGAAGGGTCGTATGGTACCCTTAACCTATCTTAAGACTATGTCGCGAAAGGCAATTCAAATGAAATTAAAGCGGAAGCAGAGTTAAGTTACAAAGTGTCACGGCAGAGCCGGTCAAAACCAAAAACGTAAGCGTATGATTACCAATTGTTCCAGGTTAGGGAATTAGCCAGGTTCTTCAATTCGCCAAAAGGAAACCCCGTCATATAGACATCGAGCAATCAAAATCTGCAGAAATACCTTAAAAAAAGAACGGGGAAAGGAGTCAGATCGAGCCACTAATGCGGGACCGGCAGTCCTCGCTGAGGCCACATAGTATGTGCTATACCTAATAAAGATGCTCTAATGCAGTACGAAAGTCAAACACACTAGCATGCTCCTAATTATAATAATGTGTAAAAATACTGTAAAGGGCCCAAGACAATGCCAAGTGGCATATCCCTCTCCTACCTCCACCCCCTTCCGATAGGGCGGAGACTGGCCAGCTCGTGAATGCATTCCATCATAATCGGGGGGCACGCATGCCTAACCCGCTCCACAATAAAGCCCGCAGGCATCTCATAATATAAGAAAGTTCATGACTCGATTGACTCAGGGTACCCGATGAGGCTGGGCTACCCTATGACCCTAGCAAAGACTCTAGGACTATCACAGATAACGGCCGTTCTGTTTCAAACGCATAAAGTAAGCAAATGCTCATTCAATTAGTGCAGCCTAAACATGATACTACATGGCATGCTTTTATGCATATGCAACACCTAACATAAAATGCAACAACAGGCATGAATGTCCAACCTGAGTAAGCCCCTAGGGAACTTACCTGAAGATGCAGAACAACAAAATAACGCAAGCAAGGGCCCAAATGCAAGTCCAAAGCAATCCAAAAGCAGTACACACCTATCATTAAGCCATTTTCATAAGCTGCTGGGGCAACATTCATACACACGAACCCAAGTCCTAAACATCCTCAAGAACCAATCGATGGTAAAACCATTTTTTTCCAAAACCTTTTCGATATGATCAACATCAACCCAAAATCATTTCATTTCCAATCAAACCCATCGATAAATCTTACCAACACTATTTCCAAACTCGTTTCCCGAAGTTTTCCAAACTCTTAAAGGTCAAGTTAAGTCAACTCATATTCAAACATCTTCTTAAATCATAATTGGCCAAAACCCTTTTATAAACATTAAATCTTTAATCAACTTGTAAATTTATACCCTCAAAATAATTCCGGCATTTAGTCACAAAATAATTATATTTTCACACCCATATTTATAAATCAAAACCCATATTTCCAAAACATCATAAAATGCATAGTCTAAATAATATCATTTCTAAAACTAATTCATAATATACAATAATCTTTGGAATATATATCATAAATCTCATAATGTAATAAATAATACATTAATAATAGTTAACTACTAATCATAATATATGTGCGTAACATATCACTATAATAACATAATAGTATAACAACAAACAAAACACAAGGAAACAATCCAACAAGCCCAAAGCCGAAACCCAAGCTGAAGCCCAAGGCTCGGCCCAACTCCTTTTAAAATCTGGTTCCCTTCCACAAAATTGGATCCGGCCCAAGGAGAAATCCAACCCAAGAAGGAACCCAACCCATCTGATTTTTGTAAAAGGAAAACCGAACCGGTTTATTTAAAACATAATAAGGCAGAACCGGACCAACAAAACAAAACCCAACCGGTAGCTACTGTTCATCATCCCCCAACAGAGCCTGATCGAAAATGGAGAAAAGAAAAGGGCGGGGAGGCTCGCCGGAATCTCTCGACCTCACCAACAAACACCCTCACTGACCTCAAGGAGCATAGAAAGTTTCAACGACATCAATGAAAAGAGGAAAGGGGATGAGCTCACCGAAGTTTCGAAGGTTCGCCGGAAACTCGCCGAGGCTCGATTGGAGCTCGGTGTGGCTTGTCGGAGGCGAAAATTCCACGAATCTGGGCATAGGATGGAATGAAATAGCTTAAAGGTGCGACCTTTACGGTGTGCTTGAGGGAGAGAAGGAAGAGGAGAGGCTCACCGACTCGATTGAGGAAGAACAGGGATGCGAGGAGGAAGAACGGGGCTCCTGAACGGCCTTGGCTGCTCCTGGATCGGACGGCTGTTGGAAGCTCCGAGGAGCGTCGAGGTTGCTGCTTCTGCTGTCTCAGGGAAGGAGGAGGGAGCAAGGAGTAAAAGGTTAGGCGTGGGCTTGGGACCTCTCGGCAAACAGGGGAGGGAGAGGAGGATGCGGTGGTGGCGGCGGGTGAGACTGGTGGTGGCGAGGGGTGACGGTGGTGCAGTGGGGTGGTGAGTTGTGGTGGTGGACTGAGCGATGGAGAAAGAGGTCGGGGAGGGAGCTCTCGGCAACCCCACAAGGAAGAGGAGAGTTTGAGTTTGAAGTGAAATGTGGCGGGGGTTACAATTTACAGGTTTTGTGAACATAAAGTAAGGAGTTGCCTTCTTCCATAGTTGCTACAGCCTACAATAGCCTTTGTCTTTAGTCAATTTGTAGGGATTTGTTTGTTTTCTAAAATAAAAGAGAATCAAGGAAGGAGGGGATAAGATTTAACCCAAATGGGGGGAAGATGAGTTGGATCAATTGTAGAGATCTAGGTAAGAATTGGTGATATGAGACGGAAAGAATTTTCGAATCCCGAGGAGAAAGACGGATTCAATCGTGAAAGTTAAAAATTGGGCCGGAATTTCCTTTAAAAATTTCGATTTCGATTTAGTAAATTAAAGACGAGTTTCATTGAAATATCCGAATTAAATCCAATTTAAATTTATTTTTAATTTCTTTTTCCGAAAATTAGGATTTAAAATCCGAGCCTTTACATCTCTCTCTCTCTCTCTCTCTCTCTCTCTCTCTCTCTCTCTCTCTCTCTCTCTCTCTCTCTCTCTCTCTCTCTCTCTCTCTCTCTCTCTCTCTCTCTCTCTCTCTCTCTCTCTCTCTCTCTCTCTATATATATATATATATATATATATATATATATATATATATATATATATATATGTATATATATAGATAAAGGTTCAAATGAAAATGAGGGTTAAAATGAAAATTTTGCTTAAAGTGAAAATCGGGCACACGGGCTGATTTAACCAAAATAAAAAATAAAAATGGGCCGCCCAACAGGAAAAAAGCAAGTCTAGAGACCTTTGTCTTCTTCTGCTTCCCAACCCAGCGTTTCTCCTTTCCTTTCTCTTTCTCTCATGGGCGATTCTTGTAGGATGATGACCCTACTGGAACCTGTTAATACAGCAAGTAGCAAACGCGTTAGGGATGTAGGCCGAACTTGGTTTCTGTGAAGGGGCTGGGCTGCGGTGAAGCGTGGTATGGGAGCCACTGAATGAGAAACGTATTTGCCCCCGACAGAGGTGCAGATCGAATGCGAGGGAACGTCCCCCAAGGATTTCACCGTCTTCTCTCACAGGTGCACTCGAGGGAGAGAAGTTGGAACTGGAACAGGCGCTCAGAACGGGAAAAGGGTAGGAGAAAACAGGAGAGGGAGAGAGGCGATTGTGTTCGCTGTGTGTTGAAAAGCAGAGCCCTAACCCTCCTTATATAGGCTCCGAAATCCTCCTTAGCCCGCAAGCAAAGGAGAGATTCGAGTCTATCAACAGAAGATATGTGCTCATCCAAAACCGGTTTTAAAAGATATCGGAAAAAAGATAATTTTCCAGTGAAAAAATAGATATTCGCGGATAAGCACGAACAAGCTAATCCGTAATATCTTCGGCCTCAATAATAATTTTTCCCGCAAAAAATTAACTCCAACTCCAATCTCGGAGCACGAGCACGAGCACGAGCACAAGCCGAGCCGAGCCGGACGGACGGCGGCGGCGGGCGCGCGTGTGGGTGCCCCATCTCCTCCTCAACCTCTCAATATAGGTAGTGGAAGAGACTCTTTAAAAACCCTTTAGGGTACCCTTGAACTTTCCATGTGGGATGTGGGAAGTCCAAAGGGCACTTTCCTTAAAACCCACCTTCTATATGCATTACTTCCAACAATCCCCCACAAATGCAGATAGAAGGGTTTAAAAACTGAGGTTTTGAAAACAAGTTCTGAGCGTGTCGAGGTTAGTGCTTAAATGCTGATGTCTTGCGACTTGAATCAGCACATAGTGAAACTAGCAATCCTTTAGATAGAGCGAATGGCCAGAGGCCTTGAATTCCTCCACTTCGGGGTAAACCAGCAACACACACCTTCCACGGGGTCCTGTAACGTTCCGCTAAGTCTTATCACATAA
This sequence comes from Persicaria maculosa, assembly GCA_963922045.1. Lineage (NCBI taxonomy): Eukaryota > Viridiplantae > Streptophyta > Magnoliopsida > Caryophyllales > Polygonaceae > Persicaria > Persicaria maculosa. The sequence goes on along the minus strand of OY998259.1, from coordinate 54,245,067 downwards.
GACATCCAAGTTTTGGCACACCTTGGGTGCTCATGAGTGTTCTAGTGAGGACTGCCCTAAGTCTCACCTTGGAGGGTTGCCAATCCCTCACACTCACGTAGGTAACTTCAACATATCTGTCTCAATACAGAATACCCCCACAATGGGTTATGAAGTTATTAACAGCTCTAAGGCTCAACCTCTCATTCGTTGTTCGGTGATCTATCAAGTCCGTCTCAAAGGACCACCCAATGCCTGGGCTATAGAATCATTAAGAGCGTTAGCTCAACCTCACTATACACTTGCCATAGGAATGGGAGATGTGTATCTCATAGGAGTCTTTCCATGGCTTGCGTTCGACCAAATTAATGGTTTCCGCCACAGATTCCTCCTCTCACGGGCTTTAGCCCCATTCCCCTCGACGTGTCAAGGACTAGCCTTCTACAAAGTCCTTTGGTCAATGGATCAGCAATGTTCCTCTCTGACCGCAGATACTCTAAAGAGAGTACCCCATTTCTTATTAACTGCCTCACAGCCTCATGTCGAATGCGTATATGTCTCTTCTTGCCATTATACACTCCGCTGTTTGCTACTCCAATGGCAGCCTGTGAGTCACAGTGTAGAGAAATCGCAGGAGCTGGATGCCCCCACATTGGTATATCTGCCAGTAGGCTTCTCAGCCACTCAGCCTCTTGCCCTGCTAGGTCTAGAGCTATAAACTCTGACTCCATCGTCGATCGGGCTATGCAACTCTGCTTTGCAGATTTCCATGAGACAGCTGCACCACACAATGTAAAAACATATCCACTAGTGGAGCAAATTTCATCAGTCCCACTTACCCAGTTTGCATCACAATATCCTTCTAGAACGCAGGGAAAACCCTCAAAATGTAATCCCCAATCAAGAGTGCCTCTAAGGTATCTCATTAACCTTCTAAGTGCAATCCAGTGTTCTTTGCTAGGATTATGTGTGTATCTACTGAGTCTACTTACTGCATACGCTATGTCAGGCCGAGTATAGTTCATCAAAAACATTAGACTCCCAATAACTTTAGCATATTCCTCTTGGGAAACACCTATACCTGAGTTCTTCACTAACTCTATGGTAGCATCATATGGGGTCCTAATTGGCGTCACATCATAGTTGTTAAACTTTTTCAATACCTTCTCTACATAATGGGATTGAGACAAAGTAAAGCTATTTTTAGTTCTAGTCACTTTAACACCTAGAATCACATCAGCTTCACCTAAGTCTTTCATTTCAAAGCGAGAGGAAAGAAACTTTTTGGTTTCATTTATCACATGCATGTTAGTGCCAAACAACAACATATCATCCACATATAGGCACACAATAACACAACTAGAATTGTACATCTTGGTATAAACACATGCATCAGATCCATTAACCACAAATCCAAAACTCAACACAGTGTTATGGAATTTCTCATACCATTGTTTAGGTGCTTGCTTTAGGCCATAGAGAGATTTCTTTAACCTACAAACCATGTTCTCCTTACCTGGAACCACAAAACCCGGAGGTTGTTCCATGTATATTTCCTCATCTAGATCACCATTCAGAAAAGCAGTCTTTACATCCATTTGATGTACTAAGAGCTTGTAATTAGATGCTAATGCAAATAATGTTCTAATGGTAGCAATCTTAGTTACAGGAGAATAGGTGTCAAAATAATCTACTCCATGTTTCTGTGTGAATCCTTTGATTACTAGTCTTGCCTTAAATCTTTCAATAGAACCATCTGTTCTAAGTTTCCTCTTAAAGATCCATTTACAACCAATGGCCTTATAACCTCTAGGCAAATCAACTAGTTCCCAAGTGTGATTACTTGTGATAGATTCAATTTCACTGTTTATAGCATCTTTCCAAAAACTAGCATCAACAGAACTCATAGCTTCTTTATATGTTCTAGGTTCATCCTCTATCATGTGAACATAAACTAGAGCTTCATTGATTTCATCTAAATCACTGAGTTCAGTTAAGAAAGCAGTCACAAAATCAGGACCATAGCTAGTTTCAGTTCTACGTCTTTTACTTCTTCTAATTTCACTAGGTTCATCAACATTGATAGAAGCAGGTAAAGACAAAGATGTAGGTTCAGAAACAGCAGGAATACTATCATGATCTTTCTTCAAAGGAAAAATATGCTCAAAAAATTCAGCATCACGATATTCACACATAGATCTGTCATGCAAGCACATAAACCTATAGGCAGCACTGTTCTCAGCATAACCAACAAACATGGCATCAACAGTCTTAGATCCAAGGTTATCTCTCTTAAATGCAGGAATCCCAACTTTAGCTAAACACCCCCACACTTTCATCAACCCTAGGTTAGGAGGATGTCCTTTCCATAGTTCATAAGGGGTTTTGTCTAACTTCTTATGGGGTACCTTATTAAGAATGTAGTTTGCAGAAAGAACAGCTTCACCCCACAAAGAGTCAGGTGACCCAGAACTCACAAGCATAGAAAGCATCATGTTTTTTAAAGTTCTGTTCTTTCTTTCTGCTACTCCATTCGATTGAGGGCTATAGGGTGTTGTACGTTCATGAATTATGCCATTATTCTCACAGAATTCTTTCAAAAACGTTGTCCCATATTCCCCACCTCTATCGGATCTAAGTCTTTTAACTTTTCTATCAAGTTGGTTTTCTACCTCAGCTTTGTAGATTAAGAACATTTTCTCTGCCTCATCCTTAGATCTCAGCAAATACAACTTGGTGTATCTAGAATAATCATCTACAAATGTGATGTAATACCTTTTACCACCTCTGCTCTCAGAGTTCCTAAAATCAGCTAGATCGGTGTGAACTAATTCTAGCAATTATGTGGACCTCTTTGTTACAGGTTTGAAAGGCTTCTTGGTGAACTTAGCTTCCACACAAATTTCACATTTTTTATGATCATTATTACCCAAGTTTGAGATTAGGCCCATTTTATGCAATTTGTTCACAGATTCAACATTCACATGACCTAATCTAGCATGCCAAAGATCAACATCAACAAAGATATAAGCGGAAGTAGAAGCTATATTAGCAGAATCAACAACAGTTTGCAAAACAAACAATTCACCAAACTTATAAGCCTTCCCTAAAAACTTTCCATTCTTGGACAAGACTATAGAGTCACCTTCCATGACTCCCTTTAGCCCGGCTCGAGATAAGAGCCCTCCAGAGATCAGGTTCCGTCGCAGGGAAGGCACATAAAAGACATTCTGCAGGCTCAGGATGTTACCTGAGGTGAGCTTCAGCGAGACCTTCCCTTTGCCCAACACCTCAGACTGGCTTGAGTTCCCCATGTAGACTTGCTCAGCTCCGCTTGCAGGTTTGAACTCATCAAACAGCTCTCTGTTGGCGCAGAAGTGCTTTGTGGCCCCAGTGTCCACAATCCATTCGGTCATGCTCCCAATGATGTTAGCTTCAGTGACCACTGCAGCAATGATTTCAGGAGCAGCACCTTCAGCGACGTTTGCAATGCCTTTGTCCTGTTGTCCGTTGTTCTTTTGGACAGCATACTGAGCATCCTTCCTCTCACGGCACTGGAACGCCCTATGGCCTTGTCGACCACACACATAGCAGCCTGTGTTGTTCTGCTTCTCTCCGTTGTTGTTTTTCTTGAACTTCGCAGGCTTGTTGTTTTGTCCTCCAGGGCCCTTCTTGTTCTTCTTGTTGAAAGGCGGCTTATTGCCTTTCTTGTTGACCTGCGGAGTTTCAACAATGTTAGCTTTTACCGTGTCAGCAGCAGTGTTGGAGGTCTCCTTCTCCTTCAGCCGGTTTGCTTCCTCAATCTTCAGATGACTGACGAGTTCCTCCAAGGTAAGATCTTTCTTTTTGTGTTTGAGGTGATTGCGGCAGCGTGCCCATGATTCAGGCAATTTCTCAATCAGGACGTTTGCCTGAAGAACTTCGCACATCTTCATCCCTTCAGCCAGTATATCCGCTACCAAATTCTCGTACTCATGCACCTGCTCCATGATAGGCTTGTCGTCCACCATCTTGAACTGGATCCACTGTCCAGTCACGTACTTGCGCTTCCCAGCATCGTCGGTGCCGTACTTCTTGTCTAGGGTTTCCCAGATAGTCTTAGCAGACTTCTGGATCAGCAGCAGGTCGAACAGAGCGTTCGTCATGTGGTTCAGCAGATAGCCTCTTGCGGTTTTGTTGTCGCGTTGTTACTTCACGAGCTCCGCAGAAGGCGCAGGCGGGTTGGGCGGCGCGTCGCCATCAGCAACAGCAGCAGCCGCAGGGGCGGCGGGTGGGTCTTGCAGCAACACATAGTCAATCTCCAGTTGCTCAAAGAAGATCAGCATCTTCTGGGACCAGCGCTTGTAGTTCGAGCCATCCAAAGGCTCCAGCTTTGAGAGATCGAGCACCGGCTTCTTGTAGGCTCCGAAATCCTCCTTAGCCCGCAAGCAAAGGAGAGATTCGAGTCTATCAACAGAAGATATGTGCTCATCCAAAACCGGTTTTAAAAGATATCGGAAAAAAGATAATTTTCCAGTGAAAAAATAGATATTCGCGGATAAGCACGAACAAGCTAATCCGTAATATCTTCGGCCTCAATAATAATTTTTCCCGCAAAAAATTAACTCCAACTCCAATCTCGGAGCACGAGCCGAGCCGGACGGACGGCGGCGGTGGGCGCGCGTGTGGGTGCCCCATCTCCTCCTCAACCTCTCAATATAGGTAGTGGAAGAGACTCTTTAAAAACCCTTTAGGGTACCCTTGAACTTTCCATGTGGGATGTGGGAAGTCCAAAGGGCACTTTCCTTAAAACCCACCTTCTATATGCATTACTTCCAACAATTCTTATCCGCCTGGTTGTGGTGTTGCTCATCAGTCTTCCATCATCATGGTACTTCTCTCTCTTTTTTGTTTAGATTCAGTAATTCTCCCCCCCTCCCTTTCTTATGTGATTGCTAGGGTTTTTAATTGTCCCCGATTTTCTGCTCCGAAATGTTTTGAAAAGATTAGATCATTCATTTGATTGATCAGAATATGGTTGCGTTTAATTGTGTGAGTTCTCTATTCATAATCATATTCTGATTTAATTTTGTGATTTCTATTGGATCGTACTCCAATTAGCAGTATATGTGGGTATATTCACACTCGGATTTTGGCTGCCTATCTAATGTTACAGTTCATATCAGAATTAAGCACTGCAGTGACTAGTTTGATGAAATATTGCACATTTGTGTCATATGTGTTGTTTGAAGGATCGAAATAGGATCTCATATCATGCGGTATGTTTCTTCAATTTTTTATTTTGAATTGAAATTTTTTCTATGCTTAACTCCAAATTTTCTAGAGATTTTGTTCGATCATGTGGTATAGGGGATGCATTTCTAAGCATCTTGTAATTTTAGTGAATCTCTATCGACTGCTCTTGCACTCCATCCAATTCTTGTCTCTCGCAAGCTGTACACCTTTTTGATGCAATAGTAGAAGGTGAACTCAGCCTGACAGTGGATGACTATGGAGCTTATTTTTTTCAGCAAATTAATTTCAATTTTAGGGGAGAATATGGACCTATTTGTGAACTATTTTTTGGAGTGAATGTGATGTTTTGAGGGTTGTCCTGTAGCCAGCTGTGTTATATGCAATTTTGGGACTGAAAGTGTTGTTTTAGGGGACATTGTCTGTTGGTTGTGGTCGTTCAATGCTCTAGGGGTTATTTCCGAGCTGCGTACGTACTTTTGCTTTTATGGTGTTGTGGATGTTTGGTACATCCTTTATTATTTTATAGCTTGGGTGTCATGAATGCCTATTAGCTCAATGGTAGAGCAACGTGCTTGTGCACAAATATGTGGATTCGAATCCCGCATAGGCTAAAGTCCATAATTTCTATTAGTTTGCCTATTCATTTTTTCCACTAACCTTTGATCTTTATGAGCACTAAAATCTGATTTTTTTTAAGCACTTAAGTTTCAGCATTGTAATTTGAATTTTAGTCATCTAAGTTTCAACACTGTTATCTAATTTTTTTCAACATTATGATTTGATTTTTATGAGCACTGAAATCTGATTTTTAAGCACTTATGTTTCAACACTGTAATCTGCATTTTTCAACACTATAATTTGACTTTTTTTAGCACAGAAATATGATTTCTAAGCAACTGTGTTTCAGCATTGAAATCTGAATTTTATGCTTCTCATAAGTTTCAGCACTGTAATCTAATTTTTTTTTCAGCACTATAATTTCATTTTTATGAGCCATTTTCAACCATGCTAGTGCCAGTTATGTGATTTAAAAAGAAAAGGTTTCTGTTTTATAAAAGGTAATTTATTATCTATAGATAAGTCAAGATGCAATATTATTATGAGAAGTGGTGACACTAACCGAAGTAAGATTCCCCCTTGTCATAATGGAGTAATGTTAGATGGAAATGGTGAAGATAGTGGCATTGCTCAATCCTGGCGGCTTGAGGTTAGTTAGGGGTGTCACTTTTGAGCTCTTGACTTTTTCCCCTTTCAAGTTGTGTTACAGTCAAGAATATGGTTAAATATACATTACTGTAGAGATACCAAATGAATCGGTGCATTATTAGTGAAGGACAAGTAGCAACAACAACAACAATGGGTCAAATGGAAGAAGGCAACGCTTGGACCCTGAAGATCTATCAGCTTGGCCTCCCTTTTGCTCTTACCTACTTCATAAGTTTGTCATTTTCACAAACGGCATTCATTGGGCTGAATTATGATCTGAAAGTTCTGAGTTTTGAGTTCTTATCCCACGCAAAGCCTTCGCTGTTTGAGTACCCTAAGCCAACTACGGTCCCTGCTGCTACGTCAGCAGTGAAGCTTCCAACTGTAGTCCTCTCAACATCAGTAAAGGCTTCTAGGGCAACGAAGAAAGAAGCGGATCAGAAGGCAACTGCTGGTGACAAGGCACATGCGTCAGAATCAAAGGGAAAATCGTCTTCAGAAAAGGATGGTGAATCCATACAGGTACTTCACCATGTCATTTTTATGCTTTCCACATTTCGGCTTAGTCTTCTATTGATAACTGGCTTGCTTTCTTCTACTTCTTTTCTACATAAATTGCCTTTTTTTTCTTGGCAAAAAAAAGTGAGATGTGATTTAAAAGCCTATCAGCTCGAAATGGTAGAGCGATGTACCATGTACAATGATGCGGGTTCGAATCCCGCATAGGCTATTTATGGTTGTCTTATTGTTGTGCCATTTATGAATAAGATTATAAAGTGCAAGAATAAAATGGTAAAGTGCATTAATAAGATGATAAAGTGCAAGAATAAAATGGAAGTGTATGAATAAAAATATAAAATGTATGAATAAGATTATGAAGTGTACAATTAAGATTATAAAGTGCATAAATAAAATGATAACGTGCAAGAATAAAATGATGAAGTGTATAAATAATAATATGAAGTTCATGAATAAGATTATGAAATGCACAATTAAGATTATAAAGTGCATAAATAAAATGATAAAGTGCAAGAATAAAATGATAAAGTGTATGACTAATAGTTAGCTAAAATGTCTATGTTAGTGGCTCTAATTTCTAAAAAAACAACACGGACAAATCTGATTTCTGAACATAATATGAACAAATCATGAAAAATATCTTATTTTTGGAAGGAAAAAACAACTTTTAGATTAAAAAAAAATCAGATTTCAAATGCATATTATATAGGTCACACAAATTACAAGATTTTAACTTAAGAATAGATGAAACACAACAACTTAGACAAAATATCAGATTTAAGGAAAAAATTCAGATTTTAACTCAAGAATAGATGAAACACAACAACTTAGACAAGAATAGATGAATAAGATTATGAAGTGCACATTTAAGATTATAAAGTGCAAAAATAAAATGATGAAGTGCAAGAATAAAATGATGAAGTATATAAATAATAATATGAAGTGCATGAATAAGATTCTGAAGTGCACAATTAACATTATAAAGTGCAAAAATAAATTGATAAAGTGCAACAATTTCAAAGGTTTTATTAATGGTTTTGAAATTGAGCTTCTTCTTCACACTATAGAACTTTTGTACTGAATTAGAGGTTGGAGATACAACTGTTCAGATTTAGAATAAAATTGTGCACACAACAATTACTAAAAAAGAATGAAGGAATCTGACAAATTTTATCTCAATTAATTTTGCAAAATTAAGATACAATTGTGCAAATTTAGAATACAAGTGTGCAAAAGTAATATTCAATTATATGATGATCTAAAAATGTTTGTTTTCGATTAAAACAAATCCATAAGTTCTTCTATAGAGCATCAATTCAAGTAGTTTCAAATTCTAAACCTTTCTAAAAAGGTTATCTACCTTTTCGTTCATAAAATTTAGCCTAAAAAAAAGCACTGCATTCCCTCTTGCCGCAGCTGTCATATGAAAGAGAGAAAAAAGTGCTTGGTTTCAATAAAAAAAACTTCGTAACTTCTTTCATAGAGCACCAATTCACATGGTTCCAAATCCTATAACTTTCTAAAAAGTTTCTCTATTTTTTCATTCATAAAAGTTGGCCTAAAATGATCCATGGATTATTTTTACTTCTGCTGTCATATGAAGGAGAGAAAAAGTGTATGATTTTGATAAAAAAAAATTCATAACTTCTTCTATATAGCATCAATTTTTCAAGTCCCATGGTTTTCTAAAAAGGTTGTCTACATTTTCCTTTATAAAATTTGGTTTGAAATGAACCATGAATTTTTTGTTGCTGCTATTGTCATAACAAGGGGAGGAAAAAGTGTTCAGTTTCGATAAAAAAATTCATAACTTCTTCCATAGAGCATAAATTCGAACGGTTTCAAGTTCCATGGTTTTCTAAAAAGGTTATCTACATTTTCTTTTATAAAATTTGGTTTTAGTTGAACCATGATTTTTTTGTTGCCGCTGCTGTCATAAGAAGGGGAGGAAAAAGTGTTCGGTTTCGATAAAAAAATCCATAACTTCTTCCATAGAGCACCGATTCGAGTGGTTTAAAATCCCACAACTTTCTAAAAAGCTTATCTAACTTTCCCTTGATAAAATTTGGCCTGAAATAAGCTCTGAGTTTTTTTTCCTGCTGCTGTCATACAGATTAATGAAAAAAAAATCAGATTTCAGATTTCTGTAAAAATTATATTTCTGAAAAAAATATTTTAAAAATATTTTAAAAATGTTTTAGAAAATGTTATTTTATAATACTTATGTGCATAGTTTTGGTGTTGTTTTCCTGTATTTTTAAATATGTTTTAGAAAATGTTATCTTTACACACTTGCTTTCTAAAATTGCACTAATATTATGTTATTTTTGCACCTTTGAATGTTATAGGGTAAGGTACAAATATTCAATGATGTTCCAGCGGTGTTACAAGTGAGGATTATGCTAAAGATCATTGCCTTGTTTCTGCAAAACTTTATGCATTAAATTTGTTCTTGTATTTTCAGGTTATTTATATGTTATATCCAAAGTGATGCATCTATGGTGCCTACACATGATCTTGCAACCGCGAGTGTTGTTGGAGTCTGCACAACAACATAAATAAGCGAAATGTGCAATCAAATCTAATAACATTAGTTATTGAGACTAAAAAGGCTAATTAAATTTCGTTAAAACCTTCTATTTGAGCTTCTAGAATTAAAGTGCATAAATAAGATAAAAAAAAGTTCATAAATAAACTGATTAGGTGCACAAATAACAATAGATCTAAACTTTGGACATTGAAACAATAGATAGATCCAGGTGGAGTCGAACCACCAACCTCCTGAACAACAATTGTTTAGGCGCTCATTCCTAATTGAGCTTATGGATCTTAATTGAAGTAAGAAGCTGATCCAAATATGGACAAGCTAATAACATTTGAGTTCTAGAAATGCACTTTTTAGTTTTATATTTGCAATTTTTCAAACTAAAATTGGACATTTAAGTTCTAAAATTAGCACAAATGGTCCATGGAGGCAGATTCTGTCAGAGATCTTTGTTGGTATGAAAAAGGGAAGAAGAGAACAATCAAACTCATTGTTTTACATATTCTTCCCTTTATTCAAATGCAGAAACTAAACATCAATATAGAAGCCTGGCTCATTGAGAAGAATTCAAATAAAGTCTTAACAAATCCCAACTAAGCACAACAATGTTTAGTTAAAGATAAAAAAACAATCAACTGAAAAGATAAAAAAAATGAACTGAACAATGTGCCACATATGCCCCCTAATCTGCAAAAGTGCAAGTAGCATCAAATGCCCTTGAAAAGCACAATAAAAGTCATATTTTCGATATAAAAAAAACCAGATGCAATGGTGTACAACAACAGCGATAAACCAGCTGCAATTGGTATATTTTTTAGCAGCAATGACCAAGTTAATTCCAACTTACAAGTGCCTAACAACAAATTGGAAACCAATTAACACATAACCACAACAAACTTTCCTAGAAATGGGGAAATCAACAAATTCACACAAATCCAGCTGCATTATGAAAGGTAATGTTTGATTTCAAGAAGCATGTTTCCAACAATAATAATCATAGAGTTTCTTGGAATGAATATCATCCAATACTAATGTATATCAACGGAGAAGGAGAAGGAGACGATGAATCTTCCAATAATACACAAATTGCCTATTGGAAGGGAGTGACAAAATTAGACATATGGTAACTTGCACTTTGTAGGCTCGGCAAAGCAACCATGAAAACACTACCCATAATTCCCAAGTTTTCATCCCAAACAATGGTTCTGAACCCAATTGGTCAATTGGGAAATGAATCACTTAAATTTCATTCAGTCTGCTAGAACTGAATTTCAAAAATTGAATTCCAAGGAGGCCAATTTTGAGAAACTGCACAATTCTTTCATATCAGTGTATCACTACACAGAAATGAGCACAAGAGATGAACTTGTATATGAATTCAAAGAAAACGAAAATATAGCATCAAGAAAACAATCTCCCGAGAGGAAGATGCAGATTCATTGAAGAAAAAGCCTGCACATGGAAAAACAATTTCACAGCTAAAGACATGTATAATCAGAAAGCTAAATTAAATCAGGATCAAAACTGGCCTTTTTAGCTGCAGAGAAGATGCATCAACCAAAAAATGTCAAGCTTTTCACATAGAAGATCCAAGTCAACAATAATGTCTGATTTCACTTCCCACTAGATCACTAAGCTGCTCTAGTTGTTCACCTCTGATCCAGATTAATCAACCCATCAAAAGAACTATGGGCGTTGATGCTGAACCACCATAAAGACAGTTTTAGATTACCTGAAAATTCATTAATCAATGCATTAGAAACCATGACAGACCACTAACCAAACGCTGAACAAGATCAAGCAGACAACAAAGTCCAACACCAGAATAATCCACACATGCTTTCTCCAAATCCTCTTCGTCTTCTACTTCGCTTCCGCGGCCGAATCTCCCAAACACAGCACTACCTCGCCGGCACCACCGCCAAGCCCATTTTGATGGCTAACGAGTGCCTCTCGGCCAGTGACCTCGCCTTGATCGTACAATTCAACCTTGTCCTCCACGAGCACCTCCTTGCTTTTGCTACCGCTATCACCAATCAATCATTTCTTCGTCTTCAATCCTTCTCCAACCTTCGCAAGCAGAGGCACGATGAAGATCCTCTTTCTCTGAGACTTGGAAGCGATCCTCGATGGACCACTATAGCCGTTGATTTCGATCCCTTTCACCGCGGTATCAGCGGTGCCACTGCCACTGGTCTGACGACTAGGGTATCTCGGTCTCCATGGATAGAGAGGAAAAAGAGAGAGAAAACAAGTGTTTTTTTTGGGCCGGTTTGCTTCTGTTTTTTTTCCCGGTTCAGCGTGGTTTAGTTTTTTTTAAACGAACCGGCGCGCGTGTCCTCTATTTCCTTTATTTTCATTTTAATCCCTTTTTTCATTTTAAGACCCTTTTTCATTATAACCACACCCTATATATATATATATATATATATATATATATATATATATATATATATATATATATATATATATATATATATATATATATATATATATATATATATCTATGTGTGTGTGTGTGTATGTATATATATGTGTGTGTGTATATATATATAGGGTCGGGTTCAGGTACAAAGCATGCCCATAATGAGAAGGAAAGAAGCTATTTGATTGGTCCACGTGTCCAAAAGGAATGGCAAATTAGTTGACACGCGCTAATTAACACACAAAACTAATTAATTGCACACGTCAAGTATAAAAGTACTTACACATAATCTTGCCATTTTTACTTGTTAGTGGTTCAGTTTTTTTTTTAAACGAACCGGCGCGCGTGTCCTCTATTTCCTTATTTTCATTTTAAGACCCTTTTTCATTACAACCACACCCTGTGTGTGTGTGTGTGTGTGTGTGTGTGTGTGTGTGTGTGTGTGTGTGTGTGTGTGTGTGTGTGTGTGTGTGTGTGTGTGTGTGTGTGTGTGTGTGTGTGTAGGGTCGGGTTCAGGTACAAAGCATGCTAATAATGAGAAGGAAAGAAGCTATTTGATTGGTCCACGTGTCCAAAAGGAATGGCAAATTAGTTGACACGCGCTAATTAACACACAAAACTAATTAATTGCACACGTTAAGTATAAAAGTACTTACACATAATTTTGCCATTTTTACTTGTTAAAAAAATATAAAAAATATATTTTTTGGTGTAATTTAATTATGTGTACACATAGACACCCACTTTGTATATGTTTTCTTGAAAAAAAATTGACAATAAGTGGTTCAGCAATTTTATTCACAGTGGTTCAGCAATTTTATTCACAGCGGTTCAACAATTTTATTCACAACAGTTAAGCAATTTTATTCAGTGGTTCAACAATTTTATTCAAAATGGTTCAGCCATTTTATTTGTAGTGATTCACAAGGTTCACAAATTATAAAGAAGTGGTTCATGAAGCTATAAAGAAGTAGTTAATGAACATATAAATAAATGTTTTATGAACTTATAAAGAAGTTATTCATGAAGCTATAAAGAAGTAATTTATAAAGCTATAAAGAAGTGGTTCATGGAGCTTTAAGAAGTGGTTAATAAAGCTATCAGGAAGTGGTTCATTAAGTTATCAAAAATTGGTTAATGACGTTATCAAAAAGTGATTCATTAAGTTATAAAGAAGTGGTTCATGAAGTTTTCATTCTTCTTTTATTTTCTTTTAATGCTTAATTTTTAATTATTTATTTGTTTATTTCTTAAAATAAAATTGTTCATGAACCAATACTATTTACTTCGTGAACCACTTCTATTTATATGTGCTGAACCACTTGGTATTAAAAACCTTGAACCCCTTGGTTTAAAACTCTTAACCACTTGGTTTAAAATCCTGAACCACTTGGTATAAAAGCCCTGAACCACTTGGTATAAACCCCTGACCCACTTGGTATTAAAATCCTGAATCAATTGGTATAAAACCCCTGAACCACTTGGTATTAAAATCCTGAACCATTTGGTATTAAAACTCTCAACCACTTGGTTTAAAATCATGAATCACTTGGTTTAAAAATCATGAACCACTTGGTATTAAAACTCTGAACCACTTTGTATTAATTGACATTAAATTCATAGGAAATCATTTTTTTTAGGATTTTTTTGGCAAGTGTCCATTTTCATAAGCGCATTTTGCAAAATGTCCATTTTTATAATGCATTTTGCAAAATGTCCAAATATGACAGTTTTACCCCTGCCTACATTATCCCGTTTCTTCCTATTTTGGCTGCCTACCCCGTTCTTCTTGGTTTTCCATCCATGGCCGCCTCTCACTCTCCCTCATTCCCTCACTTTCACTCCCGTACCCATGGATGCCTCTAGATCTATGATTCCATTCCATAGTCTCTTGTCTTCCTCTCACTTTCTCGCCCTTGCAGGATCGAATTTGAGCCTCGCGTTTTCAATCCGGATTTCGAAGTACACTGTACACCGGGGGTGGCCGAGGAGATTTTTGATTCAATTGATTTTGAAATAGAGGAATCATGCTTCGTCGGCAAGAGATCGAGATCACACGGAAGTTGTCGGGGGTTTTCTTCAGCAAAGTCAATTTCTGAGCTCTTCAATGGTGGATTCAAACCAACCACCAGCACCTTCGGCCTACAGGAGCCCAGCACCACCAGTGAGGAGCCATTCCTCTTTTCGATCGGTTGCTCATATGCTTGGTGAAGCCCCAATTTCCCTGATTTTGATAGTTTAATTTGACACCCTGGAAAATCTGGTTAATCCTAAAACCGGAATGAATCACGCAGCTGGCGTATTTCTCACGTCGGTAATCACGAAACCAGAGATCCAGTTTACAAATTCATACAATTCCACTGCTTGCTTGCTCGCTCAATTTAGACGCTTGGATGATTGGACAGTAGCAGAAAAATAGTCAGTGGTGGATATTTAGCAGATTTCCAGATGCATATTGTTTGGTGGATGATGAATGAATTAAATTTATCATAGATAATTCTATATCTTGACCGATCTGAGATTTAGCCAACTTTTTTCTAGTTCAAATCACTATGTCGGTGAGACAACGAATGCATGAGCTTTTGATGTTGTCAACAAGTACATGTAATAGTAGGCATCTATCAATTGCTTAATAGCCTTGCTGCATTCTTTGACCGTAGTGGAAATCTTGCAAAGTGTGAGTCTTTTAGTGTCACCACCTCATAATATTTATATGTCTTTTTAGTGATATTATATAGTGACACAATATTGGTAATATTTATATGTCTTTTATGACAATTTTTTTACAATTTTTTCTTTGATGACATCAGTGTAATCACCGTTGTCCCCAAAAAAAAAACGGTAGGACAAATGAAAAGAATGATTAAGTGTTAACAGTGGTGTAACCAACATAAAAATAGTGTCTCCGCAAGCGTACCAAGTAGTGTCACCACCGGTGTACCAAGTAAAAGAATTGCCAAGTGTTATTAGTGGTGTCACCAAGATTAAAACAGTATAATCATTGCAGTCACCAAAAGAAAGTGTTATTATTATTGTCACCACAATTTAAAAAAAAAAAGTAACCACTATTGTCACCAAAAGAAAACCATATGACAAGGGGAAATGTAATCAGCGGTGTCACCACAATAAAAAAAAATAATCATTACTGTCACCAAAAGAAAAAAAAACCTAGGATAAGAGAAAGCATTATTAGTAGTGTCACCACATGTGGTGACAACTTCTTTTTATGACATTTTGTTACAAAATTTTTTTTCTTTGGTGAGACCAGTGTAACCACTGCCGTCACCAAAGGAAAAACCCTAGAACAAGGGAAAAAGAATGGACAAGTGCTAATAGTGGTGTCACCAACATAAAAACAGTGTCACCACCTTTATAAGTGGTTACACATGCGGTTACAATTTTTTTTGGTGACATCTTAGTTTTTAGAGTTTTTTTTATTTTTTATTTTTACGAGGTCACTGTCACCACCCTATCGCTGTCACCACCCATATCACTGTCATCACCCCTATCGCTGTCACCACCCCCTATCGCTGTCACCACTCTTATTATTAATGTCACCACCCCTACCGCTGTCACCACTCTTATCGCTGTCACCATCCTATCGTTGTCACCACCCGTATCGCTGTCACCACCTTTATCGCTATCACCGCCCTATCGCTGTCACCACTCCTATCGCTGTCACCACCACCTCTATCACTGTCACCACCACCCATATCGTTGTCACCACCCTTATTGCTGTCACCACCACCTCTATCACTGTCACCACCACCCATATCGTTGTCACCACCCTTATTGTTGTCACCACCCGTATCGCTGTCACCGCCCTATCGCTGTCACCACTCCTATCGCTGTCACCACCACCCCTATCACTATCACCACCACCTCTATCGTTGTCACTGCTCTATCGTTGTCACCGCTCTATCGCTGTCACCACTCCTATCGTTGTCTCCACTACTCCTATCGCTGTCACCACCCTTATTGTTGTCACCACCTCTATCGTTGTCACCGCTCTATCGATGTCACCACTCCTATCGATGTCACCACCACTCCTATCGTCATCACCACCACCCCTATCACTATCATCATCATCCCATATCGATGTCACCACCGCCCCTATCGCTGTCACCACCCATTTAAAATGTAATGTTCACATCACATGATATATGAACCTCTATGGTCCTACAAAGCGAATTCCAACCAGTTTAATGATCATATAAAGTTAAAGCGAATTCCAAACCTATTTAAAATGTACTAATGTTTACAATCACATTAACACTTCCAACTGATTTAAAATGTATGAACTCAAACATAACCACAAATATATTCCAACTGATTTAAAATGTATGAACTCAAACATAACCACAAATATAAAAATAGTACACTGTATAGGGACATATGGTGGAGACATTAACAGTTATTGTCTCCAAATAATTGATAGCTAATTTCATATATTTAATTGTGCAATTTGCAACAAAAACATTGAAATCACACTACCATCCAACAGTTCTAGATCTCAATCTCAGCTTTACCAGTTCAATCTCTCACAGACCGTCACAGACTCACGGTTGCTACTCACAGGTCGATATGGAATGAGAGCAAGGCATAGCAACCATCTCCACTCGTATGACAGCAAACGCAGCGGATCCAACACTGTCAGCAACCCATCCGACTTGCACCTCCGCCTCTTCTCTTCCCGGTGTCTCATACGTTCGGTGTTCCACCCATCCCGCCACCTGAAATTCCCAGACCCTCCTCTGTCGATGACAGCGATGCGACCTCGCTCCCCGACTACCTTCTACCTATCACAAATCAATTCACCAAATAGATTCACCAATTCAAAATTCAAACACCAGAATAGGTCGATCTTCACAAATCAATTCACCAAATTGATTGAACAAATAGAAGGAACATCAAAAACTACTAATCCCGAAATTGACACACAACCAGAAGCGAGATGAACCATTCAATCAAGCATCAAATAGAAAACATACCAGGAAGACGAGAGCGGAGAGTTGGATACGAGTGAATAGAGAAGTTGGCGTGGCCTTTGTGTGCGATGTCAGAGATCGAGAAAGAAGCGTTGGAGGGAGGAAGTAGAGAGAAAGGGGGAATAACATATAGGAGGATCAACACAGGAAGTCCGCCGCCGGCGCTTAATCGTCACCACCACCACCGCAACGCTACCGCCACCACCGCCGCAACACCACCACCGCCGCGACGCCACCGCATCTCCTCCCTCGTCACCAGATCCGATCCGCTGCTACCACAATTGGCCGAAGATGTAGATCTCAGATCTGGATGGGGAAGGGGAGCTTGGAGAGCGAGAGGAAGAAGCCTATAATTTGCCCTTTACACTTTTACAGTTCAAGGGAGAGGCGTATAATTTAATAACAGGGGTATATTGGGGTTTTCATAAAATTTATGGACATTTAGCAAAAAGGAGTTTTAAGTGGACATTTAGCAAAAGAGGTATACAAAATTGGACATTTAGCCAAATAATTTCTTTTTTTAATCCATATGGAATGTGTTATATGGAAAAATTCAAACATTAATTTCAGTAGCAAATTCATATGGAATTTATTACATGGAACTAATTATATGGAACTCTCAAAGTACTCGAAATCAGCGTGCGGCAATTATAAATTAGGGAGAACGAAGGCAGCCAGGTGGTGGGTGTGGCAATTAATAAATATGGAACTCTCAAAGTACTCGAAAACCGCCGGACAGGTTCCCGACGGTTTTTTACCAAAGGAACTGGACAACGGTGGGCAGCCAGGTGACCGAAACGGTTCTCAATCTTCTTAACAAAAATGTCTTCCCGGAGCGGATTGGAGATGCCCTGTTGGTTCTGATTCCAAAGATTCAATCTGTCCAAACACCTGCTCAACTCCGGCCGATAGCTCTACTAAATGTGGTCTTCAAAGTAGCCTCAAAGATGATAGTGTCCCGTCTGAAGCACATCCTGAGTGATCTTATATCCCCGACGCAAGCTAGCTTCATTCCCGGGCGACAAGTAATTGACAACGTGGTGGGTGTGCAGGAGGTCTTGCATTCCATGACAGCTCGAAGAAGGAATACAGACTGGATGATCATCAAGATTGACCTCGAAACAGCGTACGACCGCATCAATTGGGAGTTCTTGAGAGAAACTCTCACTGCAGCTCTCATACCCGGGAATCTGATTGATATAATTATGAGGCTCCAAACAGATGGCGGGACCGACGTCCTTTGGAATGGGTCCAAAGCAGGGAGGTTCTCGGCTTCTAGAGGAATCCGGCAGGGAGATCCCTTATCTCCGTATCTGTTCGTGTTATGCATGGAGCGTCTTTCACATATTATTTTGTCAGAAGTGACAAGGGGAGCGTGGAGACCAATCACAATCGGAGGGATGCCCTTGACGCATCTTTTCTTCGCCGACGACTTGGTTCTGTTTGCGGAGGTGACAACAAACCAAGGGTCAACCATCAAACATTGCTTGATGCAGTACTGTGCAGATTCCGGGGAGAAGGTCAATTTCTCTAAGAGTAGTGTATTGTTCTCGCCGGGTGTTTCAGATCAAATGAAGCAAAGCATCTCGAGTGAGCTGGAGATCCCTATCTCAACTTACTTTGGCAATTATTTGGGAGTGCCAATGGCCTGTGGTAGAATGACGAACGAGAGGTACCGGTTTCTAGTGGACAAGGTTTCGGCTAGACTCCGAGGGTGGCAAGCAAAGACTCTTTCTTTCGCAGGAAGGGTTACCCTTTGCCGCTCGGTCCTATCAAGTCTCCCATTATACAACATGCAATCAGCCTACCTCCCAAGGAAGATTTATGATGACATAGATCGCTTAATCAGAGGCTTCTTGTGGGGATCAATTGCTGAAAACCGCAAGATCCATTTGTTGTCATGGGAGGTTCTGAAAAAGCCTGTGAAAGAGGGAGGATTGGGGATAAGGGCAATGCGGGATTCAAACCAAGCATTGTTACCAAACTGGCGTGGAGATTGCTACAGCAGCCCGAGTCGATTTGGAGCCAATTAGTGCGAGGGATGTACTGTAATGGGCGACTAGACGTGGACATGTTCAACAAGAAAAGGGGTTGCTCTCGACTATGGTTGGGACTCACACACGGTGCGGAGGTGCTGACTCCGGGCCTGCAAATTGCTATTGGTAACGGGGAAACAACCCTGTTTTGGATGCACCAGTGGATGTCAGACGAACAACTTTTAGATGTAGCAAGAGCAGAAGTCCCCGAAGGGCTCATAGGGGCAACGGTTGCGGAGCTTTGGGAGGGAGAAGGCTGTAATTGGGGTGTGCTAACCCCCTTGCTACCGACGGAGCAGTTAATGAAACTTCAATCCATAAGTGTGCGCTCCGAACCCGAGGCGAGAGATAAGCTTTACTAGGGGCACTCGAGCAATGGTGATTTCTCAGTCGGTTCAGCAATTGGTTTCTTACAGAGAGCAAGAGACCAAGTAGCTCCAGCAACGGAAGGATGGAAGCACATTTGGCGCATCCCTGCCCAACAACGGGTGAGAGCTTTTCTGTTTCTAGCTGCCCATGATAGAATTTTATGTAATGCCAATTGAGACAGGAGACACCTATCCGACTTCGTTGCGTGCCCACGATGCGGATTAGACGAATCGAGCCTCCATCTACTGAGGGAATGTTCGATGATTAGGGGAGCATGGATGAGGCTGATGGGGGCGCAAGCGGTTGCGGCCTTTGTGTCTATAAGCAATGTCCGGGGCTGGATTCTAGACAACACCAAGAAGGAGGATCGTTGGAGCTCCACCTTTGCTTATATGCTGTGGTACACATGGAAGGTCCGCAACACTCTGATTTTTGAAGGAATTGATAAAATTGGAGGGCTCCTTCCGACTGTGGTGAGCCAGGTGAAGATATACGCTGACATAAAGTCGAAGATCACGACCTTTCAAGACCATATAAGCAACCCCACAGCAGTGACTAATGTATGGGAGCCTCCTCCTTTCAACTGGGCTAAGCTCAATGTGGATGGAGTTTCCAAAGGAAATCCAGGTGTTGCGGGTGGAGGCAGCCTGGTTCGGGGAAACGAAGGAGAAATCTTAAGAGCCTACACTTTCAAGTGTGGCAATTGCTCGGCACTCACGGCGGAACTCTGGGCTATGCTGCACGGACTAAGGATGGTAAGGAGGATGGGATTACATCGTCTTATAGTCGAAACTGATTCTGAAGTGGCCTGCAATTTAATTTCCAAAACCCCACATCCCATGCCGACTTCCATCTAGTAGACTAGTGCAGAGAGCTTATCGAGAATCCGGACTGGGAAGTGAAGATAAGTAACGTTCGACGCAGAGCTAACGCCATGGCTGACTCGTTAGCAAACTGGTCACTTTCGCTCACTGATGCTTTTGTTGAACACACCACTCTCCCGAATTTCATATCGGATGAGTTGGAAGCTGTAACCCCTTTGGGGAACTAATGGCTGCTTTTATTAATAAATAAGGGACACTAGTCCTACTTAAGGATAAAAAAAAGGGAGAACGAAGGCACAAAACAAAGAATCATAGTAACTGACACCTTTAAAAAATGAAACGGGAAAGGAATCAGAAGTTGAGAATTAGAAAAGGTAGGGGCTTTTGAAATTTGGGATTAAATTAATTACTCGAGGAACCGGTGATGGAGAGGATCAGCGCAGAAGCACATCAAGTCTATGAGCCTCGTCGACATCTGCCTCTTCTACCACTCCGGCCCCAAGGAGCGCAGCGTCGTCGGCGTCATCTCCGTCGTCCGGGAGTGGGACGTCGACAGCGTCGCCGTCGACGTCCGGGCAGTGGGGGAGATTTGGAGGCCAGTCGATCTGGCGGAGACAAAGGCCGATGACTCCTTGAAGGGCTTCGTTCTGTTTAGGCAGCCCCGGCTTTCGATCATCCCGGTCCCGGAGCTCGTTTAAGAGAGGGTCTGTCAGTTGGGCGGTGGCTATGGTAACGGTGAAGCCGAATCCGATGACGGGGGTCGAGATTCGCTTGAGACATGGAGATGGAGCAGATCTGGAGATCGAAAGCTCAAGCGAGAGGAGAGTGAGGGAGGGACGGAGGAGGAGTAAATGCGCCGCGTGTTTTCACCTATAAAATTAAAAGCGAGTGGGTTTGTTGTTAATCAACCAATCAGATTACTTCTTTCCTTTTCACCGGACTGGATTCTTCTCACTTGAACCCTCCCCTATATACACGCTTCTTTCAAAACAAATGTTGAATATATATATATATATATATATATTTCAACATTTGTTTTGAAAGAAGCGTGTAAGTACACAATATTCACATTTATGTTATATACATATATATCAACATTTGTTTTGAAAGAAGCGTGTAACTACACAATATTCACATTTATGTTAAATACGAAAACTAGTTGGTTAAAAGCTTCAAACTTGTAACCACCTACTATTATTCACCAAATATGTTAATATTCATATTTCATGACATAACTATTCAAATCTAAGTTATTAAACATTCATATTTTACAAACTAATACAAATTTACTATTACTTATTATTACTATTCATATTTAAATATACGGTTACACCAACTAACATTTATATTTAATGTTAAATATGAATACTAGTTTATTATACGGTTAATTGTGACTTTTTAAAAATCAATGTTCTCCCTTTATTTCTTTTGATCTAAGGGTTCACAATTGTCCCTCCGTTTTTATATGAGAAGGGGTGTTCTCATAGAAAAGTTATTATTATTATTATTATTATTATTATTATTATTATTATTATTATTATTATTATTATTATTATTATTATTATTATTTTATTATAAAAACAAATTTATAAGAAATTAGTGGGTAGCCGAGATATTATCTGGGCCGCCACTCTGTCACTAATATCTGGGCCCCCACTCTGTCACTATTATTATTATTATTATGATTATTATTATTATTACTATTATTATTGTTATTATTATTATTACTATTATTATTATTATTATTATTATTTTATATATATAAAGATTATACACTCTGTCACTAATATATGTACTCGGCACATATATAAACACTTTAAAATGATCATTTATTCATAAAATATCATGAAAATACAATTAAAAAAAATTAATGTTTGTTTGGTATGCATTCTTTCCATTCCCAATATTAGGGCTAAATGATTTTTTTTAAATATTCACTCAAAAATAAATAATTAACAAAATATTCGCCCTTTAAAACTATTTGCAAAATATTCATTTTCATCAGAATCAGCAGAAAAACACGGTATGATTTCGCGTTTTATTAACAAAATAGAAAATTTAAAATTGGATAAAAAATGAAATAAAATTAATGAAAGAAACGCGGATTGAAACCGCGTTTCTTTGAATAATTTTATCCGGGGAAATAAATTTATATGCCCAAATATTATTGTTATTATTTTAGGTAATGACATGGTTTCATACCGTGTTTCCTTGGGGGGGGGGGGGGGGGGGTTTGAGTTTTTTTTGTAGCTTGAACGAAGAGGAAGAGAGGAGGTTGAAGCCAGGTCGAGCGCCGAGCCGTTGGAGGCAAATGGAGTCGACGTCAGAGACAGGAGCAGCGGAGGAGACCACGAAGGAGGAGCGCGGAGGCGGTGCAACTGTCTGCTCCATCCGCCTCCGGCAAGAGCAACGGCTCAGTCTCCTCCGTCTGCATCTGTCTCTCCGATGGAGATGGCCGGAATACGAACCCACACCAATACTCACCTCCTGCCTCCTCCAATTGTCCGAATCTGTGTTGGATCCATCTTCAATTGTGCAACCCCCGACTTCGATTCGAGCCCCAACTCCCAACTCCAAGGGCTGCACTGGCAAAAAAATCCCTAATTCAGGGGTGATTTGATGTAATTTAGCGTACTTATATATCCCAAATCAATTGCAAAGGAGCTTTCTTTGGGGTCTTCGATGGCGAAATTCTAAGGATTTGACTTTAGAGAATCAGTAGGACGCAAGAAAGGAAACACCGCCCTCGCCTCCATTTACAGGCTGTCCAATGATTTTCAAATGCCCTGTGCATATGTCAAAATGGGGCCCTAGTAAGAAGAGTTTTGTTGCCATAAGAGAGGGTTTGGCTAACACACGTTTTTGGTCAGAAACCAGTGCAAAATTGCATCCTTATCAATGAACAACAAAAATGAGGTATATTAAACTCAAAAATAGGATTAAGCATTTTAACCACAAAATCATTTATTCCAGGTTCAAATGAGGCTGTAACATTTCATTGCACAGATAACACACGAACTAAGAAATCCATTCATCAATCCACTGGAATTTGTACCATAAGAACTCAAACTAAGAAATCCATTACCCACGGTTTTTTAAATTAGCAAGTTGAAGCTCGGAAATACAATGAAATGAAATTAGCAAATTAGAAAATTGAAGTTGGGAGAGGCATGACAACTCTGTACAATGAAATTAGCAAATTAGCCACTTACAAAAACAGGGAATTGGAACAGTGAAAGGCCTAGAGTAGATATGCAGATTGAAGCTCGAAAATCGGATATCGAAAATTACCAAAGATGGAGATGAGGAGGCACACAAAGGCGAAGGCTAGGGGAGGTCGAGGAGGGGAGTCTGCGACACCTATGAGGAAGTAGGGTGGCGCAACGGGCCGGGCCCGAACCGAACCGAACCGACCCAAACGGTTCGGGCTAAAACCGACGGCCCGATTTTTTGGGAGGAGTAGCCCGAAGCCCGAACCGAAGCCCGAACCTTCGGTTACGGTTTTTTCGGTTTTCGGCCCGAAAAAACCGAAACAAACCGAGCCCTAAACCCTCTTGGAACCCTAAACAGTAAACCCCCTTTCTTGAGTTTCTTCTACCCAGAACTCCAGAAGAAGATCCGTTGCCACAATGCCACCTGCCGAATCAACCTCGGTCGTCGTCGCCGCCGACCATCGGCTCACCTCCGACTACTTCGCCACCAATGTGCTCCTGCTGCTTCACCCCCGTTAATCTGCTTCTCCTACTCCTGCGACCTGCCAATTCGACATCGGCTACCGTCACCGGCGACCACTAGTATCGATTTCTTCTTCTTCCCATCAATCTGCTAGACTGCTACTCCCCACTGATTTATTTCCTCTTTTTTTTAGGCGCCCTGACAAGGCACTGGTGTGGGACTGTCGACTGTGGATTTTGCTGTTAAACAGCGAAAGGGAATTAGGGAAGTAAAACTGAACGGGGAGAAGATCTGAAGAAAGGGAAAGAAGATTCAAGAAGGAAATTTTCCGTTCGGTTTGAAGATTTGAAGAAAGGGAAAGAATCAAAGAAGATTGAATTTGAAGATCTGAAGAAAATCAAGAAAGGGAAAGGGAAAGAAGATTGAACGGGGGAACATGTACAGCACTGTACAATACAAATAATTTCTTTTTTAAAAAAAACAAACGGTTCCGGTCCGGAACCGAAATTTTCGGGTCGGTTCCGGTTTTCGGACCGAAACCGATTTTTTATTTTTATCGGCCCGAGGCTCGGACCGTGTACTACCCGGGCCAGCCCGAAACCGAGTTTTTTGGTTCGGTTTCGCCTCGGTTTTCGGGCCGGGCCACATTTTGAGCCACCCTATGAGGAAGCGTCACAGGCGAAGGCGAGTCTTTGACACTGGCAAAGGTGGCGATGTGGCGACAAGGAGAAACAAGTGGGAAGCGGTGAAGTTTCAAAGAAATGCATACTGAGACCATCAGCAACGGCAAATTGTGCGGATCATTTGCCATGGTCAGGTCAGCAAATTGATGAGATGGAGGAGAGAGGGACTTTTGATCCGGATCAAATTTTGGCTGGAGGTGCCCGCAGTTGATGCGCATCATCCAGTAAAATTTTTTTATTTTTTATTTTTTTAGCCAACGATAATCAGACACATGTCATGGGGGTTTTAATTAAAATTAAAACTCCATTTATTCGTTAAATAAATAATTTATTTAAAAAAAAAATTTGAATACGATTTATTTTTCTCTATCCAATGACACCCATTTTGTATATGTTTGGAAGAAAAAAAAAAATTTGCTAAGTTTACCATATGTTAAAGATTTATAGTCACATAAACAACATGAACTTAAATCAACATAAACTTACACCATAAAAATACATAAATTTGAACATTAAATAACAATACCCACTACACCCGGAACATGAAAACACACACACATATAATAAAAAATAAAAATATACTACCAACTAGAGTTTGTCGTATAATTTGAATGGGTGAAATTTTAAATTTTAAATTTCAACGTTCAATTTCAACGTTCAAATTTCAACTTTCAAATTTGAAATTTGAACAAAAACCAGATAGATGAAATATTCACCTATAAATACACATCATATTTTATGACAGAACTCACCCTTTCTTCCTTCTTCTACTTCTACAAAAGACTTTGTTCACTCTTCACTTCCAAATACCCTCCTCACTCAAATGACCGATATTTGGAAGAGATTTTATAATGAGCCATGGTTCGATGCAGAGGACAAGTATCAACACAAGCGACTACGCAAAGAGGAGCTTCAAGAGATTTTATACGATGGAATCCGTGAAGCCATGGACATTCTTCATCGTAGGATCTCGACTTTACGGGATAAGAAACACCGACTGCAGAAGGATAATTCGGAACTCAGGTATGAAATTGATGGTAAGGACGACCATATTCAGGAGCTTACCGAAAAAATCTCGTAGCTAGCGATGGAGAACCACAAGCTGAGAGTGAAGATAGCAAAGATAGGGAAGATCAATGACGAGAGCATGGACTAATATGTTTGTTATCGCTCGATTGTTATGTTTCAAGTATCTTTCATTTCGCATCGTATTTTATGTGTTGTTGTTTTATTTTGTCATATGTTTGTTAAGTTGGAGTTTCAGTTGATGCGTTATCTTAGGTGTAATGTCGTTTTAATTAATCAATGAAGTTCGACTTTTTTTAATAAAAAAAATTAGTATTGGGTTACATATAGTTAGCCTTAATTTTTTGTTTCCGTGTTTTTCAGTTTATCAATTTAAAAAAATATTTCTAAATTTAATTGTGTGCATTGTTTTAATTATACGTATTAATATTAATATTAATATTAATAATATGATTAACAAAAAAAATTAAGTAAAATAAATCAACATTTAGCATAATAAAAATAAAAAAATTGTAAAGTGAGTTTTGATTCGCACGACTCTTTGTTGTGGATGAAAAATGTAAATAGCTGAAAAGTTAGTGGAAAGCTGACGTGGCAGGTATAGTTGCTGATGTGGCTGAAATGAGTTTTGATTCGTGTGACTCTTTGTTGCCGATTGTCTGAGAGGTTGAGATTCTTGAGAAGGGTAGAGCGTGAATTTTACGGGGAAGACGAAGAGTTGCCATTAATTCGTCGACGTGAGTTTTCGGGAGAAGGGGATGCAATTATTAGCGTGTTTCTCTTCAGCTTTTACTGCTAAATTCTAAAACAAATTAAAAAAAAATTAATGTATATACCCAATACTAGTATACGAAGTCATTAAAAATGGGACCCTTTACAAATTGGGTGCCCTGTTTCATTGGGCTTTTTGAACAACCCAATGGACGAGCATGCCCATTTCCGTAAAGAAGGAAACTTTCGCAACCCTCTACCCTCTTCCAAGCGGTGCACTTGTAAAAAAAAAAAAAGTCCCCGGATTTTTTTAAAATAAAGACACGCCGATGTAAACCGCGTCTTTATTTAAAAATAATAAAAGTATATGTATATTTAACCCATAATCAAATTAGTGATAGACACGCATAGAGCTGGCAATTCAGTCGTTTGGGTCGGGTTCGGGTCAGGCTTGCTCCGATCGAGTCACTTACGGGTCGGGTCAGTTCGGGTAAAATTTATGGTCGGGTCGGGTTCGGTCATAATGAATTTTAGATTGGTCGGGTTTCGGGTTAAATCCGGTCATGTCCATTCGGGTTTGGGTCAAAGCGGGTCGAGCTTTTTCGGGTTTCGGGTCAAGAGGCGGGTCGGTCTCATTTAAGTTTCGAATCAAAGTGGGTATAGTTTGTTTTAGTTTTTGGTCAAATCATATTCGACCCGTTTGGATAATTAGGTTGATTTTTACTCGGTTGAATACTTAAATATGTAATTTACTTAAAATAAATGATTTTGGCTCGATTTATTACTTGAATATGTAATTTTGACTCGGTTGAATACACTCATTGTCATTGATTCATCGGTTGACTTACTTGACTCATTGACTTATCCGTTTATCTATTGATTTTACTTGAGTTCTTATTCATATGATAACAATTAACAAAAATAATTGGTGTTTTATATGTTAAAAGTATAATCTAAAAACTTGTGTTAAAATTTTAAAAAAAAATTTAACATTCAAGCATTAAAATGTTGATGTTAAGTAACCATTTCAAGTCGGTTCGGGTTCAGAGTCGGGTCGGGTTCAACTATGTTCGGGTCTGTTTTGAGTCGGGTCATGTTTGGGTCGGGTTCGGTCTCGGGTTCGGGTTACGGAGGACTCAAGATTTTCGGGTTTCGGTCGGGTTCGGGTGAGTCGGGTCGGGTTTTCATGTGTATTTTTAAAATTTGAAGTATAAATATAATATTTATGGTTAAAAATTAGCGAATCCGATATATCCCGATATATCTCCGATATATCCTTTTTACCCTCAACCGATAACACCCAGATACACGATATTTAGACCATTGACAGAAATGAAGTAAAAAAAGAAGAGGGGCGCTGGTTGGAATCGAAACATTGGTGGCAGGTGGCAGGTAAGTGAGGTAACAGAACATCGGATGAGATTCCCCCTACATTTCCTACCCCATCCCCCAGATTAAAAAAAATGAAAAATGATTAAAGTTTTTAAAAAATTGGTAAAGGGTTGAAATTTTGTGAGAGGGTACATTGAGAAAGAGAATAATTCGTGACAGGGGATCCGCTCCGACAGAACATAAGGTAAACACCAACTATATATGTACATGCTACATTAAATTTGTACAATAAGTTCTAAAATTTATTTGCCAGCATGCTTAATTATAGGTCGGATATTTGGTGAATATATACTGTGTACATGACCCGGTCAGACAGTTTGGCCCTTTGGGAGATTGAACCGAGTTGATTATATGTGTTCCAATTGCGTGCATGCAGTTTTCAAACATAATTATTGAGATTTTGTTTAATAAATTTTGGAATGTTACGTTGATGATGTAGGAATCGATCGTTGAACTTAATTAATTAGCGTGTTAGCAAAGCATTCCGTATCATTTATATATGGGTGGTGAGAATGTGAGATTGGCATTTACTGCCAATCTGAATACGGATTCCTGATTTTTGGGGTGTTTGGCGTGGAAGCAATCGTTTAATACACTACTTGTTTTAATCCAATTAATTTGTATTATTTAACATTTATACGTATTATCATTTATACGTACTATCATGAATCTTCGTTGGATATTTTTAAGAATAAATTTACAGACCAAATTAAATAGGTGTCCATCGAATCCAAATAAGCTAAATGTCCACTATTTTTTTTAAGAAAGAAAATTGGCATCCCTGTTAGACCAGAGGTAGAGAACCCCATCAAGCAGCCGACTGAGCCCCTCGTCATCGGCGCACATGCTGAGAAGCGCGTCAATTGGACGAGAGCTTTAGGACATTGCGACCCACCACACTTTCTTGGAGTGATTGGCGAGGACATCGAGGCTTGGTTCATACAGATCGACAACATCTTCGACTTCATTGGGGCCCCGACTACTGAGCGTCAGAGGTTGTCCACATGTCTCCTGCAGAAGAATGCCTTCGATCGATGATTCGTCTACAAGGCAGATCAAGCGGATGGAGCTACGAGGACTTCCGAGCTTTGCTATTACGAGAGTACATATTGTCCAGATGTCCTGGAGGTGGCCTTCATACGCGCGACTTATGATTCTTCGCTCTCTGTGTACGAGATCGACTGTCAGTTCAAAAGGGAACTGATCTACTGTACTCATCTCTGTACCATGGATGAAAGCCACATTAGGATACTATCCATGAAACTACCACCAATTGTTCTTCACGCGTCGAGCTTAGGAGCCGTACTATTTGAGAGATTTCAGTAGGTTGTACTTCTGTATGATTAGTATAGGATCCTCTCCTTCACTGTCTATACTCCCTCTCACCCCGAGGCGAGGAGGTTGAGGCCCACATACTCTAGATGGAATGTGCGAACCTGAGGAGCTATTCGAGGAGGATTTAGAGGAGGGGTACTGAGGATGCCACCACCACCAGCTATTAGAAGCCGAGAGGTTAGCGTTCGGAGCATCACATGCCATGATTGTTTTGAGATAGGACACTATCAGAGAGAGAGTGCCCAGATCGAGCTATCAAATGCTACACTTGTGGAGGTACGGGACACAAAGTTGTTCGCTATCCCTAATGTGGTAGGACCCCATCGGTTGCACCTATACCGAGACTTCCCGCGACTCCACAGCCCCAACTTTTGATGTATCCTCAGGGGCAGAGGAGAGGCGACCCTTCGGCTAGAGGCAGATCATGAGGTAGAGGTAGAGGCTCTGGGAGAGGAGGCCGCAGACCATCTTTGTCTGGAGTTGGCATAGGTTTATCATCAGTTGGGCCATCTCGGTCTAGCTTTGAACAAGGACATACTTTGGAAGGATCTAGTTCTGCATTGCCCACACCGTACCCTGTCTTTCAGATGAGAGTAGAGGACCGTTTCGCTCCAAGTGCCTCAGGTACTATATTTCTTCGTGATGCATGCTTGAATATTTTGTTTTGACACTAGTGCCACTCAATGCTTCAAAGCAGAGTGGTGCGTCACTAGGCTGAGCCTATGCTACACGAGGGGTCCGACCCTTATTGTGGGTATGTTGGACAGGGCTAAAATTAGGACAAGTTGTGAGTTCTTAGGGTGCCCCGTCCGTTGATGTAGGGGAGAATCGAATATGAAAATATAAATATAAATACAAACGAGCAACTCCTAACCTATCAAATGAATTCAGGACTCCCTGTTATAGTGGAAGGGAGTCAGGTACGATCCACGAGGAACCGTATTAACTGATTCTGAAGTAGCCCAAAAACAAAAGTTCTATATCGACCAGAAGTCACTTGACGTCGACTGAGAAGCAGTTGATTTCAACCAGTGGTTGTCAATCTCGAGTAAAGTACATGTGGAGAAAAAAAACAGCAATCGACGTTGACTAGAGTAGTCGATGTCGAGGTTAGTAACAACAAATTGACCGACTCAGAAGATTGTCGGTTGATCTAGAGCACTCGATGTCGACTGGGGTCAGTCGATGTCGAGCACAAAAACAGTAACCAAGTGTTGGCAAAGAAGGCCGAAGAGTGAGAGGATGTAAAAGAAGGATGAATAGAAAATCAAGGAGTTGTTGAGTTTTTCGAGTATTCAATGAACGGAAAAGTAACAAATGTAAACAAATACAAGAAAGATCTTACAAAGCTAGGGTTTACCTCGACAACAACCATTCAAGTAAAATCAATAAATCACACAAAAAAAAATTTATCGATGAAGGAAAAGGCTTTCCCCAATTCCAGCAAAAAGGTAAATAAATCTCTCAAAATATAGACCTAATTGCGTCTACCTTTTTTATAAATAGAGTTAATAGTCTTTCAAATAGAAACCCTAATTACTACCCAAGTCTCTCAACATGAGTTCTTTAAAGTTTCATTCAAAGATAAAACACAAGGTATAACGAGATAAAGTACCTTCTTTAGCGAGTTACCAATTTACCAACATGACTATCGTCGGGTTCACCCTGACCCTAGAAGAAGGGCAACTACTCGCTCATGGTAACGAAAGACATGATGCAAATAAACGAAATAACTTGCATAAAACCAACTTTGAAATCTTCACAATCCTAGCGCTCCAACTTTCATAAGAACACCAAACCCTAAAGCTTCAAAAACCCTAAACACTCAATGAGAATTGTTCTCTATGAATTGAATGAGTAAAATGTAGCCCCTATGGCTTTATTTATAGCCTACCAATCCTTGCTAGGCAAGGAGAGTAGTCATAATCCTAGTATAATTGGAATTAAAATAAATATATCTAAATATAAATCTCCCTAGGGTAAATAGATATTCACCCATAAGGATATAGTCTATCAAGGTAAGATAAAAGATCTTCTACTTCGTAGCCAAGCTATCCTCTCTCAAGTCAGACTCTTCAAATCTCACATGCGACAACTAAGGCTCTATTCGACGTTGACCATAACCACTCGACATCGAACACTCTATGTGTGTAGTCGACCTCGGGTGTCTCGGTCGATCTTCGGGCATCTCTTCTCAGCAACTAAGTGTTGTAAATATCCAGTCGACATTGGGTGCTTCTCCTTGATGTCGAGTGCTCTTCAGGCTTAGTCAATGTCGAGCAATTGTCGATCTCAAGGGCAAATATCAACCACTCAGGGCTTGATTACAGTAGTTTGCTTGTCCAACACTAAGCCAAATTTCACACCACCTTCAGTCGACGTCGAGTACTTCCAGTCATCGTCGAGTGCTTTCTTACAGTCGATTCTTCCTCTTGGTTTTGCTCCAGAATGGCTCCAAATTCTGCAAAGTTAACCCAAAACTTGTGTAGACATCTATTTCTTTTAAATAAACATAAACTACACAAATCCACTATATCTCAACCCATAATATATAAAATAGCTAGAATAAGGAGAAAAAATAAGCACAAAAATACGGTCTAAAACATGGACATCATCCGTATAGGTGGGTGAGAGAGTGGCCCGCCAACCTGATTGTGATTTTGGCATTGATTTTATGGACCACTACGGGGCGATCATCAACTTACGGACAAGGACAATGTCTATTCTAGCAGATGATGGCACGGAGCCCCAGGTTTGGGGTAGTGACCCAAAGAGGATCGGGGCACTGATCAGCGCCGTCCGAGCAACGAGACTTTTGGATTAGGGTTGTACGGGATATTGGTGTTACACCTTAGAGGTGGGTCGAGGTAGACCCATCATGTCAGGCGCACCTGTTATTCGAGATTTCATCGACGCCTTTCCAAAGGAGCTGTTTGGGTTACCTCCATATAGAGACGTCGACTTCGCTATTGAGTAGGAACCATGCACCAGACCGATTTCCCGAGTTCCTTACCAGATGGCACCAACAGAGATGGCGAAGCTGAAGGCTCAAACTTGAGGAGTTGCCCGAGAAGGGCTACATTCGTCTGAGTGCATCACCATGGGGCGCGATAGTTCTGTTCGTCAAGAAGAAGGATGGCTTATTGAGACTGTGCATTGATTACAAGGAGCTGAACCGGGCGACACTGAAGAACCGCTACCCTCTTCAGAGGATCGATGACTTGATGGATCAACTTCAGGGTGTCGTTGTGTTCTCGAAGATCGACTTGAGGTCAGGTTATCATCAGCTCAGAGTGATGCCCGATGACATTCAAAAGACCGCTTTCAAGACATGGTATGGTCATTATGAGTTCGTGGTCATGGCTTTTGGGATGACCAATGCACCAACAAATTTTATAGAACTTATGAATAGGGTGTTTATAGATTATCTTGACAGATTCGTGGTTGTCTTCATCGACGACATCTTAGTGTACTCAAGGAGTAGAGAGGAGCATGAGGAGCACTTGAGGATTATCCTGGAGACTTTAAGGAAGCATCAGATGTAAGACAAGAATAGCAAGCGTGGCTTTTGGATTCCCGAGGTGACCTTCCTAGATCATGTGATCTCAGCAGCAGGTGCCCAAGAACGTTCGAGATATCCAATCCTTCATTGGTTTGGCCATTTATTACCGACGCTTTGTTCAGGGCTTTTATAGCATCGCCAGACCTATGACCCAACTGACATGGAAGGACGTTCTCTTCAATTGGAGTGAGGAGTTCCAGGCTAGCTTTGAGCTTCTAAAGGAGAAGCTGACGACCGCACCAGTATTGACACTACATGATGGGACAGAAGACTTCGTGATTTATACTAATGCTTCGCGAGCTTGTTTGGGATGTGTTCTGCACCAGAGGGATTGAGTTATCGCTTATGCTTCACGCTATTTGAAGCCCAGAGAGGAGACTTAGCCTACGCATGATCTGGAGTTAGCAGTAGTGGTTCACAGTCTAAAGATCTAAAGACATTATATGTACGGTACTTCATGCAAGGTGAGGACAGATCACAAGAGCTTGAAGTATATTTTCACTCAGAATGAGCTCAACATGAGACAAAGGCGATGGTTGGAGCTACAGAAGGATTACGATTTTGGACATCGTCTATCATCCCGAGAAGGCCAATGTAGTGGCAAATGCCCCCAGTCAGAAGACTCATTAGGAGGTGATCGTACAGAGCAGATTGTAGACAGATTTGATGTCGTGTGTGATAATGCATATCTTAGATAGGCATTATAGGCATTTTTAGGCTAGTTAGGTTGCACTTCATTCACAATCTGTAGTTAATTTGCATCTTGTGAGTATTCTGGAAGGAGTCGGAATCTACACACTTTTATTGATTATTTCAGGTAATCGTGGATCCCATGATGAGACAAGAGTTGATAACGCATTATATTAGAATGTCTAGTTGATCGAAGAAGCTTACATGAAGATCTCAAGAGGTCTTGAGAAGAAGAAGCGAACCTAAACAAAGAAAAAGTCTGCAGAAGTTGTCGCCAGGCATGCTGAAATTGTTTTGCACTTTCTACAGGCCTCGATTGTCCGATTGAATATTATGACCATGCGTTGGAAAGCTATTTCAAAGAGATACAACTTTCCTGTTGATAAGAAGAGCAAATT
Source organism: Persicaria maculosa (assembly GCA_963922045.1). Lineage (NCBI taxonomy): Eukaryota > Viridiplantae > Streptophyta > Magnoliopsida > Caryophyllales > Polygonaceae > Persicaria > Persicaria maculosa. The sequence goes on along the minus strand of OY998259.1, from coordinate 54,211,469 downwards.
CGAGACAGATTTTCCGTGAAAGACCGATGCAGCGGCCGCAACACATTTTTCGCGGCCGCAGCTAGTGAAACGCCACGGGATTGGAAAAGAATGCATATGCCGCGGTCGCAGTATATGCCGCGGCCGCAACATTGGTCGTCAGCGCAGCGTTTTGTTTAAGAAACCCTAGTTTTCGTTGTTTTGTTTTTTTTGGCTGACTTATAGTTAATATAAGGCCGGATTTATGTTATTTTGGAGACACTACTACTACTATTATTCTATTCTTACGTTCATCAGCCACTTGAGATATTTGAGCGATGTCTTCCATGAGGAACTAAACTCATCTGTTCTGCCTACAATTTGACGCTTTATTTGGATTGATTGTGAGTTTCTAATTCTCGTTTCTTGTTTCCTGTATTTGAATGCTTCAACTTCTTCGTGCTTGACTGTTTATTGAATTGTTCTATCTTGCCTGATCAACTTGTTAGATCAATTCAATCGCTAAGGTTTTGTAGATTCCTGACTGTGAACCTTAACCTAAGTAGCAAACTTGTCCCTTTAGGGCGGATTGAACTAATTGGATAAGTAGGAAGTTGGATGTGTTGTTAAATCCCTCTTTAGGGACTGCAAATACCTTGGTTAATCTTTGGACTTAAAGCTATCAATTGGGTTAAATCCTTCTTTAGGGACTGTTCGATTGATAAGGGTTTCTAGGACTGATTGGACTAGTAACTATATTAGGTCGGGACAAGGGCATTCATAGGCAACTTAATATGACGAGAAGAAGTTACAAGGATCGCTTCAACCAAATAAAGTGGAAAATTATAGGTAGAATTGCTTCTCATAATTGTCTGAACCAAAATCATTTACTCTTGCTTCCTTTAATCCGCTTTGATAAAAGGCGGAACTTTCACACTCAAAACCCCCCAATTTGGTTACTTTAATTGACACTTGAATTATACTGGAATTATAACTATCCCTGTGGATCGACCTCTTACTTATTGCTATACTAGTTATAGGTTTGAGTTTCTTTGACGGATTAATGACAGGTTTTCCCTCCGTCAAATTTGGCGCCGTTGACGGACCAACATGATTTCTTTGTTTGGAGTTGTGCTAGAGTTTGGGTGCTATTGTGATTTGTGGTTGTTTTGGAAAGTTTGGGTGTGATTGTTTGTCAGATGTTTGTGATAACTCCACTCCCTTGATGAAAATCGTAAAAGGTTTCAAAGGCTTTGACACAAAGCTTGTGCCAAAGGTCAGAAGCTAAAGCTATGTTGATGAAATTCAAAACCTGTATTATTACATATATTATTTCTGGATGATATTATATATTATTTTCAGATATTATTATATATATTATGTACTAACAATCCAACAAGAATTTCGAAGAAATCTCCTTCCTTAAGCTAAAAGACGAGAAGATCAAATCTGGTGGATTGTGGCTTCAAAGTTTCCCATAATAGAAGATTGTGAAGATTGCTTCTAAAGCCATGATCTGATTTAGCCGTTGGGCAAAGATCCTTCTTTGAAAGTATGCACCGATTTGATCAGGTATAAAAAGGAGATGGAGAAGAGAGAACAAATACAAGTGTTGAACACAAACCTCATTGAACTACATCGCACACAAGTCTTCATGTCAATCTGTCTTCTTCGTGTACTCTCTGCTAGGTGTTAAGAGTAGTATCTTTTGTTTCAAAGCATTTGAGAGTTACATAGTGAGCTTATAGTATATATTATGAGAGAGTGTTATACTCGAGATTTTATAACTCAGGAAGTGAGCACTAGGCGATTGATTCACGAAGTGTAAGAGGATTGTACTAGATAGCTGAGAGAGGTGGGGCTCTTCTAGATTGGTCTAGGACTCCAAGGGAACGTGAGTTGACTAGATTGCAATTGTATAGGAGAGAGGCTTCTCGGTGAGCTATTAGGATCCTAAGTCTTGTGAATCAATAAAGCCGGTTGAATCCTAGGGTTGTGGAAGAACCCTAGGCGGGGACTAAGCCTTTAAGGAGCCGAACCTCGTTAACAATTTGTTGTGTTCTTTACTTATTGCTTTACCATATTTCCGCACTTGTTTCAATTGTATAACTCTATTGTGATTCAGGTTTTCCAAATGAAGGAATTAAGTTTACTCTCAAAGGGTTTTGCAAGCGTTTCAAAAGTCTTGAGATTATCAGCGAAAAGTTGGCATACTCTATTCAACCCCCCTTTTAGAGTATCCTTATTCTACTTTGTTATACATTATCGAACCTTCAATTGGTATCAGAGCCTTACTCACTGCTTTTGATCTAACAATCTTGTGAGTTTTTGATAATGTCTGGTGAAGCAAGCGGAGGATTTGCACAAGGGAGGTCTAACAGTAGACCACCACTCTTTGTAGGAAACAACTTCGTCCACTGGAGGTCCTTGATGAAAATGTTCATTATAGATCAAAATCTAGAACTTTGGAACATTATAGAGAATGGTCCGAAGATTCCTGTGAAAGACGGACCAAATGGAAGCAAAGTCGCGAAGGCTGAGGCTGAATTCATTCAAGCGGATCTTGAACTCGTCTCCAAGAACTACAAGGCCATTAACTTACTATATTTTGGTCTTAATACTGATGAGTTTAACCGTATTTTATCTTGTAGGTCGGCTAAAGAGATTTTGGACAAGCTGGTTGTCACTTACGAAGGAACCAGTCAAGTGAAGGACACCAAGATCAGCATCTTCATTCGAAAGTATGAACTCTTCAAAATGAAGCCTAACGAGTCTGTTAAGGCCATGTTCACACGGTTCACGGAAATCACGAACAACCTTGACTCTCTCGGCAAGACCTTTGAGAACGTTGAGAAAGTGAGGAAGATATTGAGGTGCCTCCCAAAAGACAAATGGGGCCCGAAAGTGACAGCCATAGAAGAAGCCCATAATATCACCACTCTACCCCTTGATGACTTGCTTGGGAAGCTGATCACACATGAGATGATTCTCAATGAAGACGATGGAGAACTTGCAACAAGCACTAAGAATTTGGCACTCAAGTCTAAGAAGGATGAGCCCAAAGATGTGTCTGACTCTGAAGATCAAGATGATGATGATGATGAGGATAATCCCTTTGCTCTCATTACAAGGGGTCATTCTCGAATCCTCAAAATGAAGAAGCAATTCAACAACAAAGATGGACCAGAGTCTTCTAAATTTCAAGGTAAGTCTCAATACAACAAATATGACAAGAAGACTAAACTTTTCTCTTGTTTTGAATGTGGTGAAACAGACCATCTAGTGAAAAACTTCCCTCAAAAGAAGAAGAGTCATTTCAAGAAAGGTGATAGATGGAAAAAGAAAGCCATGGTGGCAGCTTGGAGTGATTTTGACTCAGATGACTCAGACTCCGATGATAAAAAGGCCAACTTTTGTCTCATGGCCTCAACAAATGAATCTCACGATGAGCAACTTGAGGTAACTATAAGAGAGCTTATGGCAATTCCAAATTAAAAGAGGTATTATCGGAATTCCTTTCTAATATGATTGCCAATGAAGAGAAACTTATTGCCCAAACCAACACTCTTATTAAGAAAACCGTAGACTAGGAAAGAACTATTAAGGAACTGTCAATGAGGGTCAAAAGTCTTGAAACCTCTTATTCAGGTCTTGACATTAAAGTCAAGACTCTTGACTCAGAGAAATCTGAACTCAAGCAAGATCTCTCGTCTCTAAGAAGTGAACATATATCATGACTTAGAGAATGAGAAGATCTCCCTGAATAAGAAGATTCAAGACCAACAGACAACCCTCAAAAGTCTTACCAAGTCCAAAGGCACTCTTGATAGGATGTTGGGTGAGCAACAAAGTTCTCTAAAAAAAGTGGTATTGGCTACAATCCAAGGTTTTTAAACAAGGAACACATTACCACTTTTCTGAAGGCAAAAGGAAGGAGAACCTCTCCTATATGTCACCACTGTGCAAGAAAGGGACATGTAAGAGAGACCTGCCCCTATAGAAGAAAGGATCCACTTATCATTCGCAATACATTTCCTATTCACTTGAGAAAAGAACGGATAACGCAAGTTTGGGTCCCCAAAGGCACTATTTTACCAAATATGGTTTATCCTAATAATGGATCTAAATTTGCTTATTGGTCTTGCCACAAAGGTTGATTTTTGTCTTGCAGGAGATCACCAAGGTGAAAGAGCAAAAGTGGATTATTGATAGTGGATGCTCTAGACATATGAGTGGGAAGAGGTCTCTCTTCCATGATCTAAAGAAGCAATCAACTGGAACAATCACTCTTGGTGACAAAGGAAAGTGTGACATCATTTGTATCGGTAGTGTTGGAAGTGATCCTAACCATAATTAAAAATGTTTATCTTGTTAATGGTTTGAAGTATAATTTGCTTAGTGTTTCTCAACTTTGTGATAGTGCTAATGATGTTGGATTTAACAAGAAAAGATGTCTAGTGCGCAGAGAAGATACATGTGAAATAGTTCTAACTGCCTATCGCTATAACAACATCTATGCTGTGAATGCTGAGCAAGTGGCACAAGGAAGCTTAACATGTCTAAAGGCTTTGACGGACGATCCAAAGCTCTGGCACAGGAGACTCGGTCATGTAAACCCACATACATTACAAAAGCTTGTGTCCAAAGAGCTTGTAAGAGGACTACCTGAGATGGACTTCAAAGGTATTGATATATGCAAAGCATGCACATGAGGTAAACAAACACGTAGCTCTTTCAAACCTAAGAAGGTTATTTAGATCATAAGCCATACAGAAAATGAGGATGGTGATGATATTTCTACAAAGAACACAAAGAAGAGGAACATGCAGGATCAGATTCTTAACACTGAGGAATTGACTTAAGGTCTTGAAGCTCAGTCCAAAGCCCTTGGCGACCAATCCAAAAGTGTTGAGACTTCAGAAACTGCTATAATTGAGCCTAACATATCCATGGAGTTAGATGTACCAGAAATCAATCTTGCTGATGTGACAAACCAGGGAGCTGAGACTAGCAAGAGAAAGTTCAAATACTTCTCATCACACTCATTAAAGGATATAATCTCTGACCCTACATCTAGTGTTCAAACTCGTTCTAAACTTAAAGATCTCTGTGCTTTTCACGCTTTTGTTTCTCTTGTAGGACCAAAGAAGATAGATGAGGCCCTTCAAGAGCCAGACTGGATCATTGCTATGCAAAGTGAGCTTAACAAATTTGAGAGGAACAAAATCTGGACCTTGAAGCCTAGGCCAAAGCATAAATCAGCCATTGGCACACGTTGGGTATTTCGGAACAAACTAGATGAAAATGGTAAGATCGTGAGGAACAAAGCAAGGCTTGTTGCTCAAGGCTACAATCAAGAGGAAGGTATCGACTACGAGGAGACTTTTGCGCCCGTAGCCAGGCTTGAAGCCATTCGCATTTTATTAGCTTCACTACTACATTTTAGGCTCTAATGTAACATTTTTTATGTAACATTTTTATATAGTGTTACCATATCTATCTATTGTAACATATTTGAATCTTTATTAATAAATTGTAACATTAGCACAAAATATGTTACATTGGATGTAACGTCATTTATAATAATGTAACACTTTTGTATATGCAATTCCTTTTACATTCTATTGTAACACATTCTAAAAAGGTAAAAATTCTATGTTAAGGTAAAAAAATATATATAAAACATAATATTAAAATTTTAAAATATAAATTTGTTGAAGGTGGCAATTAATATTTTCCTTCACCTTCCAATATAAATTTAATTTCCATGAATAAATATTTTAAATTTAATAATATATTAAATTAAACATTATTATTATTATTATTATTTTTGTGTGGTTCACAATATTTTTGTTTTTTTCATGAATCGTAATTTAATCCACTGCTTTTTTTTTGTACGTTTAAAAATCAAATTAAACTCCTTCAACCATATTGACTACTTAAAACTAGAATTATTGACGATTTTAATTCATGTATTTATAGATAACAAATTCTGTTGATAATTTTTAAAATTAATTTTTGGATTTCTTATTATTAAAATGAAGAGAATGAAAGTCATAAATGTGCTGATATTAATTCTTTTTATTTTATCACAAAATTATACTGCTGATTTTCATAAAAATGCCACTAAAGACACATTTTATGTAGTTTATCTACGAAAACGTCATAAATTTGTGTAACACAATTTATTTATGGTGTTTTGAAGACATTAATGACATTTGTAAAATGCCATATTTTATTAAAATTAAATTTTATGAACGCAAACTTATACCGTTTGAAAAAATGCTCCCTCTATCTACCGTTAGGGGCAATTTTTTTAGTCCAAAATTATTGAGCGCCAATTTCGCTAGGGGAAAAATTTTTAGTCTGAAATTTTGGGCCAAATTATTGAGCGCCAATGAGCGCCAAAGCAAAAAAGGAAAAAAGGAAAGAAAGAAGTTATAACCTAAATTCCTTCTTTATCTACAGATTTACTCCCGCTGCCCGTCTCTCTTCTCTCCCAATTCATTCCCCAAACATGCGAATCAGAGAAGCAGTCCGCGACTCCGTTTGTCAACCCTTCGTTGTTGCTCATGCCGGCACCGCCCCAACCTGACGTTGTCTCCTCCTCTAGCCTCCCTGACCACCACTCTCGCTCTCTCTCTTGGGTCACCCTCGCTAGATCTGGTGGGAAAGGAACACTAGTGAAGAGGGATGTTTAATTACAAGTGTTCCAAGGTCTAAGGTAAATCACAATTATTCAGCTTGCTAGTTATAACCTTCAATTGGTGGAATTTGAAGGTTATATCATTCTTCAATTTTTTTTTTCAAATTAGGATTCCGCCTGAGTGCAGATCAACTCGATGTGCTGCCTTAGTGTGCTGCTGGTTCGCGCTCGAGAATAGGGATCGTCCACTCTCTCTCTTCCTCAGATCTCTGATGTTCTCTCCAACTTTATTTTGAGGTAACATAGTTAAACCCCTTTCTTTTAAATTTAGGATTTTGATAGTGTTTAGTTAGGGTTTGATTTGGGGAAATAGGGATTTGGGATGGGCAAGAGCTAGATTGGGGTTTGATTTTGCGAAAATGGAAAAGTCTATTTTTTTGGTTGAATTTGTTGATTAGGGATCTGAACTACGTAGCCTATCTACTAATTTTTTTGTCAAAATCCGATTAGGTAGTCGAATTTGTTGATTAGCTCATGCTTGTATCACAAACTCTACGAAATTTGTTGATGTTCTCTTTTGAAATTGTCACTTATCAACATGGTTTATCTTAGTTGTTATTTTTCATTCAGTATTCTCTTGAAATGTTATTCTTACACACTAAGATAAAACACATTAACACACTCCTCCGCCTTTGATTTTGGGATTTTCAGGCACTGGACTTAGATTTGGTTAAGAACTTGAGAGGCGCAGTGAGCTTGATGCTTAGCTGGAGCTCTTCATTGTTTATCTGCTATATCAGTATTTTCCCCATGAATGATAAGGTAACATCTCATAAAAAAAAATATTTTGGTGTAAATTATGAGAGAATGGCCTTTGTGTGCTCTGCAGAAAATAATTTGCTGATTATGAGCCGAGAGTCCTTGATTTTCTTGGATATGGCAGTTGCATTTTGGATAGGTCTATTGATTGACTTTTGAGGGCAACAATCAGTCAACATATAATATAGTTGTATTATATGTTGTTTATATAATTTTTTCTCAAATTTTCTTTGATGAATGTTGCGCAGTTTGGAGGATGCATGCTATGCAGTTGGTGCTCGAGTCCTAGAACTTCTTTTCCATGAAGAGAGGGTAAAATATAAAATAATGCTGTTCAAATTTGGCCAACATGTACAATCTCCCAATCATATTTTGCTTTGGCAATTCAATTATATTTTATCTATGTATATCAAGTTGATGTCTACATTGTTTGAGTTGTCTGGTTCGTATGGTGGACATGCTTAAGAGAACAATCTTGCTACATAATTTGTGAAGAATAATTTACTTGCTCATGTATGTCTTTTTAGATTGCAGACTCACTGGAGAAGGTCAGTGAACATGAAGATGAGTACATGATAAGTGAAAAGGAGCTTGTCAATAAGTAAATGCATCATTAGTTTATGGAGTCCACAAATTTGTTTTATGTTGATGTGAATGCGTGTGTTTGAGGTTTATGTATACCAAAGGACATGGGTGCTTTTAACTGTGGGGCATTTGTCACTGGAGTGAGGATATAACTTGGGTGCATGTTGCTGTCATTGTTCCTTCTACCTGAAAGAGTACAAGTAAGCATATTATATTGTGCTTGCTTTTATTTTCAGTTTTAAGAATATAATAAAGCATTTCATATCTATTGGAGTTTCAGATCAGTTTTTGACCATATAAAGCATTTTCTATTGCAGTTTCTTAATTAGGGCATTTCTTTTATTAATAGCCTTTTCTTAATAATAGTTTACTTTTTCATTAAAAATAAAAAAACAAATAAGCTTGCAGTCCATTTTAGAGGGTGCATCCTAACTGTGATCTTCAATCTCAATGTTGTCCCTACATGTGTCATTAACTTAATATTCAGTAAATATTTATTTGGAGGCTTGATTACTTCTTTGCAGTAGTCTCTTTGTTATTTAGGAAATTATATTAGCTAGCTAGCTCAGGATTTGCAAAATCGAAAGTAAGTTAGCAAAAAATTTCTATCAGAATGTTCCCTTTGTTTTCATGACTTATTGATCTCTGATAAAAAAAAGTGTCATTTATTTATTCTTTTTCCCTTTATGTTGTCAATGATTGGGAAGAAAATGAACTAAAATTGGTCTTTTTTATTATAGTATGCTCATAGAAACTACGTTAGTGCTGGTGCAATGAGAAAAGGGATTTAACTTGTGATATCTATCATCAAGTATGTCATGCTAATTATTTCAATTTGTCATTCTTCTTCATAGATTAGTTGGTTTTGTGTTCCATGTTTTTATATTGATATGCTTGAATCTAAAGGTGGTATATCTCATTTCCTGGTTAACCGAAATGTCCCTATGGTACACTATGTGCAGATTTGACATGTACTAATATTTTGCCCCTTTCTTTTACTGTTTTATAAGTTTCAATCATATGCTGATTTTTTTTGTTCTTTTTTGGACCGTTGGACAGGCAAACAATGTATTAGATGTAACCTCCCTTATCTTCACCAAGGGCTTTTCTTGTGCTATGGCACTTAAGAATGAATATTTGTTTCTTGTGTTTACTGGAAAAAAAGTTTGAAGCAGGTTCTATCCATCATAACTTTTATTCATGAGTTTCTTGTGCTAATTATTTCTACTAATAGTTGTTTTCATGCAGAGTTTGTTAGGTCATTCTAGTGGGATTGATTAAGTGAGTTTTGATTCTTCAGAAGTGCTAGCTAGTAGCTGATGGAGCAGCAGGTGGATCTGGAAAGTCGTCTTATCTCTAATTGAATGCTTCTATGAGCCATTTTCTAGATAGATAAGTCTAGATAGAGATGATATAAAGGATCTGGAATAAAGTTAGCTTAGAGGTCAGATAGGACTTGTTAATTATGCACTTTACATTCTCTATGGGAAGGATGATGCCACTCTTGATCAGAAAACGCATGTACACTGTTATATTTAATATTTATTTCATGTTACTCTTAATAAAATAATGTATATTTATGTAATATCAATATAATTAATAGATACATTTCTATTGTAACAAATTTAATTTAAATACAATAGTTGAAATTATGAGTAACATTGTTCTTTAAATGTAACATTATTTGTTATATGTAATATATTTAATTAAAGGTAACAAACCTAAAAAGGTAACATATATTCTAAAATGTAACATTTAAATCAAATGTAATAGCTTTGTTATCAAATGTAACACTTAGTATTACTAATGAAACAATGTTACTTTAGCAAATAAAAAGTGTTACATTAGGGCAAATGCAACGGCCGCAAATGTAATCCCTAAAAAGTGTTACCTTTTCCCCTAATGTAACATATTTTAGTGATAATGTAATGTATTTGGATGTTACATTAGAGCCTTATATGTAGTAATGTTTTTGCATCTTTTATGGGCATAAAATTATATCAAATGGATGTCAAGTGTGCTTTTCTCAATGGTTTCTTAGAGGAAGAAGTCTATGTGACTCAACCCCCAGGTTTTGAAAGTTCAGAATTTCCTAATCATGTTTACAAACTAGACAAGACTTGGTATGAGCCCCAAGAGCTTGGTATGAGCGCTTGTCAAAATATCTTTTAGAAAATGATTTTAAAAGGGGTTTGAACGACAAGACTCTTTTTATCAAGACCAAAGGAAAGGACATTTTTGGTTATCTAAATATATGTTGATGATATATTGTTTGAGGCTACTAACACATCTTTGTGCAAGGAATTTTCTGATATTATGTGCAGTGAATTTGAGATGAGCTTAATGGGAGAACTCAACTTCTTTTTGGGATTGCAAGTTCATCAATCAAAGAGAGGGATCTTTGTCAACCAAAGCAAGTATACTAAGGATCTCTTGAAGAAGTTTAAGATGGATCAATCCAAAGCAGCCAATACACCCATGAGCTCAACCTTGTCATTAGATCAAGACAAGACCGGGAAGAGTGTCAATCAAAAGGAGTATCGAGGGATGATTGGATCTTTATTATATCTTACTGCTAGTAGACCTGACATCATGTTTAGTGTTTGCATGTGTGATAGGTTTCAAGCTGACCCTAAAGAATCTCACCTCGTAGTTGTGAAGAGGATCTTTTCATATCTCAATGGCACTAAGGAGCTTGGCTTGTGGTATCCAACGCAAAGAGATTTTACACTAATTGGATATTCTGATGTAGACTTTGCAGACTATAAGGTGGATAGGAAGAGCACGTCGGGATGTTGCCAATTCTTAGGGGCATCCTTGATTAATTGGTACTCAAAGAAACAAAACTCAGTTGCTCTTTCCACTGCCGAAGCCGAATACATAGCAGCTGGAGCATGTTGCTCCCAAATCCTTTGGATAGCTCAACAAATAAGAGATCTTGGTATAGACCTCAAAGATATTCCTATTAAGTGTGACAACACAAGTGCCATCTCCATTACAAAGAATCCCGTTCAGCAATCAATGACCAAACATATTGATGTAAGGCATCATTTCGATCATTAGAGACCATGTCGAAAAAGGTGACGTGTCCATATCCTTTATTTCAACTGATTATCAATGGGCTGACATTTTTACTAAGCCATTGGCAGAGGACAGATTCACCTTCATTAGACGTGAAATCGGAATGCTTAACAGGGATGCACTTTCATAGGGGGAGCTTTCCCTTTACGAAAGAAAACTTGTACTCAGTGGCAAGACCTTTAAGATTAATGTCAAAGTTTTCTGACCTTTAACCTTCTCCTTCAACCTTTTCTGGAAGTTTCACCGAATCCCATCCATGGCACCCAAATCCAAGAAGATCTCCACACCCAAACGTCTTGGCGCTACCCCCAAAGGGCGTCAGACTTCCATTGTGATTTCCCCTCAACCCGAAACTACTCCTCAAATAACTATCCCAAGCACTGTCCCGAGCACCGTCCTTGAGAGTACCATTGCCGAAATCAAACGGTCCTTGAAGTGTCCAACGAAGAAGCCACTCAGTGAGAAGCTAAAGGGAAAGAGAAAGATCACTGCTGAGGAAGAGGAGGAAGAGGAAGATCTTGATGAGATTCTAGAGCGAGATGCTGCAAAAGAGGCCGAGGAAGAGGCCCAGAGAAAGAAAAAGGCCGAGGAAGAGGCTGAGAAAGCAAGGAAAAAGGCCGAGGAAGAGGCTGAGAAAGCAAGGAAAGAGGCAGAGGAAGAGGCCCAAAGAGAAGCAGAGAAGGAGGTTCCCGCTATAGAGGAACCAGAGGAAGAGGAAGAGGAGGACGACGAGACTGATGATGACGAGGAGGCCGAGGGAGATGAAGCTGAAGTGTCTACTGAGGACACGGGGTCTGAGGAAGAAGAGGAAGATGAGCCAGAACTGGTTCCCTCTCCTACTCATCCTCCTCCTCCCCCGTCTTCAAAGAAGTGCAAAGCCACTAAAGCCAAGAAGTCTCCACCTCCCAAGCACTCGAGGAAAGCCACTCTCAGAAGATTTGACGCGCCTGTCAAGTCGACCGCTCCTACAAAATCTCGAAGGAAGAACGCCGATCCGCCTGCACTTATCCAAGTAAACCAATCCTTACCCTCCTCCTGGTTTGAGAACACCGAGATGGCTGGCAAATGGGAAGACGAGTTTAGAACTCGTAAGATTTGTTGTTCTGATTTTATTGATCTTGATTTTTTAGAAGCTTTGAACCTACCTTGCATCTATCTTCTCAATCAAACCTCTGCTTGGACCCTTCTGAACCTTGAATTTGAGTACTACCCTCAACTCACTCGTCTCTTCTACATAAACCTCAAAGCCAAACACACTGCTGACGGCTGGACTCTGGAGTCAGTCGTCAAAGGAGTTAGAATCATATTCAACTCCCTTGACTTCGCTGAACTCCTTGGTCATCCTAAACCTTGTCCACCCTCCCCTGAAACCCCCACAAAAGATTAGTGTGTTGCTCTTGCCCGATCCAAATACCTACTCCCTGAAGCATCAAACAGCACCACCAAACAACTTACCCACTCGTCCCTCACACTTGAAGCCAAAATCATCTTCAACATCATTGTGAGATGCCTTTTACCTCGAATCAACTCTGGCTCCCTCCTCACTGATAACGCTATGGTCCTCCTATACTGAATATTGAATGGCCATGATCTTGATCTAGCCAATACAATTCTAGGATCCATGGCTCACACCCGCAAAGCCAGAAAAGGAACTCCCCTCCCATTTGCAAACCTTTTGACCCATGTCATCAAAGCTTCTAAAATTGATTTTGAAAATGAAGAACAACAACATCATATGGGTAAATTCAACTCCAAGAGCATTGAGAAGATTGACATTACTCATTCCCCTCAAGGGACTTGGAGTCTTGCCTCTCCTTCCTCAAAAGTTCTTCCCACTGCCTCTGCCATCGATGAGCGCATGGAGAATCTGGAGTTGGGTTTGGAGGAAGTTCGCCTGGACGTCAAGGAGCTGCACCAAGAGTTATTGTTGGAGATGGGCGTGATGGCCAAGCTGCTGAATTTGCTGTTCATGGATGGTGCTCAGGACGATGAATCCTAAACCTCTATCCTAGCCCGTGATCTAAACACTCCTGGCCTTGTTTGTTTGTTTTTTTTAAACTTTTGGTGACTGTTTTCTACTCCTTCCTTTGTTGAAAGACAAAAAGGGGGAGATGGTTTGATGGTTTAGACTTTAAAACTGCTGTGAACCAGGGTCTTGGAAGACCTTATTTTGTTGGATGTCTTTCATTGGTTTTACAAACATTGATCCAACATTTGTCTAACCCATGCAGGTACTTAGTCCGATTTTGCCTTATGATATATTTGCTTGACTAAGTTATAGGGATGCACATGTTTTGTCTTTCATCAAGAGGGAGATTGATAACTCCACTCCCTTGATGAAAATCGTAAAAGGTTTCAAAGGCTTTGACACAAAGCTTGTGCCAAAGGTCTTGAAGCTAAAGTTGTGTTGATGAAATTCAAAACCTGTATTATTACATATATTATTTCTGGATGATATTATATATTATTTCCAGATATTATTATATATATTATGTACTAATAATGCAGCAAGAATTTCGAAGAAATCTCCTTCCTTAAGCTAAAAGACGAGAAGATTAAATCTGGTGGATTGTGGCTTTGAAGTTTCCCAGAATAGAAGATTGCGAAGATTGCTTCTAAAGTCGTGATCTGATTTAGCCGTTGGGCAAAGATCCTTCTTTGAAAGTAGGCGCCGATTTGATCAAGTATGAAAAGAAGATGAAGAAGAGAGGACAGATACAAGCGTGGAACACAAACCTCATTGAACTACATCGCACACAAGCCTTCAAGTCAATCTGTCTTCTTCGTGTACTCTCTGCTAGGTGTTAAGAGTAGTATCTTTTGTTTCAAAGCATTTGAGAGTTACACAGTGAGCTTATAGGATATATTCTGAGAGAGTGTTATACTCGAGAGTTTATAACTCAGGAAGTGAGCACTAGGCGATTGATTCACGAAGTCTAAGAGGATTGTACTAGATAGGTGAGAGAGGTGGGGTCTTCTAGATTGGTCTAGGACTCCAAGGGAACGTGAGTTGACTAGATTGCAATTGTATAGGAGAGAGGCTTCTCAGTGAGCTATTAGGATCCTAAGTCTTGTGAATCAATAAAGCCGGTTGAATCCTAGGGGTGGAAGAACCCTAGGCGGGGACTAAGCCTTTAAGGAGCCGAACCATGTTAACAATTCGTTGTGTTCTTTACTTATTGCTTTACCATATTTCCCCACTTGTTTCGAATTGTATAACTCTATTGTGATTCAGGTTTTCCAAAGGAAGGAATTAAGTTTACTCTCAAAGGGTTTTGCAAGCGAAAAGTTGGCATACTCTATTCAACCCCCCTTCTAGAGTATCTTTATTCTACTTTGTTATACATTATCGAACCTTCATTTTGGTGTTCTTGAATTTGGGTGTTGATTGAAGAATTGGGATTTGGTGGTTTGCTTGAGAAATAATTGTGTTGGTAGTTTGATTTGGATTTGTTGGTGTGCGTGAGGTATTGTTGGAGGTTCGTTGCTGAATTTTGAATCTTTTGGGGTTGATAATTTAGTGTTGAAATCTCGTGAGAATGGTGCGCCGATTGAGATCTGTGTCTAAAGAACAGAGGAAGGCATTTTAGAGCTTCGATCATAAGAGATTTGTGCAGGCCAAGTTCTTTGATGTTCCTACCTTACAAACACTAGGAATGTTGGGCGTCACACGTCAGATGCTCACTCATGGCGGTTTGGGGGCATTTATAGACTGCAGTGCCCCCACATATCCTGAGCTGGCGTGGGAGTTTCTAGTCACGTTTGAGCGTGTGGACGATTTGAGGATTAGGTTCAACTTGATGGACAAGAGCCACACTTGCACGTATGCCCAGCTGAGACAGGTTTTTGGGATCACTCGGGTGCCCACCCCAGATTGGTTTCTCATGGCGTCAGAACAGCAGCGTCATCAAGTCTGGTACGCAGCGACTGGATCTAGATTTGATGGACACAGGGGCGAGTGCAACTATAAGTTCGTCCACCCGTGCCTTCGTCTGGTTCACAAAGTCTTGGCCATGCCTTTCAGCGGCCAAGGCGATATGAACAAAGTGCCCGCTGGTGATCTGTCCTGGTTAAGGCGCCTTGTTCCCTAGTCCCATGGTACGCCGGACTGGGTTGAGATCTTTGTTGATAGCTGCCCGAAGATCCAAGGAAAGAAAAAAGGGAGGATTGGTCTGGGAGGCATGATTAGCCTCATAGCCCACCGCTTTCTGGAGCCTACACAGTGCGGTGCACCCATGTCTGGTGGGTACACATACAGAGGAGCAGCTCAGGAGGGCTTATTTGATTGAGAGCTCTGATACGCCGGACTGGAGAGCACCTAGTGAGGCTTCCTATGGCCTTACCTTATGGCCCTTCCAACGCCTCCCTCAACATCGTGGCTGATCAGAATGTGGATGATGATGAGGATACTGATGACGAGGACGAGTAGGATGCCCCTGCACAGACTGACTATCACATGGGGGATGCCCAGTACGCTGTTGGCTCTTCTGTGGGGCCTCGCTTTTCTTCTTCTGATGATGATGCCTGGCGGGACCACATGTTCACTGAGTTCCATCGTATGTCGATGCACCAGGACTCCTTCGAGTTCACTCTCCACGACATCGATTGCAATGTGCGGGAGACGAACTACAACATGGAGGAGATGTGGAGAGAGCAGTCCTACTACCTCCGCCAGCAGTATCTGCACATTCCGTCGCACCAGTCTCCAACCTACCAGCCGCCACACCAGTGAGTGGTTAGTTCTATCTCCTTCACCCTGAGTTTATATGTTTTATTTTGGTCGTCTGTACTATTTCAGTGAGGACACTGAAACCTTTAAGTGTGGGGGAGACAGATTATGTATATTATGTCATTTATGTCATTTTTTAGACCATGTTTAAATTTTTGCACACCATGTTTATCTTTCTGTATTTGCTATTTAGTTCATTTAATTTCTGTTGAGTTTATTTAATTTTTGTCTAATTTATTTAATTTCTGCAATTTTTGAATTAAAAAAAAGAAGAAAGAAAAAAATTTCGAAAATCCAAAAATAAGCATTCATTGCATAAATATGTGCTATTCAAATACCCATCTAGCTTAGTTTGTCCTCTAATTTAAATTTCAAGCATGTTCATATAAATCCCATGGAGTTCTGGATGTTTTGGCTTTGTCTTTATTTGATTTTTGTGGGACATGAGCTAGCAAATATAATTGAGCATGTATGATTGAGCTAAAGTATGATTGAAGTCCTCAAAACATGACCCTATGAGAATGTTTAGCCTTATTTGAAATCTTTTGCTCAATTGTGGGAATTACTCTCCTTGTGTTGCTACCTCTTGGCATGGACTGCAATATCTATTTTTAAAGACCGACTCACATGTTTGTTACTTGCGGAGTTTATGTTTATATTTTGAGTCTTTTGTTTGAATTTGTGGATATTTAGTGAATAAGGTGGCAATGGTTGATGCACTTAGTAACCGGATTGATGCATGACACCCATGGGTATGATTCGCGCAAAAAAGTGTTGAAAAATATCCACTAGGAATGAAAGCTTGATCATTGACTAACCAGGTTCATTCATGACACTCATGTTTGCAACTTGCGTCAAAAGATGTTCAAGTGGACTTCATATTAGTAGGTTGAGGTGTTGATAGACCGGGGCAATTCATGACACCCATGTTTGCGCCTCGCGTAAGGAAAGCACCAAGACAAGAAAAAAAGAAAAAACAAAAGAAAAGGAAAAAAAAAGTGTCACGTTTTCTTTTGTTGTCTTTATTGTGTCCCGCAAGTAATGACATTTCGGTAGATATATGGTGAAATGGTAGTCAATGTCTATGAGTTTAGTGCATGATTGGTTTGAGTTGAGACTTGTACCTTAAAGCTTAAATACATGAGTGAAACACATATTTTTGTGAGGTTGGATGATGTCTACTTCCAAGCTTTGATCACTGGAATACATGCTATGACGTTTGTTTGCTTGCTTTATGTTTTCCCCTGCCATGATATTGCTTTTTGATGAGGTTGAAACTTGAAGGGATTACCTGTGGGATGCATTGATTCGTGTTCATTCTATCATTGCTTGAGGACAAGCAAAGGTTAAGTGTGGGGGAATTTGATAATGAATATCTTAGATAGGAATTATAGGCATTTTTAGGCTAGTTAGGTTGCACATCGTTCACAATCTGTAGTTAATTTGCATCTTGTGAGTATTCTGGAAGGAGTCGGAATCTACACACTTTTATTGATTGTTTAAGGTAATCGTGGATCCGATGATGAGACAGGAGTTGATAACGCATTATATGAGAATGTCTAGTTGATTGAAGAAGCTTACATGAAGATCTCAAGAGGTCCTGAGAAGAAGAAGCGAACCTAAACGAAGAACAAGTCTGCAGAAGTTGTCGCCATGTATGTTAAACTTGTTTTGCACTTTCTGGAGGTCTCGGTTGTCCGATTGACAATTATGACCATGTGTTGGAAAGCTCTTTGAAAGAGCTAGAACTTTCCTATTGACAAAAGGAGCAAATTCGAGACAGATTTTCCGTGAAAGACCGATTCAGCGGCCGCAACATATTTGCCGCGGCCGCAGCCAGTGAAACGCCGCGGGATTGGAAAAGAATGCATGTGCCGCGGCAGCAGCATATGACATGGCCGCAGCATTGGTCGTCAGCGCAGCGTTTTGTTTAAGAAATCCTAGTTTTCGTTGTTTGGTTTTGTTGGCCGACTTAGACTTAATATAAGGCCGGATTTATGTTATTTTGGAGACACTACTACTACTACTATTCTATTCTTACGTTCATCAGACACTTAAGAGATTTGAGTGATGTCTTCCATGAGGAACTAAACTCATCTGTTTTGCCTACAATTTGACGCTTTATTTGGATTGATTGTGAGTTTCTAATTCTCGTTCCTTGTTTCCTATATTTGAATACTTCAACTTCTTCGTCCTTGATTGTTTATTGAATTATTCTATCTTGCCTGATCAACTTGTTAGATCAATTCAATCGCTAAGGTTTTGTAGATTCCTGATTGTGAACCTTAACCTAGGTAGCAAACTTGTCCCTTTAGGGCTGATTGAACTAATTGGATAAGTAGGAAGTTGGATGTGTTGGTAAATCCCTCTTTAGGGACTGCAAATACCTTGGCTAATCTCTGGACTTAAAGCTATCAATTGGGTTAAATCGTTCTTTAGGGACTTTTCGATTGATAAGGGTTTCTAGGATTGATTGGACTAGTAACTATATTAGGTCGGGACAAGGGCATTCATAGAAAACTTAATAGGATGAGAAGAAGTTACAAGCATCGCTTCATCCAAATAAAGTGGAAAATTGTAGGTAGAATTGCTTCTCATAATTGTATAAACCAAAATCATTTACTCTTGCTTCCTTTAATCCTCTTTGATAAAAGGCGGAACTTTCACACTCAAAACCCCCCAATTTGGTTACTTTAATTGACACTTGAATCATACTGGAATTATAACTTTCCATGTGGATCGACCTCTTACTTATTGCAATACTAGTTATAGGTTTGAGTTTCTTTGACAGATCAACGACATGTTTTCCCTCAGATGGAGCAAGGCCGGTTATCGTTTTTGGAGATTCAGTCAGAGCTGACAGATAAGATTCGAAGAGGTCAGGTAGAGTGCTTAGACATAGCAGCTTTGAAAGAGCGGATGGCTTAGGGACGAGCCGGTGAGCTTACAGAGAGACCAGATGGATTACTGACGTTCCAGAGTAGGATCGTGGTGTCGTCTACATAAGATTTGGGACAAAGGATTACGTAGGAGGCCCACACTACCCCATATTTTGTCCATCCAAGGATGAATAAGATGTACCGGGATTTAAGGAGATCCTATTGGTGGTAGAGGATGCGAGCAGATATTACAGATTTCGTCGCTAGATGTCAGGTCTGTCAGCAGGTCAGGATTGAGCACCAAAGGTCCGGTGGACTTGTCAGATCGCTTCCAGTTCCCAAGTGGAAGTGGACAGATATCTCCATGGAGTTCGTCACCGGATTGAGGAGAGATGTCAGAGGTTTCAACGCTATCTGGGTCATGGTCAATAGACTGAACAAATTGGCCATTTCGTTGCCATCCAAGAGACATGGTCGGTTTTGAGGTTAACAGATAATTTCGTCAAGCAGATTGTGAGGCTACATGGAGTTCCTGAGAGGATAGTTTCTTAAAGAGATGGACAGTCAGAGTGAGCGGACAATCCAGACTTTAGAGGACATCTTGAGGTCCTGTGTGTTAGAGTGAGGAGACCGTTGGGTCATATTTCTACGGTTGGATGATTTCTTCTACAACAACCATTATCCTTCATCGATCGAGATGGCTCCATACGATGCACTACATGGGAGGCGCTATATGTCGCTAGTCTGTTGGGATGAGCTCGCCGACACCGCAGCTTCGCTACCAGAGTTGGTAAGAGAGATGATCGACCAGGTCGGACGCATCAGGGAGCTTATAAGTATTGCTCAGGATAAACAGAAGAAGTATGCAGATCAAAGATGGACGGAGATCGAGTTTAAGGTTGGATCGCATGTTTGGCTCAGAGTGTCGCCGACTAAAGGGATCCGTTGTTTTGGCATCAAGGGAAAGTTGAGCCCTAGGTTTGTGGGCCCATTCGAGATTCCTGAGAGGGTCAGCGAGGTAGCTTACAATTTAGCTTTACCCCCATCGTTGGCCGGTGTGCACGATGTTTTTCATGTATCCCGGCTTCAGCATTATGTCCCCAACCCGAGTGACATCCTTGCCTATTCCAATCTCCAGATGGAGCCTAACCATAGTGTAACACCCCATTTTTAAATCTCAAGGGCGTGTTGCAGCACCAGTGAATCCGCATACTTTAATGTCTTTGAATTCACCTGAGACTTATAGGGACATGCAACCATGCTCCCATAAACAAGACGGTACTTCAAGCAGTTGAATAAAATAATGCGAAAGTCAATTAAATATCAAAGTTTGAAATATTCAATCACAACAACATAACTAAAATACCAAAAACCATAAAGTATAAATAAACTCCAAAGTGGCTGAAAACCAGCGTAGCATTGCGGAAACTTTAAATGTGTAAAACTGCAGTTTAAAAGTCCATTTATGACAATCCTCTCTTTCGCTCTCTCCTGTTGTACTGTTGTCACTAGACCTGTGGAATATGGCCTGGTGTTTCGTGAGTACGAAGGACGTCAGCCATCCAATAAATAGGATGGTTAGTACAATTAAGACGAGCAAATGATAGGGAAAATGTTCAGGCTTTAACAATATAGTGACCATAAAATGGTATGTCATATGTTAAGGGAAAGACACGAGTATTTTAAAGTGGAAACTTAATAAAAAGTAAAAGGCAATATTCCAAACATGACTCAGATGATCGTGAGGATCGATGATACGATAAGATAAGGAATTATACCTCAAATAAGAGTGAAGTATAATATAATGGAATTGATCACCTATTAATAATCTCAATAATAACAATAATGTATATAAGTAATTAACACAATATAAAACGTACTGACACGGGTCCAAAATCAACTAGGACTGCGACCTCAGACTTTGAAGTCTAATCGTACGTAGGGATAGGGGTGTGCAGATTAACACAACACGACTGATACGACATGAAAACATGAGAACATGAAACGTAACAACACAAAACCGAAAAGACACGACACGAAAATGACACGAACCGCTAAACACAACATTAAACGGTTCGTGTTCGGATCGGGCATATTCCCTTGTCAGGTACCCGACACGAACCGTTTAATTTTATTTATTTATTTATAGGTACAGTGAATCACAGTACTAGTATATATATAATTCTGTAAATACCAATATGATCCACCAACCCAGTTGGTATAGAGTTTTTGTTAAAAACAGCCTTCAGCCCAACAGACCCGTGATCGAATCTTGTTGCTGGCCTTTTTATTTTTTCCCTCTCGCCCTTTTTTTTACTTCCCTTCTCGCCCTTTTTTTTTTCATTAGCATAACAAACAATAGTAACACTAACAGAGAGCAGAACGGGGAGACCCCCGAAAACCCTAATCCAAGCCCCCGAAATCGCCGCCAAGAACAATGTCGAGATCAACGAAATTCGAAGAAGAAATGGGCAATCACAACTCGGATATGATCCTTCTTCCTCAAATCCATGAAATCGAGTGCTGGGTTCCTAGAACCAGTCACGAAATCGAGCCACAAAAATAAGAAAAGTGAGATTTTGAAAAAGAGAATGAAGAAGAAGCAGGAGTTCAACCGCAGACATATCAGTCGCAATCACCGCAAATTTGTTACCAACAAGCCCGAATGCGCACTCCATTATTGTTGTCTTCTCTCTATGTATGTGTGATTTGCTTCTTCCACAGATTTGGAGGAACAAAGTTTGCTTAGCGAGCGACTTGAAGAGAAACTGTGGAAGACAAACGAGAGAGATAGAGAGGGAGGAGTAAAAATGGTAAGTGAAAGTGTCTTGAATCAGTAATTGCTTGATTCAATTCGATCCAGCTATCAAACCTAATCACTCAGACCCACTCAATCCTCTGTTCAATTCCATTCAATTTCAGCTCACGGTACGTGTCGGATAACCCGGGTATTCAACACGGATCCGAATAGCTTTCCCGTCTCGGATACCCAGCTCATAGTGGTTCGTGTATGGTTCGACCTTTTTCTACTAAACGGTTCTGGATATCTGACACAATTATCCGATTGTGTCGGATACCCGGTTATGCCCACCCCAACATAGGGACACGGGTCCAGACTCAACTACGACTACGACCTGAGAGTTTAAAGTTTAATCGTACCACGGGTCCAAACTCAACTAGGACTGCGACCTGAGACTGTTTGAAGTCTATATATTCCATAGAACCTTTTAGATTGGGCTTTACACTATTCCCAACATGCGAGATAGCCCTGGCAACTGACTTTAAGTCAATTCGCACCACATGAGATGCACATTTTAAAGTATAACAACTTTAACGTTGGAATACTAAGTGATCATAATAACGATATTAAATCAACAAGGACGTATAAGCACGAATATTTTAAAGGATCTTAATATCGCATGCTATTAATTTGCATGAAGAAAACAAATATCATGCAATTAGGAAGGAGAAAATGGGCAATTTTCACTTATCTCGAGTTATAAACAAATAACATATTTAATACACATATCACCATAATTAAATTAATAATTTCCCATTAATTTATACTCATGCAAATTTTTGAATAAGACGATAAATTACATCAAGCAGACAGATATGCAATTTATCAAAACTGGCAAGGAAATTGGCCACAGGGCCGCATTCGACACCGAAGAATTAAAAAGGCACGTCAAAAGAGTCACAAAACACGCAAAGGGCATTGAACGAAATCACGTGCCTTAACTTTCGATGATCGGCTAATGACAACAAGGCGAGATTTTAGTACCTATTGAATCCAACGGAAAAAGGAACCTTTAATATTGATATTTTATAGAATTAACTTTACTTAACTCAATTTAAAATTGAATTAATTCTATAAATTTAAATATCTATACCAATATGAATTCTTCGGGAAGCGGGATCCGACGCGGGTGCTTCGAGATTTCTTGGTGTCGCTGAAACATGCAAGAATTGAATAGTTTAGAAATTCGGGCCGCTTAACTTAATAAATAATTAACTCAGGGCCAAAAAAAAGAATAGAATAAAAACAAGGGAGATTTATGTAATTTCTTCAAAAGAAATCAAAACTCCTTGCTTTCATCCTCTTTGAACATACATACAGAAACAGAAGAACGAGTGGACGACGGGACCGATCGGTGTGGCTCTTCCTTCGACGACGGCGCTAGCTACGGCGTGGGTCTGCGGCAGCACAGCGGCGGCAGACTGAGTTGGCGCGGTGGTGGTCGCGGGTGGAGGCAAGCGACTGGGCTCGATCGATTCGCTGTTCACGGGCGTGCTTTCGACGAGGCTCCGACTACAGTGGGTGCAATTGGCGTAGGCGATGGCTGGTTGTGGTCAGCTCGGACTCAGGTCGCCGGAGGTGGGGGCTGTGGAGGTCCGTCATCCCCTGTTCGCGATCGAGTTGAGAGAGGACGATGCGGTGCGCTCACGGCTCTACTTCACAGGAGAGGGGACGTTGAGGGCGCCTCGATTCCTGGCAGTGGTGGGCTGCTGTGGGTGCAGCGACAATGGTGATGCGTGAGGGAAGAGTTAGGAGAGGAGGAAGATGATTGCTTCGGTTGATGTGTGGAGATTCAACGAGAGCCCTCCCTCTATTTATATTGTTGAAACCGAACAGGATAGGGGAGAAACAAGATCGATCGGATTGAGTTGGAGGAGATCTCAGATTCGGTTGAGATAGAAGTTAAGCTTCCTAAGTTTCTCTTGAAAGAAAGGATAAGACTTGGAGAATAAGGAAAAGGTAAAAGAGAGGGGGTAAAATCCCATATTTCCTTTTTACCGTAGTCTATCAAGAGGAAAATAGTTAAATAGGTGAGCCACTTTATTGGATTTATATTGTAGAAATACAATATGTACTTGATTATATATTATACATATATATGGACATATATATTATATATATTAGCGAAAAGAAATATTATTTAATTTAACTTTATAAATTAAATAATAAGAGTATTTAGATGATTTATGTAATTAAATCCATCATACATTATTCTCTTTAGAATAATTTAATTATTCTAATTTATACCATATATCTTAGGTGAATTTCTTAAATGGTCAAATTCACAAGATATATATTATAGTTTGATATAATATAGACTTTTAAAAATAAGAAATAACCCAAAAATAATTTGGGGTATTTCACACAGCTTCGTAGAGAGTCCAGTTAGGGTTCTTGGCCGTCGAGTCAAGAAGTTAAGGATCAAGGAGGTTCCTCTTCTTTTGGTTCAGTGGGCTAGGAGGAGTCCCAAGGAGGCGACTTGGGAGACTGAGGATAACCTTCGGGCGAGTTATGGAGATGTCGTAGATGAGTTGTTAGCTTCTTATGTTGAGCTGAGTGTTGACCTTTCTTTGACGTGGTGAGATTAGTGGTGAGTCTTGTCGAGTCTTTTATTTTGGGTTGGTGGTTACCTCTGTGATTGATGTGCTTATGATTGATTATTTTGGGCAGATTCCGTGCTGATGTGATGTTGCTGGTGATGGACTCTCTTGACGTGTGTGCTTATGCAATTAGCTATAATGGTGGTGATTAGACATGGCCACGGGTCACAGGTCGGGCGGGTCGACCCATGACCCGTCGGGTCGGTGACCCGTCGGGTTAGGGTCCAAGGGTCGAAGGGTCCAAGGGTCGAAGGGTTGGCTCGAGTTGAGGGTCAGGGTTAGGGTCGGGTAAAAGATAACCCGCGACCCGATGGGTCAACCCGTCATGGCAATGTGGAACAAATGAACCCACATTCTTCTTCTTTTATAGACTTGGAAGTCTTTCTTCCATCCCCTCATTTCCAATGTGGGACAAAGACTACATCCCACATCGAAAATATGGAGTTAGAATGACAAGACATGATGCTATATATATGTATCCCACTATCCTATTGCTCCCACTTCACTTGTTTCCTACATTTTCTGTATTGGAAATGAAGTTTGAGAAAAAATGTATCCTTATATTTTTTCCTCTTATATCCCACATTGAAATAATTGTGGATGAAAGAGTTGGTATGGAGATATAAAATCTTCCCACATTTTTAAAACTTCATATCAAAGTGATAAAATGTGTTGTGAAGATTTTATCTTCACATATCATTTATTTATTTATTTTTAATAGTTATTTTTTAAAAAAAATAAATTTTTTAAAATAATGTGACCTACTGGGTCGACCCGGCGAGTCAACGGGTCGACATAAACCCGTCAACCCGTGACATTTTCGGGTTAGGGTTCAGGTCGTGCCCCCCGGTTCTCGACCCGGCGGGTCGGACCCGTGGCCATGTCTAGTGGTGATGCACTTGTTATGATCTGATATATTATGATGTAGAGATACCTTTTATGGCTCTTAGTGCTATGTTGAGATACTTGTTATGCCTTTCAATAAGATGTAGAGATATTTTTATGACTCTTAGTGTGATGTTGAGATACTTGATGTGAATCGTAGTACTATGTTGGTATATGTTATGAGGCTTTCCGTCACTATTATGAGTTGAGTTGGTTTTATGATATATGAGATTATGCACTTTTGATAGTTATGATTCTTGCTTCGAAGTGAGACTAATAGAATTTACTTCACTTTGGAAGCTAGGATGAGAATATGGGATTAGCCCTTAGAAGTGGATGTCTCCACCTCTCGAGTTCTGGTTTTCATGGACTAACTTGGAGTTGAAGGATTTTGAACGATTTTGAAAAGGACTAACTTGTATTTTTAAAAGGTTTTGAATAGTTTTGAAAGTTGAGAGGCTTGTTTGCTCTTGAAGGTTTTAGTCTGTGGGATGAGACATGTTTTTAGAAGTGAATGAATGTAAAGACCGAAAATTTTATTATTATTTAATTACCCGATTTGGAATGTTTTCGGAAAATCCGTCCAAGAGCCACTTAGCATTTTTGGAAATTCTTTGAAATAGTTCCGGCATCTCTTTGGATTTGAGGGTTTTGGTGGATCTTATTTCCGATATCGATTTTCGAATTTGAAAACTTAGATGTCTCCTTGGTCATTTTTAAATGGTCTGAAATTTAATTTGGTTTTTATGGGATTCGGGATTCAGAGTCGGACCTAGCGGGGTCATCTCTCTCTCTCTCTCTCTCTCCCCCCCTCATTCACTCTTTTGTCTTTTTCTCCATAACCCTAATAAACACCATTTATTGCCCTCTATAAATAGCAAGCTCTAATCTCAAAACCCCTAGATATCCACTTAAAAATCTGAGCTACCAACACAAACCCTACTCTCTCCTTCTCTCATTTTGAATCTTAAGAAGAAAACCCTCACTTCACTCTCCTTTCTTCCATCCTCAATCTTGAAACCTCCCCTCAAACCCCTATTTTGTGTTTTTCCAGCTCAAATAACATCTCAAACACCTCTTTTCTCTCCTTCTTTAAGATCTAGTAAAGAAATCAAAGGCCAACCTTAGATTCCACGCAAACCAGAACTTGTCATAGTGTTTCGCCACCATGAGTTCTGGTTCGCTGCCGCGAGGAAAAACCCAGCCAGCACTCTGCTCGTCTTTGCTCGCGATATTCTCGCGCGTTCTCCCTCCTCTTGCTTCCTTTCCCTTCCAACCCATATAAAGGTGTACCTTTACTGAGTTTTCCATCTTCTAATGTCGAATCTGAAAGGATCTAATGCCTGGAAGTGCAAGATCGAGCCTCTTCTTTCCTCCTTTCCCTGTTTTTTGAATGTGAGCTAAATCTCTCTCGTTCTCGCTCGTTTTGGTCTCAATCTTTGTAAAAGAGGATTTTTACTCTTCCTCTACCTTTCATAGGCTTTATTGTTCATTTTCCTCGTCGATTCGGAGCCCAGAAGGCCACTATCGAAGCTTGAGAAGTTCCCCTTGAAGACCTTCAGTAATCCCTCTTATGCTCTCCCCCTCTGGTCCTCGTTGGAGTCATTTTGTGTTGTTTTAAGTCGAGATAAGTTATGCTTTGCTTTAAAATTGGTTTGGAAATGAAAGGATTCGATTCAAGGAAAAAATGAGCCAAAATGTTTGAATCTTGCCGTGGCGAAACCATGGTCGCCGCGGCGAGTTAGAACAGACTTAGAGGATTTGAAGAAGAAGTGCATTTCGTGGCAGCGAGTGTGGCTTTCTCCGCGGTAAAAGTGCCCTCTCACTGCCAACGAGTGCCCATCTTTGCAAGAGCCCTGGTGAGGGTTTAGCCATGGCGAGCGGCCATTTCACTGCGGAAAAACCGTCCCCAGCAGCCTTGGTTGAGGCATTCCTCTTGATCTCTTGAGTTCTTTTGTTGGTTTTAGGGTTGAACCAATCTATGTCGGGTTTATTGTCGATTGTCGAGTTTGAAACGTGGATTTTAAACATATTATTTTAAAGGATTATTTTAATGATTTAAAGTATGGTTTTGACGGGTTTTGAAAAGTGTTGATTGAATTGACTTAAATGTTCGAAAATGCTTTTAAAACGGGATTCCTTTAACGATAACTTAGACTTAATGATTCCTTTAACGATAACTTAGACTTAATGATTCAATAACGACTTATATTAATTGTACTTCACGGACCTTATTTAACGAACTGCCCAAACTTGTCGGACTTTTGGGCTCCTTTTAATTGGACCCCTTTGGACTGTATAATCGAACTTAACTTGAACCTTGCTTTGAGAATTGATTGTACCGATGGACTGTGATATGATTGGAACTGGACTTTGAGATTGAGATTGGACCTATAAATGACGATGAACTATAAAAATGGATATGAATTGGAAATGTTTAGATATCTTAGCTTTCACATGTTTTCTCGTGTTTCGAAATAGCTTTGAAATGATTTGACTTGTAGGATGGTTTTTGAAATGTTTTGGGTATCTGATCTCTTTGTGAGTAGTCAGTAGAATTGTATCTTATCGCCTTCCTTATTACTTAAATTTTAGGTGCTTGTTGACTTGTTGGATTTTCGCTACCTACTATTGCCTTGTTGTTCGACTTTGTAGGTAAGTTCCCTCGCGGAACTTACTCAGTTCGATTCTCATATGCATGTAGTCACATGATATACTAGGTGTTGCATATGCATAAGAGCATGATTGATGTAGTATCCTGCTTAGGTTTGCACACTTGAATGAGCATTCGTTTACTCAATGTGTTTGGAAGTAGAATGGTCGTTATCTGTGAGACCTAGAGTCTTTGCTGGGGTCATAGGATATCCCCACCCCATCAGGTTTGTCCTGAGTAATTATTTTCATGAGGTACCAGATGAGCTTGATTGTTTTATGAGATTGACTTATATGAGCATGATTACGATATG
Organism: Persicaria maculosa; assembly: GCA_963922045.1. NCBI lineage: Eukaryota > Viridiplantae > Streptophyta > Magnoliopsida > Caryophyllales > Polygonaceae > Persicaria > Persicaria maculosa. Next base: position 54,183,521 of record OY998259.1, on the reverse strand, counting down.
AGCATGAAGAAGAGATGATTATGATGATCGATGATTGATGTGTATACATATATGATGATGTTGTTATGCTATAGCATCGTCCTGGCCAAGGTCTGCCCTAACAGGAAGGGAGACAAAGGTAGGAGAGGGATGCCACTTGGCATTCTTTGGGCATTTACCGCACTTTCTGCATATTATATATCCTGATAAGCATGACTTGTGTGTTTAAATTCCGCTCTGCATTAGAAGCATCTTTATTTAGGAATATCGTATATGTGTGCCTACAGTGGGACCTTGTCATGTGTATGAGCCTCAAGCTGATCCCACGCCATGTATTATTTTTAGTTATTGTTGCAGATTGATGTTTACTCCATGCTTCTTTGATGGGGAACCTTATTGGATGAATGTTGACCAGGAGACTGGCTCCCACCGGACTTGACCCGAATAATTTACATATTGTACATGTATTTCCGTGTTTTGGTTTTTACCTGGCTCCACCATGGCAAGTTGTATCATGATTTTTGTTTTGCATGTTTTTCACTTGAAATGTTTTGAGCGACTTAGTAAATTGGACAGATTCTAGGTTCACAACGGCCCTTCGCGTAATTTGGGGTTCGAAATCCCCACTTTAAAAAAACTAACTTTTGAGGTTTGAAACCTCGACCCGTACCTGGATTGCAAGATCCAAACGATGGTATCCAACTTTCGAAACGTAACCCTAAAATTTATATTTGGGCCGTTACAACATGAACAAATACGAATTCAAACAAAGAGGGTGAAAAAGATACAAATGAAACAACTAAAACTGGAGGAAGTAGATGAAAGGAGGGAAGATTGATTCATACCTTCCTCATAGGAGAGATCACATAAGACAAGAGTGAAAATGGAGAATAATTAGCGTTCACATGGTGGATGACCTAGTTCATCATAAATCAACTAACATTCAATTCCAACAACGTAGTGATAAATAGAGATGTCGACAAGCTAGTGTAATCCACATGGAAAAATGGATAAAAGCTTGCAAGGATGACAGTGACCCAGATTTCGGCCACCTGAAATCACAATTACAAAACCAAAGAAAAATTAAAGGAAAAAGAGAGCAGAATAAAGTGGAAAAAAACACATCTAAGAACGTTCAAACTTAATTTTGATGTCTCAACGTTATTAGATGGGGATAGCTCCATTGTATTTATCATCAGGGATTGGAATGGCGAGTCAATCCAAATATGACACAAAACAATAGGTGAACAAAACACCCCTCAAGGCGGAAGTACTTAGGTAACAGAGCGGCGGATAAGAGTGCACATCGTACCTTAGCCGCTCTACTGGAGGCTTTGACATTTGCAATAATACAAGTATTCATGACATCGCTCTTTTTTTTGTTTGTAATATAAGGAAAGAAATTCGATTCTCTAGACAAGAGAAAGCAAGTGTCCGGACAAGCCGGAAGATGGACTAACCATCATGTACAACAAAAATAAAAATAAAACATAATAAAAAACAGAAGTAAATGACTAAATGAAAATTACAAAAAGCAAATAACGGAAAACAAAACGCAGAAATAAAGTGCATGACATTCTACACTATAAACTACAAGCTAGCATAACCAACGAACCGACCAGCCAAACGGAAGACGCTCACATAGAACTCTAGGGATCACGAGTGGACACCTCAAATTGAAATCTATACAGAATAAAAAGGTATCAATCGCATTTCCACGACGTCTATTGGCTTGACAAAGCAGTCACCGTTGACATGAAACATGTACCACAATGTACAAGAAAGGCAAAGTACACCAACCCACGGACCCAAACAATAGCCATATCATTGCCCAATCGAACCCCCAAAACCTATCTCACCATCAATGACGATAACAATATCGTAAAAGGCTACCACAAGGGTGAGCCAAAATAGAGGCAATTATAAGACTGGACAGAGAATAAGAAAAACAACAATAAACCGGAGTAGAAGCAAGAAAACGGTTAGAAATGAATATATTTTTTCTTTTACGAAAACCCAAGCGTTGTTACAATGCTATGACAGTAGCCACTAGAGTTGGAAACGGCGGGAGAAAACGGAAAAATCGACGGCAAAGCCAAAGGCAGTCGGAGAGGCCAAGGTCAAGATGTGTGAGATCGAAACCAAGGGTTGACAGCGGGAGCGTGGGGCCACTAGGCCGGATGAGGCGAATGGGGTGGGAAATAAAAAATCTGAGGGCTTTCGGGGGAAGAGAAGACCACCAGGCTGAAGGGGGCGAAGTCGAGAAGGCCACATGCTGCAAGACTAAATGACGTAGCCGATGCGGAAAACGGAGGAACAGAAGCAATGGAAAGTGTTGCATGTGGATGGCAACAGCAAAGGGAGCGAAGGCCCTAGTGAGAGGTGGTGGAGGTAGGCTCCAGTGAGCTCACAACGGCATCCATAGATGCACGTTGTAGGAGGCATCTGTTAGGTTGCCCGCAAAGAGATTGTTTTGTCCTTCAACTCGAATTTTTACCATGATCTCATCCTTTCAGATGCTCTTGGGTAGACTTTTCCTACCCGAATTTTTTCCTGACAAAAAATGATTCATATCAAGGTGAACCTCAATCAAGAAGGACAGATAGATATAATCTGAATCTTCAACATCTCTTTATTTCTTTTTAATGATTGAACCGTATAAAACTAAAGTTGGGTTGGGTTTATTTTGTTTTTAAGTTATAAGGTCGAAATCCACCTTATATAACAACTAGTCTAGAGCTTCTGCGCTACACACAAGATTTTTAACATTAATCTAAATAAACTCATCTTATTTTTCGGATATTAGCATATTGATCAATGCATTTTAAATGATGTATAAAACATAGTACTCCTCCGAGAAACATTAAACTTCTAGATGACAACAATACAAAAAAACAAAGGAAAATATTATTATACTATACAATATTTAAGAAGAATTGAAAAAAATTAAAACTAAAATAAGGTTAAATTGTGACACAATTGATGAATTAAAGGTTAAGAGAAATAAAAGAAGCATGATATTTATTTTATTATTGTTGTGAGCCTAATTTGCCATATTTTACACTTACTTTTATATCGATTTCTGCATACATTGCATGCATTTGGGTTAGAATAATACAGAATCTGTGTAGTTTACACTTATTTGCAATATATGGAGGTCTACACAAGTTTTGGTTATATTTCGCAGAAATCGGACGCACTTTGGAGCTTAAAGGAAACTCATGGAGAAGCTAAGAATGGTGCAGCTGGAGAAAAGGCCATTTTTCACCATTCTTCGTTCTGAATCAAGCTTTGATGTCTTCATGAGAGTTGTATCCCTCGCAAAGAGCTTTCCAACGCATGGTCATATGCGTCAATCCGACAAACGAGGACTCGAGAAAGTGCGTTTCAAAAACAGAGCAGAAAGCAGAGAGAACTTTACTCGATCTCGAGTACACTTACTCGATCTCGACAAAGGCTGTCCGAGCACACCTGGTCGAGCAGAGCTGATCGAGGACACTGAGTCAGAGACAACCCGACTCCGGAAGCCAACTCGATCTCGAGTAACTATTGTCGAGATCGACCACACTTCGACGCCATGTCCGGAGTCGACGAGCTGTGCCAAGTCGAGAAGCCGAAAACGGAGAAGCCGAGCACCACCTCTACTCGATCTCGAGGAGGCTTAGTCGAGATCGAGGAGCCAGGAGCCAAGATCCGAGCCTTGTCGAGCAGAGCTACCCGACCAAGCCAGTCAGACCCAGTCGACGACCACCGTACTCGATATCGAGGAGCCCTAGTCATGATCGAGGAGAGCCGTGTCCGAAACCGCGTTACACGGTGAGCTGTCCGTGTCGAGTTGGTAGTCCTTGGAGCCGAAGGAATCCATGATTGCCGAGATACATCAAGTTCTATCCTTGGAAGAGAAGATCTATCAACAAGAAGACATCTTACCTATTTTAGATTTATCTTTTCCTTTTAGATTTAATTTCTAAGTTGCTTTTATTTATCTTTTAAAGTTTTAGATATAATTTTATATATAGATAGATATATTCTATCTATGATTAGCAAGGAATAGAAGGCTATAAATAAAGCCCTAGGGGCTGGTTTTTTCATTCATTCAATTTCAGAGAGAACAAGTAAGTAGTTACATAGAGAAAAAGAGAGTTTGTGGCAGGCAAGGTGGAAAGGCGAAAGCGGATTTGTCTTGTTGGTTGTAAGCTTTCTCTATTTGATTTAATGCAAGTTAGTTTCTTTTGTTATTTGAGGTCTTTCTTGATGATGAAGAGTGAGTAGTCCACCCACTTCTGGGGCTGGGGTGAGCCCGACGGTGGCCATGTAAGGTGATGCGGTAAAGGTCAGATCTTGTTATGCAATTCGTCTTCTATCCCTATGAGCATGATTCTTTTGCTAGAGTTGAAGGTGATCCTTGTTTGTGTTATTGAAGCGAAAGTGATCTTAATGCAACTTGGGTTAATTATGTGAAAAGGGTTAGTAACAATTACGGTTTATGCGAAAGCCTCTATATGCCTATTTGTTAGTAACGAAAGTTACTTTGATGGAAAGCATGATCTTTTATGCCTTTATGTGTTACTTTGCATGGTTATCGTTGTGGCATTGATACCCTGGCTTTGGAAGTTTTTCATATATTGAGTTTATTTCTATTAAAATTCTGAAATCTGTGTTCGAATCTGGAATTTATATTTTCTGTGTTTTAGTCGAGACAGAGGAGAGGCTTGTCGAGATCGAGTAGACCTTAGTCGATCTCGAGTTGGCTCTTGTCTACGTCGAGTTGAGTTTTCATTTCTGTTTTCGATTCTGCAATTTCTGTTTTTACTATTTCTAGTCGATCTCGAGTAGCATCTTGTCGAGATCGAGTACTGTGTTGTCTGAGTCGAGTTTCTGTCGTCAATTTTCAGTTTCTGCCTCTGCTGTTGTTAGTCGATCTCGAGTACTGTGCTTGTCGAGATCGAGTAGCTTCTGTCTTTGCTTTTATTTCTTGCTTTCGTTTGTTATTTCTGTCTTTCTTTCTTTGTTCCTTTGTTTCTGTCTTCCGTTTGCTTTTCTGTGAGATTTACAGCTGCCTAGGATACGCTGACACGCTTCCTCGTGGATTCGATCCTGACTTTCTCTTACTACATTGGAGGCGTCTTGTAATTATTTGTGTGGGCCTAAATCTGGTTTGATCTATTTTGTTATATTTCATACTTGATTTCCTCCTCACAACAAATTGGCGTCGTTGCCGGGGAAGCTATCATTCGCGCCTTAGGTAGTCAGTTCTCACTTTTTCTTTGAGTTACTTTACAGGTGTATGCGCCGTTCTGGTCAACCACCTGAGTTTGACGGCTTAGACGAACCAGAGCGCCTTCTACACATCAGAGCTAAACTACAAAGAGCCATGGCAGCTGCGGAGACACAGGAACAGCTGATCGAGAGGCTCACAAGGGATCTAGCCGCCAGAGATGCTGCTCTCGCCGCTGAGAGAGCAGGAAGGGAACAAGAAGCTGAACGTGCGAGGCAGCTGGCAGATGAGCTTGCCCTCTACCCAACCACTGCAGAGGATTATATGCACCCGACTCTCGTCGTGCCTGAATCGGCGATTCTAATCCCTGAAAACAACTATGAAATCCGCACTCAATTTCTTATTGAAATTAAAAATCATGCCTTTCATGGTAGCTTTAATGAATGCCCTCTGCGCCATATTACCAACTTTACTGACATGTGTCGTACTCTTTCTGAAGGTACCACCTTGGAGTACATCCTGATGAAAGCTTTCCGTTGGTCTCTGGCTGGGCCTGCACTGAAATGGTTGGAAGGGCTGAAACCACGATCTCTCACGACATGGGCCTAGGTGAAGCAGGAATTTCTGAATAAGTTCTTTCCTCCTGGCAAAACAGCACTTCTGCGCCAAAAGATCACATCTTTCAAATAGCAGCCTGGGGAGACGCTAGCAAAGGAATGGGAACGCTATAAGGATCTGCTGCGATCATGCCCTACACATGGACAGCAACCCTGCGTAGTTCAAGAAATCTTCTTCAATTCTCTGGACTTGGCTGCAAAGGACAGAATCAACACATATACTCACTATGAGTATCTGAAAATGCCGCCTCCTGACGCATGGGCTGCTCTAGACAAGCTGACCAACTATGACAACAAGTATGGGACTCCAGTCAACTATGAGGAGAACCCCTACGCCAGGCGAGCACCATCCATGCCCTTATACGAGCCCCCTAAGGAGATTGATCCAGATGTAAGAGAGCAGAACCACAGAGACCAGAATAAGAAGCTCCTCAAACAAGTAAAGTATCTTTCTGTCAACCAGCCTTGTATTGAATGCGGATCACAGAGGCACACCACTACTAAGTGCCCACATACTGAGCAAGTCAGGCTGGCAGAATACCATGAAGAGGCAGCTTACGCAGGGGGTCCCAATCGCTACATGGGGACCGTCAGCAACCACAATGGAACCAAGGTGCCCCTAGGAACCCCCCCCCCCCCCCCCCCCCCGCCCTACAGAGCTATAGGACATTCAGAAAGGGACCAGAAAAAGGATGATCTACAGACTGTCTTGGAGGAAATAAGGAGGAATCATACAGAAACCAGGCAATCCTTCAACTCAGTCTACACTCAGATTCAGGGCGTCAACTCTAGGCTTGGGGAGATTGATATATGGCGGAAAACAGTTGATACACAGATTGGTCAGCTAGCAGCAGGAATCCCCAGACAGTCAGGTTCACTCCCAGGATCTTCAGAACCAAATTCCAAGGGGAAGACTGGACACATCGCTGTTGTAAAACTCAGAAGCAGCCATCAACTGCAAGAGCCAGAGGTCGGAAAGCAGCAGAACAACGAAGAACAGCAAGTCAATGTCGACAACACTCTAGTCGATCTCGAGGAGGGCCTACTCGATCTCGAGGAGAAACTTCAGAAACCATCGTCTGCACTGCACAACAACTCGACAGCACCCAATCTGGTCGAGATCGACAAGGGTGTACTCGACGTCGAGGAAGGGCAGGATGAGATCGAGAAAACTGTAGCACCTCCGACGTCTGTTCTGGCTCCATATCAGAAAAAGAAGCTGCCTTTCCCCACAAAATCTCCAAAGGACCCGACAGAAAAGAAATTTCAGCGCTTCATCAAGATGCTTCAGAAGCTCAACGTTACCATTCCTTTCACAGAAGCTCTCAATGAAATGCCATCCTATGTCAAGTTTCTGAAAGAGATTCTGAGCAAAAAGCGATCAATGGCTGAGATTACAGAGGAGTGCAGCCATTCGGACATACTTGAGAAGAGGCCAGATCCAGGTAAGCTTGCTATAACCATTGGATTTGGTCCACATAAAATTAATGCTTTATGTGATATTGGAGCTAGTGTGAGTATAATGCCTTTAACAATTTGGTCCAAGATTAAGATAGGTGCCCTAGAGCCTGTGGATGCTAGACTTTATATGGCCAACAACACGGTGGTCATTCCAACAGGCATGGTGGACAATGTGCCAGTACAAGTAGGTAAATTCTTTGTCCCTGCTGATTTCCTAGTTGTTGATATGCAAGAAGATCCTGCTTGTCCAATTATTCTATGAAAACCCTTCTTGGCGACGGTGGATGCCAACATAAGCGTAAGGAAAGGAGTGCTCACCTTCAACATCAGCGATGAGGTAATTGAGTATTCCTTTAATAAAACTGAAAGGCATACAGGTCCAATGGAAGAGGTAAAATCTATCTCAGCTTGCTACATCACCTGCGGGGAACCCAAGGTAAGAAATATGACCCCTGAGGAGCTGGAAAAAAGGGATATGGAGGCACAGGTGGAGGAGATCATGGCAATCCTAAAGGAGAACACTGAAAATCCAATCGACACAAACCAAGGTACGTCGTTATGGACTAATTATTTTTCGGATGCCTTGACAGGAACCAAGTATGGGGTCAAGGTCGACCAAGACTCCTCGACATCGAGGACCCTAGTCGATCTCGACCAAAACCAGGAACCTTCACCAGCACCAGCGTCGTCGAGCAGCCAGACAGAAGCTGGGCCCTACTCGAGATCGAGTACAGTACTCGACATCGACCACCCTAGCCCTGCCTTGACTTCACCTCCTTCGACGCTGACTCCACCAGACGGCCAGGACTACTCGATCTCGACCACTGACTACTCGAGATCGACCAGCCTTGTCAATGTCGACCAACCTTCACCAGCTCCTACATCCTCGAACAGCTTACCACCAGAACCAGGAACCTCGTCGAGATCGAGTACTCCTACTCGAGATCGACCAAACACCGTGGTCCCCAATTTCGTCTCTGCAAAGGTAAGCCAAGGTATGGATCTTTCTTCTCCTATTTCCATTAAAGATTTATCTATACATGGGAGAGGTTTGCCTTGGTATGTGCGCTTATGTAGGGTTTCCAATGATGAGCCCAAAGAGTATGAAGTAGGAGACAAGCTCTATGTCTCTAAATCAAAGGATCATTGGTTACCTAACGAATTCAACAAGAAGAGGATGGGACCTTTCGTGGTGGACAAGATCCATTCTGGAGGATTACAGCTGATGGACAAGAATGGAGTTCTATTCGAAGCTCAGGCTACATGGGCCCTGCAGATGCCACCTTGAGCATAAATGGAAAGTCGGCCTAGCGACTATAAAATCTAGAGCTTGTAAATAGACATTTATTTTTTGGGACTTTTTTGGACATTGTTGCTTTTTGTTTGTTTTGAACTTTTAGTTTTTCTATTGTCGGTATTTCTCTTCTACATTTTTCAGGTCCATGGGGATAGAAGCAAGCTAAATCGGACTAGGCCCAACAGCATAGCCCTCGATTTCGAGGCCCTGCACACCTGTCTAGTGAGTTTCTTTCTTTACCCTTGTTTTTATACAGTGAGGACACTGTAATGTTTAAGTATGGGGTGGGGGAAGGGCTTAATTTATGCATATTTGCCATATTTGACATTATTTGTGCATATTTGGAATTTATTTCTTTGAATTGCTACATGACTATTTTGGAATGCATTATTGATCTATGTGCTTATATGCATGTTTTCCAAAGTTTGAAAAAATGACCCCCAATGAAATTTTTGAATAATGTCATGGATGTTTTATTGAACTCGACGATGCAAAATTGGATTCATTAGAGATATAGCATGAAATTGCCTAGTAAAAGGAAGTCACAATGAAGTGCATATTTTGATGAAAACCATGAAAGGAGGTAAAATTTGAAGTTGCTTTTGACATGTTGCATGATAATAGGATGGAGGACTTTATATTTCCATATAATGCTCATATATCCTAGCCTTACCTATGCTTATGCAGCACAAAAGCCATAATATGCCTTATTTCAAATATTGTTCCACGTGATCTTAATATTTGCCATTCTTTACCTTATCCGGGGATTATGTTGAGAATGATGTTACATTATGGAGATGTTATATGGTGTTTGTGTTGTTTATCATTATTGGAGTTTGGCAGAAAAGTGCTTGAAATACATGGAAAATTTAATGAGTGAAAGAAAATCCAATCGCCTCAGGAGATAAAGGTAGATTGACCCTGCTCGCTGAGATAATAGTTTGGGGAGATGGGACACATTGTGAGGAGTCCAAAGCACTAAGTATCCGGGGCCATTCATGACACCCATGTTTGCGACTCGTGAGAAGGCAGTGCTGAGGTTAGAGAGGTAAAAGCATTATTATTAAAAAAAAGCATTATGGAAGGTGATGAATCTTATAAAGAAGGGATGTGGTAAAGAAAGTTTGGAAATACTCCATTTCCCCGGATCATTAACACCACATGGCCAAAAACTGCCCACCTTTAGCCTTTTACCAATCTACTCCTTATTTGAGCTTAAATTAAAGTCATCTTGATTATTAATGCTTTGTCACGAATGAATGTTTTTGCATAACCCTCCTTTTATGAGTAGATGTTGCTTTTAATTGCACATGCATGGATCTGTGACACTAGTACCTTTTCGAGGATGGTAACTGACTGCAGGGTTATATGAGAATGAATCTAATATGTTGAGAGTTTTGATTTCTTCCCCTGAATGACAATTAAAAGTATTGCTTGAGGACAAACAAGCTTAAGTATGGGGTGTTTGTTGTGAGCCTAATTTGCCATATTTTACACTTACTTTTATATCGATTTCTGCATACATTACATGCATTTGGGTTAGAATAATACAGAATCTGTGTAGTTTACACTTATTTGCAATATATGGAGGTCTACACAAGTTTTGGTTATATTTCGCAGAAATCGGACGCACTTTGGAGCTTAAAGGAAACTCATGGAGAAGCTAAGAATGGTGCAGCTAGAGAAAAGATCATTTTTCACCATTCTTCGTTCTGAATCAAGCTTTGATGTCTTTATGAGAGTTGTAGCCCTCGGAAAGAGCTTTCCAACGCATGGTCATATGCGTCAATCCGACAAACGAGGACTCGGGAAAGTGCGTTTCAATAACAGAGCAGAAAGGTGAGAGAACTTTACTCGATCTCGAGTACACTTACTCGATCTCGACAAAGGCTGTCCGAGCACACTTGGTCGAGCAGAGCTGATCGAGGACACTGAGTCAGAGACAACCCGACTCCGGAAGCCAACTCGATCTCGAGTAACTCTTGTCGAGATCGACCACACTTCGACGCCATGTCCGGAGTCGACGATCTGTGCCAAGTCGAGAAGCCAAAAACGGAGAAGCCGAGCACCACCTCGACTCGATCTCGAGGAGGCTTAGTCGAGATCGAAGAGCCAGGAGCCAAGATCCGAGCCTTGTCGAGCAGAGCTACCCAACCAAGCCAGTCAGACCCAGTAGACGACCACCGTACTCGATATCGAGGAGCCCTAGTCAAGATCGAGGAGAGCCGTGTCCGAAACCGCGTTACGCGGTGAGCTGTCCGTGTCGAGTTGGGAGTCCTTGGAGCCGAAGGAATCCAAGATTGCCGAGATACATCAAGTTCTATCCTTGGAAGAGAAGATCTATCAATAAGAAGACATCTTACCTATTTTAGATTTATCTTTTCCTTTTAGATTTAATTCCTAAATTGCTTTTATTTATCTTTTAAAGTTTTAGATATAATTTTAGATATAGATATATATATTCTATCCTTGATTAGCAAGGAATAGAAGGCTATAAATAAAGCCCTAGGGGCTGGTTTTTTCATTCATTCAATTTCAAAGAGAACAAGTAAGTAGTTACATAGAGAAAGAGAGAGTTTGTGGCAGGCAAGGTGGAAAGGCGAAAGCGGATTTGTCTTGTTGGTTGTAAGCTTTCTCTATTTGATTTAATGCAAGTTAGTTTCTTTTGTTATTTGATGTCCTTCTTGATGATGAAGAGCGAGTAGTCCACCCACTTCTGGGGCTGGGGTGAGCCCGACGGTGGCCATGTAAGGTGATGCGGTAAGGTCAGATCTTGTTATGCAATTCGTCTTCTATCCCTATGAGCATGATTCTTTTGCGAGAGTTGAAGGTGATCCTTGTTTGTGTTATTGAAGCGAAAGTGATCTTAATGCAACTTGGGTTAATTATGTGAAAAGGGTTAGTAACAATTAGGGTTTATGCGAAAGCCTCTATATGCCTATTTGTTAGTAACGAAAGTTACTTTGATGAAAAGCATGATCTTTTATGCTTTTATGTGTTACTTTGCATGGTTATCGTTGTGGTGTTGATACCCTGGCTTTGGAAGTTTTTCATATATTGAGTTTATTTCTATCAAAATTTCTGAAATCTGTGTTCGAATCTGGAATTTATATTTTCTGTGTTTTAGTCGAGACAAAGGAGAGGCTTGTCGAGATCGAGTAGACCTTAGTCGATCTCGAGTTGGCTCTTGTCTACGTCGAGTTGAGTTTTTATTTCTGTTTTCGATTCTGCAATTTCTGTTTTTACTATTTCTAGTCGATCTCGAGTAGCATCTTGTCGAGATCGAGTACTGTCTTGTCTGAGTCGAGTTTCTGTCGTCGATTTTCAGTTTCTGTCTCTGCTGTTGTTAGTCGATCTCGAGTACTGTGCTTGTCGAGATCGAGTAGCTTCTGTCTTTGCTTTTATTTCTTGCTTTCGTTTGTTATTTCTGTCTTTCTTTCTTTGTTCCTTTGTTTCTGTCTTTAGTTTGCTTTTCTGTGAGATTTACAGCTGTCTAGGATACGCTGACACGCTTCCTCGTGGAATCGATCCTGACTTTCTCTTACTACATTGGAGGCGTCTTGTAATTATTTGCGTGGGCCTAAATCTGGTTTGATCTATTTTGTTATATTTCATACTTGATTTCCTCCTCACAACAAATTGGCACCGTTGCCGGGGAAGCTATCATTCGCGTCTTAGGTAGTCAGTTCTCACTTTTTCTTTGAGTTCCTTTACAGGTGTATCCGCCGTTCTGGTCAACCACATGAGTTTGACGGCTTAGACGAACCAGAGCGCCTTCTACACATCAGAGCTAAACTACAAAGAGCCATGGCAGCTGCGGAGACACAGGAACAGCTGATCGAGAGGCTCACAAGGGATCTAGCCGCCAGAGATGCTGCTCTCGCCGCTGAGAGAGCAGGAAGGGAACAAGAAGCTGAACGTGCGAGGCAGCTGGCAGATGAGCTTGCCCTCTATCCAACCACTACAGAGGATTATATGCACCCGACTCTCGTCGTGCCTGAATCGGCGATTCTAATCCCTGAAAACAACTATGAAATCCGCACTCAATTTCTTATTGAAATTAAAAATCATGCCTTTCATGGTAGCTTTAATGAATGCCCTCTGCGCCATATTACCAACTTTACTGACATGTGTCGTACTCTTTCTGAAGGTACCACCTTGGAGTACATCCTGATGAAAGCTTTCCGTTGGTCTCTAGCTGGGCCTGCACTGAAATGGTTGGAAGGGCTGAAACCACGATCTCTCACGACATGGGCCTAGGTGAAGCAGGAATTTCTGAATAAGTTCTTTCCTCCTGCCAAAACAGCACTTCTGCGCCAAAAGATCACATCTTTCAAACAGCAGCCTGGGGAGACGCTAGCAAAGGCATGGGAACGCTATAAGGATCTGCTGCGATCATGCCCTACACATGGACAGCAACCCTGCATAGTTCAAGAGATCTTCTTCAATTCTCTGGACTTGGCTGCAAAGGACAGAATCAACACATATTCTCACTATGAGTATCTGACAATGCCGCCTCCTGACGCATGGGCTGCTCTAGACAAGCTGACCAACTATGACAACAAGTATGGGACTCCAGTCAACTACGAGGAGAACCCCTACGCCAGGCGAGCACCATCCATGCCCTTATACGAGCCCCCTAAGGAGATTGATCCAGATGTAAGGGAGCAGAACCACAGAGACCAGAATAAGAAGCTCCTCAAACAAGTAAAGTATCTTTCTGTCAACCAGCCTTGTATTGAATGCGGATCACAGAGGCACACCACTACTGAGTGCCCACATACTAAGCAAGTCAGGCTCGCAGAATACCATGAAGAGGCAGCTTACGCAGGGGGTCCCAATCGCTACATGGGGGACCGAAGGTTTCAGCAACCACAATGGAACCAAGGTGCCCCTAGGAACCCCCCCCCCCCCCCCCGACCTACAGAGCTCTAGGACATCCAGAAAGGGACCAGAAAAAGGATGATCTACAGACTGTCTTGGAGGAAATAAGGAGGAATCATACAGAAACCAGGCAATCCTTCAACTCAGTCTACACTCAGATTCAGGGCGTCAACTCTAGGCTTGGGGAGATTGATATATGGCGGAAAACAGTTGATACACAGATTGGTCAGCTAGCAGCAGGAATCCCCAGACAGTCAGGTTCACTCCCAGGATCTTCAGAACCAAATCCCAAGGGGAAGACTGGACACATCGCTGTTGTAAAACTCAGAAGCGGCCATCAACTGCAAGAGCCAGAGGTCGGAAAGCAGCAGAACAACGAAGAACAGCAAGTCGACGTTGACAACACTCTAGTCGATCTCGAGGAGGGCCTACTCGATCTCGAGGAGAAACTTCAGAAACCATCGTCTGCACTGCACAGCAACTCGACAGCACCCAATCTGGTCGAGATCGACAAGGGTGTACTCGACGTCGAGGAAGGGCAGGATGAGATCGAGAAAACTGTAGCACCTCCGACGTCTGTTCTGGCTCAATATCAGAAAAAGAAGCTGCCTTTCCCCACAAAATCTCCAAAGGACCCGACAGAAAAGAAATTTCAGCGCTTCATCAAGATGCTTCAGAAGCTCAACGTTACCATTCCTTTCACAGAAGCTCTCAATGAAATGCCATCCTATGTCAAGTTCCTGAAAGAGATTCTGAGCAAAAAGCGATCAATGGCTGAGATTACAGAGGAGTGCAGCCATTTGGACATACTTGAGAAGAGGCCAGATCCAGGTAAGTTTGCTATAACCATTGGATTTGGTCCACATAAAATTAATGCTTTATGTGATATTGGAGCTAGTGTGAGTATAATGCCTTTAACAATTTGGTCCAAGATTAAGATAGGTGCCCTAGAGCCTGTGGATGCTAGACTTTATATGGCCAACAACACGGTGGTCATTCCAACAGGCATGGTGGACAATGTGCCAGTACAAGTAGGTAAATTCTTTGTCCCTGCTGATTTCCCAGTTGTTGATATGCAAGAAGATCCTGCTTGTCCAATTATTCTAGGAAAACCCTTCTTGGCGACGGTGGATGCCAACATAAGCGTAAGGAAAGGAGTGCTCACCTTCAACATCAGCGATGAGGTAATTGAGTATTTCTTTAATAAAACTGAAAGGCATACAGGTCCAATGGAAGAGGTAAAATCTATCTCAGCTGGCTACATCACCTGCGGGGAACCCAAGGTAAGAAATATGACCCCTGAGGAGCTGGAAAAAAGGGATATGGAGGCACAGGTGGAGGAGATCATGGCAATCCTAAAGGAGAACACAGAAAATCCAATCGACACAAACCAAGGTACGTCGTTATGGACTAATTATTTTTCGGATGCCTTGACAGGAACCTAGTATGGGGTCAAGGTCGACCAAGACTCCTCGACATCGAGGACCCTAGTCGATCTCGACCAAAACTAGGAACCTCCACCAGCACCAGCGTCGTCGAGCAGCCAGACAGAAGCTGGGCCCTACTCGAGATCGAGTACAGTACTCGACATCGACCACCCTAGCCCTGCCTTGACTTCACCTCCTTCGACGCTGACTCCACCAGACGGCCAGGACTACTCGATCTCGACCACTGACTACTCGAGATCGACCAGCCTTGTCGATGTCGACCAACCTTCACCAGCTCCTGCATCCTCGAACAGCTCACCACCAGAACCAGGAACCTCGTCGAGATCGAGTACTCCTACTCGAGATCGACCAAACACCGTGGTCCCCAATTTCGTCTCTGCAAAGGTAAGCCAAGGTATGGATCTTTCTTCTCCTATTTCCATTAAAGATTTATCTATACATGGGAGAGGTTTGCCTTGGTATGTGCGCTTATGTAGGGTTTCCAATGATGAGCCCAAAGAGTATGAAGTAGGAGACAAGCTCTATGTCTCTAAATCAAAGGATCATTGGTTCCCTAACAAATTCAACAAGAAGAGGATGGGACCTTTCGTGGTGGACAAGATCCATTCTGGAGGATTACAGCTGATGGACAAGAATGGAGTTCTATTCGAAGCCCAGGCTACATGGGCCGTGCAGATGCCACCTTGAGCATAAATGGAAAGTCGGCCTAGCGACTATAAAATCTAGAGCTTGTAAATAGACATTTATTTTTTGGGACTTTTTTGGACATTGTTGCTTTTTGTTTGTTTTGAACTTTTAGTTTTTCTATTGTCGGTATTTCTCTTCTACATTTTTCAGGTCCATGGGGATAGAAGCAAGCTAAATCGGACTAGGCCCAACAGCATAGCCCTCGATTTCGAGGCCCTGCACACCTGTCTAGTGAGTTTCTTTCTTTACCCTTGTTTTTATACAGTGAGGACACTGTAATGTTTAAGTATGGGGTGGGGGAAGGGCTTAATTTATGCATATTTGCCATATTTGACATTATTTGTGCATATTTGGAATTTATTTCTTTGAATTGCTACATGACTATTTTGGAATGCATTATTGATCTATGTGCTTATATGCATGTTTTCCAAAGTTTGACAAAATGACCCCCAATGAAATTTTTGAATAATGTCATGGAAGTTTTATTAAACTCGACGATGCAAAATTTGATTCATGAAGTGCATATTTTTATGAAAACCATGAAAGGAGGTAAAATTTGAAGTTTCTTTTGACATGTTGCATGATAAGAGGATGGAGGACTTTATATTTCCATATAATGCTCATATATCCTAGCCTTACCTATGCTTATGCATCACAAAAGCCATAATATGCCTTATTTCAAATATTGCTCCACGTGATCTTAATATTTGCCATTCTTTACCTTATCCGGGGATTATGTTGAGAATGATGTTACATTATGGAGATGTTATATGGTGTTTGTGTTGTTTATCATTATTGGAGTTTGGCGGAAAAGTGTATGAAATATATGGAAAATTTAATGAGTGAAAGAAAATCCAATCACCTCAGGAGATAAAGGTAGATTGACCCTGCTCGCTGAGATAATAGTTTGAGGAGATGGGACACATTGTGAGGAGTCCAAAGCACTAAGTATCCGGGGTCATTCATGACACCTATGTTTGCGACTCGCGAGAAGGCAGTGCTGAGGTTAGAGAGGTAAAAGCATTATTATTAAAAAAAAGCATTATGGAAGGTGATGAATCTTATAAAGAAGGGATGTGGTAAAGAAAGTTTGGAAATACTCCATTTCCCCGGATCATTAACACCACATGGCCAAAAACTGCCCACCTTTAGCCTTTTACCAATCTACTCCTTATTTGAGCTTAAATTAAAGTCATCTTGATTATTAATGCTTTGTCACGAATGAATGTTTTTGCATAACCCTCCTTTTATGAGTAGATGTTGCTTTTAATTGCACATGCATGGATCTGTGACACTAGTACCTTTTCGAGGATGGTAACTGACTGTAGGGTTATATGAGAATGAATCTAATATGTTGAGAGTTTTGATTTCTTCCCCTGAATGACAATTAAAAGTATTGCTTGAGGACAAGCAAGCTTAAGTATGGGGTGTTTGTTGTGAGCCTAATTTGCCATATTTTACACTTACTTTTATATCGATTTCTGCATACATTGCATGCATTTGGGTTAGAATAATACAGAATCTGTGTAATTTACACTTATTTGCAATATATGGAGGTCTACACAAGTTTTGGTTATATTTCGCAGAAATCGGACGCACTTTGGAGCTTAAAGGAAACTCATGGAGAAGCTAAGAATGGTGCAGCTAGAGAAAAGATCATTTTTCACCATTCTTCGTTCTGAATCAAGCTTTGATGTCTTCATGAGAGTTGTAGCCCTCGGAAAGAGCTTTCCAACGCATGGTCATATGCGTCAATCCGACAAACGAGGACTCAGGAAAGTGTGTTTCAAGAACAGAGCAGAAAGCTGAGAGAACTTTACTCGATCTCGAGTACACTTACTCGATCTCGACAAAGGCTGTCCGAGCACACCTGGTCGAGCTGAGCTGATCGAGGACACTGAGTCAGAGACAACCCGACTCTGGAAGCCAACTCGATCTCGAGTAACTCTTATCGA
Source organism: Persicaria maculosa (assembly GCA_963922045.1). NCBI lineage: Eukaryota > Viridiplantae > Streptophyta > Magnoliopsida > Caryophyllales > Polygonaceae > Persicaria > Persicaria maculosa. The sequence continues at coordinate 54,165,975 of OY998259.1, read as the reverse complement.
GATCGACCACACTTCGACGCCATGTCCGGAGTCGACGAGTTGTGCCAAGTCGAGAAGCCAAAAACGAAGAAGCCGAGCACCGCCTCTACTCGATCTCGAAGAGGCTTAGTCGAGATCGAGGAGCCAGGAGCCAAGATCCGAGCCTTGGCGAGCAGAGCTACCCAACCAAGCCAGTCAGACCCAGTCGACAACCACCGTACTCGATATCGAGTAGCCCTAGTCTAGATCGAGGAGAGCCGTGTCCGAAACCGCGTTACGCGGTGAGCTGTCCGTGTCGAGTTGGGAGTCCTTGGAGCCGAAGGAATCCAAGATTGCCGAGATACATCAAGTTCTATCCTTGGAAGAGAAGATCTATCAACAAGAAGACATCTTACCTATTTTAGATTTATCTTTTTCTTTTAGATTTAATTCCTAAATTGCTTTTATTTATCTTTTAAAGTTTTAGATATAATTTTAGATATAGAGAGATATATTCTATCCTTGATTAGCAAGGAATAGAAGGCTATAAATAAATCCCTAGGGGCTGGTTTTTTCATTCATTCAATTTCAGAGAGAACAAGTAAGTAGTTACATAGAGAAAGAGAGAGTTTGTGGCAGGCAAGGTGGAAAGGCGAAAGCGGATTTGTCTTGTTGGTTGTAAGCTTTCTCTATTTGATTTAATGCAAGTTAGTTTCTTTTGTTATTTGATGTCTTTCTTGATGATGAAGAGCGAGTAGTCCACCCACTTCTGGGGCTGGGGTGAGCCCGACGGTGGCCATGTAAGTTGATGCGGTAATGGTCAGATCTTGTTATGCAATTCGTCTTCTATCCCTATGAGCATGATTCTTTTGCGAGAGTTGAAGGTGATCCTTGTTTGTGTTATTGAAGCGAAAGTGATCTTAATACAACTTGGGTTAATTATGTGAAAAGGGTTAGTAACAATTAGGGTTTATGCGAAAGCCTCTATATGCCTATTTGTTAGTAACGAAAGTTACTTTGATGGAAAGCATGATCTTTTATGCCTTTATGTGTTACTTTGCATGGTTATCGTTGTGGCGTTGATACCCTAGCTTTGGAAGTTTTTCATATATTGAGTTTATTTCTGTCAAAATTCTGAAATCTGTGTTCGAATCTGGAATTTATATTTTTCTGTGTTTTAGTCGAGACAGAGGAGAGGCTTGTCGAGATCGAGTAGACCTTAGTCGATCTCGAGTTGGCTCTTGTCTACGTCGAGTTGAGTTTTCGTTTCTGTTTTCGATTCTGTAATTTCTGTTTTTACTATTTCTAGTCGATCTTGAGTAGCATCTTGTCGAGATCGAGTACTGTGTTGTCTGAGTCGAGTTTCTGTCGTCGATTTTCAGTTTCTGTCTCTGTTGTTGTTAGTCGATCTCGAGTACTGTGCTTGTCGAGATCGAGTAGCTTCTGTCTTTGCTTTTATTTCTTGCTTTCGTTTGTTATTTCTATCTTTCTTTCTTTGTTCCTTTTTGTTTCTGTCTTCTGTTTGCTTTTCTGTGAGATTTACAGCTGCCTAGGATACGCTGACACGCTTCCTCGTGGATTCGATCCTGACTTTCTCTTACTACATTGGAGGAGTCTTGTAATTATTTGCGTGGGCCTAAATCTGATTTGATCTATTTTGTTATATTTCATACTTAATTTCCTCCTCACAGCAATTATTTATAAAAAAAGATAAAGAAGGAAAGGGTCAAGAGTAAAAGCAGTCTTCTACGACCAGATTGCCACTCGAAAAGCTTACCCTCACATAGAAAACATAATTAACAATATATATGAACAGAGTTATTGCCTCCTTGGCAATTCGAATGACACAAAATGGTTATATATAGAAGCTAAATGAAAAAGTAAACTAAATGCAAATGATTTTAAGTAAAGAAAAGCTAAATAAACTAAAGAAAAGCTTACCCTCACATGAAATCATTCCATTAACATGCATCTTAAGTAAACATTACTATTACTACATGTGGAGTGTGGATTTCAATAAACTAAATGTAAAAGTAAAATATGAGTAATCTTTTCACATACCATAGCGAATACAAATGATTAGGAGAATTTAATTTGTGAACCTTTTTAATCCATGGTTAATGTTTGAGATGGATAGCTTGTGCCCTATAATTCAGATCACATATTTGACACAACAATGTCCTCGTCCAATTAAGACCTACATTGGCAAAAGCCATTACTCGAATCTAAATGAATACCTACAAGCTGCATATTTACGATCAAGATTCAAGACTATATCATCAACTAAATTAAAATAACTCAAAGCCAATTTATAGATTTTCTGTAACCATAAAAATAATCTCTAAATAGATGAAATAATTTTTTAAAAACAATTGAAGCTATATTTGTAGAGATAATCCTCTTTTCCTTGCATGTATTGTACCCTTAATTCCATTCATCATCCAGGGAGAAAGGGCTATAACTCCAATCTATGAGTATGATTATCACAAAATTCACAACCCACATTCTTAATCGACCAAAAAAATTGATGGAACAATTATGGAAAGATAAAACAATCAACCCCCAAAACCTCTCATTTAAATCACTATATATAAACATGACTGATTGCATAGAAAGGATTTTCAATTGAAATGAAAATGATGGAATTGTTTACTTAAGGCATGCAATCTACTCAAACTAAACATACAAATAAAATAAATCACCAACTTGCAAAAACGATCACACTTGAGAAGAATAAACACAACTTTCCATAAATCAAATCCAAACAGTTATTCAGTGATTGTTCATCGAAGCCCACAATAGTTTAAAATAATACTCCTCTGTTAATTAAAATATGATATTTTACTATTCATACACGTATTTTTAGGTGTTAAAAACTATATAAAATATTAACTTTTTTAATATTATTTTTTAACAAATGTATAAAAACATTAATATTTTATATAGTTTTTATCGTTCTAAAAAAGCTTGCATGAATAGTAAACGACATATTTTAATTAACAGAGGAAGTGTGTGATTAGAGGATGAATACACTAGGAAGTTAAAATTAAACTTGGTCACGTCCAAATGACTAAGAATAAAGTGGCTCTTGATGTGTCAATGAGCTTTGGGTGAGGTTCTCAAAATAGCACACATGGTCTTGGGTATGAATTGTCTCATGGCAGGTATCCCCCTTTGTTCACGACTTCTGACCACCGACCAATATGCTGAAATAGTTGAAAGTATGACAGAAAAAAATGAACACAAATGTTTTAGCAAGAAAAAACCAATGATTAACCTTAATATTCAGATAAAGGTTTCCTATCTATCCTACATTCCAACATAACAGAAACAAAATGAACACAAATGTTTCAGCACTCAACCACAAAAAATTAGGTGTAGTCATGTATTCTACCTGTATTGTTATGAGAATAATTAAATCAAAATTTTGACTTGTCCTACTTCCCTATTGTTCGACACTTAAAAAGTTATTTTGGCTAAAATGTTGCGCGTGTTTACTACAATGGCATGCATCAAGAAATAGCCAATTAATAAGCCAAATCCCACAATAGTTTCAAATAATCTATATTTAGAGGATTAATACACCAGGAGGTTAACATCAAATGTCGTTGCTACCATGGAGTGATCAATTTCTCCTCTTTTCCGTTGCATACACATTGCACCTTTCCGCAACAGAAATATGCTACTCAACAGCCCGTGCCATCATAGAATTACTCCCTTGTTTTACTCAAAGTTGTTGTCTCAAAAGCAGTCTCACTAGTGCAAAACGACCTTCAACTCTTTGCATTAAGCTCAACCCCCACAACTTTTTCATGTGCAGCAGCAATAAATTCCACAACAGCAGTGCGTTTCGTAACAGCAGCACTTCGATTGCCATCCTTTCTTATTGTTGTCATAGTTGCTTCTATCGTCTCATGTCAATGTGCTTCATTTTTATTTACAACCTCCCTTATTGGCGCATGATTTTTCCCAATTATGCATTTACCAGGTGGCTGGCTCCTTGCAATATTCCATTTTTGAAACTAATGAACAATTCGTATGTTTTGTCTCATTGTTCATTTTATCCCTGAAGCTAGTATGCATTAGATATGCCTTTTAAAACATTCTGAACTTACATCTGTTCCACCATTTCTTCCTCATCGATCGTCTCAGCGGCATCAATCTGCAATACAAATTACAACATATACAAGCAATCAAACAGTAGTTTGAGGGTAGTGCAAATTATTGCAACAAATATAAAGATTATTTTTAAATAAGAATGGGAGAAGTGCTGATCTTCTTCTTCAAAAAGATTGTCCACTTCTTTTAGGTCATCATGGAATAACTTTTCGAATTCCTTGAACTCATCTTTGTTCAAGATTTTAGCAACATTAAATAGTCATTAGTAAGAACAAAGGTACTTAAACATTTTCTTTCCTTTTGTCACCTAATGGCGTTTAATAGTGATTTCATTAGGCAACTACATGCACGAGATTTGAGATATAACAAAATAGATCAAACCAGATTTAGGCCCATGCAAATAATTACAAGACTCCTCCAATGCAGTAATGGGAAGTCAGTATCGAATCCACGAGGAAGCGTGTCAGCGGATCCAGCGGATCCTAGGCAGCTGTAAATCTCACAGAAAAGCAACAGAAAAGACAGAAACAAAGGAACAAAGAAAGAAAGACAGAAATAGCAAACGAAAGCAAGAAATAAAACAAAGACAGAACTACTCGATCTCGACAAGGTGCAACTCAAGATCGACAAAGGACAGGGACGACAGAAATTTCAGAAATTGAAAACAGAAACTCGACCCAGACAACCTAACTCGATCTCGACTAAGCGTACTCTAGATCGACAAAAACTCAGAAACTTTAAACTTGCAACTCGAACACAGAATCTCAGATTTCGACAGAAATAAATCAATATATGAAAGAACTTCAGAAGCCAGGGTATCAACACCACAACGATAACCATGCAAAGTAACACATAAAGCCATAAAAAATCATGCTTTCCATCAAAATAACTTTCGTTATCAACAAATAGGCATATAGAGGCTTTCGCATAAACCCTAATTGTTACTAACCCTTTTCACATAATTAATCCAAGTTGCATTAAGATCACTTTCGCTTCAATAACACAAACAAGGATCACCTTCAACTTTCGCAAAAGAATCATGCACATAGGGATAGAAGAAGAATTGCATAACAAGATTGTACCTTTACCGCATCACCTCACATGGCCACCGTCGGGCTCACCCCAGCCCCAGAAGTGGGTGGACTACTCGCTCTTCATCTTCAAGAAAGACTTTAAATAACAAAAGAAACTAATTGGCATTGAATTAAATAAAGAAAGCTTACAACCAACAAGACAAATCCGCTTTCGCCTTTCCACCTTGCTTGCCACAAACTCTCTCTCTCTACTCCTACTAATTGCTGTCTGATTGAATTGAATATGTGATTGAATTGGAATAAGATCCCTAATGCTCAGCCCCTAAGGCTTTATTTATAGCCTTCTATTCCTTGCTAATCAAGGATAGAAGATATCTATCTATATCTAAAACGTTTAAAAGATAAATAAATGTATTTTAAGAATTAAATCTAAAAGGGGAAAATAGATCTAAAATAGGTAAATATCTTCTTGTTGATAGATCTTGTCTTCCATGGATAGAACTTGATGTATCTCGGCAATCTTGGATTCCTTCGGCTCCACGGACAGCTCACCGCGTAACGCGGTTTCGGACACGGCTCTCCTCGATCTCGACTAAGGCTCCTCGAGATCGAGTAAGTTGGTCATCGAGTATGGCTGGCTGGCTTGGTCGGGTAGCTCTGCTCGACATGGCTCGGGTGCCGGCTTCTGGGTTCCTCGATCTCGAGTAGAGTGTAACCCGGCATGTCTTCGTCTTCGGCTTCTCGATCAGCTCCTCCTCGACCGGGCACTCCTTGGATATTTTTGTTCGATCTCGAGTAAAGGTACTCGATATCGAGTACATCTCTCAGCTTTCTGCTCTGTTCTTAAAACGCACTTTCCCGAGTCCTCGTTCGTCGGATTGACGCATATGACCATGTGTTGGAAAGCTCTTTCCGAGGGCTACAACTCTCATGAAGACATCAAAGCTTGATTCAGAACGAAGAATGGTGAAAAATGGCCTTTTCTCCAGCTGCACCATTCTAAGCTTCTCCATGAGTTTCCTTTAAGCTCCAAAGTGCGTCCGATTTCTGCGAAATATAACCAAAACTTGTGTAGACCTCCATATATTGCAAATAAGTGTAAACTACACAGATTCTGTATTATTCTAACCCAAATGCATGAAATGCATGCAGAAATCGATATAAAAGTAACTATAAAACATGGCAGATTCAGCTCACAAAACACATAACCAAAAAACATTAAAAATCAAGAAGTAAACATCTTAATATTTTAAAACAAATCTTGCGCTTATATAAAACCCCGCGAATTCAATCTATAAATGTTCAAAACACTTCCTGGAAGCTATTGCCAAGGCTTTTTGATAAAGTTAGAGTTGTCATTTTAGGCATATGAATGATGATATGCATTGATTGGTAGAAAATTAAGGCTCATGAAATGCATATGATGATATTGCCAAGGCTTGTGTGTTTGATAAAACACAAACTGTCTAACACATAAACATGTTTAGATCTCCTAAGACAAATCCAAACATGGTCCTTTCATATAGGATCCTCGAGAAAGGCCTATTAAGAAGTTCGTACTAGCATTTGGCCTCTTCGGTTCAAGCTTGTCAAATAAATTTGCAGGAAGTCCAGATGATTCCTTGGGATTCAGAAAGGCTGGAGATATTTCCTATCTAGCATCACGAGATGGTATTGATCCATCAAAATTTGATTTAGGCAATTCCTTCACAGGTGCCGATTTTACATTGCTTTCTAAATTTTGTCTTGATGGGTTTGCTTTGAGATTGTTTATTGCTTATAAATGGAATCACAACAGTTAAATAAAAAATGGTGCGAAGGGAGCCGAATCGTTCTATACATGCAAAACCCGAGAGCAATGGAAATTTTAAAAGATAGGAATCAAACAAAAGAGTTAAAATGAACTTCGTAACTCACCAAACGAAGTGCAATCTTGCTAGAATGCAGACCATCACTAATACCAATGCTTGTTTTTTTATTTGTTTCTTGTAGGTTGTGCTAACGGAGGACCATCTATCACAAGAATCAATCGGGAATATATATTGGAATCAAGTGAACATACTCTATTAGTTTCCTTGTAGGACGTTTTACCTATCAATTAAGCTTACTCTATCGGTTTATCATATGCTTTACACTTTTTATGAAGCCTCTCCGGATCGTCACTTGAATTGGCCTACTCTAAACAAGCCACTGATGCCACTTAAAATAATGTTCAGCCACTTCAAAATGCAAATAATGAAGGTAGGATAACATGATTGTGCCTTATCAGGAGGAATCATCAGAACCACAAAAAGTCATTCATGTTAAAAGAATGATATAAATTAGAAATCAGATGCTCAACCATGCATGTAGAGCTTTTTACCCTAGGAAGTAGATTTACAAGTGTATCATTTTACTGGTAATAAACCTACACTACCTAGTGAATGGGTGTAAAATAAACGCTGAACCAAGACAAGCTAGCACACTATTGCTGGTTTCATGGAAAAACAGAAAAACACTTATCTGGATATTTTTAGGAAAGGATATAGTTAGTATTTAATTATCCATTCGTAGTGATCAAGTTGCAATATTATCCTTTCCTTATATGCCTTAGAGATAGATTTAACTTTGTCTATATATATAATGCAATCTGTCATACACATCAATACATATAATTTTCCATTCCTTTAGATATCAGAAACATTGTTTGACCATATGAAATAGTTGTAACTTCATCAAGTGGTTTAGCATGCTACAATGGAAACTGCCATTTCCAGACTGAAGAATCAAAATAAAGGAATAAAAATGAATTACTGATGATACCTTTTGGTCATACAGTAACAAAAACGCATCGGCAAGCTTATTCAGTCGTCTTGTGGCCGGATCTCACAATGAACTTGTTCAGTCGTCAGCAATTTTGCCAAAGAATCAATGAAAAGTGATATTACTCGGAGTTTATAGCTTACACATAATGGCATCTGATGACATGAATGATATAATAGTTGTAACTTATCAATACAACACTTAATTACTTCCTCACCAAAATCCTTTCCATTGCAATCCAATTAAGTTGAAACTTCGGTACTTTGAGGAAAACGCAACACTCTTTTACATAGCCAAAAACATGATTTTGGGTGGATCGAAATGTATTAAAACATCTATGGTCTTTTAAAGTATAATGGAAATATTACAAAACATAATTTTACAACAGGAACATAAAAATGTATTAAAATATGTCTACAGTCTTTTAGGCATAAATGGTAAAAGGATGGTCCAATATTGACCTCCCTGTCTAGGATTTTTAGTGTAGGAAAGGAACAATAATTTTACCAAGGAGTTTTTTGTGCACAACTTTCTTTCTACAAAAATTTATCACTATGCCACAAAGAATTTCATATAATAATACTGCAAGAGCTATATATTCATCCAACTAACCCACTTAATCAACATACTATATAACACAACAAATGTTCCTTCTAGAAAAAGCATCATCTTGTAGCCTTTGAACTTAAACTTGAAAAGTGATTTTATAATTTAATTATCGAACTGGACCAATCAAATATCAAAAGCCTTGGAGTCATCATTGCAAAGATTTTAAAGGCAACACTACCACAAACCTGAAGAGAGCAACGACCACCTTGAAGCTTTGTTGTATTTTCGACATGAAAAATGATTTTCCTACAAAGCTACATGAGAAGACAACAACACCTTAAGTTAGTTTTTGAATTAATAATCGTAATACCTTCAAATGCTATTCCAGTACCATTTGAATCACAAGAAATAGAGTCTGAAATTTTCATTTTTGGAATTTTATTTTAGTTATGTAATGAATCAACACAAAAAAGAGACAAAACATAATAAAAATTATGTATGTATAATTCCCAAGAAAATTGATCAAAATACAGATGAAAAAAGGAAGTAACAAAAGAGGCATAATTGAAAGGGTGAATTGAACAAAACCACCCATAATTTAGCTCACTTTGCTCTCAACTGGAATTATCAGTACAGAAAAAAAACAAACCATATTCCAGTATTCCATTGACATATCTCAGATTCTTAACTACAATTTGAATATTGTTTTCTTTTTTTCTTTTTTGACAAGAAAACAACAACAAAGAAAGTTCCAGCGTGAAAAAATGGAGAGAAGAGAGGTGGGGAAGGAAGACCAATTTGCTCGGATGAACACGTAGCAATGCATTTACAAAGCTGAGAATTCACCACAACAGCCAAACTCGGAGCTCTGCATGAGAAAGAAAATACATAAAAATTAGCCTAGAAAATCAATGAAGACAGCTTAAAAGCCCCTAAAACTGAAATAAACCGAAACCTTGAATTGAAACTGGGTTGAGTAATAAAAGTAGATGGGGTTGAAGACATCAACAAAGACATTGGGAGTCGGCTTGGCTGCGCGTCGTAGCAGTGAGACTCGATGGATATCACTGTGCTCACCAGAAATCACTATAGCAAATCATCGGATTATACCCTAATAATGTGGGGACTGGGGACTGGGAATTCAATTAAGAAGTATCGAAAACGGTTTCACGAGTGATAGAAACAATCATAAATTAGCCCTCGCCCAATTTATCATGTCGTTTCTATCACTATTGAATCCATTTTCAAAATGTGGGGATGGGAGACGAGCCGATCTCGAGCCAAAATAAAAATTATTTGAGCTTATGATGGCGCTCAATCTCGGCTTACGAGCCCAACCTTAAACTCGAGATCGGCTTGGTAGGCTTGGTAAAGCCTAACGAATAAGCCTTAGCTCCTTTGAGCTAGTCAATTGGGCTTGTTCAGGCTCATTCGAGCTCGGTTCGTTCTTGAAAGCAATTACAGCTTTACATAAAGCGGTTGGCCAACAACAACAAGTTGAGTATAATGTAGAAATTGAATTGCAGATCTAAATTGAATTTTGAGATCTAAATTGAATTGTAGATCTTAATTGAATTTTGGGATCTGAATTGAATTTTTATCAATTGAACAAACAATTGAATTTACACATCCCTTAATTACAAACAAGTTGAATGTAATGTAATTATAGTAGGTGCACAACAACCAACATTAATTGAATTGTAGGTCTAAATTGAATTATAGGATTTAAATTGAGTTTTCACCAACTGGACAAACAATCGAATATACATATCCCCTAATATTTCACTAGCTCGAAAGAGGGACCGATTGAGGACTCGATATGGTGCTAAAACAAATCATCTCGGGCTCGGCTGAAAGATGTGGTACACAACTCGACTGAAGCTTGAAGATGGCGCCCATCCGAGGACGTTCAAGCCATGAGAGCATCGAGGAGGGAAAAACAGGTATGACTACGAGCCATAAACATGCCAAAAGAAGGGAGGTTCATTGCCGAAAAGAGGTATAAAGGGGAAAAGGAGGGAAGTTTGTGTTACATATAATATATGTATAGGCTCAATTACCCAATTGTAATTAGGTTAACTATCATGTACTCCTGTATATATTCCAATAATAGCGAAGACAACCCCAATGGGGATTATTCACTCTGATATGGTATCAGAAGGGTTAGCCTAACAACCCATCTTTGATCCTAATCTAGGTTACCAGTTGTTCAAGTGTCAAGTAGATGAATCATTCCTAGCTGCACTTGCGGGGGCGTGTTGAGAGATGTGAATGAGATGAAAGGAGTCCCACATTGAAAATTGAATATAACAAGCCTTAGTACATAAGTTGATGGGCTACTCCTTCTATTGCCAATTGGTTTTAGAATGAAACCTCACTCAGCTTGTGTGGTAGGCTACTAGGGCATGTGCGCCCGTACACACGACCCCCCAGTTATCGGCACGAGTCAGACTTTGATATGGTATTAGAGTGAAACTTGTTTCAAAAGAGCCACATGCACCGCATAATGTTAGCGCGAGGAGGCCGAGGAACCAAGACCCAAGTGTTGTTGCTAATAAAAGCCTTGTACTCATCGAGCATGGCAGCATTCCAATTCGGATCTAAGGCAGCCAATCTATTAGTAGTTACTCATTTGGCATCTCTTTGGCATGCCCGTCTTGGTTACCCAGGTTCTCCTGCTTTTCAGTCTCTTCGGACTAGAGTGATTCCCTGTGATAAAGGGTCAAAACCTACCAGTTGTCCTGCATGCCAACATGGAAAACATTCTAGGTTGCCTCTTGGTAATTTTATGACTCCTGCTTTTGCCCCTTTGACATTCTTCATGGTGATCTATGGTCTTCTCCTATTGTTAGTCATGATGGGTTTCGTTATGTGTTTGCGCTTTTTGATGCTTTCTCTCATTATTTGTGGATCTTCTCCCTCAAGTATAAATCTGAAGTTGTCTCTCACTTCATTGCCTTTGATACCTATGTTCGCACCCAATTTAACATCTCCATCAAATCCTTTCAATCTGACATGGGCGGCGAATTTGACAACAATGCCCTCAAATCTTTCTTCCCAGTAACTATCCAAAATTGGTGCCCAGCTAAGGTCTTATATTGCGTCACTCCAAAATATGACCACCTCCGTGTCTTTGGATGCTTATGCTATCCCAATCAAGCATCTGTCGCTCCTCATAAGCTCGCACCACGTTCCCTTCCTTGTGTCTTCTTGGGATACTTCTCTCATCATAGGGAGTATAGATGCTTTAACCCTATTTCGAAATTTGTCATTATATCTCATCATGTAACGTTCAATGAGACTAGTTTCCCCTTTTCTAGTCTCTCTACATCCCCAAACACATCATCCTCCTTTGATGACTATCCTACCCTACCCTACCCCTTCTCAACCAACTATATCCCTCTTCCTCTCCGAATGCTATTACATCTCAGGCCCGGGCACCCAACCCTCCCTTACCGCAACCTACAGCACATATCCTGCCACAAGTTGCCTATATCCTGCCACATGCAGCACCGCAACCCCCCTCAAGCCCCCTACAGCCCCCGTCCTGTCACCTCAAGCATCTGTCCCATCACTTGCAGCCCCTGCCCTACCAAAACTCTCCAACACCGGTCAACCATATCCAGACCGGAGTTTGAGTTGTATTTTTTGCCCTAAATAGATATTTAACCTCTCTATTTATGTTTCACCGAGGTAATCAGTTTGTCTATCTGCTGTTATATATCGATGATATCATCCTTGCTGCATCTTCAAAGACTCTTCGGACTGCCATTATTACTCAACTCAGCAAGGAGTTTACTATGTCTGATCTCGGGCCTCTTAGATTCTTTTTCGGAGTCTCTGCATCTGATATATTTCTATCACATGAGAAATATGCCAAGGAGATTATTGCCAAGGCAAATATGACTAACTGCAAGCCTTATGCAACTTCTGTTGAGACCACCACCAAACTGTCTCAAGCGGAAGGTCCACCGGTCTCCGATCCCTTATTGTATCGCAGCCTCGGAGGTGCTTTGCAGTATTTGATGTTTACCCGCCTAGATATTAGCTATGTTGTTCAGCAGGTCTGTCTGTTTATGCATGACCCCAGAGAGTCTCATTTTGTAGCTCTTAATCGCATTATCAGGTACATACAGGGTACCACTTCTTGGCACCACTATCACCCCTTCTGCTTCTCTTTATTCGTGGTTGCTTATACAGATGTCGATTGGGCTGGATGTTCAAACACCAGATGCTCTACATTCGGATAATGCGTGTTCCTTAACGATACTCTTGTATCTTGGTCTTCTAAGTGCCAACATGTGGTTTCCTGCTCTAGTGCTGAAGCAAAATATCATGGTGCTGCCAATGTTGTCATTAAATGCCACTGGCTTCGTAATCTATTGCTTGAGCTTCATTGTCCTCTGAGTCAGGAATCTAATAAATTATTTGTCACCAACAGTATAAAATTGTCAACAATTGGAAAAATGTTACCAAAACAATTGTCACCACCAATTGTCACCTAATACAAAATATTATAACCAATTATTGTAAATGAAAATAGAACACTGGCATCAATTGTCACCAAACTATCACCGTGATACTATTGCGAAGACCGAAAGATTCTAAATTAATATTTTATTCAGATAATTATTTATCTGATTTATTTCAGGAAATTTTGAGAATTTTCGTCCTCGAGCTGTCGGATCATTTAAAATCTCCTAAGACAAGCTCCGACATTATTTTGAAACGGATTTTTGGATGAATTTCATTTTCGCTATCACGATTGGAGATTTTGAAAGAGGGATGAGATTTTATCTCGATTTTGAAGATTCGATTAAAAATGTTGATAGAGTCAGGATCGGGTTAAGCGAACGAATTTCGAAATTCGGGTTCCAAGAATTTGAATTTTACCTTGGGACCACTATCCTCTTTCCTCTCTCTCTCTCTCTCTCTCTCTCTCTCTCTCTCTCTCTCTCTCCCCCCTTGTCTTCTTCCTCTTCTAGCTCTAACAACAACCCACACAACTCCCATCTTGCACCCCTATAAATGGCACCTCTCACCAATTCTAAAATTTTATCCAATCTGAAAAAAAAATCCTAAACGCCACTCCTCGCTCCCATTTTGAATTCAAACAGCCCAAAAATCCCACCATTGCTCCACCATTTTCAAGCCAAACATCACTCATCCACCCCCTTGTTCTTGAGCATTTATCAAGCCCAAACACCGCCAAGGACCCTCCCATCTCCCTCTCTTTGAGTTCAGTGAGCGAGGGGGAGCTCCAGCTACTCCATCGTTGTCGTCTAGTGTCAGCAGCAACATCCGTTCTTCTTCCCCGTGTGGTCGCTGCGGCGTGCTAGCCCGGCGAGCACCTCTACTTTCGGTTTTAAAGCACGGTGATCCTCCGTTTTGTTTCCTTTCGCTTCAAATCACCATAAAGCCACACCTTTAAATCCTCCCTCACCTTCCCAGGCCAAGAAGAAGAGGATCCGGCATCGAAGAAGAAAGGCCGAGTCGTTTTTTCCTCCCTCTCCTCTGTTTTGGTCGATATGGTTGGTCTCACTCTTATACTTTCATTTTTCAACTCCGAAACTTATAAAAATGGACCTTTATTCACTCTCTTGTCCTTCTAGGCTTTGAGCAAGGCTTTCACTTGTCCTTGGAGCTCGAAATCCGCCATTGAAGACCTCGGAGGCGTTTTTTAAGAAGCTCGGTAATCCCTCTTCCCCTCCCTCTCTCTTGCCTCATTTTCTCTATTTTGTGATGTTTGATGGTTGGGAAGGGTGTCGGAAAGGATGAGAGTGGGTTGGGGAAGAAATGAGTTGGTTTGAATCAAAACCGAGCCAAAAGCACGTGTTTCGCCGCAGGGAAAACATGGTCGTCACGGTGAACATGAACTAGGTCAGAGGGAGACGATGACGAATTTCGCCGCGGAGAAAGAAGGGTTTCGCCGTAGCGAGAGCCTGTCCTCACGGGGAACATAGATCCGAATTTTTTTGCGGCGAGCAGCCATTTCGCCGCGACGAAACCCAGATCTAAGCTTGGGCCGGAGCCAATTCTCCCCTTCCTTGTGTCTCTTGGCCGGCTTGGTTGAACCCAGTTTGGGTTATTTTATATGTATGGTTTAAATTGTTATGTATTGTTATATGATTTGATAAATCGGATTTAAAAATGATTATTAATTATGATTTATATGGATTTGGACTTAGATTATACATGTTTGACAACTTGATTTACAGGATGCATTTATAGAATTATTTAAATGATTTCTTGGGTCTTAAAGGACTATTTTGGAAACTAATTATTTGTTTTGAATTCGATATTTTGGTTGAATATTCTCTTGAGAGCTTGTTCTGTTTTGAAAATGGGTATACCGGAACCCCTTTAATGAGATAACCTTTTAGAACAATTTAACTGGACTTAATGTTTTGAGAACAACCTTTTTAGACACTTGTGCTTAACAGACTGACTGATTGGGCTCTTTGACCTTTGAACAGTTAATCAGATTCTTAGGACTCTAATTGGACTCTTCGGACTTTAACTGTTGAACTTGACCTTGGACCTTGCCTTATGACATTTAACTGAGATTGGACTGGAAATTTAATATCGAGATTGTATGAGATTCGAAATAATTGATTAGATATGGGAATGAGATAATGATTATGATGATGATGACATATGCCTGATTTTGGAAACAAGATATTTTGAACTTATCCGGTTTTCACAAAGCTTTTAGTGTGTGTTTCTTCATGCTTAGTTCTATGTAGCGGTAAATGGGTCCTATATGCTTTAAACTTATATCTTGCGCTTATTAAACTGCTAGGTGATTTGTGACGTGACTTGGTTGCCTATTGCTGGTTATTACATTTGCCGATCTGCTATTCCAGGTAAGTTCTCTAGGGGGCTTACCAAAGTTGGACTCTCATGCCTGTTGTTCCATTTTATGTTAGGTGTTATTTATGCATAATCGCACGATCATGTAGTCTCATGCTTAGGTTTGCACAATTGAATAAGCATCTGTTTACTCTATGCGTCTGGTAGAGAACGACCGTTAATTGTAAGCCCTAGAGTCGTTTCTAGGGTCATAGGATAGCCCAGTTTCATCGTGTTTGTCCTGATAGAGTCAAATGAAAGCATGAGCATGAATTTTTATTTCTATATTCCAACCCCGGTGAGGGTATGGACGGAGATCCATTTTATATTCCAACCTTTGCGAAGGTATGGATGATGATTCTATTCTACATCCCACCCCGACATAGGTGTGGATTCCAACCTCGGCGTAGGTATGGATTGAGAAATTGGGACATGCCACTTGGCATTTTGCGTGGGCCCATTTACTGCATTTCTATTATATATATAAACTGTGAGCATGCCTTGTGTGTTCAATTCTCATATTGCATTAGAGCATCTTTATTAGGTATAGCACATATTTTGTAGCATCAACGATGACTTCCGGTCCCGCATACGTGGCTCTACTTGACTCCTTTCCCCATTCTTCTTTTAAAGGTTTGTTTACATATTATTGAGTGTTCTATGCTGCTTGCTGGGAGTTTCCTTATAGCGTAGTAGGAGCGAGGGACTCACTTGAACTCCAGTTACTTTTGGGATTTTATACTTATTGTTTTTGTTTTGACCAGGCTCTGCTGTGGTGACTATGTATCGTATTTATGTGTGCTTGCTTTCAAACTAAAATCTGTTTTGCGCAACTTAGAATCTTAGGACAAGATTCGGTCAATAAAAAGCAGGAGATTTTAAATTAATATTTCATTGAATAATGATTATATTTAATTCAGATTCAAAAGACTCGAAGTTTTTTGAGAAATTCCGTCATCGAACAATTGAATTTATTTAAAACCTTTCGAAGCAAGTTTGGCATCATTTTAAAACGGATTTTCAGACGGATTTAAATTCCGCTTTTAAGAAATGAGATTTGAAAATATAAATTAGAGTTCATCAATTTTAGCTTGTTTTCGGAAGTTTGATTTAGATTTTTATTTGGGTTTTGGGGTTTATCTTTTCGGGTATTTTAAATTCTGATTCTTGTTGTTGGGGCTACCTTGAATTTTGTCCTCTTTCCCTTCTTCCCTTCACAGTTCACACAAAGGAGACAACCCTCCCCCAGCATGTACAATTCCGATTTTGGGCAAGCATCAGCCCTTCCTCTCCTCCTATCTCTTGCTGCCCCAGTTTGGCAAAGTGTCAAACGACCTCTTGCTCCTGTGTTTTTACAAACCTGCAGTAACTCTCCTATTTAATTCATTGCAAACATACAAACGCAGCTCACACCTACTCCAAATCTGATTTTGATTCCCCTGGCACCAGCTTCCCTTGTCTCTTTCCAATTCCTTTCAAAGGACAAACTTCTTCACCCTCTGTGTTTCAATTCACCACTGAGCCAACCTTCCCCTTCTTTTAAATCTGAAATTGAAAAGGAAAGAAACTCACCTCCCCTTTTGCTACTTGCATACAACCCTCTTGATTCACTCCTCCTCCTCCCTGCCTTATTCCCCTCCGAGATTCACACATAAAGCCTAGCACAAACTCCCTCCTTGGCACCTCACTACCGCCATAAAATCACCCCCATTCCTCCTCTAATTTTCTCGGAGCAAAAGCCCCTCTTGGGCTCTTCTTGCCGCAGCCACCACATTCACCACAAACACCACCTTCACCTCCCTCCTTTTGTTTCTGAATCCGACAAATCATCATCACACTCCCTCACCTACTATTTTCCGACCACTTCTGAGCCACCCCCAAGCCGCTGAAACAGCACCACACAATCCCCTCCCTTGCCCTGTTTGCCGATGAGCACAACCATCACCGGACCACTACAGATTCTTCCGTTTGTTTTTCCGAACAACCACCTTCTGAATCTCGACCCCGGACAGCCAGGAAGCCCAGAAACAGCCCAGCAGGCCGCCTGAGACGCTCCGCCACCGGACAATCCCTCCTCCTCTCTTCTTCCTCTGCTTTCCGACTTCCGAGCTTGGTAAGGTCCATTTTGCTTCCTTTTGCTTCGAACCCTCGTAAAGGCGTACCTTTAACCTCACTTCCATCGTCCTAGGCCAATAACAAGGGGATTCCTCCATCGTCGGAGCAAAATCGACCACCTCGGCCCTCTTTTACGGCGGAAGCTTTAAACCTCGGTGAGCATTCTCTTCTTCTACCTTTTGGTCCTTTTGAATCGATTTGAATTTGGTTGACGTCGGGAAAGATCAATGAGGAACTTCCTTCTTCTCCGGCAAATAAGAGCAACTGGGCGTGAGATTGGGGACGGGTCCGGGTTCTATTTTCTTTCCTTGGGCCGGTCCAGCCTTTTCATGTTATTGTCCGGTTCGGTTCGGTTCTTTTTAGACACAAGCTTGAGAGGAATGGTCTGGATCCGATTTTTTTTAAAACAATGGGTTGGGCTGGGTTGATGTCGGGCCTCTCTTTCAAGGGCTGGACTGAAATGATTTCAGATTCTATTTTTGGTCCGATTTTAGTTATTTATTCGGTTATTTAATCGATTATATACTATATGATTATTCGATGATTAAATGTTAGAAATATTAGATGTTATTTTATAATGTGAGTATTGAGTTGATATTTATATTATTGAGATTTTATTTGAAACTTCTCCTTATATGATTATATTAAATATATTATTAAATATTATTTGAAAGCGAGATCTAAAAAGTGTATTTTGAGAAAAACATTTTTCATGGTTAGAAGATGACTTAAATATTCAAAATAAGGTTTTGGAACATTCTAACTATGTCGGGATGTTTTGATAAAATGAGATTTGGAGTTCAGTTTAAAAAATTAAATGTTTTATAAATAGATTTTGGCCAAGTATGATTGAAAAGTTTGTTTTAACTATTGAGTTGACTTGACTTGATTGTAAGAATTTGAGAAACTTTGGAAAATTGACTTACTTGATTTAACACATTAAATGGCTTGATGATTTGTATGTAAGTTATGAAAAGCATGTTATGGTATGTTATGATATGAATCTATAATTAAAGAATGAGTTATGATGAGATTGAGATTATATGATGAGTATGATATGATGAGATTATATAATGAGTGGTGATGAGATGATGAGATGAGATGTGATGGTAATGATATGGAAGCTATGATGTTGAACTCTATGATTATGTGTGTTATGCGTGGTGTTACTCATGCTTTGTGTAAAATAGACTTAGACTTATTTTATGTTTATTATATCTGTTAGGCGATCTGTAGGATGTTGGCTTTTCTTATATACCTGGGTGTTGCGTTTGCTGATATGCTTTTACAAGTAAGTTCCTTTATGGGCTTACTCAGATTCGAAAGTAAAATCTCCTGCTTGTGGTCATATGACATACTAGGTGTAAAGATCGGATTTTGGAAATTTCTAAAAAGGGAAAGTTTTTGGAAAACAAAAACATGTCCTCGAGCGCATTCTAAATTCGAAAATTCTTGGAAAATAAATATCCCAACACATTTTGAATTTCCCAATTGGCGGATTTTAAACCCGAGCTATCGGAATTCAATTTTAAGGATTCGAGAGTCGTTTGAAATGAATTTGGTTTTGGTCGGATTTCAAATGTCGAGTTTCGGGATGGGATGTCGGGATTTAAAGTTGGAAGAGCGGAATCACCCTCACTCTCACTCTCCCTCACACACTACTCTCTCTCTTTCTCTCTCTCCTCTTTAAGTATTTCGTCTTGTAGCTCATGAAACCATAGGGAGCCTTTTTGTCCCATCTATATAAAGGAAACACCAATCCCCAATTGGATTCCAGCACAAAATTCTCAGCCACCAAAACCCTAGCCTCCCTTAAGGATCCAAACTCTCATCCGAAATCCAAAAACCAAAACCCTCACCCTCTTGAATCCGAAATCCCTCCTTTCTCTCCTCTCATTTGTGTTTCGCCACCCATATACCCCCTCAAATTCCCCCCCCCCCCCCAAGAAGTCCTCCCACAAAAAGAGCCCAAAAATCGAGATCGAAAGGCCAAATCCAAGCAAGAGCTCGGTTCTGCACCAACTTGCAGCCGCGACCAGCTCCTTTCGCCGCCGCAACGAAAAACCTAGAAACGCAAGTTCATCATCGCGGTCGCGGTGTTCTTCCTCGCCGTCGCGACTCCGAGCCCAGAAACGCGACATCCTCGGTAAAAACGAGTTGTTCTTCCTTGTTTCTCCTTGTTTCTCGAATCTGTTTGTTGTCGTGTGGTAATGACTTTCTTCTCTACCTTCTAAGGTCAAGAAATCCTAGATCCATCATGGTTTGGTGTGGATTCGAGCCTCTTTTCTCTCGTTTTTTAGTTTTGAACAAAGGTAAATTTCCCTTCACTTGAATCTCACGATATCAAGGTTAAATCTCAGTAAAGGTGCTCTTTCAACTCATATCCAACCTTCCTAGGTACTGTCGTAGCAAGAAATTGTCGGATCTAAGCCTCAAGGACCCCCCTCTTTGAAGATCATCGAAGAGCCTCCAAGAGGCTGGGTAATCCCTCTTCTGCTCTCCCCTCTAGTCCTGATTGGAGTCGTTTAAGTTATTTGAGTTGTATTTTGAGTAAGAAATGTTTTAAAATAAGTTTGAAGGAAAACAGATTTAAAACGAGCAAGATTTGTGTTCGAAAATGAATACGGTCCGGATGTTGAAGACGACCACTTGCGGCCGCGAGATCTGAGGGTCACGCCAACGAGGGCGCCTTCTCACAGGGGATCTCTGGGAGTGTATCGCGACCGTGGCCGACCCTCTCGTGTCCGCGACATACCCCCAGTTACTTGGCCGAGTCACTCCCCCTTGGACTTTCTTTTTGGTTTTTGATTCGGTTCCTTCGGGATTATTTTGACGACAATGGATTTCATGAATTGAGTTTTGGGAATATGTACTATTTTATATTAATTGATTTTGGATCTGATGGAACTCGGATTATCAGACTTAGTGCTTTCATGATATTTGAAGGTTATATTTAATGTCGGGATTCCCTTACTTGGTTTATACGTCTATGATGAGTTTGGAAATGAATTTGGAAAGGATATTGATGGGATTTATCAAATGGGGTTAGTTGGAGTTTGATGTACTTAAAGGATTTTGAAATGGTTTCATTCGGCTGGTTTTGGAAACGTTTGGGAACTTGAATTGTGTGTGTGTGGATGTTAGTGTAGTAGCTTATGAAATCTAGGTAATAATAGGTGCTTGTTTCTTGTGGACCTTTGCTTGCGTTATCTTTTGTTGTTCGACATTTCCAGGTAAGTTTCGTACGATGGTTTACTTAGTGACCCAGACCTCGTGCCTAATGTGTCATATAGTATGTAGGTGTTGCATATGATAAAAGCATGCCATGTAGTATCATGCTGGGATTGCACTTGTGAATAAGCATTTGGTTGCTTGGTGTTTTTTAGAACAGAACGATCGTTATATGTGTGTGCTAGAGTCTTTGCTAGGGTCATAGGGTAGCTAGTCTCACCGGGTTTTTCCTGAGTCAGTAGCGTCGATATGAGTATGATATGATAGCCCAGCACCATCGGGCATGAGATGAGATGATGATGTTATGTTATGATATGATGATGAGCATGTTATGATGATTATGTTCACATGTATAATGGAATGAGTACCGTACTGGCCAGGTCCGCTCATGAAAAAAGGGGTGGAGTAGGAGAGAGATATGCCACTTGGCATTGTCTGGGGCCCCTTACTGTCTTTTTATATCATCTTATATCCTGATAAAAGCATGCCTTGTGTGTTTAAATTTTGTACTGCACTAGATCATCCTTTATTCTAGGTATAGGCATATTATATGTCCTTAGTGTGCTCTTTAGGGCCCGCATGCGTCTCTGGGCCTGACTTCGTGGATAGTGTTAGGTATTTGTTGTAAGGAGGAAATCGAGAAGTGCAAATATAAAATAAGACTAAAGCAAAGCAAACCAGATTCCGTCCCTTCCAAATGATTACAAGACTTCCTCTCGATGCGGCAGTGGGAAGTCAGGATCGGTCCACGAGGAAGCGTCTCAGCGGATCCTAGGCAGCAGAGAAATCTCACGAACAGAAGTCGACCACAGTTGTCCTCGATCTCGACTAGGGTTAGTCGACAGAAGATCGGACAAGTCGAACAGCGCAGCAGTTCAGTTTTGGTCGATATCGAGAAGACTCTACTCGATATCGAGTAAAGGTTTCGTCGACGTCGGGTTCCTGGATTCAGACATAGAAGCAACAGCAGTCTCTTCGACCGAAGATCAGTAGTCGATATCGACTAAAATTAGTCGATATCGAGAAGGACAGAAAACTTAAAGCGAACAAAAGTAAAGAACAAGACTTGCAGGTTTTCGAAATGAACTATGTGTGTGAAAACTTCCAAGATTGGGGTTTGCAACGACAATAACCAAGCATGCATAAGGCAAGAATAAAACAGATAATCATGTAACTTGCATCGAAGGATCAAACTTTCGCCTTTTCCAACAATTAGACAACTCTTTCAAGAGACCCTAATTGTATCTACCGATTTTATGTTTACAATCCAAGTTGTTAGCATTGATCTCCATTAGATGGGTAATAAACACATAACAAGTAGTAGATGCTCAAGACATGATAAAAGTCGGATCTTTACCTCAAACACGCAGGGCTATCGTCGGGCTCGCCCCAACCCTAGAAGTGGGTGGACTACTCGCGCCTCATCGCAATCGCAGACACTGATTTAAAAGAAATAACTTGCATTGACTATATTCAAAGACTTTACAATCCCGGCCCTTCAACTTTCGTTGAATGCCAAAACCCTAAAACCTTTGAACTCCTAAACTCTATGTGTAATTGTATCTCTAAAATTGAATGAATAGAAATCAGCCCCTAAGGCTTTATTTATAGGCTTCTAATCCTTGCCAATCAAGGAAAGAAATCTCTATCTATATCTAAAGATAAATCATTAATAAAGGGAATATTTATCTTAAAGGGAAATATATCTAAAAGGCTAAATATCTTCATGTGTGGATAAATCCTCTCTCCATGGATGGATCTTGATATACTTGATAGATCTCGGACTCCTTAGCTATCAAGAAAGCCTAAACCGTGTCGGACAACCCAACCGCGTAACGCGGCCCAAAAAAGATCTCCTCGATATCGAGTAAACTACTCGATATCGAGTAACTCCATCGTCGACTTCAGCTTCACTGGTCTTCTCGAGTAACTGGTTCTCGATCCGGCTTGGACAGGTGTTCTGGTATTGTCGATATCGAGTAAACTACTCCATATCGAGTACATGGTGTCATCAACTTGCTGGCCTGTTTGTTGTCGAGCAACCTCTCCCCGATCTGGCTTGGGCATGTGGTTCTGTTTTCCTCGACATCGACTAATTTAGTCGATATCGAGTAAGTGTTGCACATGTTGCCTTCTTCTCGGCTTCCCGATCCAGTGCTACTTCCTCGACTCCGGGTATGGCTTTAAGGCGTGGTCGATATCGAGTAATCTACTCGATATCGAGTAGGGTCCTGGAGTCGGGTTGTCTTTGTCTTCAGTTCCTCGATCAGCTTGTCCTCGATCATGCTGTACCCGGACTCCTTGGTCGATATCGAGGAAGTGTACTTGATATCGAGTAAGGCTCAACTTCTATCTTTGCTTCTTGGTTTTGTCCCGGAATGGCTCCAAATTCTGTAATATTAAACCAAAACTTATGTAGATCTCCATTTCTTGCAAATAAGCACATATTACATAAATTCGACATATTCCCATCCCGAAATATGCAAAGTGTATAAAATAAGGAGCTAAAATGTGCATTTCAACATGGCTATTTTAGTTGACATCAAATCACCCCATACTTAAGCTTGCTTATCCCCAAGCAATAACTTGGATGTTCATTCAGGGGAAGAATTCAAAACTCTCAACATCATAGATTCATTGCCATATAACCCTGCAAATAATTTCCATCATCGAAAAGGTACTTGTGACACAAATCCATGCATGTGCAAATAAAAGCAACTTCTACTCATAAAAGGAGGGTAATGCAAAAACAATTTATGTGACAAAGCATTAATAATCAAGAGGACTTTAATTTAAGCTCAAATAAGGAGTAGATTGGTAAAAGGCTAAAGGTGGGCAATTTTTGGCAATGTGGTGCTAATAATCCGGGGAAATGGAGTATTTCCAAACTGAATTTCCACATTCCTTCTTTATAACATTCATCACCTTTCATATTGCTTTTATCAATAATAATGCTTTTACCTCTCTAACCTCAGCACTGCCTTCTCACGAGTCGCAAACATGGGTGTCATGAATGGCCCCGGATACTTAGTGCTTTGGACTCGTCACCTGGTGTCCCATCTCGTCAAACTATTATCTCAGCGAGCAGGGTCGATCTTTGATCGGATTTTCTTTCACTCATTAAATTTTCCATATATTTCAACCAATTCCGCCAAACTTCAACAAACACCATATAACATCTCCATAATGTAACATCATTCTCAACATAATCCCCGGATAGGAAATAAGGTAAAGAATGGCAAATATTTAGATCATGTGGAGCAATAATTGAAATAAGGCATATATATGGCTTTTGTGTAATGCATAAGCATAGGTAAGGCTAGGAATATAATAATATGAGCATTATATGGAAATATAAAGTCCTCCATCCTCTTATCATGCAACATGTCAAAAGCAACTTCAAATTTTACCTCCTTTCATGGTTTTCAATAAAATATGCACTTCATTGTAACTTCCCTTTACTAGGCAATTTCATGCTATATCTCTAATGAATCCAATTTTGCATCGCCGAGTTCAATAAAGCTTCCATGACACTATTTCTTTGAACAATTTACAAGCAATGGGAGATGTCTCATAGAATTTTTTGGCAATTATGCACAAAAATTTAAAAATTTACTCAAAATTTCACCATGTTAAACCAAAAGCAAGAATAAAACATATAATAATGACAATGAGCTCTTCCCCCACCCCATACTTAAAATATACAGTGTCCCCACTGTATAAAATCAAATAAAAACAAGAGTAAAGGAAGGAACTCACCGAATAATGCATCGAGGAAGGCAATACAGGGCATGTCGAATAAACTTTTCTGGTCGACATCGAGGAATGTTGTCGACGTCGAGGAACTGTCAGTGTCGAGTTGGATGGTGAAGTCGAGGAACTTTCTGATTTGGTCGACATCGAGTATCTAGGTCGACGTCGAGTAGATTTCTGCTGCTTCTCTTGGTCGATTTCGACTTGGCCTTCGTCGATTCCGACTATCTTTCAGGGACTTCTTTTTCCACCCTTCGCGATCCCTTTATGCTTGCCCGACCAATAGGTGTTAGATTTCACACGAAGACAAGATATTCCACATGAAGTATTTAAAACTAAAAAAACAAAAACCAAAACCAAAAATTCCAAAGTCCCAAAATTCAAAAGTTTTATATACATGCTCTAGATTTTAGAGTCGCTAGGCCGACTTCTCCATTTGTGCTCAAGGACTGTCAATGTGGGGTCCACTTGTGCTTGGCCCTTCTCCTGGATCATCTAGGTCCTGATTGTAGTATGCAAGCTCAGCTGATAGGTGGTTGCTTGCATAGTCTCCCTTTTCTCCCTTTTTTTTCTTTCCAGCTCTCAGTTTCCGCAGATTTTCTCGCCGCGGGGCCTTACCTCCCCTTAAATTATTTATAAATTTCTTAAAGGACTGAGGAGGAGTAGAGTTCATACTTGAACTTACCTTTTCGGGCCCAAAATAGAAATCTTCAGGCTTAGGGTTGGTCGACATCGAGCAAGATTGGTCGATATCGAGTTACAGAGACCCCATACATAGGCTCTTGGCAAGTCTGGTGCTCAGCAGGGGAAGTCGATGTCGACGAAGCTTGGTCGATATCGAGTATAGCTTTGGTCGATATCGAGTAAGGCTTGTCGATATCGAGCAGAGTTTTGGTGCCTTTCTCCGTTGTTTGCTTGGTCCCGTGGTTGTTGATGCTTTTTACCTCCAGCCATGAAATTTCCTCCTTTGCAGGGCCAAAGGAGAAATCTAAGACCTCGTTGCCTATGGTGAAGGTGAGCAATGGCTGTTTAACACTAATCTTGGCATCTGTAGTAGCTAGAAATGGTCTACCAAGAATAATAGGACTAGTAGGATCTTCAGCACAGTCTATTATAAGGAAATCTGCTGGAATAAAGAATTTACCAACCTGGACGGGGACATTCTCAACCATACCTGTAGGGATGACTACTGTATTGTTTGCCATGTATAGCTTGGCATCCACAGGCTCTATACATCCTATCTTCACTTTCCGCCAGATTGATAAGGCCATGATGCTCACACTTGCTCCTAAATCACACAAGGGCTCATATTTATATTGACCAAGTCCTACAGTAATAGAAAACATACCAGGATCAGGTCTCTTTTCAGGAAAGTGGAGCATTTTGCATTTGCCGGCGATTTCTGAGAGTGATCGCTTGTTGCTCAGGATTTCCTTCAGGAATTTGACATATGCAGGCATCTCTTGTAGAGCTTCTGTAAAAGGAATAGAGACATTCAGTTCACGAAGCATATTAACAAAACATTTAAACTTACCTGAAGTGGGATCTTTTAGTGTTTTTGAAGGGAAAGACAGTGTCTTTTTCTGCTTTGGAGCCAGAACAGACGTCAGAGGTGTTGCAGAGTCGTTGACATCGGCCAATTTCTCCTCGACATCAACCAGGGGTTGTTTGATATCGACAAGAGTTGTTGATCTTGAGTTGCTGGGTTGTGTAGTGGAGTCCGAGCTTGGCTTCTCCTCTGTGTCGAGTAGTGTCTTGTCAATATCGACCAAGGTTTGGTCGACATCGAGTTGCTGCTGCTCGTTGTCGAGTTGCTGCTCTGCCTTGTCTTGGTGCTTTCCGACCTCTGGCTCATGTAATTGGTGCCCGCTCCTGAGCTTTATGGCTGCGACGTGTCTGGTCTTCCCCTTAGGATTTGGTTCTGTTTGCCCAGGGAGTTGCCCGGATGGTCGTGAAATCTGCGCCGCGAATTGACCCGTTTGAGTCTCAATGTTTTTCTTCCAGATGTCTAGCTCTCCAAATTTTGCATTGATGTTCTAGAACTGATTGTTGATGGTGCCTTGATTCCGGCGCATCTCATCAAGGATGAGCTGTAAATCATCCTTCTTTTGGTCCCTTTCTGGATGTCCTGGAGCTCTGTATGGCAGGGGGTTCCTAGGAGGACCTTGGTTCCATTGTGGTTGATAGAACCTTTGATCCCCCATATAGCAATTGGGACCCCCTGCATAAGCTACCTCTTCCTGGGTCTCTGCCATCCTAACTTGCTCTGTGTGTGGGCACTCAGTAGTGGTGTGCCGCTGTGATCCGCATTCGATACAAGGCTGGTTGACAGAGAGATACTTGACTTGCTTGAGGAACTTGCGATTCTGGTCTTTGTAGTACTGATCCCTGACATCTGGGTCAGTCTCTTTGGAAGGCTCATAGAGAGGCATGGATGGAGCTGGCCTGGCATAGGAGTTCTCATCATAGTTTACAGTAGCCCCATACTTGTTATCGTACTTGGTGAGCTTGTCGAGTACACCCCATGCGTTAGCTGGTGGCATCGTCAGATACTCATATAGAGTATACTGATTGATCCTGTCCTTAGTGACTTGGTCAAGAGAATTGAAGAAGATCTCTTGAATGACGTAGGGTGGTTATCCATGAGTAGGGCAACATCGCAGCAGTTCCTTATATCGTTCCCATGCTTTTGCCAGCAGCTCCCCAGACTTCTGTTTGAAAGCTGTGATCTTCTGGTGGAGGAGTGCTGTCTTGGCAGGACGAAAGAATTTGTTGAGAAATTCCTGCTCTACTTGAGCCCATGTCATGAGGGATCGCGATTTCAGCCCTTCAAGCCACTTCAATGCAGGTCCAGCGAGAGACCATCGGAAGGCCTTCATCTTGACATATTCCATAGTAGTACCTTCAGCAAGAATACGGCACATGTCAGAAAAATTGGTAATATGTTCAAGAGGGCATTCATTAAACCTTCAATGAAAAGCATTATTTTTTAGTTCTATAAGGAATTGAGTGCGAATTTCAAAAGTATTTTGAGGGATTAGAATAGCCGATTCAGGCACGACGAGAGTCGGGTGCATATAATCCTCACCTGTGGTTGGGTATTGGGCAAGCTCAGCTTCTGCTTGCCTCGCACGCTCAGCTTCCTGTTCCCTGGCTGCTCTCTCAGTGACGAGAGCAGTATCTTTGGTGGCTAGTTCCCTCCGAAGCCTCTCAATTAGCTGTTCTTGTGTTTCTGCGGCCGCCATGGCTCTTTTCAGTTTAGCGTGGACGTGTAAGAGGCGTTCCGGTTCGTCTAAGCCGTCAAACTCAGATGGGTGACCAGAATGGCGCATACACCTGCAAAGTAACTCAAAGGAGACGTGAGATTTAACTACCTAAGGCGCGAATGATTGCTTCCCCGGCAACGGCGCCAATTTGTTGTAAGGAGGAAATCGAGAAGTGCAAATATAAAATAAGACTAAAGCAAAGCAAACCAGATTCCGTCCCTTGCAAACGATTGCAAGACTTCCTCCCGATGCAGCAGTGGGAAGTCAGGATCGATCCACGAGGAAGCGTGTCAGCGGATCCTAGGCAGCGGAGAAATCTCCCGAAAAGAAGTCGACCACAGTTGTCCTCGATCTCGACTAGGGTTAGTCGACAGAAGATCGGACAAGTCGAACAACGCAGCAGCAGACAGCTCCTGGGTTTTGGTCGATATCGAGAAGACTCTACTCGATATCGAGTAAAGGTTTCGTAGACGTCGGGTTCCTGGATTCAGACACAGAAGCAACAGCAGTCCCTTCGACCGAAGATCAGTAGTCGATATCGACTAAAATTAGTCGATATCGAGAAGGACAGAAAACTTAAAGCGAACAAAAGTAAAGAACAAGAGTTGCAGGTTTTCGAAATAAACTATATGTGTGAAAACTTCCAAGATTGGGGTTTGCAACGACAATAATCAAGCATGCATAAGGCAAGAATAAAACAGCTAATCATGTAACTTACATCGAAGGATCAAACTTTCGCCTTTTCCAACAATTAGACAACTCTTTCAAGAAACCCTAATTGTATCTACCGATTTTATGTATACAATCCAAGTTGTTAGCATGGATCTCCATTAGATGGGTAATAAACACATAACAAGTAGTAGATGCTCAAGACATGATAAAAGTCGGATCTTTACCTCAAACACGCAGGGCTATCGTCGGGCTCGCCCCAACCCTAGAAGTGGGTGGACTACTAGCGCCTCATCGCAATCGCAGACATTGATTTAAAAGAAATCACTTGCATTGACTATATTCAAAGACTTTACAATCCCGGCCCTTCAACTTTCGTTGAATGCCAAAACCCTAAAACCTTTGAACTCCTAAACTCTATGTGTAATTGTATCTCTGAAATTGTATGAATAGAAATCAGCCTCTAAGGCTTTATTTATAGGCTTCTAATCCTTACTAATCAAGGAAAGAAATCTCTATCTATATCTAAAGATAAAACTTTAATAAAGGGAATATTTATCTTAAAGGGAAATATATCTAAAAGGCTAAATATCTTCATGTGTGGATAAATCCTCTCTCCATGGATGGATCTTGATATACTTGATAGATCTCGGACCCCTTAGCTCTCAAGAAAGCCCAAACCGTGTCGGACAGCCCAACCGCGTAATGCGGCCCAGAAAAGATATCCTCGATATCGAGTAAACTACTCGATATCGAGTAACTCCGTCGTTGACTTCAGCTTCACTGGTCTTCTCGAGTAACTGGTTCTCGATCCGACTCGGACAGGTGTTCTGGTTTTGTCGATATCGAGTACATGGTGTCATCGACTTGCTGGCCTGGTGTTGTTGAGCAACCTCTCCCCGATCTGGCTTGGGCATGTGGTTCTGTTTTCCTCAACATCGACTAATTTAGTCGATATCGAGTAAGTGTTGCACAGGTTGCCTTCTTCTCGGCTTCCCGATCCAGTGCCGCTTCCTCGACTCCGGGTCTGGCTTTAAGGCGTGGTCGATATAGAGTAAACTACTCGATATCGAGTAGGGTCCTGGAGTCGGGTTGCCTTTATCTTCAGTTCCTCGATCAGCTTGTCCTCGATCATGCTGTACCCGAACTCTTTGGTCGATATCGAGGAAGTGTACTCGATATCGAGTAAGGCTCAGCTTCTATCTTTGCTTCTTGGTTTTGTCCCGGAATGGCTCCAAATTCTGTAATATTAAACCAAAACTTATGTAGATCTCCATTTCTTGCAAATAAGCACATATTATATAAATTCGACATATTCCCATCCCGAAATATGCAAAGTGTATAAAATAAGGAGCTAAAATGTGCATTTCAACATGGCTATTTTAGTGGACACCAGTATTCGCTCCTAGTTGCTTGCTCTATACTTCTATGGCGAGGGACCTTCCTGGTCGAAAGTGAAGAACCGGACTGACCTGCTAATTTGGCTTAGCATTATTTGATTCCTATTTTATCGCTTCAGTTTTGACCTGGCTCCGTCGTGGCAAGTTGTACTTTACTTTCGTTTTTCGTCCTGTTTTTCTTAACGAATTTCTGCGACTTGGACCTTAGGACAGGTTAAGGGTACCCAATGGCCCTACGATTGTTTTGGAGTTCGAAATCTCCACTTTAGATACTAATCTTTTAAAGGTTTGAAACCTTCACCCGTACCTAAATTGCAATATCCGAATGAAGGTATCCGACCTTCGAAATGTAACCCAGGTATTTATATCCGGGCCGTTACACTACGTGCTTCATACGCATTTAAAGCATGCCATGTAGTATCATGCTAGGGTTGCGCTCATGAATGAGCATTTCGATACTTTGTGTGATTGCAAAACAGAATGGCCGTTATCTATGCGTCCTAAAGTCTTTGCTAGGGTCATAGGATAGCCCAACACCATCGGGTTTGTCTTGAGTCCGTCTTGTCATTATATGAGATGAGATAGCCCAGCACCATCGGGCATGAGCTTGATTTATTGATGAGCATAATGATATGATATGACGATGATGATGATGTAATGATACTGTGCACATACATGATGAAATAGGTGTCGTACTGGTGATGGGAGGAAATTGTTGTGTCTCTTATCAAAAGTAAACTCAAACCTACAAACTAGTATAGCAAGTAAGTAAGAGGTCAATCCCAAAGAGAATCTAGTATTTCTAAGCAACGTGTATTTATCAATTGTGGAAAAGGGGGTTTTGATGATTGAAATAGAAAGAAAACAAAATAAATTATAAACAAGTTGATGGAAAACAATTTAGAGACGATCGTTCTACCTATAACTATCCACTTTATTTGGTCAAGTTGATATTGTAACTTCCTCTTATTCTTTTAGGTTTCCTATGAATGTCCTTATCCCGACCTAATATAGCTACTAGTCTAATCAGTCCTAGAAACCCTTATCTCATAAGCAGTCCCTCATAAAAGGACTTAAAACCTAATCAATAGCTTTAAGTTCAAAGATTAACCAAGATATTTGCAGTTCTTGAAGAGGGATTTAACAACACATCCAACTTTCTACCCATCCAATTAGTTCAATAAGTCCTAAAGGGATAAGTTTCCTACTTGGGTTAATGTTCGCAATCAAGAATCTACAAAACCCTAGCAATTGAATTGATTCTACCAATTTGATCAGGCAAGATAGAATAAAACAATCAAACATTCAAGCACAAAGAAGTCGAAACATTCAATATAGGAAATAAGGAATAAGATTCAGAAACTCACAACTCAATCCAAACAAAGCTTCAAATCGCAAGTAGAACGAAGAGAGTTTAGCCGCCCATGGAGAACATCGCTCTTAATCTCCAACTAAAATCGTCTGGAATCCTAATCTAATGAATGAATGGAAACCTAGGGCTAAGCCCATCTAATGTCACCAATTTCGTGTCCCCGAGTCGGCCAAAAAAAATTAGATAAAATAGGGTTTTAGATAGAACAAACGTCGCTGCGTAAAAACGTGTCACTGTTGGAACATGCGGCGGTATGTGGCGGCCGCTGCCAGATGTTTCTGTTGCTAAATATGCGTCGTCCGTTCCATCTGGCTTTCACGGTAAATGCATGTCGACGAATCTGCTCTTGTAGTCAACATGAAAGTCGTAGCTCTCTGAAAGAGCTTTCTAACGCATTGTCATAATTGTCAATCGGACAAACGAGGCCTCCAGAAAGTGCAAAACAAGTTCAGCATATCTGGCGACAACTTCTGCAGACTTGTTATTCGTTTAGGCTTCTTCGATCAAATAGACAATCTCATCAAATGTGTGATCAATCCATATCTCCCCCTCGGATGTACAGTTACCTGAAATAATCAATAAAAGCGTGTAGATTCCGACTCAACCAATATAGAGAGCAAATATGCAAATTATACTTAAAACATGCATGATATGCATCATAACTAAGCTAAATGCAACCTATTATCCCTACCTAAATGCATGTTATCAAACTCCCCCACACTTAAGCTTTTGCTTGTCCTCAAGCAATGAAAAACAAATATAGAATTAATCATACCACAAATAAGATCTTCATCCTATAATTTTATAAAAGCAACATCAATGAATAGGAGCCATGAATAAGAGAACAAACATCCTATCAAGTATGTGAGTGATCCAATTGTAATGGCAAATTTAATCCAACCTCACCGGGATAATGTGTTTCTCTCATGCTCAATGTGTTTAGGCTTTAAAGTACAACTCCCAACTCAATCCAAAATGCTCTATACACCGTGAAAGTCATCACTTGCAAACAAAATCATGAGGACTTTTATAGGGTTGTAATGAGGCTTTGGCAGGAACATAATGGCATGTGAAATATTTAGGCTTGTGGTGCTAAAATTCCAGGAAAAAGGAACAACTACCAACCAGAACAACACCAAAATCCGGTCGCCCTACACCACCAACGATGGCGCCCGCTTTGCCGCTCATCCACAACCGCCGATAGCCGATCCCTATGCTCTTCCCAGCAGCCGTGTCGTCTCTTCTCTCCTACCTCACCTGTCGAATCGGATTTCCACAAAAACCCCTACCAATTTTTCTGCATCCCTATACCTGCGAAAGATGAAATTTGGGGAGGTGGTACCTCCTGATTCGTGTGTTTTAAGGCGAGATCCATATTTAGAGTGGATTTTTTGGCTCCTCCATGGCTCTGTTTTGTGGGATGGGATCGGCTTGTTTTGGCCGGTAGGCAGTTGTCGCTTCTCACGGTGGTTTGGGTGGTGAGTTCGGTCTCTTGTGCCTGTCTTCTGCTTATTTCAATCAATCCCCAATTAAGACTCACTGTAAGTTCTCTCTCTGACCCTAAACTCCAATACACAACAATAAACTCTTCGATTTCAATAGCCATACAACTCATGCATTTTTTCCATTTGGATGATGACTTCTTTTCTTTTCTTTTATGCTTACTTTTGCCCCTAGGTGAATTTTACCCTCCCTATATCCAAGCTACCAGACTTTTACCCCTAAGTGAATTTTGTCCTCATTAGGTCCCAGGCTTAGTAGACTTTTACTCCTAAATGAATTTTATCCTCCTTAGACCCCTAGTAATAAGTCATCTCTATTATGCAAGAATAGTTACTTTATTTCGGCTATGCCTCTCGCACTGCACAACCATAAATACATCATCTCCACTCAAAGCAACTCCAACATAAAGATTTTCCACCAATTCTCCTCCTAATTCCCGGATAAGGTCGGGCTAATCATTGGCTATGATATATTTTTGTGGAGCTATCAAAAAGAATAGGCTTTATGGCTCAGATGGGCTTCAAGCAAAGGATAATGCAAAGAGTAGATAAGGTATAATATGGCTAAAGAAAACATGCCTCAATCATTTGAAATTCACAAGCAACAAACATGTGCAATACGGTCATGAAAAACAAGCATATGAAGAGTATAATCAAACAATAAAAGAAAAACATAAATAATTATGAATAGTCCCTATAAGACTATCCACAATGGTTTTGCTTATAATGTATACATTTGCACAAAATGTGTAAAAATACACCTTACTTTTTGGTGTTTTGCTCCAATGGTCAAATGCGTATTTTTTACACATCATTCAAATACAAGTAATTTAAAATAAAAAAGAAAAAAATAATCATAAAAAATACACCAATAAAATTGTCTTTCTTTTTGAAAAAGTTTTGCACATGGGGGAGGTGATGTGCTCGAATTTGCACATTACATGCTCAAATGTGCACATTTGCACACCCCAAAAGCAACTTATGGAGCTAAAAAATGTCTAAAAAATACACATTTGTACACAACCATTGGAGTTAGTCTAAGGCCAAAATCAAACTCACAAAGGGTTATGTTTTTGCTAGATTTCAATTTAACCTCAACTATGAACCATACTTGCTCAATTATATTCGCAAATCATGCTCCAATAATCATTTTCAAGCAATTCAATCCATTCATGGGATTTATGCAATTAAGATCATAAAAATGAATTAGAGGACAAACTAAACAAAGATGGGTATCGTTAACAACACCTAAATGCAATGCATGATATTTTTGTGATTTTTTTATGTGATATATGAGTAAAAATAAATATGAAAACATAAATAAACACATGATATGCAAACTCTATCTTATGCAATGCAATTCCTCCCCCACACTTAAACCTTCATTGTCCTCAATGAAACATAAAAGATAACAAAAAATAAAAACATAGAGGAAGAGATGAATGAAATACTCACAATGTGGTGGAAGAGTAGGCTCATGACATCGCCGACAAATCTATATCTAAGCATTGTGGCGGCCGCTGCCTGTCCGCGACAGTCACCACATATATTTTGCTACGGGTTGGAGGCGGCGGCCGCGGCCTCTAGCAGCGCCCGCCGCACTATGCAGCATCTGCTCATTCCGTTACGATCTTTCCAAAAAACTTTGTCTATCCAAAACTAAAAGCAATTATCTAATGTCTAATGGAAAACCTAATTTATTGAAAAGTAAACTAGCTAACTAGGAATTGAAATAACTAATTTAGCAAACTTACCTCGGGTTGCCTCCCGAGAAGCGCCTTTATGTAATGTTATTGGCTTGACTTTATTCTCAATCTCAAGATCTTATCTATCAGACATCGTCAAGGCTCTCAGTAGCCTCTCATATTCATGTGCACACATCTTACAAAGAACATCATAACACAATAAATTGAAAGCATAAAGTATGGAATTCAAAAATCCTTTCAATCTATCAAAGAGTCTAGCATGACTCTCTCCTGAAGGAATATGATACCAACACAGTTCCGTTGGTGGCTTTACAAAGTAGCATTCAAAAGGATCAACATAATCACCATTACCTTCCTGAAAAGGTAAATATATAGATGAGGCATAAAGCCAAGGAGTAACAAGAAGTAAGACCATACTAGGAGTCTTACATAAAAAGAGTGATATATCCGCAAATTTCATCCCGCAAAAGTGATACCTAGTTACCTACCACAAATTTCTACCCACAAAAAATATCTAACCCACATCTTTCTATCCACATGGTGCCAACCACAAATTTAACCCACACAGTTCCACCCGCACGTATCTGATGCCACATCAGCACAACAAAGCAAATGGTCAACACCAAGCAAAATTGAAAAAGTTTACCTTTGGTACCTCTTGAGCCTCAGCTGATGGCTATAGACTTGGTTCATTAATGGGCGAGCTCAGAATGGACGTTTCAGATGGAGTAAGAGACACGTCACATGTAACCTCATGCGTCGACTCATGAGATTCCAGGTCAGGAAGCACTAGACCCTCTCCTCCATTGTCGAAGAAACTATCATTGTCTGGAACTAATTTCTCCTCATTCAGCATATCATTGTCATGTTGAAACCACATAGGAGGGAGTGAATTTAGCACAATGACTTTGATAGGATCTTCCACTCTTGCATCCTTTAAATCCTCAAGGGGCGGTGGGATGGGTTCTTGAGAATCAAGAGTAGAAGACAACAATGGGGGCTTGTTAGTAGCACTGCGGCGGTCGTCGCCCTCCTCATATTTTTCACCCTCCGTCATATTTCCATCTTCTTCTTCAAAGCTCCTTAATATGACCCAAAACAATGCCTTGTCCACCTCAAGACCCTTGCTAGACACAATATGACCCAAAACAATGCCTTGCTCAACCATAAAATGACACTTTTTAGAATTGAGAACTAAGTTGGTGTCCACACACCGTCTAAGCACATGTGACAAATGATGCAAGCAAGTATCAAAGTCTTCTCCATGCACAGTAAAGTCATAAATGAATACCTCAATAAAATTTTCTACATACTCAGAAAATATGCTCACCATACACCGTTGGAAGGTCCCAGGTGCGTTACATAACCCAAAAGGCATTCTGCGATATGCAAAAGTGCCAAAGGGGCATGTAAATGTTGTTTTCTCTTGATCCTCCGGTGCTATTAGTACCTGAAACTATCCTGAGTAGCCATCTAAGAAGCAATAAAAAGAGTGACCGGCAAGGAGCTCAAGCACCTGATCAATAAAGGGTAAATGAAAGTGGTCTTTGCGAGTTACCGCATTCAGCTTACGATAATCAATAAAGACCCTCCATCCAGTTTGGACCCTGCTAGGGACCAACTCACCATCCTGGTTCTCAACGACAGTTATACCCCACTTCTTAGAAACAACCTGAGTGGGACTTACCCACTTGCTATCAGAGATGGGAAAGATCACATCTGCCTGAAGGAGCTTCAGCACCTCCTTCTTTACCACCTCCATCATTGGTGGGTTGAGTCTCCGTTGAGGTTGCCTAGATGGCTTGGCATCATCCTTTAGAAGTATTATGTGCATCCATAGGGTGGAACTGATGCCCTTAATGTCTGCAATCGTCCATCCTAACGCCTCCTTGTTCTCCTTCAGAACAGTCACCAATCGCTCCTCTTGCTCAAAAGTGAGTTTGTTAGAAATAATGACATGCAAAGTATCATTCTCACCAAGAAAAACATATTTAAGGTGACTAGGGAGTTGTTTCAATTCGATATCAGGCACCTGGACAATGGAGGGGAGAAGTTTTTCGCTTGGCATGGTTAGCTCAATGCGTTCTTCCGTTGATGGCATATAGGTACGAGGTCGACTGTCTAAAGCCAATATAGCCTCCTACAGATTAGATGACAAAGAATAATCTCTAGAAATTTCATCTATAGGGGCATGTATTGCAACCTCCATCTCATCAACACATTCCACATCAAAGCAATCTTGTGCCATAGTGTCAATAATATCCATAAAACACAAAGAAGGGTCATCATATGGAAATTTCATCGAATCATAGATATTATACTCAACTCTTTGACCAACAAATTCCATAATAAAAGATCCTGAGTAGACATCTATCTTGGTCCTAGCAGTTTTCAGGAAAGGTCTGCCCAATAGAATAGGGCCTTCGTTGTTACCAGGATCCATATCAATCACAAAGAAATCAGCAAGGAATATCAAGTTGTCAACTTAACCAAGACATCCTCAACAATCCCTTTCGGGTAAATAGTAGAGCGATCAACAAGTTGAATTACTACCCGAGTATCATTCAGAGGTCCCAATCCCAAGGTATGTTAAACATGAGAAGGTAAGACATTAATAGATGCACCTAAATCTAACATGGCTTTGTCAAATTTTGTATCACCTATCAAACATGGAATCGTAAATATACCAGGATCACTACACTTCTGAGGCAAACGCTTCTGAAATATAGAAGTGATATGTTCACTTACCTTAACCTTTTGCTTACCTTTCAGCTTTTGGTTCCGCTTGATAGTGCAAAGTTCCTTAAAAAATTTAGCATATCTAGGAATGCTTTTAATCAAATTAAGTAAAGGAATGTTTACCTCGCACTTACTAAACATTTCGAAGATTTCCTTATCGTTCTCATACCTTCTTGTGTCCTTCAGGGCTCCGAGAAAGGTGGAATCGGCTTTGGAGTCTCCAGAGGTAAGGAAGAAGAAGGAGGAGGAGAAGAAGGAGTAGGTACAGAGGACGAAGAAGACGAACCTGATTTTGGGCCCGCGTTTGTAGTGTTGCTGCGGCAGCTGCATGCCTGCGGCGGCCACTGCTCCTCTGTGATGTCGCGGCCGCTGCATGGTTGCGGCGCCCGCCGCACTATGCAGCGACCGTCCTTTTCTTCCGCGGCCTCTATTTCTTCATCCATAACCTCCTCGTCATCCTTTTGAGGTGTGGAAATCAGTTCCTTATCACTCCTAAGTGTTACAACACTGACATTCTCCTTAGGATTCGCAATCGTTTGTGATGGAAGCTTTCCTGAATCGTTTGCCTCTTTCGCACTTAGGACTTGAATGAGTTGACTCATTTGATTTTCAAAATTTGTTATCCAATCTGATTGTTGTTTCTCCACCTTCAAGACCAACCGTGACAAAGTCTGCAGAGGATCTTCAGTAGCCACATTCATCTGTGGTTGGCCTCATGGTCGAGGTTCAAATTGTTGTTGGGGCCTTGCCTGTTGCCCCCCTTGCTGATTGAAAGGGGCTTGGTAGTTTCCATAACCATAGCCCTGTTGATAGCCATACACCTCATGGTTGGGACGGAAGGCGGCCTATTGTAATTGTTGTTGTTGAAGTACCCATGATTACCAAAACTGCCTTGTCTAGGCCTTTATGGAGTGAAGTTCCCAACGACATTCAACTCTACATTAGGCTCTTGCAAAAGTGGCACATATCCATAGGGTGAGTGAATTCATTGCAGAGTCCACATGCCTTCAACTATTGAGGTGCTCTACCTCTACCATATTAGTCTGTAGTGTAGCCATAGGAGCATCAACAGAAAGGACACCCCTATCGTGACTGCTCTTGTTGAACTGCCTAGAGCCCTCAGAGAGCTCCTTAAACACACCCCAAGCTACAACCGGTGTCTTATTAAGCATGTTTCCCCCACAACAGGAATTCACCGTTTTGTGCTCCTCATCAGTAAGCCCAATGAATAAGAATAAAACCAAATATTTTTTAGAGAAGCGATGGCATGGGCAGCTAGCACAGAGTTTCTTAAAGTGCTCAAAGTACTCATGAATCGACTCCGTCGCGTACTGCTCGATGATGTGATTGCCCTTTTCAGCCCAAGTAGATATAGTCCCAGGAGGTAGATAGAAGAACCACTCATTAGCCTCATCCTTCAAAGAGAAGGGAAAAGCTCTCAGCTTGATTTTCTCCTCAGTAACGTTCTTAGGTTTCATCTTAACTACCACAGTAAGGAAATCAGATAGATGCTTGTGGGGGTCCTCCCCACTCAACCCATGGAACTTGGGTAGCAAATGAACTACCCCAGATTTCAGCTCAAAGTTGACTCCTTCCCCTAGCGCGGGGAATTGGATTGCTAAGGGTTGCTGTGCCAAGTCAGGAGCAGAAAGCTCCCTCAGAGTGCGATTCGCTTCGTTAGCCATCTCTGCAGTGTTTTCTCCTTGACCAAAAGGTAACTCGTAAAAGCGATCACGAGTTTCTTGCCTTAAGGTAGAAAGGGTCATTTCGATCTATGAATCAAATGGAAACAAAGAAAAATTAGTAGCATGGGTACATACCATATAAAACGGTCCACACCAAAAATCAGCACCAAAAATACACAAAAATCAATAAATTTTCTCCGGCAACGCGCCAAAATTTGACGGGATGAAATTGTTGTCTCCTATCAAAAGTAAACTCAAACCTACAAACTAGTATAACAAGTCAGTAAGAGGTCGATCCCACAGAGAATCTTGTATTTCTAAGCAATGTGTATTTATTAATTAGTAGAAAATTGGGTTTTGATGATTGAAATAGAAAGAAAACAAAATAAAATATAAACAAGTTGATGCAAAACAATTTAAAGAAGATCGCTCTACCTACAACTATCCACTTTATTTGGTCAAGTTGATATTGTAACTTCCTCTTGTCCTTTTAGGTTTCCTATGAATGTCCTTGTCCCGACCTAATATAGTTACTAGTCCAATCAGTCCTAGAAACCCTTATCTCATGAGCAGTCCCTCATAAAAGGATTTAACCCAATCGATAGCTTTAAGTTCAGAGATTAACAAAGGTATTTGTAGTCCCTAAAGAAGAATTTAACAAAACATCCAACTTCTTACCCATCCAATTAGTTCAATCAACCCTAAAGGGATAATTTTGCTACTTGGGTTAATGTTCGCAATCAGGAATCTACAAAACTCTAGCAATTGAATTGATTCTACCAAGTTGATCAGGCAAGATAGAATAAAACAATCAAACATTCAAGAACGAAGAAGTCAAAACATTCAATATAAGAAATAAGGAACAAGATTCAAAAACTCACAACTCAATCCAAACAAAACTTCAAATCGCAAGTAGAACGAATAGAGTTTAGCCGCCCATGGCGAACATCGCTCTCAATATCCAAATAAAATCGTCTCAAATCCTAATCTAATGAATGAATGGAAACCTAGGGCTAATCCCCTCTAATGTCACCAATTTCGTGTCCCCGAGTCGGCCAAAAAACATTAGATGAATAGGGTTTTAGATAGAACAAACGTTGATACGTCAAAACACGTCACTGCTGGAACATGCAGCGGCCGCTGCATAAATGCGGCAGGTGCTGCCTGATGTTTCTGTCGCTAAATATGCGGTCGCCGCTGCATCTAGCTTTTACGGTAAATGCATGTCGAATCAGCTCTCGTAGTTCAACATGTCTGGCGACAACTTCTGCAGACTTGTTCTTCGTTTAGGCTCTCTTCTTCTTCTCATGACATCGTTAGATCTTCATTTAAAATTCTTCGAGCAACTAGACCATCTCATCCAATGCGTTATCAATCCATATCTCCCCATCAGATCTATAGTTACCTGAAATAATCAGTAAAAGCGCGTAGATTCCGACTCCACCAACATAGAGAGCAAATATGCAAATTATACTTAAAATATGCATGTTATGCATCATAACTAAGATAAATGCAACCTATTATGCCTACCTAAATGCATGTTATCAACTGACCAGGCTCCGTTCATGAAAAAGGGGGTGGAGGTAGGAGAGGGATATGTCACTTGGCATTCTTTGGGCGCCTTGACTGTCTTTCTGCACTTATATTTATATCCTGATAAGCATGACTTGCGTGTTTAATTTCCGTACTGCATTAGAGCATCTTTATTATAGGATTAACGTATGTGTATGCCTGCTTGTGCGACCCAGAGTGCGTTGGGGGGGCTCGGTCTAACCCCACTCGCACATATTTGTTTTTAGGTATGCTTGCTCTATGCTTCCATGGGTTAGGAAAATCTCTTGGGCGAATGCAATGAACCTGCCTGACTCTACTAATTTGGCTAAGAAGTTTTCTGATGAACCTGTTTTATCGATTTGGTTTTGACCCGGCCTCGCTGTGGTAAGTTGTACTTTAATTCTGCTTTCGCATTTTCTTTCAAATGAACTTCCGCGAGTTAGTCCTAGGACAGGTTAAGGGTACCCAACGACCCTTCGATTGTTTTGAGATTCGAAATCCCCACTTTAAGTATTGATCTTTTAGGGTTTGAAACCTCGACCCGTATCTGAATTGCAAGATCCGAACGAAGGTATCCAACCTTCAAAACGTAACCCGGATATTAATATCCAGGCCGTTACACAGTCACCAATGGACCTAACACGATTTAAGGGTTCCGAAATCCCTCCTTTCAATTTAACACTTTGGATTTTGAAACCTTAACCCGTACTTGGATTACAAGATCCGAACGAAGGTATCCATACTTCGAAACGTAAATTGGGTTTTATACTCGGGCCGTTACAAGTATCTCCACAACAAATGTCACCACCACATTATATATCATCAAAATATTATCACCAAATAAAATTTTAAATTTTGACTAGTTTTTCTCATTTCAAATCGTCACCAAAATATTTTTTTCAACAAATATTTGTTACCAATACCATATAACCACAAAAAAAATACCACCACCTCACTAAATATCACCAAGTTATTATCATTAACCCATATTTTCAAAACAACGTACCAACCTGCGTTTATTTATGTTCATACATCTTCTCATTCATCCTCATATTCTTCGGACATTCTATTCTGACATTTATTTTTACTTTCTGCACGTTTCTGTTATTCTGTACAACCACTCGAAATCGACCCTTCTGAGTTGATATCGAGTGCCCTTTGTACTCAACGTCGAGTCTATTGTTTTCTTTTATGTAGGTTCTTCACAGGAAATTGTCTGTTGACTCGATTTCGACCCATCTAAGTCGATATCAAGTGATCTACTTGTCGACGTTAAGGGTTGTTTTCGAGAAACTATCTTGGCGAGCGCTAACACGCTTCCTCATAGATTCGATCCTGAACGAATACCCTACCACTACAACGGGAGGGTTTCTTCTATTTATTTTTGCGTGGACTAGAGATTCAGTTTGAGATTTATATTTTATATTTATTTCATACTTGATTTCCCTCATAACAAATTTTAGCGTCGTTGCCAAAGAAGCTATCAATCGCGCCCTTTTTAGTTTTTTTTTACGCCCTTTTATTTCTAGTGTTTGTTTTACAAGTGTATGTAGATTTGATCCTTTTCTTGAACCATAATAATTCTTGCATCTTCAAAAAGGCTAAAGAAAATACTCATATCGTCTGACAATGAGAACGATGTGGAACTTACTCCAGCACAGAAGCTTGAGAAGCTCCGCAAGCAAATAGAGGAGCTCACCACCAAGCAAACAGAATATGCTCGCAAGGAAGCGGAATATGCACGCAATCAGCAAAGGTGGGATGCCCCTTAGATCTCGAGGAACAACTACAACACATCCCTCAGAATGCGAAGGAATACATGCACCCTACTCTGCAATGCTAGAATCACCTATTATTCTCCCTCTTATTTCTTTTGAGATTAGACCTTTTTTTATTTCTGAGATTAGGAGGAATCAATTTGAGGGAAAGCCCAATGAATGCCCCTTAGAACATATTACTGTATACCTAGATTTGAGAGAAACTATTGCTGATGGCCCTAATCTAGATTATGTAAACTAAAGGCTTTTCGTTGGTCTCTTGCCGAAAAGGCTCTACATTGGCTAGAGGGTTTGGACCCACAATCTATCCTCGCGTGGGTCGAACTCAAGGACTTGTTTCTCAATGAGTTCTTTCCACCAGCAAAGACGACGCAGCTAAGACAAAAGATTACGGCTTTCAAGCAAAAGCTAGGGGAAACACTTGCACAAGTCTGGGAGCGCTACAAAAGTCTGCTCAAATCTTGCCCTACGCATGGGCAAGCGCCATATGTGATCCAGGAAATCATCTACAATGTTCTTACTAAGGATCGGATCAACACCTATACCTCTTTAGGTATCTTAAGTACACACCATAACATGGTTGGGATACCTTAGAGAGGCTAGTCAACTTCGACAACATTTTGGGACTCCTGAGGCTTCCAACGCAAGGGAATCCCCATCTATGCCACTCTATGAACCATTGAATGAGATTGATCCAGACGTGAGGGATCAATTCTATAAGGATCAAGCGCGGCGGCTACAAAAACAAGTCAAGTTCCTCACCAACAATCAGCCTTGTTTTGAGTGTA
The DNA here is from genome assembly GCA_963922045.1 of Persicaria maculosa. Taxonomy (NCBI): domain Eukaryota; kingdom Viridiplantae; phylum Streptophyta; class Magnoliopsida; order Caryophyllales; family Polygonaceae; genus Persicaria; species Persicaria maculosa. The sequence goes on along the minus strand of OY998259.1, from coordinate 54,123,103 downwards.
GGTCTGTCAAGCACAACACCACCGCCTGCCCACATTCCGAGCAAGTCCAGCTTGCGGAGACTCATGAGGAAGCACGCTACGCAGGGGGTCCTAACTACTCAGGACAACGTCAACCAAAGAATTGGGGATACTATCAACCCCACTATCAAAGAGACCCCCCCGCCCTACAGAGCTCATAGGCATCTTGAAAGGGATGCAAAGAAAGATGATCTGCACATCATACTCGACGAGATGAGGCAGGACCATGCTGAATTCAAACAAGCCAACAACTCCGTCCATACTCCACTGCACGGCATCAACTCGCGATTGGGAGAGATCGACGTTTGGTGGAAGAACATTGAGACCCAAGTGGGTCAACTGGCTGCATCAATCCCCAAATCATCTGGATCACTCCCTGGATCATCTGAGCCCGATCCCAAGGCAAATCTGCTGGACACGTGGTTGCTATGAACCTAAGGAATGGGTGTCAACTACTAACCCCCGATCAAACGCTAGAAGAGGAAGCTGCTGAACTAGTTGACGTCGACACACCAGTCGATATCGACCCAGACTCAATTGATATCAAGTCACCTACAGTCGATATCGAATCCAGCACTCGACAGCAACAGCAACCTCCTACTCTAGTCGACGTCGACTCTACACCAGTCGATATCGACCATATTCACTCGACACCAACTGCTAAAAAGAAGAAGACGCTGCCATTTCCACTACAAAAAAAAATTGCTTTTTCTACACCAGCTAGCAATGGCAAGGTGATCTCGTGGCTTATGTTAGTTGTTTGCGACGGAATTAGTGACGCCATTGTTCCCGTAGCAGAATTTTGAGATGAAGTGCATGGCATTAGCGATGGAAAGAAGACCCCGTTGCTACCCCTGACTTCCCAGAGCTTGAATGAGACACGGCTTTGCCTTGCCATGGCTAGCTGAAGTAATTTACAAAACCCCCAAATTTTCAATCTCTCTCGAGATAAGGGAGACAACTACTTCACCTTTCTTCGTTCATCTAAAATGGAGATAAGCTTGAATCCATGTCCTCTATTCCACCATTGAAACCCTATCCCCTACTCCACCACTGAAATCCTCGTCCTCACATGTCCAATTTCTCCATAATCGTTGAAATCTCTGTCTCCTCCACCCTCGTTGTCCCGTTCGTCCTTTCCTCTCCATCAACAACAAGTGCACGGTCAAGTGAGGTTGCAAACTCTCAAATTGAAGAGGTGTATTGGGTAATGTTTGAGTTTTGCAATCAATTTAGGGTTTTGATTTGATGTTATGTCTGCATGAATTAGGTTTTAGATTTAGGGTTTTCGTTTAAGGGTTAGTTGAAGTCTGGTAGCCACAACAATCGATATGAGGTATGTTGTGTCTGTTTCTGAAGTTTATTGAGCTGTCTCTTCCTGACGATAACTCTCACTCACCAGATCTAGATCTAAGGATCGCACAAGCCGCTTGTCTCTCGCCTGATTGAGTGATCGCCTGTTCATTCTGTCTTATCGTGAGTAACTATCCCTCTATCCCGTTTTGGCCTTGTTTTTTCAGTTCTGTTACTCTTGCTTTCCTCAATCTTGCTATGAATGTTAATGAGTGAAAGTGTCAAGTTCTATTACTCTTTCTTTCTTCAATCTTGATATGAATGTTTATGAGTGAAGTTTTAGGGTGAAGATTTGTCCTGATTGCGGTTGAAGTTGGGATTTGTCCTGATTAAGGATTTGTCAAGTTTTGAACTGCTATACCTTTGTTCTTCACATTTGTCTGTTTCAAGTTATTGGGTCGCTTGTGTTTTCTCCTTACTTTCTTGGTTACATTCGAACGTCGAACGTCGAACCTCGAACCTCGGAGCCTTTGCACTACAAAAAAAAATTCCTTTAGCTACACCAGTTAGCAATGGCAAAGAGGCGGTTATTCCTTTAGCTATCATCAATGACTTGTGCCAATTGATGGATAAATTGAATTCATTGGCTGATTTATAAGAGGTGCTTATCCCTTTCCTTGATTAGTTTTAGACCGTAGGAAGGTCCTTGGTAGCTCTTTCATGGCTTCATATATATAACCTCTTCCCTTTGTTCTCTTCACTCTTATTTTACCCTTTTTAGTGTCTCTAACATCCAATTTTGATGCTTGTAAAAAAAATTGTCAACTATGGGGCTTAAAGGTCAGCTAGAAGGTGATATTAAAGGCCTCACATAGCTCAAATGAACCCATCTGATGAGCTTGTGTGATGCATAATGATCCAGTCCTCCTTGTCGACCCGCCTGGTTCGGGCAGACAACTCTTGCTCTTGGGATATCACAGGAGCTTCATAGGGTTCTTTTTCTTTCCTGTGGTTGGGTTAGAAGTATACTCATATGAAGTAAAGAAAAATGAGGTTTGAATTTTGATGGCAAATCTCCGCATGGCTATGGGTTTGCGTTTCAAGGAAAATAAGACAGTGTACAAAGGCGGGGCAAGTTTTTAAATGTCTTTTGGAAAATTTCTGTTATAATGTTGCCGTTGCTTGTGATGGTTGACTGTTAATATAAAGCAGAGTTAATATGTTTGTCTCTCTTGTGTATATGGGGATGGGTTGGAAGAGCTAGTGATGATAGACACCTGTAATGTTGTCAATTATTCACTTCTGTAAATGATATTGCCTTTTGTGTTAACATAAGTCATTGTTGTATGTATGAAACTTGATGTGCCCATACTACAGGTGTTGTATGTCTAAAGGTGTTGTCTATCTAAATCTCCTTGAGGATCTTAAATCTCTTCTGTGTAGTTCTACTAGTGCTGAGAAATTGCTGATTTTTTCCCTTCTTTTCATTCTCACAGATGACTGAACTTACACCTGAAGACACTGAAAGTGTGGCAGGTGGCTATGGAAAAGCCATCAGTGAAGTTAATATTGTGCTAAAAACTGTCAAGGGAATGAAGAGTTTGTCATTAGCCATTAGTGAAGTTAATATTATGCTAAAAACTGTCAAGGGAATGAAGAGTTTGTCATTAGATCCTACTATTTATGATGCACTAACAAAAGAAAAGGCAATCCTTCTATTTCCCTTTTATTTCATTGTAAATATACTTTTTATTTGGTGAGTTTCTATGGCTATGTGTCCTCTTTTCACACGTGAATTGTCTTCTCTCTTTGTGTTTAATTCTGACAGCCTCATCGACCAAAAGAATAAGAATTTTCCTAAGATTTCTATCATACATATCCTTTGAATATGCCCATTAAGCATTTAATGTGATTTCTATCATACAGAGTTCGATCTTGAGGCAAAAGAATATGTTCCACTTCCTAAGGGTGAGGTTTGCATGAAAAAGGAGATTGTACAACAGGTATAGTCAATGTGATCCGTGTGATATTCATTCAGTCCTCTTTTGATTATTTAATTCCTTTATTTTTCTGTTTATTAATTTGCCCATCTTGAACTAATTTTACAAATTTACATTAATTAGTATTTTCTGATAGTGTATCACAACTTCCTTTTTGTAAATTGTATTGCTCAACTCTTGGTAAATGCATTTCATGTGTAAGTGTTAGTGTGATGCATAATAAACCCATCCGCTGAGCTTGCGTATATCGTGTGATCGTGCTCTAGTCCACTTCCTTTGATAATAAACCCATCCGTTGAGCGTGTGTGATGCATAATGATTCAAGAACTGAAATGATGTTTTGGATAAATCATTTCACATAATATTTGTTCATAAGTTCATAGGCTTTGGCGTTTTGTAACCACTTGTACCTATTGCGCAAATAAGACCCTTTGCAAACTAACCACATGCTGATTCTGATTAGGAGAAATATTTTTCTCCTTATCAAAAGTAAAAGGAGAAATTTTTTTCATTGCTTTGTTAATTAAAACCCTTTACAAACAAACCACCTGCATCTATGTTAAAAACTCCAATCACAAGTGGATGAATGCATTAGTGATGCATACATGTTTTCTTATCTGTCCCACCTTCGTTTATATAACTTAAGTGTACATATACTTCTTCCATTACTAAATAATGTATTTTTAATTTGTATGTATAGTTTTTGACGGTATCAATTTTTGAAAAGATATAGGAAGTGGGCAGTGAATAACTCATGGTGTTTAGTGTTAATCTAAATGTGTATTGAAATCATTTGTTACCTTTTTGTAGGATCCAGGTCCTAAATACAAACTTCTTGGTACAATTGTACATTCAGGATTTTCACTAGAGTTTGGACATTACTATGCATATATTAAGGTTTTTCCTGTAACTGTGGCCTTGTACATTTTTTTTATGTATTTTGATGACATGTTATACTCTTGTTTAATGCTTGAGCTAAAAACTTGACATTTTAATTCATCTCTTAGGGTGTGTTAATCATCTTATTACTGAAATGTGTTATTCTATTTTCACTTTCCGCCATGAGGTCCTCTGAAGCATGTGAAGGGACTGAACTCAACTTTCGGTCCGCTCTCGAAGGTAATGAAAACTATATTAGCGACAAATCATCACATAGGCATATAATATAGACTTAGAAACTAATCCAAGAGGCATATAGACTTGAATTTCCATGCTTTACAGATAAATAAGTTTTTTTTTATTCTAAGATTAAAGGATTTCAGCCCTATAAATTTTTCGAGGATTTTATTTTGTGTTGGTTAGTAGACTCAAAGAGAAGCAGATGACTTTTGAAATGGGAAAGGTCTTTACTCGTTGTGAATGTGGAAACAGGGGATTTCTCGTTTAATTACCTGAAACTAAAGCTGCTTGAGGGTTGAGAGTATGTTATTGTGAATAAATAGAAGTTTTATTGATCTTTTTTTTTGTGTGTGATTGGCGCAATCTGATTGGGAAAATGTGACCTTGTTTTGCATATATGAGTTCCAGATCGGATCGATCGACTTGGTAGTTGGGGATACTATGGGTTATGCTCAAGATGCTAAAGATAAACGAGTCATTGCTTGCATTAGTGATGGAATCTTTCAGGTACATTCATGTTTCATTGCCATGGGAAACGGGTTACTATAATATTGAATCACTTGCAATAATATAGGGTGTTAACTTGTTTATTTTAGTACATTTACATGTTTCCTTAAAACATTTGTTTTTTTTTTGTTATATAGCCTACGTCAAGTGTTCATCGAAAGGAGTATTGGAGATGAATTTCAACTCTAATTACTATCAGATGAGGAATCTGCTAAAGAAATTGTCCAAGAAGAATCACCATGACAAGATGGTTAAGTTTGACATTTAATTACAAGTTTTTGTTGATCCTGGACTTTGTAAGTTTACATCATCATCCTTCGGTTATGTATGCTCACCTTCCTGGAAGAGTGTTTTTAATGAAGTTGTGGAATACTCTTTTGTTGTAACAACTCATGTTAATTGGTTGAATACAATGTGTATTCTGCACTTCGTTAGTGTAATGTTAAGTGATTGGAATTGTTATTCAATTAGGTGATTGAATGTTGCAAGACTGGCAAGTGAAATAAGTCCATATATCAGGCAGGGCATTCTCCTATCAACGGCTACAATGTGTCGAAATAAATAATAAAAAAAAAAGCTTTAGCAACGGCATATGTCGTCGCCAAAAAGGGTTATTTGACGCCTAATTGAAAAAATGGCGGGAATAAAGGGTGGAAAATGGTAGATTATTTTGCGATGGCATATAGGGTCACAAAAAGGAGTGGAAAACTTCCTGACATAATGGCAACGGCATCCATCTGTCGTTGAGCACTGTTTGCTACACTAGGACTAGCTACCCCTGATTTACCGTCGTGCAGCTGTTGCAAATGTTTTTTTGCGACGGAAATTGGACTTTTTGTGATGGTGTTATGTCATTTCTAATTCTTTTTTTTTTGTAGTGTCCCCACCAAATCTTTGAAGGGCACGACTGAGAAGAAGTTTCAGCGTTTCGTAAAGATGCTTCAAAGGCTCAATGTCTCCATACCCTTCACCGAAGCTCTTCATGAGATGCCATCTTATGTAAGGTTCCTCAAGGACATCCTAAGAATAAACGGTCGATTGCTGAGTTCGCAGAGGAGTGCAGCAAGATGGAATTGCCAGAAAAGAGACCTGACCTTGGAAAATTCGCCATCACCATAAGGTTTGGTCAACACCGCTTCAATGCACTTTGTGACTTGGGGGCAAGCGTGAGCATCATGCCCTTATCCATTTGGTCCAAGGTGAAAATTGGTGCATTAGAGCATGTGGATGTCAGGCTATATATGGCAAACAATACGGTGGTGATACCTACTGGCATGGTGGATGACGTACTCGTCCAAGTAGGTAAGTTCTTTGTCCCTACTTATTTTCTTGTAATTGATATGGCAGAGGATCCTGCTTGTCCCATTATCCTAGGTAGACCCTTTTTAGCAACCGTCGACGCCAACATCAGCGTAAGGAAGGGAGTGCTCACATTCACAATCAGTGATGAGGTAATTGAGTACTCTTTCAACAAGACTATAGAGAAGCATGTTGGTCCTATGGAGGTCAAGTCTATCAAGGGAGAGTACATCACTTGCGGGGAACAAAAGGTAAGAACCATGACCTCCGAGGAGCTAGAGAAGAGGGATATGGAAGCCCAAATAGAGGGTTGACATTGAACCAACTTACTCGATATCGGGTTGTTTTCGAGAAACTATCTAGGTGAGCACTGACACACTTCTTCGTGGATTCGATCCTGAATACCCTGCCACTACAGCGAGAGGGTTTCTCGTATTTATTTTTGCGTGGACTAGATATTCGGTTTGAGATTTATATTTGATATTTATTTCATCTTGATTTCCCTCCTAATATTCAGATATCAAGCTATCCCAAGTCAAACCGAAATCCAAAGGTTCATCCTATTTAACAAAGAAAATTGGAGCATGACGAAGGCCTTTGAAGAAAGTGACGAAGAATCTCAAATGGATAAAGTTAGGAAAAAAAAGTTCCAAAGTAAATAAAATTAAGTACAAAAAACCTTCCACTAGTAAAATGAAATTAAACTTTGATGGTTCGGCCATCCCTAGGGAGAAAAGCCATGTTGGTTTCATCATTAGACATTGGTTGGGTTCCCCTATCTCAATAGGTTACAACTGATGGTGTAAAAACAAATATTATGGTTGAAGCTTTTGCTCTTCGGGATAGCATAGTGAAAGCTTTGGAACTTAGAATAAACAAACTGGGAGTGGAAGATGATTCACAGATTATTATAAACGTTCTAAACAAAAGAGGGAAATACCCGTGGGAGATTGAACTTTTAATAGGGGACATTCTCACGTCGTGTCAACAATTTTCTAAAGTAAACTTTTCGCATGTGTCTCGCATTGGAAATAGAGTGGCAGATAAGATTGCACACCTTAGCCGCTCTTTGCAAGGCACTGCGCTTTTTACTCATCCAGATCTTCTTGATCTCATCCACCATGATGCTTTCAACTAGACTTTGGTCAGTCAAAATTTTTCCTAATAAAAAAAAAAGTAACCCATATTTTCAAATTTGACTGTCAAATTTACCTAAAAAAAATGTCAAAACGGTATTGTATGCTCCACAAACTGCCACCACCACACTATTTAGCACCAAGATATTGTCACCAACCCATATTTTTAAAATTTGATCGTTGAATCTCTACAAAAGTTGTCACCATGATACTAGTTCGATAAAAAATCATTCACCACGATATCAAAACCTCCAAAAAAAACCACTACCAAACTATTATCACCAAGAAATTGTCACCAACTCGTATTATCTCCAACAAAATGTATCATATATATATATATATATATATATATATATATATATATATATATATATATATATATATATATATATATATATATATATATGGTGTGATTAAAATGAAAAAGGTGCTTAAAATGAAAATAAGGCTTAAAGTGAAAATGGAGTAATTAAGGGATAAGATGGCGCGGGGTTTTTTTTTTTATGAACCGAGTCGGACCGGGGAAAAAAAGGAAAAATGCTTCTTCCTCTCTTGGCACTTCCCACCCTCGTCTCTCTCAGACTTCGCTCTCCCATGGCTCCCTCTCGCCCTCTCCATCTCGCACTCTACTTCTCGCTCGCCGCTCTAGACAACCCTTTCCGATCAGTCTCGCCTCCCCTTACCATGTTTGCTCTCAGATCGTGCCCTTCGATCTCTCTCCTTGACTCACCCGTCTCCCCTTCGAGTCCCTTTCCAATCTCCATTAGGGCCGAATCGGAACTCCGTCGCCCAGATCCGGAGGACTCAAGGGCTCCTCACAGTGAGTCGATGTCTCCCTTTCGCTCTCCCTTGTAGTTCCGAACCCAACACATCCGACCCTCTACAAAATCAAGGGCTCCTCGCGGTGAGTCGATGTTGCATTCTACAATTGCTAAGGTTTGCTGTTTGGATTTTTTAATTGAATGTTATAGGCAAATTCAGCAACATATGTTTCTATAGTTGAATATACTTTCAACAAGTTGAAATCCTCTATCTTGTGCTTTTCAGCTGCGTGTATATGGGCCGATCTCCACTATGCAGATGCAAAGGGCCAAATATCAGGCAAGTTAAATGTTGTTGTATGTTAATAGTATTGTTGCTTGGCCAATTTGTACTGAATTCATATTAGGATCCGAAATTGATCTAGTCTAATTTATCGATTCTTCGATAATCCTGTGCTTAGCATATATGTCTTTAAGCAGTTCAAGAGTAGCACAATCTAACCGGATGAGTAGGACTCGATGGAGGAGAATAGAGAAATGATTGAGATAAAGTACCAGTCTAGTGACATTTACGTGCACCCATCAGCCAAAGTACACCCTACAACTAAGGTATGCTCGTGCATCAAGTCTTGCATCCGTTCTTAAATGTGCAATTTCAGTTTGAAAAAAATGAAAATATAAAACTAAAGAGTGCAATTTTATAACTCAAATGTTCGTAGCTTGTCCATATTTGGGTTAGCTTGTTACTTGTATTAAGATCCATGATGTGAGCCTATTTTGCCATGTTTTATAGTTACTTTTATATCGTTTTCTGCATTCATTTCATACATTTGTGCTAGAATATTACAGAATCTATGTACTTTATGCTTATTTGCCAAATTATGGAATCTACACCAGTTTCTGTTTAATTTTGCAGAAATCGAAGCAATTTACAGCAGTTTTGAGAAAGGGAGAAAAGCTTGAAGTCAACTACAGAAGTCCGAGGTCAAGGAGCAGCGGAACCAGGACAAATCGAGCCAGAAGTAGGAGAAATCGAGTCAACACAGCTTGGTCGATATCGAGCACCGTTAGTTGATATCGAGTGAAGTTACTCGATTTCCACCAAAGTCGACCAGAATCGAGAAAGCTAAGGAAGAAGAAGAACATAGAACTCAATATCGAGTTGACTAACTCGATATCGAGGAAGCCTGAAAATCAAGCAACCACCAGGAATCGACGAGGAAGCTAGGAGCTGAGAGATTCAAGTCGATATCGAGGAAACTTACTCGATATCGAGTAAAAGCCAAGTCGACATGCATTCGGGAGCCGAGATCGAAGAGCTGAGCTGAAACGGAGAAAAGTTGGTCGATATTGAGGAAACTACTCGATATCGAGCTGACCCACAGAAGCCGAAATCGAGTAGTCCGAATCTTGTTAAGATTCTATCCCGAGTCCAATGGTGATATTTTCGAGAGAAAATTCTATCAAGTGCTATCAAGAGGAGAAGATATTTTATCCACAATTAGATATAGTCCTAGTTGATTTATTTATTTATTTCCATGTTTTTATCTTAATAGTTTAGATAGATAGATATAGATATAGATAGAATTTCCTTCCTTGATTAGCAACGATCGGAAGCCTATAAATAAAGCCTATAGGGCTGGTTTTTATTCATTCAATCATACAATTCAATTCTAGAGAAGGAGAAGAGGTAGGAAGTAGGGAGAGAGAGAGAGCTTGTAGCCGAGAAGAGTTGGAGTGTGCAAAAGCGGTTTTGGCTTCGATCGGTTGTAAGTTTTGGTTATTTTTAATGCAATTTATTTTCCTGAAATCTTTGATGAGTTTATTCATGATGAAGAGCGAGTAGTCCACCCAACTTCTAGGGTCGGGGTGAGCCCGACGGTAGCCATGTGAGGTGATGCGGTAACGGTACGAGCTTTTTATGCAATTCGTCTTCTATCCCTGAAAGCATGATTCTTTTGCGAAAGTTGAAGGTGATCCTTGTTTGTGTTATTGAAGCGAAAGTGATCTTAATACAATTTGGATTAATTATGTGAAAAGGGTTAGTAACAATTAGGGTTTATGCGAAAGCCTCTATATTCCTATTTGTTAATAACGAAAGTTATTTGATGAAAACCATGATCTTTTATGCCTTTATGTGTTATCCTACATGGTTATCGTTGTGGTGTTGAAACCCTGACCTTGGAAGTCTTTAGTTTATTGAGTTAATTTCGTGTTTACATTCGTTTTCGTTCGAAAAGTTGCAATTCTTTGTTTCTGTTTTTACTCGAGATCGACGAGTTTTGGTCGACATCGAGGAAACTGGTCGATGTCGAGTTGAGTTTTGTCGAAATCGAGTTAATTTGTTGGGTTTTGCTTTCTGTCAGTCGATATTGAGTTTCTGTAGTCGATTTCCTTACTCGATATCGAGTACTGGTAGTCGATATCGACCAAAAGCTGCTGTCTTTGCTTTTGTTTCTGCTTTTCTCTATTATTTCTGTCCGTCTGTCTGATTTTCTGCCTGTGAGATTCTTCCGCTATCTGAGATTCGCTGACCAGCTTCCTCGAGGATCGATCCTGACTTCCCACTATTACATCGGGAGGAAGTCTTGTAATCATTTGCGTGGGCACGAATCTGGTTTGATCTATTTCATTATATTTTAAACTCGATTTCCTCTCCTACAACAATCCATAAGCTCAATTAGGGAAGACCGTCTAAATAATGATTGTTCAGAGGTTGGTGGTTCAATTCCACCTGGATCTATATATTAAAATTCAAGCTAATTTTAACTACTAAGTTAGTCGACATCTAATTTTTTAGAGGTGAATTATTTTCGGGAGTTGAAACTGCCTAAAGTTGCATCATCTAAGTTGTTAGTGGAGATACTTGTCCCAAACGCCTAATAAGAAAGCAGCAAAAAAGAAAGGGGTGATAATAGCGAGCATTGATAAGGAGAAAAGAGATCACAGAAACAATAGATTTGGTGCTTTGAATGAGCAAAATACTACTGAGGAGTCGGAGACAGTATAAAATCAAATTGAATGTAGCACTCAGACACAGGGAAGGAAGTACTGTGAAGGGGCAGAATGATAGTGAGGGTAGCACCAAGGTAATTGCATCTGCTGATTCTTCATTATCATTTGCAAATTATAATTAAGGCTGAGCATGAGTGTCTTTGGAATGAAATAAGAAGTATTGCGGGTTAGATTAGAACACCATGGGTACTTCTTGGGGATTTAAATTGTGTTCTCTGCTGTGTGGGGGAAAAATGGCCAACAAAGTTAGCTAGAACGGAGGAATTTGAGGAGCTGCGTTCAATGAACGAGAATCAGAATCAGCAAAGTTACCAGTATCAATCTTATCAGTTACCACTGTAAAATTACAGTAACAGAAATTGTCTGGGAACCATGACCGTGAATCAGAATCATCATCAAGTAAATCACTCATGACACTGCCTGATTGGGGAATGGGAATGATCAGGAAAGCTTAATATCGAGTGCAACAAGAAAACAAGTGCCTGGATCAATGTGCACTTTATCATTTTATTTATGCACTTTATAACCTTAACTGTGCACTTCATAATCTTTATTCATGCACTTCATATTATTATTCATACACTTCATATTATTATTCATACACTTCATCATTTTATTCTTGCACTTTATAATCTTAATTGTGCACTTCAGAATCATATTCATGCACTTCGTATTATTATTCATACATATCATCATTTACACATCATCATTTTATTCTTGCACTTTATCATTTTATTTACGCACTTTATAATCTTAATTGTGTACTTCAGAATCTTATTCATGCACTTCGTATTATTATTCATATACTTCATCATTTTATTCTTGCACTTTATCATCTTATTTACGCACTTTATCATTTTATTCTTGCACTTTATAATTGTTGTGGGCCAAAATTACCATGTTTTACCTTAACTTTTATATCGATTTCTGCATGCATTTCATACATTTGGGTTAGAATAATACATAATTTGTGTAGTTTATGTTTATTTGCAATATATGGAGGTCTACACAAGTTTTTGTTATATTTCGCTGAAATCGGACGCACTTTGGAGCTTAAAGGAAAGTCATAAAGAAGCTAAGGATGTTGCAGCTTGAGAAAAATCCATTTTTCACCATTCATCGTTCCGAATAAAGCTTTGATGTCTTCATGAAAGTCGTAGTCCTCAAAAAGGGCTTTCCAACGCATGGTCATATGCATCCATCCGACGAACGAAGACTCGGGAAAGTGCGTTTCAAGAACGGAGCAGAATGCTGAAAGTGACAGAGTTACTCGAAGTCGACCAAACTGGTCGAAGTCGACCAAAGTTTACTCGGCAATTGCTCCAGAAGACGAGATCGAGCACGAGCTGAGCACAAGATCACTCGAGACAAAGAATCCGAGTTTGGTGGTTACTTGCAAGCCAAGATTCGAGCTATTCTATCAAGATACATCAAGTTCTATCAAGAGAAGGAAGATTTATCCATAATAGTCCTAGTTTACTTTTGGATTTATTTCTTTTATTTCCATAATTTAATCTTTAGATATAGATAGATAGATTTAGATATAGATATAGTTTTCTTTCCTAATTATCTAGGGAATGAACACTATAAATAAGGCATTAGAGGGCTGGATTTTAGGAATTCAATCATCCAAGCTACAAGCCAATAGAGAGAGAGAAGTCGAGTAGGATAGAGAAAGAAGGTGAAGGCCGAGTGGAGTTTGTCTTGCGAGAGCGGAGTTATCTTTATTCGGTTGTAAGCTTTCTTTTAGTTTATTTAATGCAAAGTTATTTCCTTTTATTATTGATGAGTCTATTTATGACGAAGAACGAGTAGTCACCCAACTTCTAGGGTCGGGGTGAGCCCAACGGTAGCCATATAAGGTGATTCAGTGAAGGTACGATCTTTTGATGCGATTTCGTCTTCTATCCCTATGAGCATGATTCTTTTGCGAAAGTTGAAGGTGATCCTTGTTTGTGTTATTGAAGCGAAAGTGATCTTAATACAACTTGGATTAATTATGTGAAAAATGGTTAGTAACACTTAGGGTTTAGGCGAAAGCCTCTATATTCCTATTTGTTAATAACGAAAGTTATTTGATGAAAAGCATGATCTTTTATGCCTTTATGTGTTATTTTACATGGTTATCGTTGTGGTGTTGATACCCTGGCCTTGGAAGTCTTTAGTTTATTGATTTTATTTCATCAAATTCGTGTTATGTGTTGCGAAAAGTTGCAAATTTGTGTTTCTGCTGTTACTCGAAATCGACAAGCTTGGTCTACGTCGAGGAAAATTTGGTCGTTGTCGAGTTGAGTTGGTCGAAGTCGAGTTCTTTTGCTTGTTTAAGTTTCTGTTTTAGTCGATTTTGAGTTTCTGAGGTCGATTTTCTTACTCGATATCGAGTACTGGAAGTCGATATCAACCAAGTTTTCTGCTTTGTGTTATTTTCTGCTTTTCTCTGTTATTTCTGTGTATCTGCTTGGTTTTCTGCTGAGTTTACAGAACTGAAAACGCGGGTGCTGACACGCTTGCTCATGGATCGATCCTAACTGCCTTCTACAACAACGGGAGGAAGTCTTGTATTTATTTGCTGAGACATGGAGTCAGTTTGATTTTATATTTCATATTGACGTCCATGTTTTATGCCATGTTTTATATCTACTTTTATATCGATTTATGCATGCATTTCATGCATTAGGGTTAGATTTATACAGAATCTATGTAGTTTATGCTTAATTGTCAAATTTGAGAGTCTACACTAGTTTTTGTTCAATTTCGCAGAAATCGGACGCACTTTGGAGCTTAAAGGAAAACTCATGAAGAAGCTAAGGATGGTGCAGCCGGAGAAAAGGCCATTTTTTGGCATTCATCATTCTGAGTCAAGTTCTGATGTCTTAATGAGAGTTGTAGCCCTCGAAAAGAGCTTTCCAACGCATGCTCATATGCATCAATCCGACAAACGAGGAATCGGAAAAGTGCGTTTAAAGAACAGAGCATCATGTTGGAAACTGTTGCAGAGGTCGATATCGACCTAACTAAGTCAATATCGATTTGAAGCCACTCGATTTCCACCCAGATATGCTAGAATCGGCTAAGGAAGAAGAGCAGAAGTCGATATCGACATGTCCTAGTCGATATCGAGTTGGCCATACTGAGTCAATATCCTGGAATCGAGTCAAGCAGCTGAGCAAAGGAAGACGTTGGTCGATATCGAGTACCTCAACTCGATATCGAGTAAAATCGACTCAATATCTTCCTCAGAAACCAAAATCGACCCAAGACGGAGAGAAGCTGAAGATTTTACTCGATATCGACAATAACCTAGTCGATATCGACCAAAAAGTCACTCGATTTTCATTCCCAGGAGCCGGAATCGAGTAGTAGAGAAGAAAAGCCGAGAAAAGTCACTTGATATCGACATAACTTGGTTGATATCGACTCACACCCAGTGACATCATCAATTCGATTCCGAGCTTTACTTAAAGTTTTATCCCGAATCTGATGGAGATATTTTCGAGAGGAGATTCCTTGCGCATGAAGACTTGAGAGATTTTATCTTTTTATCTTTTTATTTATCCTAAGGGTTAAAACAATTAAATTACCCTAGGATTTATCATGTTTTATCTAGTTTGGATTTAATTATTTCTTGTAGGATTATATCTTATATAGTAGATAGATAGATATAGATATAGATAGAGTTTCTTTCCTAGATTAGCTTGGAATGAAGCCTATAAATAAAGCCCATGGGGCTAGTTTTTCATTCATTCAATTTCGGAGAGAAGTAGGGGAGAGAGAGAGAGAGAGAGAGAGTGGAGGCCAAGAGGATTTTGTCAAGCGAGAGCGGAATTGGCTTCCTTTGGTTGTAAGCTCTGTTTGGTTTAATTTAATGCAAGTTTCTTTTCAATCAACAATGTCTGCAATTGCGATGAAGAGCGAGTAGTCCACTCACTTCTAGGGTCAGGGCGAGCCCGACGATAGCCATGCGTAATTGAGGTAAAGATCCGACCTTTATCATGTTTTGAGCATCTACTACCTTTTATGTGTTTATTACCCATTCAATTGAGATCCATGCTAACAACTTGGATTGTAAACATAAAATCGGTAGATACAATTAGGGTTTCTTGAAAGAGTTGTCTAATTGTTGGAAAAGGCGAAAGCTTGATCCTTCGATGCAATTTGCATGATTATCGTTATTTATCTTGCCTTATGCATGCTTGGTTATTGTCGTTGCAAACCCCGATCTTGGAAGTTTTCTTTTATATAAAGTTTATTCCGAAATTTACAAAAGCTTTGTTCTTTATTTTTCCTACTGTTGCCCTACTCGATATTGACCTCCTATAGGTCGATATCGACTTCTAATTCCCGATCCAGAAAGATAGCTGCTCGTTTGTGTCTCTGTAGAATAGGTCGATTTTGAGGAAGAACTAGTCGATATCGACTTCATTAAGTCGATATTGAGTGACCCTGACCAGAAATCGACCGACCTTCTGAAAACTGCCCAAAATCGACTGAACGAAGTCGATATTGACTGCCTCTAGTCGATATTGAGTTGTTCCCTGGAGTCGAAATCGAGTGAGATTCTTCTGCTGCATAGGATCCGCTGACCAGCTTCCTCGAGGATCGAACCTGACTTCCTTTTGCTACATCGGGAGGAAGTCTTGAACATTATTTGTTGGGATCCAATCGGTTTGCTTTACTTTATTCGTATTTTAATTGCAATCTCGATTTCCTCTGTCAACACATATTTATTTTAATACTTGACCATCCTCCTGCAACAACAAATTGACGTCGTTGCCGGAGAAGCCATCAATCGTGCCTTAGGTAGTTAGATCTCACGTTTGCCTTAAGTTACTTTGCAGGTGTATGCGCCGTTCTGGTCAACCACCTGAGTTTGACGGCTTAGACGATCCGGAACGCCTTATACACGTCCACTCTAGACTAAAGAGAGCAATGGCAGCCACAGAAACACAAGCCGAGCTGATAGAGAGGCTTCGAGCTGAGTTAGAAGGCAAGGATACTTCTCTCGCCACTGATAGAGCACAAAAAGAGCAGGAAGCAGAGCGAAGGAGGCAAGCGGAGGCTGAGCTTGCCCAATACCCTGCCACTGCAGAGGATTACATGCACATGACTCTCGTCGTGCCTGAATCGGCCATTCTAATCCCTGAGAATAACTATGAAATTCGCACTGCTTTCCTTATTGAAATTAAAAATAATGCTTTTTATGGTAGATTTAATGAATGTCCTCTTCAACATATTACCAACTTTACTGATATGTGCCGTACTCTTGCTGAAGGTACCACTTTGGAATATGTCATGATGAAGGCTTTTCGTTGGTCTCTGGCCGATCCAGCATTGAAGTGGCTTGAAGGTCTCCGTCCACGATCCCTCACAACATGGGCTAAAGTGAGGCAGGAATTTCTCAACAAATTCTTTCCTCCTGTCAAGACAGCGCTCCTCCGCCAAAAGATCACAGCTTTCAAACAAAAGTCTGGGGAGCCGCTAGCAAAAGCATGGGAACGATATAAGGATCTACTGCGATCCTGCCCTACACATGGACAGCCACCCTACATCATTCAGGAGATCTTCTTCAATTCTCTTGACCTGGCTGCTAAGGATAGGATCAACACGTATACTCATTATGAGTATCTGACAATGCCGCAATCTAACGCATGGGCTACCCTCGACAAGATGACCAACTACGACAACAAGTATGGGGCTCCAACAAACTATGATGAAGATACCTACGCCAGGCCAGTCCCATCCATGCCTCTCTATGAGCCTTCTAAGGAGATTGACCCAGATGTCAGGGAGCAGTACTACAAGGATCAAAATCGCAAGCTACTCAAGCAAGTCAAGTATCTCTCTGTAAACCAACCTTGCATCGAATGCAGTTCACAGCGGCACACCACTACTGAGTGCCCACATACAGAGCAAGTCAGGATGGCAGAAACTCACAAGGAAGTAGCTTACGCAGGGAGTCCCAATCGCTATCTGGGGGACCAAAGGTTTCAGCAGCCACAATGGTACCAAGGTGCCCCTAGGAACCCCCCGTCATACAGAGCTCCAGGAAACCCAGAAAGAGATCAACGAAAGGATGATCTACAGCTCATCCTCGACGAGATGAGGAAAAATCAAGCACAACAGCAGCAGTCTACAAGCACCATCAATAATCAGCTCCAGAACATCAATACAAGATTTGGAGAGTTGGATATTTGGAAGAGAAACATAGAGACCCAGATGGGTCGATTCACGGGGCAGATTCCACGACCAACCGGGCAGCTTCCAGGGCATACAAAACCAAATCCCAAGGGGCAACACGGACATGTCCCTGCTGTAAAGCTACGGAGCGGTCACCAATTGCACGAACCAAAGAACGGAGAAGCAGACGGAACTACTGAACAGCAGGTCGATTTCGACCATACCCAGGTCAATATCGACCAAACAGTAGTCGATATTGAGCATGGACTAGTTGATATTGACTCTGCAGCACCAGCCACCTCGACTTCGACTCCACCAGTCAATATCGAGCAGCACAAGGTCGATATCGACCCATTTGAACTCAATATCGAGTCCCCTCCAGTCAATATCGACTCATCAGCAGCCCCTCCGACATCTGTTCTGGCTCCGAAAAAGGCGCTTCCTTTTCCTTCCAAGGCGCTGAAAGATCCCACTGCAGGTAGGTTTAAAAGGTTTGTTAAGATGCTTCAAGAACTGAATGTTTCAATTCCTTTTACAGAAGCTCTTCAAGAGATGCCTGCATATGTCAAGTTCCTTAGGGAAATCCTTAGCAACAAGCGATCTATCTCAGAAATCGCCGGCGAGTGTAAAAGAATGGAATTCCCTGAGAAGAGACCTGACCCTGGTAAGTTCTCTATTACTATGGGATTTGGACAATATAAATATGAGTCCTTGTGTGATTTAGGAGCAAGTATGAGTATCATGCCCTTATCAATCTGGCGAAAGGTGAAGATAGGGTCCATAGAGCTTGTGGATGCCAAGCTATACATGGCAAATAATACGGTGGTTATCCCTACAGGTATGGTCGAGAATGTCCCTGTCCATGTTGGTAAGTTCTATATTCCTGCTGATTTCCTGATTATAGATTGTGCCGAAGATTCTACTAGCCCTATTATTCTTGGTAGACCATTCCTAGCTACTGCAGATGCTAAAATCAACGTAAAGCAGCGATTGCTCACCTTCAAAATAGGCGACGAGATCTTAGATTTCTCTTTTGGCCCTACGAAAGAGGAAACTTTATGGCTAGAGATGAAGAGCATCAACAACCACGGGGACGAGCAAACAACAACGGAGGAAAGCACCAAGACACAGCTCGATATCGACATTACCAACTCGATATCGACCTTCTCTGCTGAATACCTGACTTGCCAGAAGCCTGAGTATGGGGTCCCTGCACTCGATATTGACCCCTATCACTCGATATCGACTGACCCCCAGCCCAAAGATTTCTGTTTTAGACCCGAAAAGGTAAGTTCAGGTATGATTTCTACTCCTCCTCAGTCCATTGATAAATTTAATAAGTATTTAAGGGGAGGTAAGGCCCCGTGGAGAGCTAATTTGCAAAGGATGAAAGCCTGAAAGAAGAAGAAAGGAAAGAGAGACTATGCAAGCGACCACCTACCAGCTGAGCTTGCATACTACAATTAGGACCTAGATGATCCAGGAGAAGGGGCAAGCACAAGGGGCGCCCACATTGACGGTCCTTGAGTGCAAACGGAGAAGTCGGCCTAGCGACTCTAAAATCTAGAGCATGTACATAAAACTTTTGAATTTTGGGACTTTGAAACTTTTGGTTTTGGTTTTGTTTTTTTTTTTTGTTTTTGACTTTGAATACTTCATGTGGAATCTTATCTTTTTGCGGGAAAAACTAACAAATTCTGCAGGTCGAAAAAAATTGGAGTCAAGCCAACCTGGTCGATATCGACCTAAATCAGTCGATATTGACCCCTGAGGTAGAAATCGACCCAGCAGCAGAAGAGATAGACCGGTCGATTTTGACCCAACTTACTCGATATCGAGTGAAGTTGGTCGATATCGACTTATCCACCCAATTTCGACCAGCTGCATACTTGGAATCAGGCAAATTGCAATCGATATCGACCTACACCTAGTGGATATCGACTCCTGACAACCTACAGCAGCCCTATTTCGACCCTACGGCGCGTTATTCGGTGAGTTCCTTCCTTTACTCTTGTTTTATTTGATTTTCATACAGTGGGGACACTGTATATTCTAAGTATGGGGTGGGGGAAGAGCTCATTATCATTATATATTTTATTCTTGTTTTTGGTTTTACATGGTGAATTTTGAGTAAAATTTTAAAACTTTTGTGCATAATCGCTAAACTCAAAGTTTGTTTTATGAGACATCTCCCAATGCTTGTAAATTGTTTAAAGAAATAGTGTCATGGAAGTTATATTGAACTCGACGATGCAAAATTGGATTCATTAGAGATATAGCATGAAATTGCCTAGTAAAGGGAAGTCAGAATGAAGTGCATTATTTTCTTGAAAACCATAAAAGGAGGTAAAATTTGAAGTTGCTTTTGACATATTGCATGATAAGAGGATGGAGGACTTTATATTTCCATATAATGCTCATATTGTTATATCCTAGCCTTACCGATGCTTATGCATTACACAAAAGCCATAATATGCCTTATTTCATATATTGCTCCACACTGCCATTCTTTACCTTATTTCCTATCTGGGAATTATGTTGAGAATGATGTTACATTATGGGGATTATTACATGGTGTTTGTGTTGTTGTTATCATTATTGGAATTTGGTAGGAAATTGTTTGGAATATATGGAAAATTTAATGAGTGAGAAAAAAATATGATCACCTCAGGAGATAAAGGTAGATCGACCCTGCTTGCTGAGATAACGGTTCAGTGAGATGGGACACACAGGTGAGGAGTCCAAAGCACTAAGTATCCGGGGCCATTCATGACAACCATGTTTGCGACTCGCGAGAAGGCAATGCTGAGGTTAGAGAGGTAAAAGAAAGCATAATGTTGAAAAAAAGCATTGAGCAAATGAGAGAAAGGTGATGAATCTTATGAAGAAGGAATGTGGTATGAAAGTTTGGAAAGTACTCCATTTCCCCGGATCATTAGCACCACATTGCCAAACATTGCCCACCTTTAGCCTTTTACCAATCTACTCCTTATTTGAGCTTAAACTAAAGTCCTCTTGATTATTAATGCTTTGTCACGAATGAATTGTTTTGCATAACCCTCCTTTTATGAGTAGATGTTGCTTTTTAATTGCACATGCATGGATTTATGGCATAAGTACCTTTTTTTATGATGGTAATTAATTGCAGGGTTATATGAGAATGAATCTATGATGTTGAGAGTTTTGAATTCTTCCCCTGAATGACCATCCAAGTTATTGCTTGGGGACAAGCAAGCTTAAGTATGAGGTGATTTGATGTCCATGTTTTATGCCATGTTTTATATCTACTTTTATATCGATTTCTGCATGCATTTCATGCATTAGGGTTAGATTTATACAAAATCTATGTATTTTATGCTTAATTGCCAAATTATAGAGTCTACACTAGTTTTTGTTCAATTTCGCAGAAATCGGACGCACTTTGGAGCTTAAAAAAAACTCATGAAGAAGCTAAGGATGGTGCAGCCGTAGAAAAGGCCATTTTTCGGCATTCATCATTCTGAGTCAAGTTCCGATGTCTTCATGAGAGTTGTAGCCCTTGAAAAGAGCTTTCCAACGCATGCTCATATGCGTCAATCAGACAAACGAGAACTCGGGAAAGTGCATTTAAAGAACAGAGCATCATGCTGGAAACTGCTGCAGAGGTCGATATCGACCTAACTAAGTCAATATCGAGGTGAAGCCACTCGATTTCCACCCAGATATGCTAGAATCGGCTAAGGAAGAAGAGCAGAAGTCGATATCGGCATGTCCTAGTCGATATAGAGTTGGCCATACTGAGTCAATATCCTGGAATCGAGTCAAGTAGCGGAGAAAAGGAAGACGTTGGTCGATATCGAGTACCTCAACTCGATATCGAGTAAAATCGACTCAATATCTTCCTCAGAAACCAAAATCGAGCCAAGACGGAGAGAAGCTGAAGATTTTACTCGATATCGACAATAACCTAGTCGATATCGACCAAAAAATCACTCGATTTTCATTCCCAAGAGCCGGAATCGAGTAGGAGAGAAGAAAAGCCGAGAAAAGTCACTCGATATTGACATAACTTGGTCGATATCGACTCACACCCAGTGACGTCACCAATTCGATTCCGAGCTTTACTTAAAGTTTTATCCCGAATCTGATGGAGATATTTTCGAGAGAAGATTCCTTGTGCATGAAGACTTGAGAGATTTTATCTTTTTATTTATCCTAAGGGTTAAAACAATTAGATTACCCTAGGATTTATCATGTTTTATCTAGTTTGGATTTAATTATTTCTTGTAGGATTATATCTTCTATAATAGATAGATAGATATAGATATAGATAGAGTTTCTTTCCTAGATTAGCTTGGAATTAAGCCTATAAATAAAGCCCATGGGGCTAGTTTTTCATTCATTCAATTTCGGAGAGAAGTAGGGGAGAGAGAGAGAGAGAGAGAGAGAGAGAGAGAGAGAGAGAGAGAGAGAGAGAGAGAGTGGAGGCCAAGAGGGGTTTGTCAAGCGAGAGCGGAATTGGCTTCCTTTGGTTGTAAGCTCTATTTGGTTTAGTTTAATGCAAGTTTTTTTTAATCAACAATGTCAGCAATTGCGATGAAGAGGGATTAGTCCACTCACTTCTAGGGTCGGGGCGAGCCCGAAGATAGCCATGCGTAATTGAGGTAAAGATCCGACCTTTATCATGCTTTGAGCATCTACTACCTTTTATGTGTTTATTACCCATTCAATGGAGATCCATGCTAACAACTTGGATTGTAAACATAAAATCGGTAGATACAATTAGGGTTTCTTGAAAGAGTTGTCTAATTGTTGGAAAAGGCGAAAGCTTGATCCTTCGATGCAATTTGCATGATTATCGTTATTTATCTTGCCTTATGCATGCTTGGTTATTGTCGTTGCAAACCCCGATCTTGGAAGTTTTCTTTTATATAAAGTTAATTTCGAAATTTACAAAAGCTTTGTTCTTTATTTTTCCTACTGTTGCCCTACTCGATATTGACCTCCTATAGGTCGATATCGACTTCTAATTCCCGATCCAGAAAGATAGCTGCTCGTTTGTGTCTCTGTAGAACACGTCGATTTTGAGGAAGAACTAGTCGATATCGACTTCATTAAGTCGATATTGAGTGACCCTGACCAGAAATCGACCGACCTTCTGAAAACTGCCCAAAATCGACTGAACGAAGTCGATATTGACTGCCTCTAGTCGATATTGAGTTGTTCCCTGGGGTCGAAATCGAGTGAGATTCTTCTGCTGCATAGGATCCGCTGACCAGCTTCCTCGAGGATCGAACCTGACTTCCTTTTGCTACATCGTGAGGAAGTCTTGAACATTATTTGTTGGGATCCAATCGGTTTGCTTTACTTTATTCGTATTTTAATTGCAATCTCGATTTCCTCTGTCAACACATATTTATTTTAATACTTGACCATCCTCCTACAACAACAAATTGGCGTCGTTGCCGGGGAAGCCATCAATCGCGCCCTTTTTAGTTCTATTTCTTTTCTTTATATTTGCTTTATCTTTTTAGTTTCTTTTTACTTGTTTATTTCTGTTTCTGTTTCTCGGGTGCATGCGAAGAACTGATCGCACGCCTATAGACCCAATTCTCGAGCCAGAGCGGTTTTTTCATCTTCAGCAAAGGCTTAGGAAGAGACTCATGTCAACATCTGACGAGAACATGGTCTAGCTCACACCTGTACAGGAACTTGAGCAACTCTGACGACAGATTGAGGCAATCACCACCAGAGAAGTTGAACACGCCCGACGAGAGGCGGAATATGCACAGAACCAGCAACGGTGGGAAGCAAGGGTAGATCGCGAGGTCAACGCGAGAAGGGAACTTGAGGAGCGGATGGGGCATATAGCAGCCAACGCAAAAGAATATCTGCATCCTACTCTGGAAGTTCCAGAATCGGCGATCGTTCTTCCCGCTATTAATTTTGAAATTCGTCCTTCTTTTATTACTGAAATTAGAAGGAGTCAATTTAGGGGAAAATTAATGAATGTCCTTTAGAGCATTTCACCACTTTTATAGACTTATGCGAAGCTATAGCTGATGGTGCTAATCTTGAATACTTAAAACAAAAGGCTTTTCGTTGGTCCCTTGCAGGAATAGCCCAACAATGGCTTGAAGGATTGCCTGCACGATCAATTTGCACATGGAATGAACTATAGGACCTGTTCCTCAACAAGTTCTTTCCTCCTGCAAAGACAGCGGCTCTCAGACAATAAATCACAGTTTTCAGACAAAAGTCAGGGGAACCATTGGCACAAGTCTGGGAGCGCTACAAGAGGCTTCTAAAATCCTGCCCAACTCATGGCCAGCCACCCTACGTCATCCAGCAGATCATCTTCAACTGCCTAGATGCGCCTACTAAGGATAGGATCAACAACTACACCAATTATAAGTATCTTGGATACACTCCACGCCGAGCATGGGAGGTATTTGAGACATTGGCAAACTACGACAACACCTACGGGACTTCTGTGGCCGCTTCCGACGAAAGGTATGAAAGGCCAGCCCCATATATGTCGTTGTTTGTGCCACCTAAGGAGGTTGATCCAGACGTCAGGGACCAGTTCCATAATGATCAGGTACGTCGTTTTACCAAACAAGTTAAATTCCTCTCTAAAGATAAGACTAACTCCAATGGTTAAGTGTGCAAATGTACATATTTGCACAAGGTGTTTAAAAATGCACATCACTTTTTTATGTTTTACTCCATTGGTTAAATGTGCATTTTATACACACCTATCTCTAAGTAAATATGATTAAATAAAAAAAGGAAAAGAAAAAACTTAAAAACAACCAATAAAAATGATTTTACTTTATTGAAAAGTGATAAAAAGTTTTTGCACATGGGGGAGGTGATGTGCTTATATTTGAGCACTTTGTGTGCAAATGTGCACATTTTAAACACCCAAAAGTAACCATTGGAGCACAATTTGCATCAAAATGTGCATATTTAAGCATTTGCACCATACCATTGGAGTTAGTCTAAACCTTGTTTGGAATGTGGGTCTGTGAGGCACAACACTACTATGTGCCCACACGTCGATCAAGTACATCAAGGAGAGACCCGCGAAGAGGTAAGGTATGCGGGGGGACATTACTCAGGGCCACATCAGAATCAAAACTGGAGATACTATCGCCAGCCCCAGCATCAGAATCCCCCTCCCTACAGAGCACCTGGTCACCCTGACAGAGAAGGTAAGAAGGATGACCTCTAGACAATCCTGGAAGAGATGCGGAGGAACCATTCAGATACCAAACACTTTATCAATTCCATCTACACTCAGCTGCATGGTGTCAACTCTAGGCTTGGGGAAATTGATATATGGCGAAAATCAATGGAAACTCATATTGGCCAGATGGCAACATCCGTCCCCAGACAATCAGGTACGCTCCCTAGAACCTCTGAACCTAACCCTAAGGGTAAATCTACTGGATAGTGGCTGTCATGAACCTAAGGAGTGGGCGACAGATGCAAACGCCCGAGCCCAACACAGAAGGAGAAGCTGCAGGAGACTCATCGACATCGAGCAAGCCACTCAATATCGACCAGCGGCAACTCGGCATCGACCAGCAGGAACTCGATGTCGACTAGAACTCTGCGCCCAACCCGAAGTCGACTACTGTAGTCGATATCGACCAGAACCAACTCAATGTCGGCCAACCTGTACTCGACGTTGACCAGTCTTCAGCACCTCCGCCAAAGAAAAAGCTACCTTTCCCGATTAAATCTCCAAAGGATCCAGCAGAGAAGAAGTTTCAGCGCTTCATCAAGATGCTTCAAAGGCTCAATGTTACAATACCATTCACATAAGCTCTTAATGAGATGCCATCCTATGTCAAGTTCCTAAAGGAGATTCTGAGTAAAAAGCGGTCAATGACTGAGATCACAGAGGAGTGCAGTCAGATGGACGTTCTTGAGAAACGGCCGGATCCAGATAAGTTTGCTATAACCATTGGATTTGGTCAATATAGATTTAATGCATTATGTGATCTGGGAGCCAGTGTGAGTATAATGCATTTATCAATCTGGTCCAAGATTAAGATAGGTGCTTTAGAGCATGTGGATGCTAAGCTTTATATGGCGAACAACACGGTGGTCATTCCAACAGGCATGGTGGACAATGTGCTAGTACAAGTAGGTAAGTTCTTCGTCTCTGCTGATTTCCTAGTTATTGATATGGCGGAGGACCCTGCTTGTCCAATTATTCTAGGAAGGCATTTCCTAGCGACGGTGGATACCAACATAAGCGTAAGGAAGGGAGTGCTCACTTTCAACATCACAGATGAGGTAATTGAGTATTCCTTTAATAAAACTGAAAGGCATACAGGTCCCATGGAAGAGGTCAAGTCTATATCAGCTGGTTACATTACTTGCGGGGAGCCTAAGGTAAGAAATATGACTCCCGAAGAGCTGGAAAAGAAGGATATGGAAGCCCAGGTGGAGGAGATCATGGCCATTCTGAACGACGACACAGAGGATCTACTCGACATCGACCAAGGTAAGTCGATGTCGACTAACTTCTTTTCGGATGCCTTGACAGGATTCAAGTATGGGGTCAAAGTCGACCAGAGTTACTCGACGTCGAGCAAATTGGTCGACGTCGACCAGACTCAGAGCTCTCCACCTACAGCAGCAGCGTCGAGCAAACAACTCGAAGCCGAGGATAACTCGACATCGACCAACTTGGTCGACGTCGACCAAAAACCCACTTCCTCAACTTCTCCTTCCTCGACCAGTAGTCCACCAGACGAGCCGAATTCCTCGATGTCGAGTACCCTTACTCGAAATCGACCAGAACAGGAGGTTCCCGAATCCGATGCTGCGAAGGTAAGCCAAGGTATGGATCTTTCTTCTCCTATTTCAATCAATGATTTATCGATACATGGGAGAGGTTTGCCTTGGTATGTGCGATTATGCAGGATTTCCAATGATGAGCCTAAGGAATATGAAGTTGGAGACAAAGTCTATGTCGCCAAATCTATGGATCATTGGTTTCCCAACAAATTCAACAAGAAGAAGATGGGGCCCTTCACGGTGAACAAGATCCATTCAGGCGGACTGCAGCTGATGGACAAGAATGGAGTCATGTTTGAGGCCCAAGCTGCATGGGCCCGGCAAATGCCACCTTGAGCCTAACAGAGAAAGTCGGCCTAGCGACTATAAAGTCTAAAGCTTGTAAATAGACATTTAGTTTTTGGGATTTTTGGACATTGTTGTTTTTGGTTTTTTGTTTTGGACATTATTTTTAAGTTTTTCTATTGTAGATATTTTCCGTCTAACGAATCTTGCAGGAAGAAGAAGCTGCAGACTTACTCGATGTCGAGCAACCTCTTCGACATCGACCGAGAATATTGAGCAGAAGGAGCATGTGGTCGAGGAAAACCACCCTGGAGGCATCACTTTACTCGATCTCGAGTAGCCTTGGTCGACATCGACCAGCTTCCTCGAAATCGACCAACTTCATCGATGTCGACCAGCTCTACAGCAGCATTTCCACTCGATTCCGATGAACTGCACACCTGTCTAGTGAGTTTCTTTCTTTACCCCTGTGTTTTATACAGTGAGGACACTGTAATGT